>CP139505.1:295600115-296254527 GCA_021014915.2 Artemisia tridentata subsp. tridentata | reverse complement strand
TTTTCTTAGGTCCGACAGTTTTAGCAGGTTCCTATATGTATATATAAAACACGTTACATTATTTAAACAAAAGAATAACAAGAAACATGTTGAAATACATACTGTTGGTACTCCTTGTGTTGGAGACACATTTCCTTGCGATTGGGAATCTGTAGACCAGTTTCGTCGTGACTTAGGCGTTTTCTTCGGTCTGACAGTTTTAGCAGGTTCCTATACGTATATATAAAACACGGTACATTAGTCATGTATATAAAATTCAAAAATTAAAGGGGGAAGTTCTATATTGTCAATGGCCATTGGAGTCACCTGCAATATAAATTAAGAAATACATTGACTCATCAGTTTATGTTCAATGCCTGCTATCATTAGCATCAGTGGTGTTAGCATTAGAAAATGAAATTGTTAACAACATAAAAAATAGCTTACATCTGAGGCTACTGGCAATTGAGATGACAAATTTAACTGCACCCCTTGTTGACTCAACTGTGCCATCAGTTGAGTAAGTATTCCCTTTGTTTCTGTCATCTCATTGGACAATTTCTTGATATGGTCATCATCTTCTTTCTGCACAAAAAATATAGGAAATGTTGGGATTAAAAGTCTTCTTGATGTTGTTAGAGTAACTGCTGCTCATATTTGTGTCAATGCTGCTCAGCTGGAGTTAGTGTTGCTCATGAACTTCAATGAAAAATATGCCTAGTGTTTACTACTGCTAGTACACAGTTACTGCTGTTAGTACGCAGTTAATACTGCTGGTATACAAGTTACTACTGCTAGTACACAGTTAATGCTGCTGGTATATAAGCATAATAATAGAATTTGCAGTCAAACTTACAAGTTTATCTCCTACTGATCTAATCTCATCATCTGGAAATTCGCCGTCTTTGTTTACCCTTTCTTTCAACCACATTATACAACGCGGGGGTTCTTCATCTGCTTCAATCTCTTTATTTTTTATCTAATAAACATCAAATGCATACACATGTAAAGTTAAACCAAGATAAACGAAAATATGAGGATGCATACGCATGTAATCTTATCATTTTCTCTTTAACATAAACATATCCACCTCGTCCCATTTTATGCTGATAAATATTTTTGGAACGCGACATTTTAGCTTTACCAGATATCTCCTAAAAACACAAAATCATAAGGCGTTTACATGCGGTAATGCTGCAAACTGAAAATTATGAAATGACATATAGACTTAAATAAAGATGACTAATTCAAACCTTGTATGCATCGGTGGTCGTGTAGTTTACAAACTCGACCCAGTCTTCTGATTTCACAAATGCACTATACTTGGCCGGGACTTCATTCAGTTTGGAAGGTGTATTTAGGTTGGGCAAAATGTATTTTTCTCTGAGCTTCATTCTGAAATTCCTTAGCAGTTGACCAAGACGAGTCATTACCAATTTTCTGAATGTCACGTCAACATCAAAATATTGCTGCAAAGATTAACACAATGTTGTTAATTAGTTGCACATAATGTAACTGCATAGATAAACTTATGTAGTACTGGGTTAAAAAATAGTACATATGTACCGTGATTTCAGCCCATAGTTTATCTCTTGATTCTTTATTCACCTTCCTCCAAGAAAGAATCTTCAAACCTATGTGCTCACGAACCAGATCTCCTAAAAAACTCGAAAACAGTGCTCTGTGTAACCCTGATACCCTATTCAATGCATCGAAGTTTACCTTGAGCTTTATTCCACCAGGGTTGCCATATTTCATGCGAAACTTAAATAGCCTGGTTATGCCTCTCTTAGCTAGTATCTGATCTGATTGGTTGGTTCCAGGCGCATCTAGATCTTCATCATCAGAATACTTTTCGGATTCATATTCTAAGTTGTTATCATCATGTTCACTATCAGCAGAAAGCAAAAGATGATTATCAACAATGGGTTGAATTTCCATGACTCTTGAAAAACAATGGGTAAAAGAAAATGATTCTGGCTTGGAGAGTAATGGTGATAGAAGATTTGATTTTTGTGTTTTCTTTGCAGTCTTATTTTTAGGAGAGAAAAGAGGGTATAAGAAGAATATGAATCGTACGTTATTCTTGGTAACTGCTTGTAATTAGATGATTTCAAATTTTTTGATCAAAATTTTGGCTCCAAATTCTAATTTCAAAATAACAATTAAATTATTTAAAATTTTTGCCTTTGAACCTGTTAAGTAAAGCATAAACTTGAATAAATCAAAATTTTGGCTCCAAATGTTATATATCATTATCTTAATCGCAAATCATGAACCAAGATCTAGAACCAAGATCATGAACACAAACTGCATATCAAATCAAGAACTCAAATTTACACAATTACACCAAGATCATGAACACAAACTGATACCATTTAACACAAACTGCTACCATTAAATCATAAACCAACATGAAATCAAGAACACAAACTGCTACCATTAAATAAATATGTGCAATCATCAAATCAACAACAGAAACTGCTACCATTAAATCTAACTGTGCAATCATCACATCAAGAACACAAATTGCTACCATTTAACAAACCAAAATACTATCATTACAGTTATAAAATAGATACAGTTAAACTACTAATTACAAGTTATTGTACCATTAATAATTACATTTATCCAAATTAAATGTCAGAACTACTACTACCATATTAAAGTACCAAATACCATTTACAAAACACAAAAGCTGTTAATGGATATCCTAAACCCCTAAACCATCTTCTTACACGGCAGTCCCAAGACAATATCCTGAGTAAATTTCTTTTTGTGTGCCTTTTCAACTGGTATTTGAGAGGATTGAGTTTTGGGAGTTGCTTGAGAGGATTCAGCTTTGTCATTTACCTACAAGTTGAACGAGTATAATGGATTAAGTTTGTAGAATGTCATAAAAGTAGCGAAACAACACTTATTAAATGGACCATTATTACCCCTTTTGTGTCAGCATCATCAGATTCTTCATCGCTAGAGAAATAGAAAGGGCTCTTTCTCTTCCAATCTGCGTTTTCCCATACCTCCTAATAGTTCAACATACCATGTGTTTTAAAAAATTTAATTAATGGTATAAAGGTATACAACTTTAGCCACAAACACATAACAACTTTAGTATACCTTGTTGGAAATGATTTTGAATTTGGACCTAGGGATTTTTTCCTTTGAACCTGTTAAAGTATAAACTTGAATAAATTAAAAATTCACACGGCTTTACATTCAACAATAAATTCACACAACTTTACATTAATTAGAATCGGTAACAACCCTAAACATCACCATTTATAGATCAAAAGTCTGTTACTAATTGTTGTACAATGAATCATCAACTGATATGTGAAAACATTAAAAAACATACCTTTGTTCTTATTTGGATTCATTGTTTGCGTGTTTGTGTTTGCCAGAAGAATGTATGTTTTGATTAGGGTTTATTGATTATTGTGTGTGTTTACAAATTATCAGGTAAAGGGATTAATTGCCGGTTGACTATTAAAGTTGTGGTTTGGTTTAACTATGACGTGGCAAGAGGCGTAAAAAAAAGAAAAAAAAGAAAAAAAAAGGCTAATAGTGTTGACCTGGCGGTGAAAACCGGCTATAGCCTGTTACTAGGAATGGAAACGGTTCGGGTTCGTGGCAGGTTTTAGTGTACCCGTACCCGAACCCGTTTATAATATACCCGTACCCACCCCATATCCCACCGGATACCCGATTAATATTATCCATCGGTTTTTCAGGTTTCCCCGCGGGTATCGGTTATCCGTAATTAAAAGTTAAAGAAAATGAATATCGTATCAAACGATTTAATGCAACTTATCATAACGCAACGTACTCGGCACGATATTCACAAAAAAAAATCAAATGCGCAAGAGGTTTCAAAAGTTAATCATTCTCATTTCCAAAAATAATCTCATTTTAGCCTTTTAAAAGGGTTTGGTATCATCATTCGTGTAACGGTAGAGAACCCGGACTCACGAGTACTCACTCCAAAAAAAGAATAACCGAATAGTCGAGAAGAGTATTGACGATAACTCAAGTCGAGACGAGATGACGAAAACAAGTCAAAGAGATAACTAACAACAAACATATCAAATAAGATGAGTCGATTGGTAATCGTCGGTATTTTTCCATAATCCCATTTATTAGTACAAGGTATACTCGTTTTATGATTTAAAACAAGTTTGGACTTACGACAAAATTAATCTTTGGAAATAACAAAATTTCGCCATGACCCTTTCATTTATCGAACGTTTCCAAGTTAAAAAAATTTATTGAAAATCAATTTCCCGAGTAATTTATAATATAACGAGTATTTATATAAACCCTAAACCCTAAACCCTAAACGCTAAACCAATCCGTAACTCAAACAATAACCAAACGAATAGTCCAATAAATCCAAATATGTTAGTGTACGGGTAGCATGTCTCGAATAGTCCAATAGCCCTCGTGTGTTCCGTTTTTATCCCAAATGTCACACGCAAGGTTTTCAAAATCGGGATCCTACTTAAGATCCTATGGTAAAGATCGGGATCCTATAACATCTTAAGCTTTTAAAGATCCTTTGTAAGATCCAGATCGTTTTTGCTTTGCAGTATCGTAAGATCCTAAGATCAGGATCAGGATCCTAACAACCATGGTCTCACGTACACTTCTAATTTCCTTACTTCGTTATTAACCAAATTTAATAACAAACATGTCTACAACTTTTAATTTAACAATTGTTTTTATTTCTTTCTTTTATTTTGTCCAAGTCGAGTCAATATCAAGTCGCAACAAATGAGTTACTATTTCCTTTCGAGTCACGGTCAAACATTTATTCCCACGGGTCAATAATAATGAACCCGATCCCAAATCATCCCAAACATCACAAACAACTAGTTGGAAATATTGAGTTTGGAAGTTTATTATTCACAAAGCATGAGATACAACTAGTTGTTGCATCAACTCATTGTACATGGAAAGTCAATACTTGGTAAAAGGAACTTGGAGACTTTTACGTACAACTTCGATTCACAGTTTACTTTTGGTGCGCGCCTTTGGTCTCTTTTCCCGCCTAAAGTCTTGGGAACCATTCATCTACCTCTCCAGCCTATTTATACCTATCGATTGTATACCAAAGAACACACACAAACACATATATCCCTTTCAATTCAAAGAAAACTTCAACAATGGCAGCAAATAATGGTAACTTTCAAAATGATGCAGAAGAGTACGAGTTCGTGTTAAACAACTATTTGCTATTTGACGCAGTGTTTGATGCTTTCGAGGATGAACCCATTGCAGAATATGGGTCGTATAGGCAGGTAGATACGTGGATGAGGACAAGAATTTTGAACTGGCTGCATTCAAAAGACTTTTACTAGGATGTGGTTTTTGGAGTGAATGAGGTGGAGGAGGAGGAGGAGGAGGATCAACAGGATACGGAGGTGGCTCAAAGTGAGGTGGTGCAGCAAAATGAAGAGGATCAGTAGCAAAATGTGGTGGAGCAGCAAAATGTGGTGGTGCATCAAAACCAGGGGGAGCAGCAAGATGGGTTTGAAGACCCTTATGATCTAGAAAAGAGGGTTCGCGATCTTGAAATTATGTTTAAACGACTCAAGGAAAGGAAGAAGTGGAAGGAAAGCAGGGAAGAGAGCTCTGGTTCTAACAAGTTGGTGTGGAATGAAGTGAAGCAGTTTATGATGATGGTGTTTTTATGTTTTTAGTATGTTTAGTATTTAGGTTGGATAATTAATGTATGGTTGTAGCTTTTAGAAAAAGTCAATGAAATATTTGATTTTTAATTAATTGTTTATGGTTGCTTGTGAATGTTTGATTTAAAAAAGTCAACAAACCAAAATTTGCATAAGGGTAAGTGGTGAAAAGAATGCTGAGGGTTTAATACTTAGTAGACTATTAACACTGAAACAGTAAACTGTGTTGAAATGCAAGAACAACAATATCACCAAAACTGAATAAGTGTCTTCCTTTATACTTAATTCCTTCCAAATGTATGAGTGCATTATTGTTTTAAAAGAAAATTGAGTTCATACTGCTGAGAAAAAGTTTTTCCACAAATTTTGTACTGTTAGGCAAACGTTTGTACTGCTAGTGTAAAACTTTGGACTGCTGGGTAGCCGTTAGTACTGGTTGGGTAATAACTGTGGTTTATTTGTAGCCGTTGGGGTAATTTCTGTCAATTACTTCGCTTAAGGGTTTCATAAATTGGATAATTCTCTTTCTTTATATAATTTATACGATTTCTTCAAACTAAAGAAACAATTTATTGAAGTCGGTCCAATCATAACCCAGCACTCTAATCAAGCATTTAATCAATTTTCATGGCAAATTTAGAGTTTTGTGATACACATAACCAGGTTGCATTCTTGGAGAAACTAGAAGGGAGTCAAGACTTCCACCAGATAGTAGATTTTCTAAATACTACCCATATCAGGTATGCTCTTACAGTCAATCCTACTATCTATGTCTCTCAAATCAAATAGTTTTGGCAGACTGTTACTACCAATACATTTGAGAATGGAGACAAAGAGTTAATTGCAACAGTTGATGGCAAAACAATAACTATTACTGAGTCATCTGTTAGGAGGCATCTCCATTTAACAGATGAAAATGGTATTAGTTCTTTGCCTAATACTGAAATTTTTCATCACATTTTCAGAATGGGGTATGACACATCTTCTCAAATTCAGACTTTTCAAAAAGGATGTTTTACCCCACAATGGAGATTCTTCATACATACCATCCTTCATTGTTAAAGTCCAAAGAAAACCTCATGGGAGCAATTCAGTAGCAATATTGCAACTGCTCTCATTTGTTTAGCAACAAACAGGACTTTTAACTTTTCAAAACTAATTTTTGATGGTATGGTGAAAAATGTGGAAAACAAATACAAGTTTTTAATGTATCCAAGGTTTATGCAAATGGTTTTGAATATAACGAAAAGTTTGCTTCTTTCTCATAAAAATGTTTATCCAACTCATTGCCTTACTCAAAAACTTTTCAGTAACATGAGCATGGTTTCTAAGGGGTTTAATGGGATAGTAGTTCTACTTTTTGAAACAATGTTGGTTCAAAATCACAGCCACCAGTCACGAATACAAAAGAAGGTATAATCGAAAAAGACCTAAGGGCAGAGATGGTTGAGTTGTTGGTGTTGTGAAGGGGAGGTAACAGGTTCGATAACTGTGGCTTCCTTTTTGGTATTTCCCTCCCCAAAATTTTTAAAAAGCCCCCCATTATTTTTCAGCAAATTTCAAAATTAAAGCCCCCCATATTTTTTTCAGCAAATTTCAAATTTCTCACCAATCACAGCCACCAGTCACCAATCACAACCACCAGTCACGTCACAGCCACTAGTCACCATCCAACATTCACCAGTAACCAATCACAGCCACCACTCACCATCCACCACTCGCCGGTCCGGCCATCAACAATGGAGGGAGGTTCATTTAGATCTAAATTAGGTACTTTTTTTTAATTAGGAAATCATTTTTTTTGATGCAATGGTGAAATTATATTATTCTCGAAATTGTTTTTACAATTATAAAGATAGAAAATTCTGCCCAGACAGATTCCAATTAGTATGTTCTTGATGTTTGTGATCAAAGGGAATTTTGAGTACCACTACACTACCCAGTGTCCATTGTAATTATACACAAATGATTTGATGCTTATATTGGTTTAATTTGGGAGTTGTAGGATATATACGTTACCATTTGACCTCAACAATAGCATATTTCATTGCATAGATAGTGCATACATATATAGATGCATATTTTCATTAAATAGAAGTTGTTAAAGTACCATCAAAAGATAAAGACATACATATTAAACTTAATGTAGGTCCTCTTTAACTCAAACACACACACGTAACAACGCTAATAAACACAAACTGCTACTAAACAATAAGCTACGAATGAGAGATCAACTAATAAGGTGAAATAGAGAATAAGAGAGGAAGAGAAAGATGGAAGGAATTCATTCATACATTACTTGGACATAGCTTATGCACAATACAATGAAAACCAAAAAGGGAAATGTTGCCTTATGCCTTCTCTTTATAGGCTCAACACAGGGCAACATTTCCTTACAAGTTTCTAGAAGTAATAATACATAAGAGGCCGTCCCATGGACTCCTAATGGACCGGACATTTAAACACTAATATAAAGTCCATATTGAACAACATATTTTCGATATGAACAAGACTTGAAATATTAATAAAACGTGTTCCTAACAATCTCCCCCTAAGTCTTGGTCATCAATGTTACTCGACGTCATCTTTGCTTCTTTGGCTTCAGACGTCTTTATAATCTTTGTTCTCTGTTCTTGATGTGAAATGATGTGGTGTTGTCTCGATCTGCCAATCTCCAACGTCTTCTCGTCTTTTCCATCATGCTCATATATCTTTGACTTTTGTTCTGCAGCTTGTTCTCACTTTTCAATCTTTAACTTGAGAAAGGTTGTAGTGCTTGAACTTTTGACTTTACTTTATCATTTGTTGAACTTTTGTTATTTCTGAGTCTTTGAGAGAACATATCTTTAGGATATGAGCATGATGGAGTCTTGATGGTTGAACTCCAGATCCTCAGCAGCAGCAGCAGCAGTAGCACGAACCAACCGACACTTACAGGCTCAGACTTCGAGATTGTTAACAGCATAGTGTGAAGACTTTCTCTAATCCTCGCTCAGGCCGTTCTGAATCGGATACCCCCGAAAGGGCTTACACGGACACACCGAAGTGCACCCACGATTCAGTGAGTCGCTGGAGATCACCCCACGACTGTAGACCATTTGGAGCAAACACTAAGCGTAACCCACAAGAAGTTACCGAAGTGACCTGCTGTCAGGGCTGTTTGATGTTGACCCTGGCAGGATTTCCATTCAATCATTGATAATCACAATTGTGACTTTTCTCATGAATGTTCTAGGCAGATTGCTAAGATCTGCGAAGGACTCTTTCTTAATTTTACAACTGCTGCCCATGATGTAGAACAGCAGAGTAATACTAAGTGTTCCTAAGAGATCTTTGATGAATCTCAAGGCTCTAGACTCAATTTGTGCACATTTGTTTGGTCGTCGGAGGCGTGGAGCAGAGTGCCTCCTTTTCAATATCAACACCCTCGTAGTGAGAGGTCGATAGGTTATGAAGGGTTCTCCGTGTGAAATGAAACAAGTATATTTTGAGAGACACTTGAGTGGCTAGAAGGTTTAGTGCAGTGCGTCACTGGGTCCATGACGTCTTTTGTCTTTAATACCGGTGATGTTCAGTCAACCAGTAGATTATGTATTGAACCCGGTGTCTGCCCTAAGGTTGAACAAATGGAGGGCTATTTCTTTTCACCCTTTTCTTTTCTTTTCTTTTTAATTCTTCAACCCCTTCTTTCTCCTTTCATTTCATTTCTCCTTTTTTATATCATACCTAGGACTTTCTAGTTCTAAACTATGGGATTTGTCCTTGGGTAGATCCCTCCGGCTCTGGCTGATCATAGGACGGTTTTCCTAAACCTTAGTCACCTTATTACTCCATGACTATCCTATGTTGATTCCATTTACCAAAACCTCTGAAAATCTCTCAAAGTGTCGATGATTGTAAAAACATTTTATTGACACCTTGAGAGTTTTGTGTTTTTCAGAAGAACTCCCCCTTAACATGTGCTCATAAGTAATTAATTTGAAATTTGCACATGTCGGGAAGAGTTGGCACTTTTGAATTGATTGATTTTCAATGAATATGATCATCGCGAGACACGCTTACATCACTAGTAAACTAGCTTGAAATTATTACCCGTCCAGATCACATTCAAGGAAAATCGCTCGAAATCGGTACATTCTACACAGACACATCCTTTGCGAGACACGTTTACATCACCAGATAAACTAGCTTGAAATTATTACCCATCCGGGACATGTCCTTTCGACTACTGACTTTTCCTATCGTCAATTCGAGGGTCAATTCTGAGTTGAGCACTTATGATATTCCAGCATTGAGACATCATATTTTAATCATATTTTACTTCTCCCCCTCAAAAATAGCATACTCATGATGTTTTTGAAAAACTTTATGATTAAAATATGATGTTTTTGAGTTTTAGGGAAGAATTTCAAGAACGTTTGTGTTTCCGAACAAAGATTATATTTTCAAATACTCCCCCTTGACGAGGGAATACTTGTCCTTATGAGCAGAATGTTTGAAAAACTTAGAAAACATTCCGGTTTAATTCTACTCATAAGAAAGAAGATTTCGCTCCTTTGATCAGGATTGAGGCACTGAAGCGTACCTCAGGGTCCTTTCTTTAGGGTCCGGTTTGTACACTGTTATGTGTGCACAAGCCGTAATGTCACAGTCATCTGGTAAGAATAGCGAAATAAGAATTATGAAAATATTGAAATCAAATTCTTACATCAGCCCCCTTTTGCAAATGTGGTGAATGTTGGATCCGTCCTTTGAAAGGTTTTGATTGAGAAGGGTGGACGACCTCCAACATAAGTTTCCAGTCTCCGCATCTGATCCCTGCGAAACAATCTTCTTTCAATCTTTAAGATAAACTGCTTCACTTGTCTCAGTTGATCACTGTTCCATCTTCTTGTTATCCCCAATTCTTGATCCCGAATCCGACTAACCAACCCGTCTCGAACATTCTTCAATGTGTCATCACAAAACTTGTGGATTTCGTGAAATGACATGAAGCATAGTTGTGTCAGTTCACTTTTGTAGACAAATTCGAGCGTTGGTCGGTGCTTCATGTTGTATTGAGTTTCAGAAGATATGCCGTCAGGATAGAGCATGGGTTGTTCCAGATTTAACTCCTTCTGATAACTCTCTACCCCCAGTTGAATATCTTCCACTCGTTCTTTGATGACAATTCTTCGGATGATGTGGCAGATTGCGGTACTGAATGCATATTGAAGTTCGGGTGTGAGATGAGTAAGTTTTCCTTGTACCTTGATGAGGTACATGTCTTTAATATCATTCAGACTTAGATCAGGGAAATCTGCCTCAGAGAATGTGTAGAGTTTTTGGTCGTGTCGTCGGACTGTGATCTCAGACAAGTAGGTGTAGTCATACCGTTTTGCCCCTGTCACACTTGATACAGCTAGAATCCTGAGGTCACTGTATACTAGTTCGAGAGACTTCTCAGTGAGTTTGCTTTTGTACCATGTTCTTCTTTTCTCGTACCAGTGAAATATCCCCAACTCAGCATCACGATCATAGTCGACCAATTGTTTGACGTATAGGTGATGATGACTGGCAGTTTCCTCGATTGCAGGTTGTGTGTAATCTGCTGCTGGTGTGAAGGTGATTGAAGTAGCATACTTTGTCTTTCCTTTTTCTCCGAGTCTAAGAAGTTCAAGATCATTATTGAAGAAGAATTGGAACGGGATTTCTGAAACATGATGCTTGCGTATCACGGGGAGTGGTTTGGTCCAATCTGTGATGTATGGACGGTTTTTGCTATCACGACCACCAACTCTGAAGATGTCTGGATTAGTCCAGTCAAATTCACTTGACATTGCGCGAGCAATGTTTTCAAGATGATACTCAAGTTCAGCAGCACTGTGAGATTTGTCTTTCAGAAGATTGAAAGCATCATTCTTGATCCTTCGAAGCTCCCGTTTGGTCATTCTTTTGATATTCAGAGAACTTTTTATTTGTTGTGTGACTACAAACGTGCTATCTTCAACTTTATAATCTTCGTCTGTTTGGATCTGAGCATTCACAACTAGATCAAACCATTCATTTCCTTGCTCATCTTCATCTTCATCAAGCCATGTCACGACAGCTGGTCCTTTAGAAGATTTCTTGCTGCTTGAGGGCTTTGATTTTGAAGGTTTTGATTTTGGTGGTGACGATGTTGGTGAGTGTGGTTGATCATCTTGTGGTTGAAATTCAACATTTTCTTCGTGAAAGTGCTCATAATGATGTTCTGTTGCAGTCGGACCAGATTCTGGATTCTTTTGAGGTGGAGGTGAAGTTGTTGTTCCTGTGGGCTCTGTAATGTGAATCCCAGATCCGCTACCAGTCCTTTGTTTCTTTGTTGTGGTGTCTGGATCTTGGTCATCATTATCACATTTACGCTTGCCCTTGTCTGCTACGGCCTTACACGAGTCCATGTTTGCACGGATTGCATCAACAATTGGTATTTTAGTGTATGATATTTCGGATTGTGCAATCAGTTTTGTGAGGAGGGCGTCTTGGAGCTCTTCAATGGAGTACTCAAGAAGATGTTTCTGATTGATTGCATACTCTTGGATCTTCTCTTTTATTTGATTGTCAACGTGTTCCTCAATATTTTTCTGAAAATCAGGAAGATACTTCTTGACGTAATGCCTCATATTTGCTTTCATTTTATCATCGATATTATAGGCTAGAAACTCATCCATTTTCTGCTTAGTTTGTTGCAGTTCTCCCATTTGTTCAGATAAATTCTTGACTAAGGTTTGCATCTCAGTCAATTGTTTACTTGTTTGATTATCCTTCTTGGCTTGTGTGAGTTTCACTGCTTGTTTGAGTTTCTTCGCAGCAGGTGAGACAACATCCACTCTGGTTACTCGGGCAATTCTTCTCACATTCTTACCCTTTACGGCTGTTTTGATGCTTTCTGCCACTGTTGGCTTTGCTTTTGGTGATGGTGATCTTGTTGGTGATGGAGTAAGTGAGGGGATTGATGATGATTTAGGGTTAGGTGGAGAGTCCTTTGGAGATGAGGATGGTGGTGTTGGATTCTTGGGAGGTGACACAGGAGGTGTGATAGATTTTGGTGATGGTACTGGAGGTGAATCAGGAGGTGTTGGATTCTTTGGAGATTGAGCTGGTTGAGGAGATTGTTGAGGATTAAAGACGATGAGAGCATTTTGTGGAGGAGTGTGAATGTAGCTATCAGTTTCTTTGTTTGATTCTTCAACTTCCTTTTCATGCATTTCGTCATCCTTTCTTTCTAATTCTGCCTTAAGCTCAGCCTCAATTTCTGCAGCAGCTTCCAGAGATTTTTGTCCAACTATTTCCCGTTCTTCTTCAGGGTTCCAGTCTATACCATCATATATTGTTGTTCTTTCTCCTTGTCACTATTATACATTTCATCAGGAATGTCTTCTTCTATAAGAACTATTTTCTCTCCCTCTGATGTTTGAGTTTCCAAGTCGGGTTGATTATCCGAGCTTGGTGGAGGACGAATAACAGATTCAGCCTTCTTGGGTTGATTAACCGTATCATGTTGAACTGTGGATGTAGCTGCTCCAGACCCTCCGGGTTGATTAACCGGATCAGTGTGGGTCGGAGAGGCTTCTTGTGCAGTTCCAGATCCTCCTGCTCCTTTCTTTTCTTCCATCTCCCTCATCTTTTCTACCACCAATTTTGCCCTTCTCACTTCATCCTCCTTTGTTGACTTCATGCTAGCCTTCTTTGCATTCAGCAAATCGAGCTCATTTTGAAGTTCAATTTCTGCATCAGTCATTTTAACTGTTACTTCTTCTTCTGATTCTGTTTCTTCTGAGTCGGTTTTTTCATCATATATTCCAACAGCTTCAACTTTGGGCTTGGGTTCAGTTGACACTCTTCTTTTGAGTGTTCTGGGATATTTCTTTGGTTGTTTTGAGGCACTTGATGAACTTCCTGCTTTACTTTTGCTGCTTCTAGAACGGGTCCTTGTAGATCCTGACCCTTCTACAAGTTTAGAGAGCCCTACTCGACCTTCACCGAATGCCTTGTCATAGTCATGATAGGCTTGTGTTTCCTTCACTTCTTCAATCATCAGAAATTCTGGCAGCCTAGCTTCTTGTTTATGTGTGCTTTCTTTGGGAAAGTAGACATTACTGAAAGTCTTGTCCATCTTGTATAGATGCATTTCTCTATCATTAGGACGTGGATTAATGTCACTGTGTTCATCAATCAGAAGACTAATGAGTAGTTTGGTGTAACGAACGAAAGGGATCTTTGTGAAGGCTTTGCGCATATGAAATATCATATCTTCCCAAATAAGAGCAGCAAAATCAATCTTTGCTTCATTCACGAACCCCTAGAAGACTTGAAGATGAGGTAACCGTGGGTGTTCAAAGCCACTATCTCTTCCTGATATTGAACGAGTCACGATGTAGAAGAGGGTTCTCCATGGTTGTGGGATGAATTTGGCATTGACTTTTGAGATTTTGGTTAATGGTGTATCAGGTTGAACATCATAACCAATATCTATAAGGAACTGCATGACTTCAGATTCAGATGGGGTCGGGTAGAATTGGTTGGCAGGTTCTGGTGCATTTGGAAGACCCAAGGCTCTGCGAAGGTGACTTGGTGTGACTCTGACCTTCTTACGATCCAAAGTGCATGTGAAATATTTGTCATAATTGTTCAGCTCGAAAGTATTCCACAATTGGTGAATGTATAATTCCGGAATGCTATCTGAGCTGTCTAGAAGATTTCTGCACTCGTGTACTTTGAGAATTTCCACAGCAATTTGGCAACTTGGTTCAGAGCACTTGATCTTCTCAAGTACTACCCGTGCATTGTTGCTGCCAATCTCTAATGAATATCCTTGAGGAAGAACATCGACTTTAGTGAGTAATGGGAGTGGATGTTGTTGAGGTTGCAGCCATTGAAGATTTCTGAAACATCAATCAAGTACAAATATGCAGGATACATAATTGTTAGCAGATGTTAAGACTTGATGCAACACATGAGATCCTTTTGTAGCTATGATTGGTGTTTTACATGTTTGACCACAAAGGTTATCATCCTTAATCAAAAATTACCAATTTCTATAGAATTTGTTCCATTTCGATAGACATTGAAATATCTAAGGACATTGATCAATTTCTATAGAAATCACATTTGCGATAATATGGCATTTGCGATAATCATAGCATTTGCGATAAATATTGCATTTGCGATAATTATGGCATTTGCGATAATTATGGCATTTGCGATAATTATTGGCAATTTTCGATAAACTCTTGTGCAAGAGTTTCCGATAACGACTGAAGATGAACAGTTTCTCAGATTTATCGAAATTTATTATAACTTGAAATTTTGCAATCACATATTATCTCAAACATTTTATGTGATGGTTTTAGGTAATCTGACCAAGTTATAACAATATTTGTCCACAAAATCTCAAGATTCAATCTGCTAGTGTTCATACGTTCTTCTTAAACCCTAAAACTTAATTAACGCTCTTATGGTGTTTCTGGGTTCAATCAAAGCATACAATCTTTCAATTCAAGGCATAACAACAACATCTCAACACATGAATTACACTATGACACTCACATACGATTTTCCCCAATTTTGTACGCTTAAACCCTAAAACAAGATTATGACTATTTGATGTTTCTGGGAACAATTAAGCATGCAAACGATGTTCATAATCAATATCTAAGCACAATCGTACAAACAAACACATCTTAAACACTCAAAATCGAATATCCCTAATTTAACGCAAACCCTAGAACTTTAATTCATAATTGTGATAAATCTAGCCGTTGAATCAAGATATAATTCAAAACCATTTGTTAAAATGACTCATTAAACACGAAAGTATTCACAAATTTGGATGATCTTAAGCAGATTTGCAGATTGAACAAGGGCCGTTGATTATGGTGGGTGAAGGTATTTAATTGGCTGGGTGATGTATGTCAGTGAAATGCAGAGTATTAACTGCGGTAGTTTTTGACTTTTATATGACTTAGTTAAACTTTGCACTCATTGTCACATCTAGTCCCCTAACCTTGAAATATTTTATTCCTAGTCCTAAACCACCATTCTACTAACTCTTAGTCTCAAACTTAGCAAAATGTGCCCACAACTTATCCATCTTTATGATCTTATCACCAAAAAACTTTGTAAAGCAACAACTTTCAGAAAGCATGCAAGTACAAATTAAAAAAAAATTAAATGTTGTATCTCCCCCTCAACACTTGTTCGAAAATAATATTTGACATGTTAAAAAATGAACAAAGTGTTGTAAAAGGGTTTGTACTTGCATTTTTTTTAATAGATATTTACATAGATAGTTTAGATGTTTGACTCATTTAATTGTTTTTGAGAAAATTTTCCAAATCACTCGGAGTCAAACATCTCATACCAATCCGGTGAACCAGATCCACAAATCTTGCATGAGGCAAGGCTTTTGTGAACAGATCCGCCAAATGGTATCGGAGATCAATACCCACAAAATACAGTTCAACAGTACCCTTCTCCACGTGCTCCTTGATGAAATGGTATCGGAGATCAATATGCTTGGACTTGGAATGCTGCACGGAGTTGCATGAAATGGCAATGGCACTCTTAGAGTCGCAATACATAGGAATCTTGTTGAATACGTATCCGTAGTCCATCAGTTGTGATCGCATCCAAATGACTTGAGCACAGCAGGAAGACATGGCTACATATTCAGATTCTGTTGACGACAGTGATGTGCAATCTTGTTTCTTTGACTGCCAAGAGACGAGCTTGTCACCCAAAAACTGTACTCCTCCAGATGTACTTTTTCTCGTGTCTAAACACCCTGCATGGTCAGCATCTGAAAAAGCTACAAGTTCAAAGCCAGAATCCTTTGGATACCAGATCCCCAAATTAATGGTTCCCTTTATGTATCTAAGGATTCTTTTAATGGCTGACAAATGTCGCTCAGTTGGTCTTGACTGATATCGGGAGCATAGATACGTGGCAAATACAACATCCGGTCTGCTAGCTGTGAGATACATGATTGACCCAATGATACTACGATATTTTGTAGGATCAATGGGTGTCCCATTTATGTCAGCATCTAGCTTCGGGGATGAGGAGGACATAGGTGTATTATAGGTGTCACAGCTGGTCATACCATGCTTTTTCAGGATTTCCTGAGCATACTTGGACTGACTAAGGAATATACCACGGGGTGATTGATGAACTTGCAGTCCTAAGAAGAACTTCAGTTCACCCATCATGGACATCTCAAAGTTATTTTTCATTAGTTTTGCGAAAGCATTTGAATATTTTTTATGTGTTTATCCAAAAATTATATCATCGATATAAATTTGTACGATGAGAATGTCCTCCCCGTGTTTTTGTATAAACAAAGTCGGGTCCACAGTTCCTTTAGTAAAGTGATTGGCAAGTAAAAACGCAGATAACTTGTCGTACCAGGCCCTTGGGGCTTGTTTAAGGCCGTAAAGGGCTTTCTTTAGCCGTTATACGTGATTCGGATGTTCTTGGTCCACGAAGCCTTCTGGTTGAGAAACGTACACCTCTTCCCGGAGTCGGCCATTGAGAAATGCAGTCTTCACATCCATTTGGTAGACAGTAATGTTCTTGTGAGCCGCGTAAGCCAGGAACATGCGAACAGCCTCAAGCCTTGCGACTGGAGCAAACGATTCTTCGAAGTCGATTCCCTCTTGTTGACTGAATCCTTTTGTGACTAGCCAGGACTTGTTACGAATGACAGTACCATCTGCATCTAACTTGTTTTTCCAGATCCATTTCAGTCCAACGACATAAACCCCATCTGGTCTCTCTACCAGTTCCCAAACTTCTAACCGCCTGAATTGTTCCAATTCCTCTTGCATGGATTCAATCCAGTTGTCATAAGTGAGGGCTTCCTTGATGTTTTTGGGTTTAGCTTGACAAACGGTGAGTGCATAAATGCAGGTTTCACCGTCTGTGTGGAGTCTTTGTCTTGTCATGACTGGTTTTTCTGGATTACCAATGATGTTTACTAAGGGATGGTCCTTTGTCCATTTATGAGTGGATGGATAGTGTTGATAATTGTGGTGCAGGTTTGACGGTTCCAAATTGCGTGTAGAAGATTCTGCAATATCAGGAATGGTTGGTGCAGGTGCAAATGGATTAAAGAATGCATCTCCATCATAACCTGATGGTGTGGGTACTTCAGCAGAGTTGTGGGGGGAATCTTCAGCTGTAGGTGTAGAAGTTGAAGGTGTTTGATCTACTAACGATGATGGTTCTAGTTGAGGTGCGTCGTTAGCAACTACTGTGGAAGTGGTTGCAGGTGTATCAGGTGCTTGATTGTTTACGGTTTGAGCAGCGGAATTTGTGGATACAGCCGAGGCACGATTAACTAGAGAGTCATCGAACAGAGGAGCAAACAAATCTTCTATATCCTTTCTATTGAACGGTAATGGTTCAGCTGAAGATTCAGGAAAGTTGAGACGGTTGTGTGCGGGTTCTAAGCTGTTTTGCTCAGAAGCCATGTCCGTGAGCTCATCAAAATTAGCATGGATTGTCTCTTGAATTTCCCGAGTACGACGATTCCAAATTTTGAATCCTTTCGAATTCTCACAATAGCCAACAAATACTCCTATGTCTGCTTTGGCTTTCAGTTTACCAAGATCATCACGATCATTCTTTGGATAACAGAGAGCTCCAAAGACATAAAAGTAATTGATATTTGGTTTTCGACCATGAATAAGCTCATATGGTGTTTTGTCATGGTGTTTGGTGATCATGCATCGGTTCTGGGTATAACAAGCAGTTGAGACAGCTTCAGCCCATAGGTAGTCTGGTAATTGGGCATTAATCAACATAGTTCTTGCTGCCTCCACTAACGTACGGTTGCGTCTTTCGACTACTCCATTCTGTTCAGGGGTGCGAGCAATTGACGTTTGATGAACAATACCATTTTTCTCAGTGAACTCCCGAAGAGTTTGATTCTTGAATTCAGTACCATTGTCTGTTCTGATGATTCTGACGGTGTTTCGAACCTGAACTTGAATCTTCGTGAGAAAAGTAATGATCATCGAAGGGGCTTGGTCTTTGGTACGAAGAAAGTAGACCCAAGTCCACCTTGAGAAATCATCTACTATTACCAAGATGTACCGTTTCCCATTGATGGTTTGAACACGCATAGGACCACACAAATCCATATGAAGCAATTGTAAGACATGATCTGTGCTGTGATATGCTTTTGGAGGAAAGTGGGCACGATGACTCTTTCCTTTTTCGCAAGCAGGACACAAGTGATCTTTGGCATATCTGAATTTGGGAAGACCATCGACCAACTTTTACTTAGCAAGATCGGTCATCGTCTTGAAGTTCAAATGAGACATCCGTTTGTGCCATAGCCAGGCCTTTGTGGGATGTGCCTTTGAAAGTAAGCATATGGGAGAGGAAGCTGTCATGCCTTCGAAGGAAATTGTATATAAACTAGTGCCGCGTTTCCCTTTCATCAGATCATTTCCTTGAAGATCCCGAATAAAACAAGTTTTCTCTCTGAATGCCACCTCCAAATCACCATCACAAAATTGTCCTACTGAGAAGAGATTGTGACCTAGGCCTTCAACGTAATAAACCCTGCTAATTTTGATGTTCCATTTACGTAGTCTCCATAACCCATAATAGCAGCGAAGTGATCATTCCCGAATCTGACCGTTCCAATGAACTTTGCAACAAATTTTACAAGAAGCTTGAGATTGCCGGTCATATGTCGGGAACAGCCGCTATCAACAATCCATAGAACAATTTGGATCACCTGCATCACCAGAAGTTGACAGAGAGGCAAGTTTGGTAACGGTGGAATTCGTTTGGTTAGTAACACATGAGTTAATCATTTTTGGTACCCATTTAAAGCTATGTGTTTTTTGTAACCAACGCTGCCACGTCCAACTACTCTTAGCCATTCTCCTAATAAATGCACTTGGTGATTTGTTTGTCCTAGATGCAGGTATGGGTTTGTCAACTGATTCTTCAGAAACTACTAGTGGTGGTTTTCCTAATATGGACTTGGTAGCAGTAGTGATCCTAGAGGAAATGCCACTAGATCGTTGCTTTTTATGATTCAACAGAGTTTTAGCAACACATTTCTCATGATTTCCAGATAATATACTAGCATGAAAAAATACACAACTAGCATCAACCATAATATCATTCATAACATTCAACGATTTAGCATTCATTACATCATCTATAGAACTAGACTTAGACAAGTGTGATTCTACTTCTGACATATCATGCTTTTTATTCAAACTGCTAACATTAACTACTACTTCTTCAGTCTTAGATATTCCACTCTTAGGGCGCCAGATACTAAACTTCCTTGGTCTCTTGGTGTTTCTTGATCTGCTAGCCTTATAGGTGTTTCCTAGTCCTGTGGAAGTGGAAGTATTCACATTAGTGGTTTGATTTGATGCTTGCTTAGTTGGCTTGTCTACTGAGTACATTCCTGGGGCAATCACAGCTTTTCCTTTTTCTAAAACTCTGAGTTTCTTTGTCAAATCAACAATGATGTGTTGGAGTTCTTGATTTTTTGAATCCAAAATTCTGTTTAACCAGACAGTGTCATTTCTGTTTTGAGAAATTTCATCTATGTCTTTCTCATATTCAAACAGTTTATTTTGCAAAACATCAATTTCATTTTTATTCTGACTTTCTGAAGCATGACTGTTTTGAAATGACAAAGACTCTTTTAGATTTTTGTACTTTAACTCAAATTCAACACTTTGAGTTTGACACCATTCCAGTCTTTTGTTAAGTTTGAAAACTTCATTTTACATTTATTTTCCACATCAAAGTTGATTTGTCTAAGACTCTCATTTTCTTTTACCAAATTATCAATCTCAATTTGTAACATTCCAACATTCACAGCATGATCATCAACAAGCATTGCATGACAAGATTCAAAAATAGAATTCATAATCACAGAAATCACATCATCACACAAAACACGTTCCAAGAGTCGATCAACCTCTTTTTCTAAAGCTTTCTTTTGACACTTTTGTTTTGCAATTTTGTCATCTTTAGCTTTAAAAATACTCATCATTGATCCAACTTCAGTCTGTAGTTCCTGTTCCCACATTGTTGCACAAAGTCTCAGGTGTTTAACATGTGGTAAGAATTGATTCTAAAAAATTTATCTCTTTTCTTTCTCAGCAGGAGAAAATAAAGAAGAGATTTTGATTTCAGAATTAAATTCTATCAATTGTTCCAAAAGTTTAATGTCATCCATAAATGTCTTAAAATATCGAAGAATCTGACATTGTTGAGGCATTTGTGGATCTACAGTATCGTTTGGACCATTGATTTGTGTAATAGGAGTGGTAACAGGAGCAACTTCAGAAGAGGGATTTATTTCAGTTATCGACAGTGTTTGTTCTGGTTTGTCCTTAGGAGGAACAAAAGATTTACTGATGTGAGGTCTTGCTGAATAATCATATGGAACTCTTGAAATTTTTTTGTCTGACTTTGACCGACTCTCAATCTTATTTTCAAGATATTCAGTTTCTTCATCATTACTATACACAACAGTACATTGAAAAGTATCATGAAACAGAAATTCTGCATTGTATAACTTAGGATTATCTTTGAATGCTTTGTGTAAAAAACGTGGTTGGTCACTTCCAAGTGCAAAACCAAATCCTTTAGGACTTGGTTTCACAGTTAGTCTTTGAATTTGTGTCACTGAATTACCAGTTTTATATACAACATTCTGAAATCCTTTGAGCTTGGATTCCAAGTCCACAATCTCCTCAAGATATGAGTCAACTCGTTTCCTAGTGGCTTTCTTTTCTTAAAGAAGATCATTTTGAGATGTTGAAAGCTCTGTTTGAGTTTTTAACAACTCAGAATTCAAGATGTCAATTTGTTTTTTGAATTCAAATTGCTCTTGTTCTTTTTGAGAAAGCAAATCAGCCTTAGAAACAGTTAGATCACGAACTTGATGCTCTAAATCCTTGACCTGAACGTATGTCTTTTGGAATGCAACCTCAAAGCCTTTCTCACGTTGTGCTTGTTTTTCATAACTTGAAAGTTGTATTTTATAGCACTCATTGTCCTTTGTTAACATTGCAATTTTAGCTTTTAAGTTCTGGTTAATCTCATTGCATTTGTCAATCTGTGACTTTTGTGCATTCAATTGTGATTGGGTGGTCAGCAATAAGGTCATAAGCTCTGGATCTTGATCAGGCATAAGATCATGTTGTTCAAGATGATCATGATTATCATCATCAATAGGATCATCAAATGAAACATCGGTGTTATCATCATCGAATGAAACAACAGTGTTTATTTGATCATCTTCTTGAGACGGAATGATGAATCATTCTTAACAAGATTTTCTTGTGAAGATGAAGATGCAGATGGTGAAGCAATCTCATGAATAAGGCATTCTGATTCAAGTACCTGAGATAAGCCATCGGTATCATATACCGGGCCTGTCTCGTTGACATTAATTTCCTGTATGTTGGCCATGAGCATCACTGCAGCATTTGCTTCCAAATCTTCCATCTCATCATCAGATTCAGCATTGGCCATGAAACTTTGTTCTTTCCCAGTCATAGATCCACCAACCTTTTCATCTTTAAGTGCGAGGAGAAGAGCTTCCTTATGGTATGCACTGCCCATAGTTCTTGGTTTAGGGCAAGCATTTGCCATATGACCATTTCCTCCACAATTGTAACAAGTGATTGACGTGTTTGCAATTCCTCTTCTGTTAGTGCCAACATTCTGAATTCCCCTTTGTGCATTCCCCAGATTATTTCCACTGCCCCCAGCTGTGTTGAACCTCTGACCCCCTGAGTTAAACCTTGTACCATAATTTCCCATGTTTCCAGACCCATATCTACCAGACGACCGATTCTGAATCTCAACTCGACCATCATTTACGACTGCTTGGTTCCTGGTGTTTGATGAAGAACGAAGACGGTTGTTTGACTTGTTAGAGAACTTGTTGAATGCTTTTTCAATTAATGCAAATCCTTCATTGAGAGAGTTAAACACATCATCTTCTTCATCATAATCAGCATTGGAATAGAACATGGAGTCGGTATTGTTGTATGGGACCAGTTGATGATCAGAAGTTTGAGATGGTGCTTCATAAGGAACAATCTGATTGTTTGGTTGTGGTTGGAAACTTGGTTGAGAGGGTGGTGGAGCAAATTCTTGGTTTGATGGTGGAAAATATGATTGAGCTACCAAAGCAAGAGAGTTTGGATTTGGTGCCTATGAATAACCTCCTCTTGCTGCAATGTCCTTATCTACCTCAGTTTGATGTTGCTTGAGATAATCATACAAAAGCCCATATGAAACTTGATTAATCTTTTTGGCTTGCCTCACGAATGTCACATACTTCTGCCAGTCTGGTCCAAGACATCCTAGAAATTTGGAGTTGATAGCAATCTTTGGTAGAGGTATGTTATGACGTTCCAGATCATTGACAACATTGGTGAAGCGGTGATAGTATGATTTTAAGGATTCCCCTGGTTCCATCATGAAGTTATTGTATTCCATGTAAAGTTTGGATTCCAGATCCTCTTGGTTTAATTTTGTGCCTTCCATCAATAGATGCACATGCTCCCACATGTACTTGGCTGTTTTCTGAGCATCAATACTCCTGAAGATTGGGTTAGGAATTCCCTGGAGTATGTAAGCCATGGCCATCTCATTAGCTTCTTGCTGTAAAGTTTGTTCATTGGTATATTGAGCTACTGGAACGGGAGTTGTGGATGCTTCTCGTGGAGGTATAGCAGTTGGATCACCTAGAACCACTGTTGAAGGAACTGGATAAGGTCCTTCCATGATGACCTTTTTGAGATATGGACCATGAGGTTTTCTTAGTTCAACAAATCTAATAAACCGACTAGACCATTGCACATAGTTTCCTGGTGTCAGCATTGGTGGAGTTTCAAACGATCCTGCTTCATGTCTAGATTGCTGACTACTGATAGCTTCACACATCTTTGTAAACCAGTGAGGTTCTCTTGATGAAGGTTGGTAGTTTTGCATCTGAGGTTGTGGCATGAGTTGTTGCTGAGGTGCTGTTTGTTGGGGGAAAAACTGATGTTGTTGCACAAAAGCATGTTGTTGTGGATATTGAGGATGAAATTGTTGTTGTTGCTGATGATATTGTTGCTGTGGATATTGCTGTAGCTGGTAGTAGTAATTGAAGTGTGGTGGTTGAGACATGTTTGGATCTTGAAGATAATTAAGATTTGTGTTATGAGTTATGTGAAGTTGGTTTTGGTTAACTTAAGATTTTGTCCAATTTAGATAACTACTGTTCACCCAATTGCGATAAGTACTGTTCACCCAATTGTGATAATCACTGTTCACCTAATTGCGATAAAAATGGAAATTGCGATAAAACTTAAAATTGCGATAAAATATGACAATTTTAATAAGTTATCTTAAATTGCAATAGAAAAGGCAATTTTCGATAATTTATCAGAATTGCGATAGATATGGCAATTTCGATAATTTTATCTAAATTTCAATTTCAATAATTTCTCAACTCTTGTACAAGAGATGAGAATAAGCAACCAAGTCGAAGTATTTTCACTTTCTTATACAAGGAAGTAAAATACTGAGTCCCAATTTCGATAATTCCAAGATCTGCCAATTGCGATAAACCCTAACTTGTCGGAATTGATTTGCGATAAACCCTAACTTGTCGGAATTCACCCAGAAGCAAAATACTCACTTTTCATCAACTATCCCAATACGCTAATTATGCGGATTTCACTAAACCGAATAGAAAATCAATGGAAACCGATTGTGTTTGATTTCTAACGATTAGTAACCACAAAATATGAAGAAATTTAAGAGTGATAACGTACGAAATGAAGATTTGATGAGATTTTTGAGTTTTTCACGAGATAAAGCTACCAACAAAAGAGTATATCGATCAAACTTTTGAACAATAAAAACCGTACTTAAGCTAAAACCAATCCTAGATAACGATTAAAGCAACTCAAAAACACGATCCTAACTACCTTTTTGGTGCTTTGATACCACTTGTAGGTCCTCTTTAACTCAAACACACACACATAACAACGCTAATAAACACAAACTACTACTAAACAATAAGCTATGAATGAGAGATAAGCTAATAAGGTGAAATAGAGAATAAGAGAGGAAGAGAAAGATGGAAGGAATTCATTCATACATTACTCGGACATAGCTTACGCACAATACAATGAAAACCAACAAGGGTAATGTTGCCTCATGCCTTCTATTTATAGGCTCAACACTAGGGCAACATTTCCTTACAAGTTTCTAGAAGTAATAATACATAAGAGGCCGGCCCATGGATTCCTAATGGACCGGACATTTAAACACTAATATAAAGTCCATATTGAGCAACATATTTTCGATATGAACAAGACTTGAAATAATATTAAAACGTGTTCCTAGCACTTAAGACATTAGAAATGGTTGAAGCAACATAAAAAGCTAGCCCGTGCTCCTTTTCTCTTTCCCTTTGGTGCCTGCATTTGATCCTGTGCCAGTTGGTGTTTTTTTGATCCCAAACATCTTGTCTTTGATTGCTGCCCAAGTGTGCTCATTTGCAAGCCCTATCACTTGAATCCTTTTACAAGGGAGTGACTGAGTTTGAACCTGCATAGCTTGTACAGGAGCAGTGTTTGAGGTTGTACCCTTTTTTGACAGAGCTTGATAACTTGTACCCTTTTTAGACAGAGATTGATCATCTTCAGAGCTTGAATGATAGCTAGACACATAGCTAGAAATAGAGCTGGAATCAAAGGTGTAATTTGAGCTTGAATCAGATGATATGTAAATGATATCTGGTTTGGAACTCATTGTTGCGAAGTTTGGATATAGTTTAAGGTTTGACAGATTTTTTTGGTGTATGTTGTGTGTATGTATGTGAATTTAAAGTACCTAACATGGTTGTCTTAACTTTATACTAGCAGTACTAACTTTCACTAGCAGTAGTAAATTTTGTACTAGTAGTGGTACATGGAGTTATGAAGAATTTGACTTTTAAATATTGACCAAAAATGTATAAGCAACAACAAATGAAATAAGTCTTCATCTCTGAGCAGTCTTAACTTTATACTAGTAGTACTAACTTTCACTAGCTATAGTAACTTTTGTACTAGTAGTGGTAAATACTTGGTTTACTTATACACAAATGATTTGATGCTTATATTGGCTTAATTTGTGACTTGTAGGATATATACGTTACCATTTGACCTCAACAATAGCATGGACAAGTCTTGGATGAGAACTAGTAGGACCCAGAAACAATATATTGATGGAGTAGAAGCGTTTATTAAGTATGCAGAACACAACTTGCAGAAGATGAGGAACATCGACCCACATGGTACTAAACAACAGCTTAAGATGCCATGTCCATGTACCTCATGTTTAAACCACATAGAGCAGAAAGTAGAGGATGTGCAGTTCCATTTATTCTACCACGGGATTGATCAAAGCTACAAAAAATGGGATAAACATGGAGAAAAGGATGAGCAAGCAACAACTGCCCAAATACCTGTTAATGCTACAACAGATGAGTTTGTTGATGACACGGATTTCGACATGTATTTGGTTCAGAAATTCCAACAGATAGCCTAACAACAGTAGAAATGAGTAATGCTACAAAAGAAGGTTTTGATGAGGCTGACCTTGCCAAATTTCAAGAGCTATTATTAGACGCGGAGAAACCACTTTACCAAGGATGTCCTGACTTCACAAAGTTGTCCGCAATAGTTAAACTACTCAACTTGAAGGGTAAGTATGGAGTTTCTGATAAGTTCTTTACTGAATTACTAGGATTGTTAAAAAAGATGCTATCTGCTGGTAATGAAATGGTTGAAAAAACTTATCAGGCCAAAAAGCTAGTGAGAATGATGGGATCAGGATACAAAAAGATACATGTCTGTAGCAACAACTGCATTCTTTATATCACACCCCCAAATTTCGTAACTTGCAGCGGAATGAGTCATTCAGGGGCACGACTGGTCATAGCACCAAAGTTGCAGTTATATTGAACGACCTAAAGTGTCGTTTAGAAAATACATCGTTTGATTATATAAAAACATTCAGAGCTATAAAGCTATGTCCCAAAAGGTGAAACAAGTTTTCATAAAACAGGTTCATACAATTCAAACGATGGATAAGTGCATAAAATATAAAGTGAGACGCGTCGACTCCGCGACTCCATGATGTCCTTATGTAAGCCAATATGCGATACCTTAATTACCTGAAAATACATTGCTAAAAATGGTCAACAATAATGTTGGTGAGTTCATAGGTTTATGTAAATGAAATGCTTCTACGGAAACCACAAGTATAAATTGTATGACAAAATGTCACATAAAAATATTACATTAGCTCTTAAGCTCATGACCCCGAAGCTAGACTGATACTAATGTCCCCAAAAGGGAGTGCTTTGACAAACACTCTGAATGTATGAAATGAAATGCGTTCGTTTGACAAGTTGGCGCTACCAACCCGAACGGAGGTGTCACCCTCAATAGATCTATCCACTCACCTTCGCTTGCTCACAATTAATGGTCCATGATAAATAAAAGGGGACTTTATATTGGCAATGATGTAACTTAAGCAATGTAAATGAGTTTGGATACTTTGGTCCGCATATAAAAATGATGCAATGTATTCTCCCCCGAGAGTTTAAAAATCAATAAACAATTTAAAACGGGGCTATGAAAACTCACCTGCTATGATAGCAACAATAACAATGATGAAGTGAGGCTCGGTCTCTAACCGGGACCTATCATGAATGATATGATCTAAGGTAAGCAAATGAAATGATGTTACTCATGCAAACACGTATGTTATCGATACCACTCGAAGGTTTTGAAAATAACGTTTATCGCCGAAAAATACATTTTTGACGTCTCGTTAAGTTATAACTACATTTCGCGTAAATATGTTAAAACTACACTCCATGATCCTTTTTTGGTGTTCTATTGGCAAGTATAATGTTTTCGTCGCAAAACAATACTTTTCATAACTTGTGAAAATATATCCAAAATGGCCTCGCAAAGCTAGTCGCGAATTAGTGCACGTTAAGAGTTAGTGAATGAATTTGACGTTCTTGAAAACCTTGTAACATTATCTAAATGTCGTATTGTTTGACTTTTGATCATACGCGTTTTGATTAGATAGAAAACCGGCTATCAATGCGATAACTTGCAAAAATGTTAACTTTTATACTTAGAAAATACTTTCTAGTAGGGCTGTCAAAATAGAATAGAGTTCGTCGGCTTTGAACGTGTATATCTCGGTCGTTATAAGCTCGTTTTCTACGTTCTTTATATCCACGGATTCGTCATAACATGAACTAACATAATCTCAGTAGCTCGGCTCTCCTAGATCACGTCTAACGCCTCGTTTGGTCCTTTAAAGTTCGGCTAACAGCACGCTTATTTTCAGAAAAATTAGTTTTCGTCGTCTAACTTTGAAAAATCATATCTCCTTCGTTATAAGTCGGTTTTTAGTGATTCTTGTGGCCACGGTTTCGTTTTTAAAAGAAATTTCTGAATATGAAGGCCAAAATATACCAAGAGTTACTGAGTTTTCCATATTACACGATTTTGGACAGTAGGTATATATATATGTTTTAAAAATTCATTTCCTTGGTTCTAAACTTGATCATACCACCTCAAATCAACTCCACAAGTTCGCAAATCCTACCATACACCTTCTTAGGGTGTCATGGGGTCCTAAACATCACCAACCTTGGTGGATCTCATGTTCTTACTAGTGAAACTTATAGATCTAGTGTTTGTGATAGTTTATAAGCAAAATGGTATAAAAAACATAAGTAACTTGCAAAAGTAAATAGTATAACTTGAAAATACATAATCATATGAAGTAAATAAAAGTATGAAAAGATCAAAATGATGTTCTTGAAGTTTACTTACAATGTTGGAGTGATTTGATGAGAAAAGGTGCAATAACTTAGGGTTTTGATCACAAAGCCTTAACTAGGATAGTAAATGGAGTAAGATTAATACTTGAACTTCACAAAATGATGGATTTCTCCTCTTGTTCTTGGTTGGGCCGATTGGAGAAGAGAGGAAAAGAGAGGATATGTTGGTTATTTGCTAGTGAATTTGATGTAGTGAAGTGTTGGTCTAATTAAATCAAAAGACCAAAAGACATAAACATTAAATGGGATGTACTTGTAATCAAGTGGCCTTATGGCTTAGGGTGGCTAAGGGGGGCGGCAACATGGAGAAAAAGGAAGAAAATATGGCCAATTAATGTTGTTGTCTAATGGTTGAATGAGTTAGTGAAGTTTATGTGTACATTGGGTGTTATCGGGTACCGAGTTAACTAGAAATAAATCGCGACGAAGTAAAATAAAATATGACGAAGTTGTAAAATGTGTAAAATCATATTCCTTGCAAGAATCGGGTGTTAGAATGATAATCGGGTTGAAATATTGCAAACCGACGGAGTTATAAGCCCTTAATGGAAAATGTAGCAATTGATTTGAAAACACCAGGTAAGGTAATAATATAATCTTTATATCATTATAATTAGCTTGAAAATGTATTAGGATCATTGTCCGGAGTATTGGGTATAATGTTAGTAGAAATGACTGAGTGGTAACGTTAATTAAACAATCAAGCATACGTTAATGAAAATCACACAAACCCATGCATGAACTGATATGGTAATGATGTTATTGATGATATGCAGACTACCCTAGTCTGTATGATGTATCTTTATTGATGATGCATGAATACGCAGCTAAACCTAACTGGTTACGCGCATTTGGATACCCGTAAACCAAGTTTATAATATGATGAACGATGCCCATGAATAGTGATTTCCCTCCGGGAATGAATAGTGTCACGTGAATAGTAAAATTTTTGACGACTTCTTAAAATCTCAAACTGACTTCAAAAATGATGAATAGTGATCGGTGAATAGTGATTGATGAATAGTAACTCATGAATAGTAAATTGTCGGGGTTTGGAAAATGACTTGAAATTACGAGTTCTGACACTTTACTGGAAGGATAACAAGGAGTTGACTGTTTGTCCAACTTGTGGGATATCAAGATGGAAGGTGGATAATAAGACACATAAAGTGTACGAAAACATTCCGGCAAAGGTAATATGGTACTTTCCAATTATACCAAGACTGCAACGACTCTTTAAGTTAGAAAGTATTTCAGAAGATATAACATGGCACGCAACAAGGAGGATAACAGATGGTGTTTTACGTCACCCCGCAAATTCATAGGCATGGCGTACCATAGATGAAAAATTCCCTGAAATTACTAAAGATCCGAGAAATCTACGGCTAGGAATATCGGCTGATGGGGTTGACGTCAACTCAGGAAATAGGCATCACAGTGTATGGCCAGTTTTATCTGTCATATACAACCTTCCTCCATGGTTGTGTATGAAAAGAAAGTTTATCATGCTTTCGGTATTAATATCGGGATACCCGGGAAATGATATCGATGTATTTTTAGAACCGTTGGTTGATGATCTGCATACCCGGCAAACGAAGGCGTTTAATGGACAAGAAGAATTTCAGCATGCTCCAAATCCATTGACCGGGGAACAAATATACAACGAGGTACAACATATTGAAAATAAGTAGGGAAAAGGAAAAACCTCGAAAAACCAAGAAGATACCAGAGGCAGAGGTGGGAAGATTAAAAAGCAGAAAAGGAAAACAACAGAAGAAGAGGGTAGTTCAAGCCAAGCAAATGAAGCATATTGGAAGAAATTCAACATTTGGTATCGAAAGCTAAGGTATTGGAGGCATAATTCTTTTCCGCATTGTATTGACTTCGTGCATGTAGAAAAGATGTTGGTGAGAGTCTAGTCGGAACTTTGTTGAATGTTCCTGGAAAGAAAAAAGATGGAATGAATGCTCAATTGGATATGAAAGAGTTGGGGATAAAAAATGAGTTATTTTCTAGGCAAGAAGTAGACAAAACAACACTACCTCCAGCAGGTTACTCATTAACGAATGCTAAAAAAGACATCTTTTGTGAAACGTTATGCAACATCAAGGTACCACAAGGCTATTGTTCAAATTTCTCTAGTTTAGTCAGCCTAAATGATAGGAAGCTCATTGGCCTTAAATCGCATGACTATAACATGCTAATGCAAGAGTTTTTTCCCATTGCTATACGTTCAATCATGCACCCACCCACATGATATGCTATTATCACGTTTTGCTTTTTCTTTAATCTATATGTAGGAAAGAAATCAGCTTGCAAGAACTAGATAAGTTGCAAGAAGAACTTGTTGTGACACTGTGCCTACTCGAGAAGTTCTTTCCTCCGTCATTTTTTGATATTATGATACACTTGACTGTGCACCTAACTAGGGAGGTAAAATTATGTGGTCCCATATGCTTTCGGTGGATGTATCCCTTTGAAAGATGTATGAAGGTTATTGAAGGACATGTGCGAAACAGAAATAGACCAGAGGGATGCATTGCTGAGGAGACTATCGCGGAAGAAACAATAGAGTTTTTTAGCGAATATCATAAAACCATGAAAACTATTGGTATCCCACCTGATAAACATGTAACCAATGAAAATGAGGACGGAAAGCCATTGTCGGCCAGAAAATCAAGTGAAGTTTCCGGAGAATTCTTTCAGAAAGCACATTTGTATGTAATACAAAATACAGATAAAATTCAACCGTATATCGAGTAAGTATTACTAACACATGTCGATTTCGTTGCTTAAAATGTTCTATCAAATAAAATAATAAAAGACATTTATTTGTTTCGGGCGACACAAGGAAGTTCTGAAAACAAAAAACCCGGGTAAAAAAATGGAATTGCTGGAGAATGAGCACAGTAAATCTTTTGCTAAGTGGTTACGCGAAGAGGTAATTACTCGTATGTTGTTTATAATTGTTTGTTTGTTCCTAAAAAGAAGTGAGTCGAGATAAAATGTGAAGTGTGTTTTATTGATAAGTCCTTAACTGGTGTTTGTGATAAGTTGTATAAACCATTAATTAGGTGTAACATTCACCCAGAAAAACTCATAGCTACAAGCTCCAAAACCAATAGTAGTAGTCTATAATAAATAAGCACTTATCAATGTGTGGAAAACTAGAAGGGGGGGGGAGGGTTGAATAGTTTTTACCGTTTTTAAAATTAATTCGCATTGAATACTTAACGTTATTTCAAATTAAGGAAAATAATCAAACAATATAAATAAAGCAAGTAAGGAAAGAAACAATCTGTTGGGAATTAAACTAACAGTTGGTACTGCTCATACATAAATTAGTACTGCTGAAGATCGTTCAAGAATATACTATCAGTACTAAGCCAGTTAGTACTGTTGGAACAAGAAGTTAGTACTGTTTATAAGATAAAGATGAAAGTCGTGTAAAGATATATATGGAAAAGATGTAATGTATATCCTATTAATATAGATTTATATGGTATAATAGTTTACCTGTAAAGGACTCCTTGTCCTATATAAGGAGATCCTAGGTTAAGTTATAAATGCATTATTGATAGAGCTTCACGATTTCATTGTAATTCTTGTGATATTCCAAGATCACTCGTAATATATTGAAGCTATAATCGTTTGGTTAAACTGTGTGTTATTATTCTTACTGTTACATTCATACGATCACATACAATCACCAAACACTAAATCTTCTAAGTACTTGGTGGTAAATTCCGCGTGCTACTAAGTATATACTCAAAGTATCTCCAACACAATTCGTGTGTTTAGATCCGGTCAAGTGGTATCAGAGCCAGGTTTCTGATACTTTGATTTAGAAGATCCAGAAGTATTTACTCTCTTGCTACCAAGAAGATGGACATGGAGACACCACAAACATCTATCCTTGCTAAACTCCCCATGCTGAAACAGAATGAATACGATCTATGGCGGCTCAGAATTGAGCAATATTTCATGGTGCAAGACTATGCACTATGGGATATCATAATCAATGGTGATTCCTTCAAACCAACTACTTCTGAGGAAACACGTGCGGATGGTTCCAAGACCACAAAGCTCAACACTGAGCCAGTCACAAACGATGAGATAGTAAAAAAGAAGAATGATCAGAAGGCTAGGAATTTGTTACTCATGGCAATTCCTAATGATCAAGTGTTAAACTTTAGCCACTATGAGACTGCTAAGACACTTTTTGAAGCAGTTGTGGAGAGATTTGGTGGCAATGAAGCCACGAAGAAAGCACAGAAAACCCTACTTAAGCAGAGTTATGAGAACTTTAGTGCCTCAAACTCTGAATCACTTGATCATATCTTTAATAGACTTCAAAAGATTGTCAGCCAGCTAAATATTCTGAAAATTGTGATTCCATAAGAAGATCTCAATATGAAGTTTCTCAATAGTCTACCTCCTGAGTGGAACACCTATGTGGTTGTCTGGAGCAATAAGCCAGAACTAGAAAAGATGTCACTGAATGAATTGTACAACAATCTAAGATTGTTGAACAAAAGGTGAAGAAAGGAGGAAGCACTAGTTCTAGTTCTGGAAACACAACATTCTTATCATCTTCCAACAATAACAGTTCCGATGATGTTGAAGCAGTTGGTACTGCTAGCCCTAAAGTTAGCACTGCTAGTGTAAAAACTAGTACTGCTGGCTTGACTGAAGAGACCATATATGCATTTGTGTCAGAACAATCTGGTGGGTCTCAAATCTACAATGAAGACCTTCTTTAGATTGCTGAAGATGATTTGGAAGCTATGGATTTAAAGTGGCAGTTGGCCTTGATAAGTATTAGGGCTAAGAAGTATTATCAAATAACTGGGAACGAGATTACCTTCAATGGAAGAGATGTAGCTGGGTATGATAAGTCCAAGGTGGAGTGCTATAATTGTCACAAGATGGGGCACTTTGCTAGGGAATTTAGGAGCCTAAGATAACAAAACAACAAGGGTCAGAATAGGAGGACAGTGAATGTGGAAGAAACTTCTTCCTCAAAGGCAATGGTTGCTGTGGATGGAGCTGGTTTTGATTGGAGCTTTATGGATGAGGAAGTGGAGCCAGCCAACATTGCATTGATGGCCTTTTCAGACTCTGAGGTACATATAGTTCAAAATTGCTCAAACACTTGTCATGCTTTAAAAGATTATGAAACTCTTAAGAAACAGTATGATGATCTTAGAGTAGAATTTAATCAAGTGAATTTTAGTTTGTCTAATCATAAAAGAGGACTAGCTGTTTTGGAAGAACAACTTGATTTTTATAGAAAGAATGAGTCTAACTTTAATGATGATATAGCTGTGTTAAAGAGAGATTTGCAACTGAAAGATGACAAGATGAGTGGACTTGTATATGAACTAGAGACACTTAAGAAAGAAAAAGAAAATATAAAGTTAAGTGTTGACACTCTAGAGTACACATCAAAAGGGGTACAGAAAATAGTAGAGAGTCAAATACTTAATAAAGCTAAGTCTGGTTTAGGTTATAAGTCAGTTGCACCCCCAAATAGAGGAATGTTTGTCCATCCAGGAATTGATTTGGCTCATACAGGTTTAGAAGAGTTTAAGGATATGGATTTTCCTGGATATGGTACTAAAATTAGTGAGAATCCTGTTAAATTTGTTAAGGCTGAGGATTCTTATGTTAGTGCTAGTGATAAATCTCTTTCTGAGGAAAAGATGTCCTCTGATAGGAACTCAGATGCTCTAATTATTGAGGATTGGACATCTGATGATGAGGATGATCAGGTTAAGGTTAAACCTGATGTTGTTAAGGTAGAAGTTAAACATGGTCCTAAGGTGGTTAAAACTCAAAACATAAAACCAGTTAGGAAAAATGTCAAGTATGCTGAGATGTATAGGACTAAGAACAGATCTCCAGTTTCTAAAGATAATCAGAGGAATTGGAACCATTCAAAATCTAAGAAATTGGATGATGAGTTTGTTATGATTAGAAAAGTATGCTTTGTTTGTGGAAGTTTTGACCATTTGACTGCTTATTGTGATTCTAACCCATGGAAAAAGAATGTTTTTTGGGAATTCAAGGGTGAATAGGAATAACAATGCTAGGGTAACTCAAAATAGTCCAACAAGGTTGACTGACCCTAATGTGAATCATAAAATGTCACCCAGAGCAGTTATGTTAAGGTCTGGCATCAAAGCAGTTTCAACTGCTAGACCAAACAAATGGTTTAAAAACAAACAAACTATTACCAGTGCAAAACAAGTTTCAAATCATGCACAAACAGTTAAAAGGCATTTTTATAAGAAAACAACAATGACAAATAAAAAATGGGTATCTAAAGCTAAACCAGTAGTTCCAACTGCTAGGCCAGCAGGTCCAACTGCTAGGTCAGCAGTTCCTACTGCTAAAAACTTTAATGCTGTTAAGGGTAAATGAGGCAATGCTGTCAAGGCCTCAGCACATTGGGTTAGAAAATCTAACATACCCAATGGTGCATCAATGACTTTCAATTAACTTTCTCATATTGATGCTGTCACAACTCGTAATTCCAGGCCATTTTTCCGAACCTCGACAATTTACTATTCACGAGGTACTATTCATTTTTACTATTCACTGGCACTATTCATTCCAAAATTTTTATTTCATATTCTCGTAAGTTAAACTATTTTAATGATAACCCGAGATTTTGGCACTCGTCGGATCATTTCTGCAAGAATCACGAAACCGTGTCCGAGATTTACCTTAAGGTTTAAACATCATTTAGGCATCCCGATATGTCCAAACAACATTACCAACAAGAGAAATATATGTTTTCCACCTTCCGTGACATTTTCATGAATTTTGGAATTTTAGGATACCCGGTTTTAAGTTTTGTGACTTTACGACTTACAGTTAGCAATTAACGGGACCAAAACTCACTCCGTTAGTCAAGATAATTATCCAACCTAAAATATCTAGATATTTTCTCAAAAATATCTAGATATTTCAAAAACCTATTGAAATTACCATTATACCCTTTTGTTGAAATTACCAAAATGCCCTTGGCCTATATAATGCCTAAACTAACTTCATTTCACTAAAAAAAATCACAAACCCTCTCCCTCTTCCTCCCTAGTCCACGGCCAAACCAAGAACACCACAAGGATCCATAAATTTTTCTAGCAAAAGTGTTATACTAGTTCCTTATATCATCCTTGTTAGGGTTTTGCAATAAAAACTCCAAGGGTGTGGTCATTTTTCATCCTAACTCATCAAACAACAAGTAAGCTCAAGAACACCATTTTTGATCATTTCATACTTCCTTTTGTTCATATATTGTTGTATCTTCTAGTTACTTTGAGAACTTACCATGCAAAAGATATGTATACATACCACTTGTTTTATTTTTCACAAAAACTATCTCAAACTCTCGATTTGTACGTTTTATTAAAATCCCCGCGAAGCCCATTATTTTTAGCAATGTTTAGGACCCATGACACCCTAAGAAGGTGTATGGTAGGATTGAGTACTTGTGGAGTTGATTTGAAGTAGTTTGGTTAAGTTTTGTACAAGTTATAAACTAGAAAACTCATTTTTAGACACTATTAGATAGTTGCTGTCCCATTTTGCAAAACGTGGGAAACTCAGGGGCTAGGGTGTAATTTTGGACCAAAGATTTAGAAAATACTTTCAAAAACGAAGCTATGGGCGAAAGAACGGATTAAAACGAGTTTATAACGAAGAAGTTATGATTTTTCCAAGTTTAACGACGAAAAACTATTTTCTGAAAATACTACTTGCTGTTGGACGACATTCGACGGACAAAACGAGGCATTAGACGTGATCTAGGAGGGCCGAGCTACTGAAAATATGTTAGTTCATGTTATGACGAACGCGTGGATATAAATAACGTTGAAAACGGACTTGTAACGACCGAGATATGAATTTTTGAAAAGCCGACGAACTATACTTATTTTGACAGCATTACAACACATATATTTTCTAAGTGTAAAACTAGCAAGTCACTAAGTTCATGGCCGATTTTCTATATGATCGAGGCGCGTATGATCAAAAGTCAAAGGAGACGACATGAAGATTATGTTACAAGGATTTCAAAAACGTCAAGTTCTATTCCTAACTCTTAACGTACAATATTTTGCGACTAGTTTTGCGAGGCCGTTTGGTCATATTTTCACAAGTTGTAAAAAGGGTTATTTTGCGACGAAACTATTTTATTTGGCGATAAAACATCAAACAAAGATCGTGGAGTGCCGTTTCAACATATTTACACGAAAAGTAGTTCATAACTTGCCGAGACGTTAAAAATGTAGTTTTCGACGATAAACATTATTTTCAAAACTAACGAGTGGTATCGTTAACATACGTAATTGCATGAGTAGAATCATTTCATTTGCTTACCTTAGATCATATCATTCACATTAGGTCGCGGTTAGAGACCGAGCCTCATTCCAGCATATTCACCACTAGTATTGTTGCTATCGCATCAGGTGAGTTTCATAGCCCCTACTTTATACGTTTTGAACTTTTTGGGGGAGATACATGCTTAAACTGCTTGCTTACATACATGATTGTGTTAAGCTTATTTGCGTTACTCTTGAAAGCATTACGCGGACCTAAGTATCAAACACTTGGGGTAGCCGTGCAGATCATATCCCGGACCTAAGTATCAAACACTTGGGGTAGCCGAACATAAGTCTCCTCGTGAGCAGCATTGATAAGCCTCCTCGTGAGCAGCATTGATAAGTCTCCTAGTGAGCAGCATTGATAAGTCTCCTCGTGAGCAGCATTGATAAGTCTCCTAGTGAGCAGCATTGATAAGTCTCCTCGTGAGCAGCATTGATAAGTCTCCTCGTGAGCAGCATAAGGTCTATTAGTGATATAGAACGCATATCGTATACTTGCATGTCTTACTCAAGCTATATTTTAGCAGTGGGTTGTAAACACACAGGTTGCAAGTGTTGTTATGGGCGGGATTTGCAACTGAGTGGATTTACAATGCCTTTGCTGGGAAAATCTTTATTCGAGTACTTTACTTGTTAAACAAACTCTATGAACTCACCAACCTCGTGTAACACCCCAACCCGGCAAGGGTAGAAGTATCACACAAATGGTTCCATATCAGATCAAACAAAGCATACAATCAATAGTAATACAATGGTTCTCAAAGATTACAAATGAAATACTAACATTATAAGGTTAAGAATGAAACAAAACTAAATACTAAGTCTGCAAAAGCAATCCTGCTAATGACTTCTACTTCAGAAATACTATCAAGGTCTTCTAAGTCCAAAAGTCTCTTCACTCATACCCAAACCCGTCGTCCTGCTTATAACCTGCCGCACACGAAAAGAAAACGTGCGGCTGAGCTTAAAAAGCCCAGTGAACAGATATAACGGAAACAAAGCAGTAGCATAATGAATAATACATGAGTAAATGAGGATGGAAACATGAATACATGGTGAGAATACATGGTAAAAATACATGGTATCATAAGGGAAAGGACAAAGGTGCATGGTAAGGAAAGGTCAGTAATCCACTACGAGCCCATAACATGAAATCATAATCATAATCATAGCCATAACATGTAGAGGGGAGACCTCTTAGTAACCTGTAAATATGAGGGGTGTCCTCATCATGGGTATCTTGTAAATATGAGGGGTGTCCTCATCATGGGTAACTTGTAAATATGAGGGGTGTCCTCAATCATGGGTTGGAGTAGCTAGCTCCTAGAGTGTGAAAGACGTGTATCGCACACACCATCAGTCACCATGAATATCATAACATAACATGAACATGAACAAATCTAGGATGCATCCATACGCCCCAGGTGGCCATAATCTGCCTCTACGTAAACATAACATGCAGGGACGGGACAGGTCATCACTCTCCTGCCCTAGAGTCATGCCATCGGTGCATCGACTGACATGGACATGAAACCCTCATGCCTAGTGAGTGGCTCGTAGTATCAAACTGAGGGTCAAGGTCAAGTATCGTGAATCATGTGTTTAGTTTACTTGCATAGGTCAATATCATGTTTCATAAGTTCATAATCATAGGTTCATAATCATGGTTCATAAGCAAGGTTCATAAGCAAGGTTCATAAGCAAAGGTTCATAAGCAAAGGTTCATAAGCAAAGGTTCATGAATGAAAGGTTCATAATCACAAGTCCATATCAAAGGGTTATAGCAAAAGTACTTTTCAGAGGTTTCTATCAAAGTTCATTTAAAACAATCTTTTAATAATGGTTTTCATAAAAATGATCCTTCAAATTAGTTTTTCATGAAATGATCTTTCAAAACAGTTTCTCATAAAGAGTCTTTAAAATAGTTTTCATAAAAGTTAATAAAATCCCAAATATAAGGAATATCGTATCATGCTCGTAAACATCATTTCAAAATAGTTTTTTTCTCAAAACATTTCCATGTCATAATTAAAAAGGTTTTCATAACATAGGTTCATAACAGAGGTCATATCAAATGGGATCAACAGAGAAGGTTCAAGCAAAGGGAATCATAGCAATGGCAACGGTTCAGAAACTAACGGATCAGAAAAATGAAAGAGATCATGAGAAACCTTATAAGGAAGGTCAGAATATCTGTACCTTAAAGCAGAGCAAAACAAACCAGAATAGATGGAACACAAGACATGGATCAATCCTGCTTCACGGAACCTAAAGGAAAGAACAACTAATCACAACATGATTCCCTTTTAAGTTGCTTTCCTCTTTTAATAACTTTCTATAATTAGTAACTTTTCCGGAATAGTAATTTAATACTTTAAGGTTATAATTGCCAATTAAATAATATTTAAGGGTTAGAATGACCAATATAATAGTTTAGGGTTAATTATGTAAAAAAAAAATTCAAGTCATTACTCGGTATCCATTTATAAAAGGGTCACTATCTTACTACAAAACTTAAAGTATGCTTATTATATTTATTTCAATCATTGTAGTAGAAACCACTTCTACACATGCAAGACACATGCTATTATACAAAATCACAACCGACTCTTTTCTTTCTTTTATATATGATTATAGAACATGTAAAACCAGTTTATTGTTGCATGTAATTAGTACTCTTGTTACAACAACACCAAAACACAAACACGACACCATATAAGGACAAGACCTGATTGATTCCCATATTAATTTTAGACATGTGATCACGGTTCAATCACCATACCAAAACTTTAATCCTGATTTAGCCTATTCGTATCTCAATAAAAGCGATTCGATTATGGTCTCATCTATTTACGTGTCCTATTAACGTATACTTATGACTAGTACATGACCCCATATCCAGGTGATAGTTTTTAAAAAATACTCTAGGCTGAAACAAAGGTTGATCGACATCACTTGGTTAGCAAGAAACATGAACCCGCTTGAAGCTTTTACATATGACCAGATTTTGGAGGTAAACATGATAAATATGACACTGTATATTTCTTCATTTCAAGCTCTTGATAAATGTCATATTGTGGATCACTCCAGGATTTTAACATATTATACCTACAACGTACACTGCATCAGTTGACACTAGAAAATGCACGAATGGAACTTGCGGACACGTCGCTCATTTTTAAGTTGGGTTATCAGTTTTTATTATTATTATTTTTTTAAATCAAAGACGCTATTTATGTTTCATGTTGTGATAAACCTTTAATACATATGTTGCAAAGATACGTATGATTAATATATGTTACGTATGTCAAAAATGGTTAAAGATTTACCTTAGGACTGAACCAAATAGGATCGAAAAGAAAGAAGAGCTGTACTCGAAATCAACTTCACACGAACACCACACAGAATTCAGGTTAAACATGCCATACTCGTACATTCGCTAACATGGCAGCCCAACTCCTTCATGTCACGATCAAACCTCCAACTGATAACGGACACGAGTCCGATCGCTGACCCCGACCTCTAAGGTTGGACGGGATACGATTGCACTAACACCCAACGTACACAACAAGTGTGAATGTGAGAAACGAGATTTGATGAGGTAGGATAGAACTCGGAACCCGACGTATGACAGTCACATGTACGATGACCAGCGACCAAAATCTAAACCAAACACGACTCGAAACCAAGCACGAAACCACAACCCAAACCAACCTCTACACGAACATGCACATCCCCCACACTCACGTTCTATTCATGAAAACGTGATGGAGATCACAGAAACGTAACTGATGGTGAAGACAGTTTCTCGACACAAGTGGGATGGGGTTTATTTGATGAAAATAGGGGTATATACATGCAGGTGATAACTCGCGATATATGATGATAAGATCGGATCTTCTCCAAAACATAAAACGTGTGAAATAAAAGAAGGAAGGGATCATGGCTGAAAAAGTCAGGGATTTGACTTGTTATGCATTTTTGGTTGCTGCAATCTTGTTCCTTATTTTGGGGTCATAAGCAAGGCGTGTGTTTTATTTTGGGGAACTAATAATTTAATTGATATGAATGGCGTGAGATTAGGCTAGACAAGGGCAATCAAAATCTTTTTATTTTGGTAGGATATTACTTTATGTTTTATTTGTTCTCATCTCCTCTTGATTTAAACGTGTGAAAGCAAATGGAAATCACAATTTTCGGTTCTATCATATCCAAATAAACGTGTAGGGTGTATAGGAATTAAGAGTGTGGCGTTTTATAAGGTTTAGGATAGGATTGGGAATGTGAAAAATTATTTAGATATTATTAATGTGTAAAATATTATATAACATATAGTTTTAATGTCATTACTTATTATTTAAACTTAGCTTAAAATTTATAATACTCTTGCTTAATTTATCGTGTGTTCTTATAAATTCAAAGTTAGAGGGGCAAAAATGGGAATTTTGAATGAATGGAAATTTAGGGTTTTACAACTCTTCCCCTCTAGAAAAAAAATTTTCGTCCTCGAAAATTGGAATCGCAAAGTCAGACGAAGTCGTAGCAAATCGCAAAAGATCGTCACAAAACATTCTCACGTCCGGGGAGGTTCTTCCAGAAGGATCTTCAAAACAAATGGTTTCTCATGACTCGACCAAAACAAGATGGGTTCAGATTCCTCAGAAAGGGACAAATTAGGTTAATTCAGAACAAAAGGTCCATGCAACATAAAATGGACGATAGGTGAATCTTCTGAAAAACTTATATGGAATAATCAGATTAACTGTGTCAACAGTAGAGAGCTCTTCACAGAGTTTTCCAGATTTATAACTGAGGTCAACAGAATGCAAAACGAGAGTCCAATTCATCCAGATATCTAATGAACGAAAGCAGAGTATAAGCATAGATAGGATGAACCTAACGTCTCACCAAACACGGATAATCCTACGGAGATTCAGATTCTAAACTTCTTAGGTACCCTCCAAGATATCCTATGGCCACAATGAGTGCCCTTTATATGGTGTAAGTATTATCACGTTGATCAGGCGTCATAATACTAGCACCACATAAGTATGCCTTCATGATGATCATACTTTATCTCGAGTCGTAATCAAAACCACCTATCTTAATCCACCTAGTACTTCTACAGTCCCAGAGGTCATCAAAAATCAAACACCATAACTAAGAGGAGAACGAACTACTCGAAAGAGTTAACGGAAGTCCCAGAATGTCTATCAGAATTTGGTACATCGTTTAAAGCATCAACTCATCCATCATTCGTCAAATCTCTCAAAACCAAAACCATCATCCAGCATACGCAAAATGAACACCGAGCAGAATTACTAACAGGGAACATAACTCATTCAAGGGATCCTATCATCAGATAACGAAAATTTGAGTAGATTAAGAGAAAGTGAATTACGTCATTCATGGCTTTATCTTCACAATTTACTCTTCCAAAACACAAACGTTCGCTTTCGGAAATATCGTCCATTCAAATGCATGAGCTTAAACTTCTTCCAAGTCCATGCAGTCTGTCGTATGATCATAGGGTGGAAAGGAAATATAAACTCGAGTCTGGTCCCTCAAGCCTTCGGCACTTCTTCTTGGAACTGTGGTGTAGTAACGTGAATCTCCGGCATGGTCACTGTGCCTGCTTCCATACGCGAGTCTGCTTCTGCTCTCAATTCATCCTAGTACAACTAAGGTAAATAGAGAAGCAAGACGGTGTTGTCTTAGACAGGTCTTCAGCATAGTTCGAATTTCACCAACTCAAACTGTCGTCATCGCCGGATGCATGGAAGTATTGCCTGCCACAATCTCTGGACGCCACTCGAATCTACTTCTTCTAGAATGATGGTCCACATATTCCTCTTCGTGCATAAAACTGAAATACTTCCCGGAGGTTTCTCTCAAATAGTCATCTCTTTTCTTAGAAGTCCTTGTGGTTGCTTCTTCAGTCCTTCAATCATCCACAGAGGTCGTCTGGTACGGAGTTTACAAAGATAGAATCAATCATTGATGCGCTGAATTGAAAGATGGTCATGGTAGTGATACGATTAGGTTTACGATAGTCAATACTCCAAAGTTTTCTCTTTTTTCTTCACAAGTTAACAGGGTGTTAAAATGAAACACTGAGGTGAACAAAATCATATTCCATCATTTTCTCCGATTCCTCAACTTCTATAGCATCATGGTCCGCCAACTGAGATTGGTTCAAATTTCATTCTACTACTCGAACAGGAGGGAAAACCAAGAGTTCCATCGGAGAACACCAGAAAATTTGCACAACAACTTCCAATGCCAACGTTTTCTAAGAGTGGATACAAATAAGTGTCAGGGGACAATCATCAATCAAATAGAGACCGAGGTAGATGTTTCCATAGCGGCGTTAAGCTTAACAGATTGGAGCGGTTAAAGGTTATCATAACGAAGGTGGGATGAAACATATTACTAAAGGTCACAAATTAGATACGGTAGTCCCTGGCAGCGTATAAGGTCCAGCCAATCCATAACTTAAAGACCTCAAAATCGAATATGTCAAAAGTAAACGGATTCGTATGATGAGTACGGTCGCCAAGCCAGACAGATAGTTCATATATCAAGGTCAAGTACATGGTTCATCAAAGTGTGGAGATAGATAAACGAACAATTCAAGGTGTTGGAGTCTTGTTTAGCTATTTAGCATAAGTTGCAGGTAGGTTGCGAGTCATCGGGAATACAAACATCGTATAACTATCAAAAGTCAGACGTATAGAATATTAGTAATCAGCATCATCATGCTCAGCTAACAATTTCATATCGAGACAAAATTATCGTCGTATCCCTGGCTAATAATCACTTGAGTTCTCATAGGAGTAGTAGTGGGCTTGCAAGGACAGAGTAATATCAGATGATACATTTATATCCAGCACATAAATGAATTTATAAAATGTGTCAAACACATTAGGATTAAATGACCGTCGGGATGGTCAGAGGAGTACCAAACTGCTTATCCAACAGGTCGGAAGAGAAGAACAAAATCAGGTGGGGATGGCAAAAGTTTAGCAATCAGAAATCATGGTGGGGAGTTTAAATGGTTTCAAACACCGAAGGTGAAACATAGGAGGGTAATCGCCAATGATCAATCATCCTATCAGAATACAAATCAAAGCTAACTATTCAATGAAAACATATCGGCAACGCAAGTCTTATCGTTCAAAAGTGAGAGGAAAGCATTTTTATACTCATGGGAATAGAGATGTTTAAGACGAACTCAGATAGGGTCAGAAGATTCATAGATTATCAAAAGCATATAACAGAATGCATCAAGTAGGTTATTGTCATGGAGATTCTCAGAATACCCGAAGAGACATCAAAATGATTAACAAAAGAATCAGAGATCGGAGTCGGAATCTTAGGTGGTGCAAAGCGTGAGCTTAACAAGCAGGGCATAAATCAGAGTGATGCGGAAGCAATGCTACTTAAACGAAAGCCTTATAGTCTACCCATTCCTCACTGGTCAAAACTTAAGTTCCTATAGGGAAATCCTAAAGCAATTCTTAAAGGTTATCTTATAAGCGCATACAGTGGAAACTTAGTGGTCTAACTTACACAGGTCAAGGGTAAATGTATTACGAGTCGCAACCTGTCTCTGATACCATAGTTGTAACACCCCAACCCGGCAAGGGTAGAAGTATCACACAAATGGTTCCATATCAGATCAAACAAAGCATACAATCAATAGTAATACAATGGTTCTCAAAGATTACAAATGAAATACTAACATTATAAGGTTAAGAATGAAACAAAACTAAATACTAAGTCTGCAAAAGCAATCCTTCTAATGACTTCTACTTCAGAATAACTATCAAGGTCTTCTAAGTCCAAAAGTCTCTTCACTCATACCCAAACCCGTCGTCCTGCTTATAACCTGCCGCACACGAAAAGAAAACGTGCGGCTGAGCTTAAAAAGCCCAGTGAACAGATATAACGGAAACAAAGCAGTAGCATAATGAATAATACATGAGTAAATGAGGATGGAAACATGAATACATGGTGAGAATACATGGTAAAAATACATGGTATCATAATGGAAAGGACAAAGGTGCATGGTAAGGAAAGGTCAGTAATCCACTACGAGCCCATAACATGAAATCATAATCATAATCATAGCCATAACATGTAGAGGGGAGACCTCTTAGTAACCTGTAAATATGAGGGGTGTCCTCATCATGGGTATCTTGTAAATATGAGGGGTGTCCTCATCATGGGTATCTTGTAAATATGAGGGGTGTCCTCAATCATGGGTTGGAGTAGCTAGCTCCTAGAGTGTGAAAGACGTGTATCGCACACACCATCAGTCACCATGAATATCATAACATAACATGAACATGAACAAATCTAGGATGCATCCATACGCCCCAGGTGGCCATAATCTGCCTCTACGTAAACATAACATGCAGGGACGGGACAGGTCATCACTCTCCTGCCCTAGAGTCATGCCATCGGTGCATCGACTGACATGGACATGAAACCCTCATGCCTAGTGAGTGGCTCGTAGTATCAAACTGAGGGTCAAGGTCAAGTATCGTGAATCATGTGTTTAGTTTACTTGCATAGGTCAATATCATGTTTCATAAGTTCATAATCATAGGTTCATAATCATGGTTCATAAGCAAGGTTCATAAGCAAGGTTCATAAGCAAAGGTTCATAAGCAAAGGTTCATAAGCAAAGGTTCATGAATGAAAGGTTCATAATCACAAGTCCATATCAAAGGGTTATAGCAAAAGTACTTTTCAGAGGTTTCTATCAAAGTTCATTTAAAACAATCTTTTAATAATGGTTTTCATAAAAATGATCCTTCAAATTAGTTTTTCATGAAATGATCTTTCAAAACAGTTTCTCATAAAGAGTCTTTAAAATAGTTTTCATAAAAGTTAATAAAATCCCAAATATAAGGAATATCGTATCATGCTCGTAAACATCATTTCAAAATAGTTTTTTTCTCAAAACATTTCCATGTCATAATTAAAAAGGTTTTCATAACATAGGTTCATAACAGAGGTCATATCAAATGGGATCAACAGAGAAGGTTCAAGCAAAGGGGATCATAGCAATGGCAATGGTTCAGAAACTAACGGATCAGAAAAATGAAAGAGATCATGAGAAACCTTATAAGGAAGGTCAGAATATCTGTACCTTAAAGCAGAGCAAAACAAACCAGAATAGATGGAACACAAGACATGGATCAATCCTGCTTCACGGAACCTAAAGGAAAGAACAACTAATCACAACATGATTCCCTTTTAAGTTGCTTTCCTCTTTTAATAACTTTCTATAATTAGTAACTTTTCCGGAATAGTAATTTAATACTTTAAGGTTATAATTGCCAATTAAATAATATTTAAGGGTTAGAATGACCAATATAATAGTTTAGGGTTAATTATGTAAAAAAAAAAATTCAAGTCATTACTCGGTATCCATTTATAAAAGGGTCACTATCTTACTACAAAACTTAAAGTATGCTTATTATATTTATTTCAATCATTGTAGTAGAAACCACTTCTACACATGCAAGACACATGCTATTATACAAAATCACAACCGACTCTTTTCTTTCTTTTATATATGATTATAGAACATGTAAAACCAGTTTATTGTTGCATGTAATTAGTACTCTTGTTACAACAACACCAAAACACAAACACGACACCATATAAGGACAAGACCTGATTGATTCCCATATTAATTTTAGACATGTGATCACGGTTCAATCACCATACCAAAACTTTAATCCTGATTTAGCCTATTCGTATCTCAATAAAAGCGATTCGATTATGGTCTCATCTATTTACGTGTCCTATTAACGTATACTTATGACTAGTACATGACCCCATATCCAGGTGATAGTTTTTAAAAAATACTCTAGGCTGAAACAAAGGTTGATCGACATCACTTGGTTAGCAAGAAACATGAACCCGCTTGAAGCTTTTACATATGACCAGATTTTGGAGGTAAACATGATAAATATGACACTGTATATTTCTTCATTTCAAGCTCTTGATAAATGTCATATTGTGGATCACTCCAGGATTTTAACATATTATACCTACAACGTACACTGCATCAGTTGACACTAGAAAATGCACGAATGGAACTTGCGGACACGTCGCTCATTTTTAAGTTGGGTTATCAGTTTTTATTATTATTATTTTTTTAAATCAAAGACGCTATTTATGTTTCATGTTGTGATAAACCTTTAATACATATGTTGCAAAGATACGTATGATTAATATATGTTACGTATGTCAAAAATGGTTAAAGATTTACCTTAGGACTGAACCAAATAGGATCGAAAAGAAAGAAGAGCTGTACTCGAAATCAACTTCACACGAACACCACACAGAATTCAGGTTAAACATGCCATACTCGTACATTCGCTAACATGGCAGCCCAACTCCTTCATGTCACGATCAAACCTCCAACTGATAACGGACACGAGTCCGATCGCTGACCCCGACCTCTAAGGTTGGACGGGATACGATTGCACTAACACCCAACGTACACAACAAGTGTGAATGTGAGAAACGAGATTTGATGAGGTAGGATAGAACTCGGAACCCGACGTATGACAGTCACATGTACGATGACCAGCGACCAAAATCTAAACCAAACACGACTCGAAACCAAGCACGAAACCACAACCCAAACCAACCTCTACACGAACATGCACATCCCCCACACTCACGTTCTATTCATGAAAACGTGATGGAGATCACAGAAACGTAACTGATGGTGAAGACAGTTTCTCGACACAAGTGGGATGGGGTTTATTTGATGAAAATAGGGGTATATACATGCAGGTGATAACTCGCGATATATGATGATAAGATCGGATCTTCTCCAAAACATAAAACGTGTGAAATAAAAGAAGGAAGGGATCATGGCTGAAAAAGTCAGGGATTTGACTTGTTATGCATTTTTGGTTGCTGCAATCTTGTTCCTTATTTTGGGGTCATAAGCAAGGCGTGTGTTTTATTTTGGGGAACTAATAATTTAATTGATATGAATGGCGTGAGATTAGGCTAGACAAGGGCAATCAAAATCTTTTTTATTTTGGTAGGATATTACTTTATGTTTTATTTGTTCTCATCTCCTCTTGATTTAAACGTGTGAAAGCAAATGGAAATCACAATTTTCGGTTCTATCATATCCAAATAAACGTGTAGGGTGTATAGGAATTAAGAGTGTGGCGTTTTATAAGGTTTAGGATAGGATTGGGAATGTGAAAAATTATTTAGATATTATTAATGTGTAAAATATTATATAACATATAGTTTTAATGTCATTACTTATTATTTAAACTTAGCTTAAAATTTATAATACTCTTGCTTAATTTATCGTGTGTTCTTATAAATTCAAAGTTAGAGGGGCAAAAATGGGAATTTTGAATGAATGGAAATTTAGGGTTTTACACCTCGTGTTGACACTTTAGCATGTATTTTCAGGAACTAAGCAATAGCACGCTACTGGAGGCTTTTGGCAGGGCATGGCATGGTCATAGAAGACTCTGATAAAACATTTGGGACCGCTTAACTTATTTTATGGGCCAACTTCCGCACCACTTTTCATAATGTAAATTTAACACTTTTGACTTCTCAAATATATTCTAAATGATTGATGTGAAAACCGTTCTTTACACTTGTGTTATGATACCAATTGAGTTGCACCCCAGCGACACGTAAGCTTTCGCTGGACCCGATTTTGGGGGTGTGACAGATGCACAAGGCAGATCCAAGCCAGTGATGATTTGGGTCCCCAAAAGGCACTAAAACCTTTATTTTGTGCGCAGGAACATCCTTCAAATGGTGAAGAAGACAGAGGCTACTCAGATAGTGGATGTTCCAGGCACATGACTGGTAGCATGTCATATCTTTCAGACTTCATTGCTCTGGATGGAGGACCTGTTATCTTTGGAGGTGGTGTTGGAGGAAGGATTACTGATAAAGGTGTAATTAAAACTGGTAATCTTGATTTTGATAATGTGTATTTTGTACCAGAGTTAAAGTACAACCTCTTTAGTGTGTCAAAAATATGTGATAAAAAGAATAAGGTTCTTTTTACTAATACTGACTGCCTTATTCTTTCTCCTGATTTCAAGCTGCCTGATGAAAATCAAGTTTTGCTTAAAATCCCCAGAAAGGGTAATACATACAGTATTGAGATGAACAACCTTGTTCCTAAAGAAGGTCTTACTTGCCTTTTTGCAAAAGCCACATTGGAGGAATCAATGTTGTGGCATAGAAGGCTAGGTCATGTTAATTTTAAAACCATTAACAAAATTGCTAAAAATGGATTGGTAAGAGGATTACCAAATAAGATATTTCAAAATGACCAAACCTGTGTTTCTTGCCTTAAGGGTAAACAACACAGAGCCTCTTGTAAGCCCAAGGTTCATAAATCAAATTCTCAAGCTTTATATATGCTGCATATGGACTTGTTTGGTCCTACTTCTGTGAATAGCTTGAATTTTAAAAGATATTGTTTGGTTATTACTGATGATTATTCCAGGTTTTCTTGGGTTTTCTTTCTAAGAACTAAGGATGAGACTAGTGAAATCCTTAAGTCATTTATTGTTGAGGTAGAAAACCTAGCTGATAAGAAAGTCAAAATAATCAGATGTGATAATGGAACAGAATTTAAGAATAGGGTTATGGATGATTTTTGCAGAGAAAAAGGTATTAAGAGGGAATTTAGTGTGGCTAGAACCCCCCAGCAAAATGGAGTAGCTGAAAGGAAAAATAGAACCTTAATAGAGGCTGCTAGAACAATGTTAGCAGATTCTAAGTTACCTATTTCATTTTGCGCTGAAGCAGTTAGCACTGCTTGTTATGTTCAGAATAGGGTTCTAGTAGTGCAACCTTACAATAAGACTCCTTATGAGCTTTTTAGAGGTAGAACCCCTGCCTTTCAAGCTTCATGAGACCTTTTGGTTGTCATGTCACTATCTTGAATACCAAAGACCAACTTGGAAAATTTGATGGGAAATTTGATGAGGGTTTCTTTGTTGGTTATTCTCTAAACAGTAAGGCTTTTAGGGTGTACAATAAAAGCACTAAACATGTTGAGGAGAACTTGCACATTGAATTTCAGGAAAATATACAAAATGTTGCAGGTGTTGGTCCAGATTGGTTGTTTGATCTTGATATGCTTTCAGATTCTATGAATTATGTGCCTGTTACAGGTACAAATACTAACCATGATGCAGGTTCAGAAGAAGATGATGAAGAGTATATTTTGATGCCAATCATGGAGGATAGTTCAGTGTCTGATTCTTCCTCAAAGGATGCTAATGGAGAGAAGAATGATGCTGCTAACAATGGACAAGCTAGAAAAGAATCAGATATTCCTGAGAACAGTACAAATGGAGTTAGTACTGCTGAGCCAGATAATCATACTTCTGAGCCAAATGACTCTACTGCTGAACCAAGTCAACCTATTCTTGCTTCACCAGTTACTACTGCTCAACAAGATGATGATATTGATTTCTTTGGAGATGGTCTGCACAATATGCCTATCACCTATGAGGCTCCTTCTACTCTTCAAACAATAGTTCACAGAAATCATCCACTTACCAATGTCATAGGAGATGTACAATCTGAAGTGAAGACTAGAAGGCAGATTCAAGATCCAGATCATCATGGCTTTCTCAGTGTTGTTTATGAGGAAAAACATCATGAAGATGAGCATGAGTGTATGTTTTTATGTTTCCTATCTAGGTAAACCCAAGAATGTGATAAAGGCTTTAGAAGACTCAAGTTGGGTTGAGGCAATGCAAGAAGAACTGCTTCAATTCAAAATTCAGAAAGTTTGGGTTCTGGTTGATCTACCAATGGGAATGAGAGTGATTGGTACTAAGTGGGTATTCAGGAACAAGAAGGATGAGAGGGGTCTTGTGATAAAGAACAAAGCAAGACTGGTTGCTCAAGGCTATACTCAGGAAGAAGGGATTGATTATGAGGAGGTTTTTGCTCCAGTTGCTAGGCTTGAAGCAATAAGGCTATTTCTTGCTTATGCTTCCTTTATGGGTTTTATGGTCTATCAAATGGATGTGAAGAGTGCCTTTCTGTATGGTACTATTGATGAGGAGGTCTATGTTTCTCAACCTCCAGGTTTTATAGACCCAGACCATCCTGACAAAGTTTATAAAGTGGTTAAAGCCCTTTATGGCTTGCATCAAGCTCCAAGAGCTTGGTATGGGACTCTTGCTACTTATCTTTTGAAGAATGGGTTCCATAGGGGTAAAATTGATCAAACTCTCTTTATTAAAAAGGACAAAGGTGATATTTATTGGTTCAAGTTTATGTGGATGACATCATCTTTGGTTCTACAAAGAAGGAAATGTGCAGAGAGTTTGAGAAATTAATGAAAGATCAATTTGATATGAGCTCTATGGGTGAGCTAACTTTCTTTCTTGGACTTCAAGTACGGCAGAAGCCAGATGGAATTTTTATCTCTCAAGATAAATATGTTGGTGAAATTTTGAGAAAATTTCAATTCACAGATGCCAAGGTTGTTAGCACACCTGTTGATAAGGAGACACATTTGTTATTGAAAGATCACAGTGGTGAAGATTTGGATGTGCACATGTATAGATCTATGATTGGGTCTTTGATGTATCTCACATCATCCAGGCCTGACATTATGTTTGCAGTTTGTGCTTGTGCAAGATTCCAAGTCAATCCTAAGGTGTCTCATCTAACAGCTGTTAAGAGAATCTTTAGATACCTTAAAGGTCAACCTAACTTAGGTCTATGATATCCTAAAGAGTCTGCATTTGATCTGGTGGCATTCTCAGACTCTGATTATGTTGGTGCTAGCATGGATAGAAAATCTACAACCCGGTGGTTGTTTAATTCTTGGGTTGTAGATTGATCTCTTGGCAGTGTAAGAAGCAGACTATGGTGGCCACTTCTACTACTGAGGCTGAATATGTGGCTGCAGCAAGTTGTTATGCTCAAGTTCTATGGATTCAAAATCAGATACTTGATTATGGGTACAATTTCTTAAACACAATTATACACATAGACAATAGCAGTACATTGTGTATTATTAAAAATCCAGTACATTGAATACTTAATGTGATTTCAAATTAAGGCAAATAATCAAACAATATAAATAAAGCAAGTAAGGAAAGAAACAATCTGTTGGGAATTAAACTAACAGTTGGTACTGCTCATACATAAATTAGTACTGCTGAAGATCGTTCAAGAATATACTATCAGTACTAAGCCAGTTAGTACTGTTGGAACAAGAAGTTAGTATTGTTTATAAGATAAAGATGAAAGTCGTGTGAAGATATATATATGGAAAATATGTAATGTATATCTTATTAATATAGATTTATACGGTATAATAGTTTACTTGTAAAGGACTCCTTGTCCTATATAAGGAGATCCTAAGTTAAGTTATAAATGCATTATTGATAGAGCTTCACGATTTCATTGTAATTCTTGTGATATTCCAAGATCACTCGTAATGTATTGAAGCTACAATCGTTTTGTTAAATTGTGTGTTATTATTCTTACTGTTACATTCATACGATCGCATACAATCACCAAACACTAAATCTTCTAAGAACTTGGTGGTAAATTCCGTATGCAACTAAGTATATACTCAAAGTATCTCCAACACAATTCGTGTGTTTAGATCCGGTCACAATCAAACCACAACACTGATGTTTATAGTGGTTTGGTCTACAAGGACTCTCTTCCTTGCCCTACTCCACTCCTAGAGCCTCTAACTCGAGAGTTTTTCATCACTACGAAACGAGCTCCCTTCTTGGCGAAGAAAACCTTTATTCACGTCGCTTACAATTTATCTGATACAAAGCTAAATACCGAGTTCTGGTTCGAGGTAGAACCAACCTAACGTTGCTTACACTTTTTCCGGTACAAAGCTAGATACCGAGTTCTTTTACAAGGGTACAACCACTCCCGACACTCTATGTGTTTTGAGGACTAAAACACTAACCGATCACTACTGAATGTTTGGTATAACAATGATGTGTGATAAACTACAAAATCACACAGTATCTAAACTAACAAGTCTTGCAACAGTATGTTGAAGCTTGTGATGTTTGATCTCTTTGCTACAAAAGAAATATCACTACAAATGAAATGAATAAATGTATAATGTAGTTTATGCTATATGAGTGATGAGAGAACATGAATGAGAAACTTGCTATTTATAGGCAAACTGCTCAAACAACCCACGAATTTGGCGGATCTAAATCCAGGGGTCTGTCCCTTATGGGATTTGGTTCTGCCAGAGCCTGATAGAATATCTTTCAAAATCTTTCCAAATCTTGCCAAGATTTTACCAAATCCAATTCTTTGCTTGAAGATCTTTCCATGATATTCTCTAAATCTTCAAGATATCCTAAAGATGTCCAAATGATGTATGCAATGATGTCATGTACATATTTCCATTTTTAGAATAAAAATGTAATTAAACATGTAAATGTATATATGTATGTCCTATGTATATTCTAGTGATGAATGTAGCATGTAAATGAGTTTTTAAAAGCTTGTTACTATAAATTTAAAAGACTTTAACTTATATTTATGCTTTTCTGAAGATAAACTTTATAATTTTCATTAACAAAATATAGCAAAGATCATAAAATGTAAATAACGTTTTTAAGACGATATTTGTATTAAGAATCTCCCCCTTTTTGTTGATGACAAAACATAAAGTTTATTTTTAAGCAATGAGATAAATAAAGTGCAAGTCTTTTAAAAATATAGATTAAACTAGTTTTATGCAAGTTTTGAAATCAATTTTGGCATAAAACATGTATGAAATGTAAACATGTATGAAATGTATGATGTATGAGTTTAATCTAATCTCCCCCTTTTTGTCGAAACAAGAAGAAGAAATGCATAGCAGAACACGATGAATGTCCCTCGATGATTTCTCTACTTAATTTGGAGTACCAAGTACGATGCATGGATTTTGAGAACTTAATAGCTCCCCCTTGGATAATACTTCCCCTAATTGGAGTGCCAAGTTTATGATGCATGATTTAACCTACAAAAATAATAGTTAGTGTATGATATGCTCCCCCTCGATTAATACTCCCCTTTGCTAGGGTGCCAACGTATATGATGCAAGGATTATGAATGCTACAAAACAAAGATTAGTATATGATATGCTCCCCCTTGATCAATACTCCCCGTTGCTAGGGTACCAACGTATATGATCCAAGGATGAGAAATGCTACAAAACAAAGGTTAGTTATATATGATTCAAGCTAACCAAGTAATAGGATGCATGAGTAAAGGTTTAACCAAGGATAGTAGTTAAACTTGTTTGACTAAAAAAGTCAACGAAGTATTATTGTTCAAACCAAGCACAAAAGTCAAACATATTCAATACTTCAAACCAACCATATAATGATGCAAATGTTAGTAGTTCAGTCCAACCAAATATAATGCTCAATAAGTGATCACACACAAAGCATTAACACAACATCCTTCATTTGAAAATTACTTGTGACCAAAGTCACAAATTAAGGTGTCACAAAATAAAATGAAAAATAACCTAAACTAGAGGTCCTAAAAGTCCTATAAAAGAAAAACAATAGAAAAGATCCTAGCGTCTATTGCGGAGGATGGGAAAGAGCATTTAGGCGCAATATGATGTGGTTTAAAATGAACCGAATTTCATTTTGTAACTCGTGAACCAAGACGTTGGTCCGTTGACTTAAGTGGGCGGTCCTCTCACACATGGAACATCCATGTCTAGGAAAGTTTAGAGGAAGGTTTGGTTCATTAGTTGGTGGTGGTGGTTGTGGTTGGTTGTTTGATGGTGGAGGTGGTGGAATGTAGGTTGGAGACATGATGGAAGCTAGTAGAGTGGATTGTAAATCCATGGCTTCATCTAGGTGGGAATCCACCATGTTGGAGAAGGCGTAGAGGCTGTTTAGTTCCTTATTGATCTCGCCTTGGGTTTGCGGTTATTTAATCCACATTCCTTCATCAATGGCATTAAGGGTAGATGTTGGTGAAAGAGGTTGAGGTTGCAGTTGTGGCGGTGGTTGATCACGGTAAAGAGGACCGTGAATATCCCTATAGATGGGATGGAAGAGGAGTGGTTCTTGGGCCTCAAAAGGCAATGGTGGTGGATTTGTGGACCTAGGTGGAAGGTCTTTAAGAGTTTTCAAGTATGGGTGTGGTGATGATGGTGGAGTTGCAAACAACTCAAGGGGCTGAAATTGGGGTGAAATGTAGAGGTGATGGTGATCTAGTTGGTTGAGGTGGAGCGGGTGGTGGTGTGGTAGCCACTAGAGTTATGGTTGGTGGTGGAGTGTTGATGATGATATGAGGTGGTGTTGGAGTTGATAGAGTTAGGAAGTTTTCATTTGCAATTGGTGAGGAAATGTTCAATGGTGAAGATTCTTCTGATGAAAAATTGAGATTCACGAAACAACAAGGTCTGACACTCATTCAAGCCATCATTTTGTGTGGTCTGCTTGTGGATGAGTTGTTTGACTTAGGCATTGTTGAGAATGGAAGTTATGGTGATATATGCAGAAATTACTATTAGAAATGATGGTGAAGGTGTGAATTGTAATCATCCTAAAGCTTCTAATTTATAGGCAGTAAGGTTTATGGAAGGTTGTGTTTGGATGTGATGTTGATCCGTAGAAAAATGTTGGTTCCTAATGATTTGGAAGAAGAAAATGAACTTGTCATATCACCAAAGTCAATCCATAGAGATGGAGTTGAGTAAGTTTGAGGAGATATGCAGTAAATGAAAAGGGTGAGTGGGAAATCTAATGATTTGATTGATCCACGGATTGCAAGGAACCAATTTGAGGGTTCCTTGCTTGTTACCGAAAGGTAACTTGAGTGGAAATTTAAATTTTCAAATTTTGGTGGGAAATTGTGTTCCTATTGATCTAATGTTTCTAAGTTGATCCTAATGTGATGAAGTATCAGTAAAGGAGTCCTAATTCAAGAATCAATGATCTAAAGTGCGGGATTGAACTAAAAATTTAAAAATATGACTGTTGATCCGCGGAGCCAAACGATAACAAAGGCGGAACCCTGTTTTTGGTTCCGCGGAATCCGTTGGGCTTATTTTGGCGGAGCCAAAATTTTGAACAGGCGGAACCCGTATTTTGGTTCCACCATGTCCGCCGATTGAAATTTCTTTACAGAGGGCATTTCTAAGTACCCGAAACCCGTTGAAATCCCGAAAATTATCCTAAATCATATGTAATTAATTAGTTGTGATTGTTTGAAAACAAAAACACAGGTTCTAACACATGTTAACATAGAGATCAAACGGACGATTTTGAACATACAATATATGGAAGTTAAGCCAAACAGTGGCTTAAATATGAAAAATTGATAACATCAAGTGTTATCATCCTGAATTGTCAAGTTAATTCACACAGATGTTTAACAACAAGATAATATCCTAAAAACATAACAATTCAACACATCATTGTTTCAAATTGTTTGTACCAAACACTCCCTATTTCCTCACTGCTTGTTGATTTTCTTGTTGAGCTTCATTATCCAACGCCCAATGTTCTTCATCATTCCTCTTGTTTGTTTGAATTCCTCGGATTGGTTCTTAATAGGTGGAAGTTGGCTCAAATATTCCGGAAGAGGAATCCTAGAATTAGGCATACCATCATCCTCACTTACGGATGATGATGATGATGAGGTTGGAGGATGAGTGCATTTTCCTTTTGACACAGCTACTCTATGGTCACTTAGGGGTATAAAAGTATGGGGAATGAGAGAGTAGTCTGGGAGGAAACTACTAGCGTTAGGAGGAATGGGTGCAAACGTTCAATAGAGACGGGTGAGAAGCATCCCGTAAAGCATGGCGGTGGTTCCTAACACCGGAATATCAGCCATTCTTTTGGCGACATAATAAGCTAGGTTAAAGGGTTGATGGGTGGACACACAATAGAGCATATAACAAAGACTAGCATTGAGATGATCCCTATTTCCTATGGTGCATAAAACATTTGCCCTAAGAATTTCTTCCAACTTCTTGAATTGGGGTCTAAGTTCGTTTAGCTCCATGCCAAACGGGTCTCAATCTACTTGACGACCTTGTCGGTTGGTCCTAGTGTGGGTGTTCCTAAGGACAAAGAGATGATCCCGGATAGTTTCTTTTGGTGTCAAGGGTGTGTCGTATGGAGGCATACGATCAACAATGGAATCGAGGATTGAAAATGACTACTTGTCGGTGTAAAGACAAGTACCTACACCCAGAATTCCTAAGACTTCCGCGAATTGGTTCAAAGGGACGGTGAATTCGTGTTGGTTGACTTTGAAATGGATGCTTATGAGACCATAGTCATTGGAACTAAGAATGACACTAGCATAGAATTATAGCACAAATCTAGGGACTATAGGTTCGTCTATGTCCAAAAGACAATCAAAGTTGATGGCGGCTAGTAGTTGTCGGATATTGGTTTGTTCTAAAAATGAGGGGTCTATGGTTCTACCCTCATGTACGTACCTCTTTTCTAAGGCCTTAAATATCTTAACTTGGTCGTTTGAGAGTCATTTGGTTGTATGGTGTTTAGGGAGGTAGTTTAGGGTGTCTTTGTGGATGTAGTATGTTGCAGGAGGCATGATGTTATCCTAGACACGAAAATTACATAGTTTAGTTAAAACTAACGAGAATACGTATATAAAGTTCTAGTGTGTGCCTACATGGGGACAATATGGAGGTGTAGTTATCTCGACTCCTTTTAATGCATGAAAATTTTATTTTGCAAATTTTGTAATAAAACGAGAGATAACCCAAACACTCCTAATTCAATGTAGCTTAGATTGAATGTACCCAAAAATACATATTAATTATGTATTCCCTTTAGCATTCAAGAGACATTATGCAAATGATGTTTAAAACATAACGTTTTTATTTGTATGAACAATGTGCAAAAATCGTTTTTCCTAATCGTGAGAAGATTTTTGCAAGAATTTGACATGGGGTTTTTGGTGAATTATGATAATGTCCTATAAGATGCAATTCCTAACTATGAAAAACATGATTTGTTATGTAATTCAGTGAATATGCTTCATGATTTTATAAAAGCATGCATAAACCCCAAGTTTTGATTTTGTGCAAGAAATAGAAATCCTAGACTCAGATCAGGAATGTAGATATAGTTAGGATACTTACAGAGAGGATTAAAGCACAAATTGGATGTGGTAGAATGCCTAAGTTCTGAGTTTAGTTTGCTATGGCCGAGTTGGTGTTGCTTGTATGTTTTTGGGGAATGTGATACACAATACAGGAGTGTTTGTTTAATATAATAAAAAACTGACTCAGAACCCCCGGATAGGGCGGAACTAAAATCAGGGTTCCGTTCTTGTTGTCGTTTGGTTCCGCGGGATCATATTTGATTTTTGGTGTTTTGTTAATCTAAGGTTCAAGCTAAGGTTTTTATCTATACATTAAGTTCCATTAATCCTAAACCAAGTCTAAGAAGATTAAATGGCTGTCTCTTAAGAGGTTTTGTGAGAATATCGGCAATGTTGTCCTCTAAGGATACTTTCTTGATTGAGATGTTTCCTTTTTGAACATTGTCACATAGAAAGTGGTGACGAATTTCTATGTGTTTGGTTCTAGCGTGTTGAACTGGATTCTTGCTAAGTTCGATAGCTCCTTTGTTGTCGCAAAAGATAGGAATGTCGTTGAGTTGAATTCCATAGTCGACGAGAGCTTGTTTCATCCTGAGAGCTTGTTGGCAAGCTTTTCCTGCCGACACGTACTCGGCTTCGGTTGTTGATATTGCTAGAGCCGTTTGTTTCTTAGCAAACCATGAGGTGAGACGATGTCCAACAAAAGTACAAATACCACTTGTACTTTTTCTATCGACATAGTCACCGGCAAGGTCTGAGTCGGCATACACTATGGATTTGACACCCGTTCCTTTGGGATGCCATAATCCTAAATGTGTAGTACCTTGAATGTATCTAAATATTTGTTTGACGACTTCAAGATGGGATGTTTTAGGATCTTTTTGAAAGCGAGCACATAGAAAAACACTAAACATAATGTCCAGTCTACTAGCCGTGAGATAGAGTAAACTACCAATCATTCCTCTATATTTAGTTCTATCCGCGGATTCACTTTCGTCATCCTTAGTGAGTTTGATTTCGGAAGACATGGGTGTTTTCATGGGTTTGGAATCTTCAAGACCAAATTTCTTAAGCATATGTTTGATGTACTTAGATTGGTTGAAGAATATCCCATCTTCTAATTATTTTAATTGGAGTCCTAAGAAAAAGTTTAGTTCTCCCATCATACTCATTTCAAACTCATCATGCATGATTTTTGAGAAATCATCGCATAACTCTTGACAAGTTGATCCGAATATGATGTCATTCACATATATTTGAACTATGATTATATGTGATCCCTTTTTCTTAGTGAAAAGAGTGTTGTCTACTAGGCCCATGGTATACTTATATTCAACTATGAAAGTCTTAAATCAATCATACCAAGCTTTTGGTGCTTGCTTAAGTCCGTATAAAGCTTTTTTTAAGTTTGTAGACATGATTTGGTTTTTCAAAATCGGCAAAGCCGGGAGGTTGTGCGACATACACTTCCTCATTAATAAAACCATTAAGAAATGCACTTTTAACATCCATTTGGAATAGTTTAAAGTCATGTGCACATGCATATGCAAGTAGTATTCTAATTGAATCGAGCCTAGCTACCGGTGCAAATGTTTCGTCGTAGTCTATACCTTCTTGTTGATTGTAGCCTTGAGCTACTAGCCTAGCTTTGTTTCTAGACACTACACCATTTTCATCCATTTTATTTCTAAAGACCCATTTTGTTCCAATTATGGTTTGACATTTAGGTTGAGAGACTAATGTCCAAACATCATTTCTAACAAATTGGTTAAGTTCTTCTTGCATTGCTATAACCCAAGATTCATCTTTTATGGCCTCATTTATATTTTTGGGCTCAATTGTTGAAATGAAACAAAAGAAATTTCTTTGATTTTGAACTTTTGATCTTAAGGTTCTTTCATTAATTTCTCCTATGACGTTATCTAATGGATGACTTCTAGATTCTTTGATATTGACTATTTCCTTATTTAAAGGTTCATCTTCTTTATCATTATCTATATTTTCTTGGTTTTCAACCATTTGACTTTCAACTAAGTCATCATCTACCAAAGGTGATGTCTTAAAGGGAGGTGGACTTTCGTCGAATGTTACGTTCAACGTTTCCTCGACTCTTGAGTTTTCTTTGTTCAAGACAATGTTTGCTTTACTATTTTGTGAGTATCCAAGGAATACACCTTCATATGACTTTGGGTCAAACGTGGTGAGGTAATCCTTAGTATTTAAAATGAAGCACTTGCTTCCAAAAACTCTAAAATATCCTAAAGTAGGCTTTTTGCCTCTATAAAGCTCGTAAGGTGTTTTATTCAAAAATGGTCTTATTAGGACTCTATTTAAGATGTATGTTGATGTGTCAATGGCGTTACACCAAAACTCTTGTGGTATATTTTGTTCATTTAGCATTGTTCGACTCATTTCTTGAAGTGTTCTATTTTTACATTCTACTACACAGTTTGATTGAGGAGTTCGAGGAGCCAAGAAATTATGTGTTATGCCATTAGCATCACAAAAAGCTCCAAATTGAGTTTCGTTATCAAATTCACGACCCTGGTCGGTTCTAATTGACACAATGCTATTTCCTATTTGATTTTGAATTTTCTTACTTAGAATTTCAAATTTATCAAATGCTTCAGTTTTAGTTTTCAAAAACTTAGTCCAAGTGTACCTAGAATAATCATCTACTACTACCAAAGTGTAGAAGTTTCATCCATAACTTTGTATAGCAGATGGACCAAACAAATCCATATGTAATAGTTCTAAACACCTAGATGTGGACACCATGTTTTTAGTTTTATGGCTATTATGAACTTGTTTCCCAATTTTGCAAGCAACACAAAAGTGTTGGTCGTATTTCAACTTGGGTAGGTTCCTAATGAGTTCCTTAGATGATAGAGACTGGATGAGTCTCATATTGGCGTGGCCTAAGCGTCTATGCCACAGAGTTGAGTAGTTGTCTAAGGAAGTGAGACAAAGTTTGTCTTTAGATGTTTTGTCTAATTTCATAACGTAAACGTTATTCTTCAAAACACATTTTCCTACGGTTATGCCATTTTTAAGTATCTTACTTCCGTTTTCACTAAAAATGACGTCATACTTTTTACGGCATAATTGACTAATACTAAGAAAGTTATAACCTAAGTTATCTACATGAGCAACATCATCAATTGTGAGAGAGTCATGAGAGATTGTACATTTTCCGATGATTTTACTTTTAATATTGCTACCAAACGTAACATTACCTCTGTCATACACTTGGTAGGTTGAGAAAAGGCTTTTGTTTCCCGTCATGTGCCTTGAACACCCGCTATCTTTTATCTACTCGTCCGGTTCTAACTCGACTTTCAAGCATACCTAAGTTAAAGAAAAACTCAAGCGTTTGATCCCCAATATCTCATGGGTCCATTTCGGTTAAACATTCCATTATCTTGATTCATGTATGGAAATGGTGGATATGGTTCCATGGCATGTAGTTGGGACCTTGATAGTTCCTAGACATGTTTGGGTTCCAACTATTTTGATAATGATGTTGTGAGTTCTGGTTACTTTTTGGAAAGGGGCGTTTGAGAATAGTTGTCCTAGGTCTTTGTTGAACTGTTTTAGTCCTAAACTCATTTTTAACTTGTCCTATTCCTATAGTAACTGCTAGTTTTTGTTTGCTAACAGTTGTACTAGTGCTAGGTTTTCTTGTGACCTTAACGAATTCAGTACGAGCCTAAGTGCAATCCTTCTGTTCAGCAACAGTACCCGCGGAACCAATTTCCATTACTTGCGGAACCAAATTTTTGGTTATGTGGAATCCGTTGTTGTCTGAACTTGTTGGAACAGTTTCTTGTACTTTCTCTGTTTGTTTCTTAAAGCTACTTAAGTCTCCTAGTTTCATGAATCCTAATCCAGTTTTATCATGAGGTAACTTTTGAACTTTCATTATCTCATCTACACAACTGATATTTTTATCGAACCATGATGCGTTCCACCAGGTTTTAAATTTATAATACAAGAATTACCGGTTAACTAGGAACACATACGAGCAAGTATACTCATCCGTGTGTAGCAAGAGGGTTGGTAAGTCAAGGTCGTCCCACGAGACTTGGTTGTACTCAAATGTTGTTTGATTGTTTAAGCAAGTAACAAGTTGATGGTTATGATTGTCACGGATCAAACCAACAAGAAAAGCAATTATAAAAGCATGATTTAAGCACACAAACACTTGTTTAGGAATAGTAACCAATCGTGATAGAATGTTGAACATGTTTGGGTGAAACATAGAAGGCACATATCAATTTTCACAAGGTTTTCTAGTCAATGGGTAATATCAAGAAAAATCCTTGTTTCTACTAGTTTCACGGGTGAGTCCTTTCAGCCCATACATCATCCCATTACGCTAGCTCTTTGTGTTATCAAATGTATGAAAAAGATGATTAGTAACATTAGTTCTTACGAGTCCTTTCGACCCAATCTCGTGATTAAATATTCTCGAATTCATTTAAAAACTTGCATACTTAATAGTTGTCAATTATCAAATACCAATCCATTTTGGCCACCAACTTCTTGGAATTAAACAATATTAGAAATCCTTTCAACCTTTAAATCCAACAATGTTTAATCAACAAGTTTTAGAACACGAATTATATTTAAACAAACTTATGAGAACAATCACTTTTTCTAACCGACTAATCATTCAATCATTCACACGAAAGTCTACATAATTCCCAAGCAAGTATAAAGAGATAATAGTAATCAAACAAGTAACACAACACACAAAGGAATTCTCATGATCACATAAGCAAAGACATTAATATGATTGAATTTAAATAGAAACAATACCAAACATTAAAGTCAAGGCATCAAGTGCTACAATTCCAACCATGTGATTCCAACCAAAGGAAACTACCAAAATACAAATCATCCATCCCTAAACCTTCCTGGAAATCGACCTCATGTTGTGAGTATATGACTTAGGGGTGTTTGGTAATAAGGATTGTTGGTGATGTATGTGGTGTTTAATTGGTGTGAACTATAATCAAACCTTATGGTGTAGGGATGATCAAGCCATATGTCTTGCAAATGTAGACCAAACCAACTCCCCAACACCTCTAGAAAGGGGTGGGGAGTGGTAGGAGAGAATCCTCCAAGTGGTTGTAGATGGTATGATAATTTGATGATAGATAGGTAATAAGGTTAATAAGGTTATCAAAACACTTAACCAAGCACTCCTATTTGTAGTTGAATAATCCTTGGTCACCAAGCATATTTCTTGGGCACAAAGGGTCATAAAGTGGCTGAAATATTAGTTATGAGAAGTATATGAATGATCGGACTTTGGAGTAATGGCACTTAATTCTTCACTTAAATGCAACTTTGGAAGACTTTAAGTGGCTGAACCCACGGTTTGGATCTTGAACCTGCGGCTGGAATGTCTGCTGAACCTCAGGTTGGGCTTTTGAACCTTGGGTTTGGAAATGACTGCTCAACCTTGGGTTTGAGATATGAACCTTGGGTTTGAATTTCAGCTTCAACCTTGGGTTGGGATTTTTGAACCTTGGGTTGAGATTGATTCTTGCACATGAATAACTTCATCTTTTAACACACTTTTTGGCACTTAATCTCGACTTCATTTTCACATCTTTCTCTTGAACATCGGAATTAATCATAGAACAATTCAATATCTTTGAAGACGAACTTTTCTTGAATATTCTCTTGATTTCTTAGCTTTTCTTCGTCTTTTTCTCTATTTCCTTCAACATAGTTGTACCTGAACCTGAATACATCTTTTGTACCTTTTAAGCTTAAAATGTTCACAAATACAACCAAATAACATGCAAAAACATACGAATAACGCTAATAAAATATGTACAAAATGAGCGTTAACAAACCTTTTAAATTTAGAGTTTTGTTTTATAAGTTCTTCCTGTGTGGTCTTAAGTGTTTCTAATTCTAGTTTAAGTTCTTCACATGAAACACATGTTTCTTTAATGACTTTACCCTTTTCTAATCGCAAACCTTTTTCTTTTAACCAATAAACTTAGTTTTCTAAAAATTCCTTTTTGGTTTTTAGAAACTTATTTTTGTTTATGATTTTTAGTGTAATTTCACATAGTTTGTTATATTCTATTTCTAAGGTGTCATCATCACTAGAGGAGTAAGATGTGTTAGATTGTACCTCATTAGAGTCATGAGCCATAAGAGCAACTTCGTCATTCTTGGGCTCTTCGTCATCATATTCACTATCACTCCAAGCACCACTAACAAAGGCTCTTTGAGTCTTTTTCTTGGGTGGCTTCGGACATTCTCCTATTAGATGACTAGTATCCCCGCACCTAAAGCACTTCCTATCTACTTTTCCTTTCTTATCATCACGGTCTTTCCGGAAGGATTTATTTTCTTCTCGAGGTTGTCTAACAAACTTTCCTCGTCTTCTGAAGAACTTCTTGAAATCTCTTACGGCAATGGCATACTCTTCGTCTTCGCTACCTAAACTAGACTCTTCATCATCACTTGACTCTACCCTAGCTTTTAAAGCAATGGACTTGATCTTTTCCTTTTTGCCTTTGACTATCTCTGAATCTTTTTCCATCACCATCTTATGAACTTTGAGATTTCCTATGAGCTAGTCAAGTGGCATGCTTAAATGATCCTTGGATTCTTCAATGGCCGTCACATTTGCTCTCCACTTTAGATGAAGTGCTCTAAGAAATTTCCGGACAAAGCTCTTACTAGAAAAAGAATCGTCAAGTGCTTTAAGAGAAGTAATAATAGTATTAAACATAGCAAATGCACTATCAATGGTCTCATCTTCAGGGATAACAAATTATTTATATTGTTGAACATGAAGATCAATTATGTTATCCTTTACTTGTGAGTTCCCTTGATGAGTGATAATTAAGGATTGCCAAATATCTTTAGTGGTTTTACACATAAAGACTCTTTCATATTCTTTCCTGGGTAAAGCATTATAAAGCATCATTTTATCTTCATTATTTTTTGCAATTAATTTCTTTTGCTCATCACTGTGACGAGTAAGAGAAATATCCTCATCCCGGCCACTTGATATATCTTTAATTATGGCCTTATGGTCACCTTCTATAATAATGTACCATTGATCTATATCCTTTGACTTCACATAAGTTTCAAAGCGGTTTTTCCAATATATAAAACTATTTGCTTCAAATAGCGGTGGTCTTTGCATAGATTGCCCTTCTTTGTAGTTTTCAAATTCCATTGATCGTTTCAAGTTTTAAAATAAAATATATTCTGAAAGTATTGAGTAACGTAGCTCTGATGCCAATTGTGGAAAACTAGAAGGGAGGGTTGAATAGTTTTTACCCTTTTTAAAATTAATTCGCTTTGAATACTTAACGTGATTTCAAATTAATGCAAATAATCAAACAATATAAATAAAGCAAGTAAGGAAAGAAACAATCAAACCACAACACGGATGTTTATAGTGGTTCGGTCTACAAGGACTCTCTTCCTTGCCCTACTCCACTCCTCGAGCCTCAAACTCGAGAGTTTTTCTTCACTAAGAAAAAAGCTCCCTTCTCGGTGGAGAAAACCTTTATACACGTCGCTTACACTTTGTCTGGTACAAAGCTGAATACCGAATTCTAGTTCGAGGTAGAACCAACCTAACGTTGCTTACACTTTTTCCGGTACAAAGCTAGATACCGAGTTCTTTTACAAGGGTACAACCACTCCCGACACTCTATATGTTTTGAGGACTAAAAAACTAACCGATCACTACTGAATGTTTGGTATAACAATGATGTGTGATAAACTACAAAATCACACAGTATCTAAACTAACAAGTCTTGCAACAGTATGTTGAAGCTTTTGATGCTTGATCTCTTTGCTACAAAAGAAAGATCACTACAAATGAAATGAATGAATGAATGGGTTAGTAATGTATGAAAGAATGTATAATGTAGTTTATGCTATATGAGTGATGAGAGAACATGACTGAGCAGCTTCCTATTTATAGGAAAACTGCTTAAACAACCCACGAATTTGGCGGATCCAAATACAGGGGTCCGTCCCTTATGGGATTTGGTCCGTCCCTTATGCTATATGAGTGATGAGAGAACATGAATGAGCAGCTAAATCCTATTTTTAGGACGATATTTGTATTAACACAATGATCTGCCAAGCAACTTTGTCAGTCATAGATCCTATTATCATAATTATCCCTCCTGTATATGACATTAGATAGAGGTCCACCAGCACACCATTTCATTACCCAAACACTCCTATTCTTTAATTGTTTTTTTGATGTTCTTGCAATTTAAAGGTAATATATACTTGTAATGAAATTCAGGTTGAGAGAGAGTTAGCGATATCCGATGATAGTTGATCCGTGTGGAGAATATATATATAAAATAATATCGGATACGCTTGATACGCGGGGATCAACAAGTCAACCCTTTGGTAAAAAGGCCAACTTGCAAAACCCGGGAATACGATATGAGATATCGGGCAAGTGATTACCCGGGCCGTGTCCCAACGAGGTGTGAATCGAGGATTTCGTGTAAGGTTTGGAATTAAAGTGCTTGAAGTGTGGATTTTGGATTTTTTTTGTTTTTTAATTCTAAATGAGATATGAAAAGCAAATAAACAAAGAGAATTAAGCTAAGAGCAAATTATACTAAAAATGTAAACCAGGAATTTAAAACGAGCCTTAAAAACAAAATTCTTTAAAAATTAACCTTACAAGTGCAAATCTATTTTTCCTAAGTTCTAATTAATAAAAGAAAATTTTAGAAAAAAGAATTAGATTTTTTTGACTTTTATATTTTTTATTATGAATTAAAAACCGAATTTAAAAGAAAAATTAATTAAAAATACTAAATGAAAATGAAAAATTATGAAAAATTTCAGGAAGGTGCTAAGTGAGAAACTAATCCTAGGAAAAATAAAATGGGGCCAACAGCTTATTTGAATAAGCTGTAAATAAGCTTAAAAGGGATACAAGCTTATTATGGAAAAACTGGGTTAAGTACTTAAAGGTGCAAAGGTATTCCAATACAAGTCCCTAGGGCAGATGGTAAAACGTGTGTGTTGTGAGGCTTGGGAGGGCTGGATACCAGGTTCGAATCCCTGACTCAGCCTTTTTGGTAAACCATTTTTTTTTATTTCTTTTTTTGAAACTAAATAAGCACATGATCATAAGCTATATTAATAAGGACAACTCTTATTTAAAACCACTAATAAGCTCATAAATAAGCAAATAAACTCAGATCAGTGGGCTTAAAAGGAAATAACAAGAAAAGGCTAAGGATTATTAATCTAATAAGCTACTTAAAGCTAATCTAGGACTGAAATAAGCTGAAGGATACTGAGTTCAATCTAAATAAGCCACATGAATCAGAATAAGCTATAAATACTAGCAATAAGCACTGAATCATCAAGATAAGCAGAGGGGTCTGCTGAGCTGCTCATGGTGCAGGGCAAAATAGTGGCTTTTTAAGCCACTCAAAAGCTGTGAAAAGCTAATTAGAAAAATCTAAAAAAAAATGGGAATAACTACATAAGCAATAGAACAGTAAATGTGCAAATTTTCATAACAAGGGATCTAATAATAAAAAGATGAAAAATCAAAAATAAGGGCTACAAATATGAAAAATCAAGATAAGCAGTCTGCTATGAACTATGCAGAGGTGTTTTGGCCATTTTAGGAACAAAGCTTTGGGAAACTTACTCAACTACTGAATTTGGTCTTAATGGACTAAATGGAACACAAAAACCTCAAAAGCTAGCTAAGAAACAGCTTAAAGCTATAACAAGCTGTTTTGAACAGTGTTTATCCAAGGATTGCACTAGTCCTACTCAAAACCTATCAAACCTTCAAATTAGCTTAAAACTACATCCAAACAACTTATATTACTGATTTTAAGTAAGATTAAACTACCCTAAATGACCAATGAAAAGTAACAAGCCATTTTGACCCGTTTGACCTACTGACCCAAACACCCCTTTAAGGGTCTGATTTTGAGATTAACACTAGAATATACTGAAATAAACTAAGTTTCTGACTTAACTATAGTTACCTAACTTGTTTTACCCCTAATGAACAATTTCTGAATGGAAATAAGCACTTACATAAGCTACACTAGTTTGGACTGTTTTCTAAATTTTTAAAGCTATATAAGAACAAAATGGATTAAGCCAATTACAACTAACTAATAAGCATCAATTAACATCAAATAGCACAAATAAGGACAGAAAATAGCAAATAAGCACTAATTAAGCAGATGAATAGTGAAAATGGAAAATATGCAAAAAATTAGAAAATGAGCTTACAATGACCTTTAGCTTAAAACAGGAAGTCTGATCACCTAACAAGACAAGCTTGTCAATAACAACCCAGAAACTCCATTGAGCTTATCCTACCAGCTTATTTTCCACCCAGAGCTTATTTGACCTCAGTGTTGACTTTCGTTGACTTTTTCCAAACTTTTGCACCAAGAACAGAGATCAATGCCAAAAGTCTTGCCAAAGCTCTAATAAGCTCAAATGTGCTTATTGGAACAGTAATTGAACCTTATAACCTAAAATTTATAATAATTGAATATTAAAGAAAATGAGGAAATTTAAGTTTAACTGATAAACTGAAATATTAATTTATGAAAAATGCCAATTACATACTAAATTACAATTGAAAACAAGAAAACCTAATAAGCTTAAACATTAAATTTGATACTAAATAAAAACTACTAATGACTAACTAACTATCTAACTCAAGGGCTTACAAAATGTTCTATTTATACTACTCTAATTAGGGTTCCTTCCTTGTGCTTTCTCTGTCTTCATCTGGACCATTGGATTTGCTTGATTTAATCTCAGCCCTTAAATCAGATTTTGGCGCCCAAACTGTGTACTTGGAGGATTGCCAGCTGTGAGGTATCACGTGAAGAGTACTTGGAGCTATTGGAGGGGGGAAGGGAAAAGATGGCTGGAGCAGAGGAGACAAGGTTGAGGTGAATGGTCTGGGGAAAGGGGAAAGGTAAGGTGAGTGGGTATTGTTTGGCGGGAAGGAGGGAAAAGCAGGGTTGACTTTTTTCTGGATTTGACCTGGGTATTATTTTAATAAAACTGGTATGGGATGGGTTATTTGGGTTGGATGTTGGGCTTGGTGAGTGGAGTGGGCTGGGTTTAGGTTTATTAGGATTTAATTGATAGAAAGGTTAGGTTTAGCTTAGGATTTGTAATGGAACTGTATTAAAGTTCAAGGACCACTTTTGTAAAATCTGAAAATTGATTCCAAGGACCATTTGTGACATTTTGATATTCTTGGAGGTTGACTTTGACTTTTAGACTTTGTCTTCACTTGATCAAATGCACAAATGTTGTCGAGTCGATCCAAAAATGCCCGTTTTTGCTCTATTTTCAATCCTTTGTACCAGAAACACATAAAAACACAAACCAAATATATTTACAGTATAATATGGTATATTTGGCTGTTTTTAGCATTTTTTATGTATCAAATGGGCATAAAATGATGAGTAAACAGGCACTCATCATCCCCCCACACTATCAATTGCTAGTCCCTAGCAATCCGATCATATAAAGTAATGAATGGATCAAAAGAAAATACCGAGCATACCTCGTTTTGACTTTTTATTCAATGCAAGAAATTTAAACTAGAACAAAAATAGATAACATGCTTGATTTTCAAAAATGGTATCATGGAATGGGATTCACACAAAATGGGTGTCTCCAAGGAATTGTAATCGTCATCCTCTTTTTTATACTCCCAACTAAGCTTAAACTCAATGTGCAAATGGTTTTGTAAAATGCTAACACTACTTATACTAATAATCTATGTAAGCCGAAACTTAACTTTTCACTCCCACAATTTATTCAAGTTAGGTGAGTGTGCTCATTTTCAAAATTTTGACCGCAAAAATCGACATTTATTATGGTTGTTATTTGTTTAAGTCAAATACTAATTTACAGGGAACCTCGAAAATCTAAGGATCGAAAAGAGCCTTTTCCATGTAGCGGCTTTCTTCTCGGCATATCCCAAACCAGTTGGTTTTAGGTGACCAGGCTTTTGACACCTCACAGAGAATAGTACCGGAATCAGCGGGATTTCGATTTCAAAGATTTTTGATATTCCCAAAGCTAGTATTAAATACTTAAATAAATAATAACAAACGATCATTTAGAGATTAGATACTCAAAGGTGAGATCACTCCATGTAACGGCTTTCTTCTCGGCACATCCCAAACCAGTTGGTTTTAGGTGACCAGGCTTTTGACACCTCACAGAGAATAGTACCGGAGCTTTCGGGGTCTTTGAAATCAACAATCTACCAAATTACCGTTTAACCTTTATGACAAAATTGACGAATCCTAGTTCAACTTCCGATTTTAATTTAAGAAAAAGCAAGTTTCCTACATTTATTCATATACACAACATATACATCTTTACTTTTGCAACATTATAACTTATTTCATTTTGCAACATCATTTCATTTATTTCATTTTGCAATATCATTCCATTTTTTTTATTTTATTATTTTTTTTATTTATTTATTTTTTAAAATGCTTTTCTCCAAAATTTAATAAAAGTTGAACTCGGACTCTACATCAAAATTGTATAAAAATTTGTTTTGTATGACAAAACGATTTTAGCGTTCAAAAGTTTGAAAACAGCACTAATTTAGTCATATTAAAAGCTTCTGGGAGGAAAAGCCATAGATTACTTAAATAAGCTCTAAAGAGAACCAACTACTCTACGCTTAGCATTCTCATTTGCACAAATCGTAAAACCTTAGTCTAATCGTTAAGGAAGCAGCCAGATCAATACTCTGGCAGAGTCGGGATTCCCCTTGTTCTAACCTAATCAAGACTAAACACTTTTTTTTTCTTTTCTTTTTGGTGCAAAGCTCTTCTTTTTCATGCAATTTCTTATTAAAAACGACAAAAATTTAAAAATTTTGGTCAAAACGGGGGTACTAGGGCACTAGAAGGTACACATGTGACAAAATTCGCGAGAATTCCCCCCCCCCCCCCACACTTAGAATTGAATATTGCCCTTAATATTCAAAGTACCGGCTATTATGCCGACACTTAGAACCTAAAAATGTAATACTAATAGCCAAGTGTGGAACAGAAATCTCTCTTTTTCACAAACAGGATTAATAAGATATCCCTAGATAATTGTTAGCAAAAAGATAAGATATTGGGCGGCTGGATTGAAAACAGGCGCATCAGTCATCACGATCTAAGGGAAACCTAAAAATAAGAGCAAACAACACACAAACAAAGCACAGTAGAGGAATTCCCCCACACTTAGTGTCAGAAAATAGAAAGAAGTCAGAAACATGGGTTGTCACCCATGAAGTGCTAATATTTTTGTTAACCGAGTCACTAGCTTGACTCGACCCCGAATTCATTGGTCCATGGGGAAGCAAGTGGAAGAGAAAATCTTCATCGGACTTTCATTCAAGATGTTTGGATAATCATTGGATTTTAATGAAAGTTCCACACCGATGAGATACACCCGGCTCAAAAGAATGATAAATGGAAATGCCGGGGTCAAAAATGGTGTCTTCACTCCCAAAGGAGAGAAGGAAAGGACAAGTCACCGTATTGGTAAAGAAAGGTAGAAAAACTCGAACGACATATGTGAAGTCAATATAATGGCGATCCTCAAAGGGAAATGTCACATATGTCGGAGAAAGAATGTCCTTTTGAATCTCGGGATTAAGGATTGAGGTCATATCATCAAGTTTAGAAATAATAGAGTCCTTGACCTCATCGTTCTCTTACACTTCATCAAAAAGAGGATTTACGTTGCTGGAAAAGTACTCGTCATCAAATTCAAAAAGAGAGTTTGAATAGACTTCGATACTTTCATTTAGAACGTCCTTATCAGAAAGTGATTCGTCATCACTAGAGGAAAAATCATCGTTGGATTTGAAAAGAGGGTTAGAGAAAATCCCGGAAGAATCCTCTGAAGTGTCAAGAGGATAATCATCACAAAAAGACCAATCACATTCACTGTCGGATATATCCTCAGACTCACTTGGGATTGGGAAAAGGTTCTCAACACTAGACTTTATGAATTCGTCCGATTCCTTTTCAGGAATAGTGTTAAGATGCTCATCCCCCATAATGAGAGAGTCCTCGGAGTCCATAATCGGTAAGATGGATGTGATTGCAATAGACTGAGGGAGTTGAGAAATGATATCGCTCAAAGGAATAACACTCTCCTCGTCGTCCTCCTCATCATTATTGCTAGCATAAATGGCTTTTATACGTTCCATTTGCTCTTCTGCTAGCAATTCTGCAATACGCTTGTCTTCCTGCCTTTTCTGGACAGGTGTGATTGCAGCTGACGAATTCTTCATAATATTCTTTCATTTGAATAGCATCCTCATCATCTTCATCGAGAATGGAATCCTTGAGAAATTTGGCACGCGTTTTCGCTGCTCGTTCTTCGGCTAGTAATTCTCCCATAGATTTTTCATGAGGATGAATGATGGAATACTGTAGGGGTTGGACATTGTCAAAACCGAAAGAATTATACCAAGGATTAGGTTCTTGATTCCACGGTTGACATTGATAATCGTCATGAGGACCCCCACAATTTGCACAAAGAACATACGGAGCATTTTGAAACGATGTATCATTGAAATTTTGATAGCACGGTTCTTGCTCAAATGAATTCTGAGAAGGGTGGTTGAAATAGTTTTGAAAATTTTGGATAAGTGAACGTATTTTCGATTTCAGAAGTGCAACATATACAAAGTCCATGAGTAAACCCGCATTCTTTGCAAAAACACCATTCACAAAGTGAATTATCTCCCAACGGATCTTTACAATTAAAGCAATTTTGCTGATCGAATGAAGATAGCTGGGATTGTGGAGGGTAGTCGGAAAAACCTTTGGAATTATTGAAAGAATTTGGAATTGGATTAATGAATATTTTGCACTAATTACAAAATCCGTCTCTACAATTACCTCCACACCGCTCACACAAACACTTGTAACAACGATGATCATCACCCACTGGACTTTTACAATGAAAACATTGATAGTCGAGTGACGAAATAAGAATTAAACATTAAAGATGGATAAGAAGATAGAATTAAACGGTTTAAGAGGATAAAGAAGAAAAATAAAAGAAAATATTTTGGATTTTTTTTTTTTTATTTTTTGGATTTTTTTTTTTTTATTAACACTTTAGGAAAAGTGTTTGTGATATTTCAAAATTTTTGGTTTTTTTATAAGAAAATATATACAAAATAAAAACGATAACTTCACGAGGAAGGATCTTCAAGTCACTAATCGTTTAAACCTCAACGATATTGTCGCAACACAACCTCCCCGGCAGCGGCGCCAAAAATTGATCCGTGTGGAGTATATATATAAAATAATATCGGATACGCGTGATACGCGGGGATCAACAAGTCAACCCTTTGGGAAAAAGGCCAACGTGCAAAACCCGTGAGTACGATATGAGATACCGGGCAAGTGATTACCCGGGTCGTGTCCCAACGAGGTATGAATCGAGGATTTCGTGTAAGGTTTGGAATTAAAGTGCTTGAAGTGTGGATTTTGTATTTTTGTGTTTTTTTAATTCTAAATGAGATATGAAAAGCAAATAAACAAAGAGAATTAAGCTAAGAGCAAATTACGCTAAAAACGTAAACCGGGAATTAAAAACGAGCCTTAAAAACCAAAATCTTTAAAAATTAACCCTACAAGTGCAAATTTATTTTTCCTAAGTTCTAATTAATAAAAGAAAATTTTAGAAAAAAAAATTATATTTTTTTGACTTTTCTATTTTTTATTATGAATTAAAACTGAATTTAAAAGAAAAATTAATTAAAAATACTAAATGAAAATGGAAAATTATGAAAAATTTCAGGAAGGTGCTAAGTGAGTAACTAATCCTAGGAAAAATAAAATGGGGCCAAAATAAGCTGAAAATAAGCTTAAAATGGATACAAGCTTATTATGGAAAAACTGGGTTAAGTACTTAAAGGTGCAAAGGTATACCAATACAAGTCCCTAGGGCAGATGGTAAAACGTGTGTGTTGTGAGGCTTGGGAGGGCTGGAGACCAGGGTTCGAATCCCTGGCTCAGCCTTTTTGGTAAACCATTTTTTTTTTCTTTTTTGAAACTGAATAAGCACATGATCATAAGCTATATTAATAAGGACAACTCTTATTTAAAACCACTAATAAGCTCAGAAATAAGCAAATAAACTCAGATCAGTGGGCTTAAAAGGAAATAACAAGAAAAGGCTAGGATTATTAATCTAATAAGCTACTTAAAGCTAATCTAGGACTGAAATAAGCTGAAGGATACTGAGTTCAATCTAAATAAGCCACATGAATCAGAATAAGCTATAAATACTAGCAATAAGCACTGAATCATCAAGATAAGCAGAGGGGTCTGCTGAGCTGCTCATGGTACAGGGCAAAATAGTGGCTTTTTAAGCCACTCAAAAGCTATGAAAAGCTAATTAGAAAAATCTAAAAAAAATGGGAATAACTACATAAGCAATAGAACAGTAAATGTGCAAATTTTCAGAACAAGGGATCTAATAATAAAAAGATGAAAAATCAAAAATAAGGGTTACAAATATGAAAAATCAAGATAAGCAGTCTGCTATGAACTATGCAGAGGTGTTTTGGCCATTTTAGGAACAAAGCTTTGGGAAACTTACTCAACTACTGAATTTGGCCTTAATGGACTAAATGGAACACACAAACCTCAAAAGCTAGCTAGGAAACAGCTTAAAGCTATAACAAGCTGTTTTGAACAGTGTTGATCCAAGGATTGCACTAGTCCTACTCAAAACCTATCAAACCTTCAAATTAGCTTAAAACTACATCCAAACAACTTATATTACTGATTTTAAGTAAGATTAAACTACCCTAAATGACCAATGAAAAGTAACAAGCCATTTTGACCCGTTTGACCTACTGACCCAAACACCCCTTTAAGGGTCTGATTTTGAGATTAACACTAGAATAGACTGAAATAAGCTAAGTTTCTGACTTAACTATAGTTACCTAACTTGTTTTACCCCTAATGAACAATTTCTGAATGGAAATAAGCACTTACATAAGCTACACTAGTTTGGACTGTTTTCTAGATTTTTAAAGCTATATAAGAACAAAATGGATTAAGCCAATTACAACTAACTAATAAGCATCAATTAACATCAAATAGCACAAATAAGGACAGAAAATAGCAAATAAGCACTAATTAAGCAGATGAATAGTGAAAATGGAAAATATGCAAAAAATTAGAAAATGAGCTTACAATGACCTTTAGCTTAAAACAGGAAGTCTGATCACCTAACAAGCCTAGCTTGTCAATAACAACCCAGAAACTCCATTGAGCTTAACCTACTAACTTATTTTCCACCCAGAGCTTATTTGACCTCAATGTTGACTTTCGTTGACTTTTTCCAAACTTTTGCACCAAGAACAGAGATCAATGCCAAAAATCTTGCCAAAGCTCTAATAAGCTCAAATGAGCTTATTGGAACAGTAATTGAACCTTATAACATAAAATTTATAATAATTGAATATTAAAGAAAATGAGGAAATTTAAGTTTAACTGATAAACTGAAATATTAATTTATGAAAAATGCCAATTACATACTGAATTACAATTGAAAACAAGAAAACCTAATAAGCTTAAACATTAAATTTGATACTAAATAAAAACTACTAACTGACTAACTAACTATCTAACTCAAGGGCTTACAAAATGTTCTATTTATACTACTCTAATTAGGGTTCCTTCCTTGTGCTTTCTCTGTCTTCATCTGGACCATTGGATTTGCTTGATTTAATCTCAGCCCTTAAATCAGATTTTGGCGCCCAAACTGTGTACTTGGAGGATTGCCAGCTTGTGAGGTATCACGTGAAGAGTACTTAGAGCTATTGGAGGGGGGGGCGAAATAGGTGGCTGGAGCAGAGGACACAAGGTTGAGGTGAAAGGTCTGGGGAAAGGGGAAAGGTAAGGTGAGTGGGTATTGTTTGCCGGGAAGGAGGGAAAAGCAGGGTTGACTTTTTTTTGGATTTGACCTGGGTATTATTTAATAAAACTGGTATGGTATGGGTTATTTGGGTTGGATGTTGGGCTTGGTGAGTGGAGTAGGCAGGGTTTAGGTTTATTAGGATTTAATGGATAGAAAGGTTAGGTTTAGCTTAGGATTTGTAATGGAATTTTATTAAAGTTCAAGGACCACTTTTGTAAAATTTGAAAAACTCTTTTTTTATATATTTTGTAATAATAATATAATTATTATATATGGAAAATTTGATCAACATTTGTAAATACATTACTAAAAAGTAAGAAAACAAAGTTACAGATTATAAAGAAGCACATTAATAGCACAATAAAGGGTCTCTAACAACAAAAGCCCAGGCTTTCGGGCTCTTTGGCGAGCTTTGTTAGGAATTAAATATGAGTTGATACTGACAAAAGATGAAAGATGGAGGAAACTTATGAAGACAAAGATGAGGGACTATTTATGTTAATTATTAAAGTCTTTGTAACCCTAATCTCTATTAGATAAAGAGATTAGAGGCGTAGGTTTTTAATACAGTTCTTCCACAATGTAAAATCCAGAAAAGTGTGTGTGTACCTAGGCGTGAGTCTTTGTTTAGACGCCTAGGGTTAGGGTTTGTAGTTTGTATAAGCTACAAGAATCGTTCGACTAACCTTGTTTAATAATAATGAGTCGTTTGATTATTCCGCTGTGTACTATATTGTTGTTCTTTATTCTTGTGTTAATTCCTAGATGAGGTCTAACAAGCCTCGAGCAAATCGATCTCCACATGTGGTATCAGAGATAGGTTGCTCTTGACATCTAGGATGTTACAAGGTCTTTGTCGACAGAAGCAGATTCACTAAAAGGTTTTAAGGTATCGATCTTTATTAAATTACTGGTACAACATGTTCTTATTATATCTGTCGTCTTGCGCATCATTAAAACAAAGTGACGACAATCATTGGTTCATTAAATTGGTCAACTGTTATATGCGGAGATGTTGACTTCTGAAGATTAGATGCTAATGTTGCTTCTTTATTATAATCGGATTGTGGGGCTGATTTCTTATTCTGAGATCACATTCAATTTGTCGCTTCTGCTCATGGTAGATACAATTATCTCCTCATACTGTCAGTAGGAATTAATGGGTCGGTCATTATTAATTCAATTGGTACTTTTGTGGTCAACGATTCAACATGAGCACATGGGTGAAGATAATTACTGAAATTTAATATTCAAGATTAAACTGTGATTCGTATATTAAATTGATTGGTGTTGACGCTATCATGTGGGTCAGTAGAAGAATTAATCAAGTTTGGTTAAACATTGGTCTGATGGTTACTAGTTTCTACTGCTATGTTGAAAACTTAGTACTGCTCTTGATTCATAAGTAGCAGTTTGTACTGTTGGCTTCACCAGTTAGTACTGCTTGGTTTTCGCGTTAGTACTGCTCGACAACAGTTTGTACTGCTAGCTTTGGAGGAAGAAAAGTTTATACTGCTGGTTTGTACTGTTTAAGCATGGGCTTTTCAAAGTGAGGGGAAGCATTGGTTATTGATTTGGAACTGGTGATTCCAAAACACACACAAGATGATGATTTGGTTAAAAGTTTAAAGGCTCGGTTTTTATTGGCGAAGTGGATTCGTTGTTACTTATTTGATAGTGAAGTGGAATTTTTCAAGTTTGTGTTTTATTATATCTTAAGGTGGGTGTAACACACTTTAAAGATAACTTGTTCATTCGTTCAAATGACTACGGATTGACAAACACTTGAAGGAGTTACATTGTAGTGCTCAGTGATTATTGTCAAGAGATTGCGATCTCCTTATACGTTAAGTATATGTTCGAAGTCGTATTTAGTACAAGATATAGGACACAAGGTTGGTTTATTCTACTTCAGCATCGAATTGGTAATGGTTGGTTTTCTTCTTCAATACATCGAGATTATACTACATTGAGGTGAAGGTTTTTCTACTGCTAGTTGAGTCGTTTGATTATTCCGCTGCGTACAATGTTGTTATTCATTATTAGTGTGATAATCCTAGATGAGGTCTAACAAGCCTTGAGCAAACGATCTCCACAAGCTTTTTCGGGCTTTGGGCTTAGCCCGGGCCATACCGGGCTTTGGTGGTAAATATAAGGACCATTTAGGCATGTTGGGCTGGACCGGGCTTCAGGCCAGGAGTTTTAGCCAATCTGTGCATCTTTACTCAAGAGAGTGTGAATGGTGGTCGACTTAACTAGCGGACTAAAAGTCTCATCACAATTAATCCCATGTTGTTGATTACGTCTATTGGCAACGAGCTGAGCTTTGTACATGCTTAATGAACCATCTGCATTGAACTTATGCCTAAAAAGCCACATGGAACTAACAATATTAGTGTTAGCTGGACGAGGCACAAGAACCAACGTTCCATTAGAAATCAAAGCATTATATTCATCTGCCATAGCCTTTTGTCAATTTGGATCACTAAGGGGGTGTTTATGAGAACATGGAATCGGGGAAGTGGTAGTGACATGACAGTTCATAGGTTTAATAGGTTTATAAATGCCAGCTTTTGCACATGTGACCATAGGATGCGTATTGGTTACAAGAGTAGAGAGGATTTGCGCTTGTGTTGGATGTTTGGCTAGCGGTTTGATTGGACCTGTTGTGGTGACTGTTGGGTGGATTGTGCCGAATTGGGTGAAGAGTGGGATGCAGAGGAGTGAGTCAGGGTATTGGGTTGTGGTGGCGGGGCCAGGTGTGCGTTGGGTCAAAGTGATAGGCGCGGGTAATGGGCCAAGAGAGTTGTTGAATGTAACTGGTGGGATGGGTATGAGATTAGTAAACAAAAATCATAATTAGGTAGCGAATTTGGTGTCATGGACCCAAATGGAAATGCCTCCTCGTTAAAAATAACATGTCTAGAAATAATGATTTTATTGGTTGACAAGTAAAGGCACCGATATCTACGATGCAAGGCGGGATATCCAAGAAATATACATGCGGTTGATCAAGGTTGAAGCTTGTGATCAAAATATATATGAGGATAACAAAGGCACACAAATACACGTAAATGATCATAAGCGGGTGTTTTATTATAAAGCATAGCAAAAGGGATTTCATTATTAATGGCGGTGGAGGGAAGTATATTTAATAGATCAACTGCCATGTTAAGAGCTTCGACCCAATACGATGGAGGTATGTGTGCTTGAAAAAGCAAAGTACGGTTGATATTGTTAAGGGTACATAACATACGTTTGGATTTCTCATTTTGTTAGGAAGTCTTGGGACATGAAAACTGAAACTGTATGCCATTTTGGCAAAAAAGAGTGTGGAAGCGGGTATTATCATATTCACCCCATGGTCACACTTTCATTACTAGCAAATCAATTGATGTAATGAAACTATGTTAATTTGCAGTTCTTTAAATTAGATGACTTAATTGAGTTATATGTGAGAGCTTGGACTCAAGGCATAAGATGGGAATAAAACATGCTTACATTGCAATATTGTTTGGCAATGTAAATTCCATTAAGATCTAGGAATTGGAAATCGTTTGCCAATTATTGTTCGACAATTACCTTGTTGAATACTATCATTACTAGCTGATCAACTGATGTAATGGTACTATGTCAATTAGGATCCTAGCTTTAAGGAAATTCTATGGTTTATATGAATATTAACCAATGGGTATTTAATTTTCTTAAAGATTTATTATCGAAAATACTAAAATTGAATTTTGTAAATTCTTTTAAATGTATTAATGCAACATTAAACCGTAAACATGGGTTATTCTTTTATTGGTAAATTGATCTACACCCATAGGGGTTTTTGGCTAGAGTCAACTTTACTAAAAGAACAAACCTAGTCTCCTTTCCATGAGAGAAGAGTGAGACTCAATCCTATTCCTTTTCATGAATGAGAAAGGTATAATAGGAACATTAAAATTGTCTAAATTCTAATATAACTCATAGCACTCTCATTCGGCGATTAAATTTGTTTATAACAAATATGACATTTGGTTAACTGGAAAATTATGAGTTATTAAATTAGAAGCTAGACTGCTTACCGCAAAAGGTAGTAAAGGCAAACTAGGATATTTTATCTAGTTGTTGTTCCTTTAACCCTTTAGAGGTACTACATACCATTGTGGGGATGATAGACCTATTAAAGGAAGAAATTGCATGCCCAATTTTCAAGTTAATTGTATTGATGGATAGTCCATTATCTACATAGTATAATACACTCTTGGAGTGCCTAAGTAATTGTTACATATGAGCCTTCAAAGATGTAGGAAAGTTAAAAGCAGGATATTTGTTTTCACTAGTTATGAAACGCTTACAATGTTGTCAAATCCAGTGGGAGCATTGAATCTTATTACTAAATAAGGGATTATTGTAATGTTCTCTAATTTAATTGGAGCTACAAGCTTTATTTACTTCATTGTAACCCAGATTATCTTTTGAATGTCTCAAGATAATTACTTTCCAATTGTAGACACTTATGTTTTTTTAAAGGTTAGTCATGTACGTTTCCTTACCAGACGGTGAAATTCTACATCAACTTGCTATATTAATATCTATGACACAAATCATATTGATCACATAAATAAACGTGTGTCGTGTTGTTTATCTGCTACATGTGGATTGTTCCATGCACAAGTGGAAGAAATCTTTATTGTGTGCAAGAAACAACACATAACAATATGATTTCAAGGATTAAGATTTCCTTGTTTAGAACATGTGTCAAAATATTAACAAGACTACTTCAAATTTGAATATTTATGTATTCTTGGAATGTCATAAATAAATGAAGTGATAAATTAACTTGAAAATTACTATTGAAACCAAATTGTGGTGTTCATGATTACTTTAGTTATACATATTTATACTTTATTGTAAAGTTATAAATATAAAGTCTTTTAATTGTTACAAGACTTATTATAGTATAAAGTAAGACGTTAACTTGTTATGTCTTCTTTATTAAGACATGTACAAGAAGTTATTGAGTTGATCAATGATTTATAATGTATAGTGGGATTATAACAATTTATATCTTCTTGTTGAGACATGGACACGAAGTGACTTAGTTAAAAAGTACTTGTGTTATAAAGCATGCAATTGGCTTGAAAAATCTATTTCACCATTAAGTTTACTTAGTTGGTAAATAGGTAAGCCAAAAGGAGTATAAGTTTATCTTACATATTATTAGATTGTCTCACAATATTAGTTCTAATGAAATACCACAAGTTTGTGGTGTGTTCAGTTAGGAGAATCAAACTCTATTGGTATCGTTTGATTAAAGATAACTATAACTTCTTTTCTTCCAAAAGTTATCAAGGTTAGAAAATTGAGTATGGATTGGATATACTCAATAAGACTCCAATCTAGAAGATTAGACACTATTTTGTTATGGAATGTGATGAATTACATTAAGTCTTAAAATGAAGTTTTGAATTTGTTAAACTACTTATGAGTAGGTTATTAACAAACTAAATGTAAGGAACTGTAAATATGTATTTGTAATGTCCCAAAAAGAGAACATTGTACTGTTGCTTTATTTTCTAAGTATTTATAGATAGTCTATAAATTACAAAAAGCAAGTGGGAGTTTTTATCTTGAAAAGATAAAAGTACAAGATATATAATCTTCTAAAACATACTAGTGAAAATCTTGATAAGGCTAAACATGTAAATGATAGACCTCAAGATGATGGAATTCTCATTCATAGATCCGCAAAGATATCTCATATATTTGATTAAATATGCTGAGGATTATATTATGATGCATTACCAAATATTGAATTGGGTAAATTACTCATACTATGAATGTAAAAGATGTTGTCCATAAAGATAATCAATTTTTAGAAAATTGGTTTATTTTAATTCTTAATACTTAGACTAGAGAATGAAGATGAGTTTCTTCAAAGATAAGGTAACCCTAATGGTTTAAATCTTTGTGTAGAAATCATATGGACAATATTGTACACATATTTTAATGCATGTCTTATAACAAGATTATTAATCATACTTAAGCAATTAACTATGATTGAATTTTTTTTAAGCACATTAAATATACAAAGATGGTAATTGTCATACTTATTTTCATGAATACGAAATTTGACAAGGGATTATAAAACTCTTTCTTGTATAATTACTTAAGCGAGGACTGTAAGTAATTAAGAGTTTTATGAATTCATATAATCTTTGGAAGTGTACAAAGTGCAATAATTCATGAATGAATTAATGCATGCATCTAGGAGATAATTCTTATATTTAAATATTAAATTCAAATTTTGAATTGATAATTAAAATAAGATAATTTCTAAGTATTCCTGAAATCTAGTGGGAGTATTATGTTTATTTTCTTGAATCATATATGTTGTATAACATATAGGAAGTAACATTTCATATAACTTAAATGTTAAGTCTTAACTTGGAATGAAATTTATTAAATTTAGAAATAAACATATTATAACTTGAAATGGTGTTATATTATTATAAATTGTAGTAAAAAATGGGTTAATACTGTATGTTTACTAAGTTAGCAAAAATTGTTTAGGTCACTATACTTTTTTTTTGTTGAATTAGGTTACCCATGTTACAAAATAGTCCTTGTCGTTAGTCGGGCGTCACAGAATTAGTCCCTAGACCACTATATCGGTTAGTTTCACCATTTTTCGTCACGGAATTAGTCCCTAGACCACTATTTCGGTTAGTTTGAAATTATTTTTTTTAGAAATTAATTTTTTTTTCGAAATTAATTTTTTTTTAGAAATTAATTTTTTATAAAAAATAATTTTTTTCGAAATTAATTTTTTTTATAAAAAATAATTTTTTTCGAAATTAATTTTTTTAGAAATTAATTTTTTTTCTAAATTTAATTTTTTTTTCGAAATTAATTTTTTTCAAAATTAACTTTTTTTTAGAAATTAATTTTTTTTTCGAAATTAATTTTTTATTATAAAAAAAATTTTTTTCGAAATTAATTTTTTTATAAAAAATAATTTTTTCGAAATTAATTTTTTTTTAGAAATTAATTTTTTTTCGAAATTAATTTTTTTCGAAGTTAATTTTTTTTCGAAATTAATTTTTTTTTCGAAATTAATTTTTTTCGAAATTAATTTATTTAGAAATTAATTTTTTTTTAAAATAATTTCGAAATAAATTAATTTCGAAAAAAAAATTAATTTCGAAAAAAATTATTTTTTATAATAAAAAATTAATTTCGAAAAAAAATTAATTTCGAAAAAAAATTACTTTTTATAAAAAAATTAATTTCGAAAAAAAATAAACCGAAATACGATTTAGGGACTAATTCCGTGACGAAAAACGGTCAAACTAACCGAAAATAGTGGTCTAGGGACTAATTTCGTGACGCCCGACTAACGACAAGGACCATTTTGTACTTAAAATCTAACGAATGTTGACGCAAGTAACCTAATTCAACAAACCCGTATACATGGGTAACCTAATTCAACAAACCGTATACATGGGTAACCTAATTCAACAAAAAAAAAGTATAGTAACCTAAATCAAATTTTTTGCTATCTTTAGTAACATGTACAGGTATTAACCCATATGTAGTAAATAAATCTAATAGAACATGATATATCGTTTAAAAAATCTAAATGGATACGAATCTTTTGGAAAGATAGATGATAACGCTCAAATTGAACAGGTTTTTAGTCATGTTATCGTTAGTTTTGTGCATCATATTTGGTTATATTTGTGTGTATTTGTTACTAAATCGTGAAAAAGTGTATATGCAAGTAAATATAGCCAAGTACAGGAAAAGATGATAAAAAGATGTAGAATTGAAGTGATTATGCACATTGGAAGATTCACGAGAGAGAAACCACACGAGAATTCAAGGATTTGATAATGTCAAGATTTCTATGTTCAAATATCAAGAAAAGATCAAGTTCTATGAAAGAAAGTAGTGCCACAACGAAGGAACAAGCACGCAACGAGAAAAGAAAAGAAAAAATAAAATGTGTGTGCATGAAGGCCCCATCCGATCGGATGGTGCCCGCATCCGATTCGGATGGGAGAAGATTAATTTACCGAGAGATCCAACCGATCGGTTGGACCTCAATACCGATCGGTTGGAAGAGACTGCTATTACAAAGTTGCATTTATTGACGAATTTAAGCCCCATAATCACGGTGACTTATCATTTCCTACTTATTTACCACTAGAGGACGTTTTTGCTTGAGGAGAAAGGGTTCCTTCACTTATTTAAAGGACCTAAGGCTAGATTACAAAGTGTGACACCCAAAACTTAGTGAAGGCTTACACCAAGTCCTTGCTAAACTTATTATCATTGCCCGAAAGCTTGTTATTACTGAGAAAAACGTCCAGGGAACCTTGAGTTCGAGTCTCAAGAGTTGTGTTCGAGTGTGGAGTTGTTTACGTGTGATCATAGGCGATTGGAGGAGGTGGATTGCTATAGTTCCACAAAGTCTAGTTCTTGTAATTCCACAATTAGGTATTTCTTGTTGAGTTATTATGAACTACTTTTACTTTAAGATGAATGAAAGTATGGTTTGTTACTTGTGTTTGATTATAATTATTATGGAGTGATTTTTGGTTATACTTGTGTGTATGATGTGACAAATGTTGGAGTATTCTTATTTCATAAGTGATGCATGAAAACATGTCTTGTTTTATGAGTTTGTTGAAATACAATCTAATCTTGCTTAATTAGTTGGTAAAAATAGTTCTAAAGATTAACAAAGGCCGAAAGGATTTTTTTTTATGTTTTTATTCCAAAAAGTTAGTGCACGAATTAGTATGGACTATGGTATGTGACAAGCACCATATTAACTCATTAAAATGGATTTGGAAACGATTTCATCACGAGAAAAGGCCGAAAGGATTCGTAGGAATTCTTAAGATAAGAAATGCTTTTCAAACAACAAAGAGTTTAATAGAATTGTCGTAATAGTTAAACTAGGCCGAAAGGAATTAACTAGGAGATTGAATTCTTAGAGATGATTTCTCATGATAAAAACCATTGATTGTGAATCACTCATATTAAGTGTGCATCATTACAAGTTATACCCAACTTGATAGATTACTCTATACAATTAGTCAAGGAATTACACACAAGTATATTTGTTTTTGGATTGATTGGATTTTACTTACCTTAGAATTTGCACCAAATTGGATTGACAACCCTTTTTGTTAAAACTTATTTTACTAAACCCAAACAACAATTCCCTTGGGACGATCTCGACTTACCCACCTTTACTACCACGGACGAGTATACTTGCTCGTATGTGTTGATTAGAGAATTGGATAAATCGTGTTTATAAACTTTTAAAACTTGCACGCCCCGTCGCACATCAAATTTTTAGCGCCGCTGCGGGGGAATTGATTAATTTACTTGGTAGTTTGGTTTGGTAGTTTATAAGTTTTGTAGTAAAGAAAAAGTAAAAAAAAAAAAAAAAAAGATTTTGGTTCGGAGCCAACCGAACTGGATGGATGCCCATCCGATCGGTTGGTGGCGTCGGTAAAAAGTTTTTTGTTTTTATTATTTTTGTTATTTTCAGGTTTCTATGGTAGTTTAATGTTAGATTAAATGTTAGTTTAATTAGATAATTAAAAGTGGTAATTAGCCTAGTTTAATGCTTTTAATTTTTTATTAAGCTTAGTTAATATAGTTAATTTCATGTTTAATGATTAGTAGCTTAAGAGTTTTATTAATTGTTCCATTTAATTATTTTAATGATTATTAATGTTGATAATTAATTATTAGTTAAATAGTTAGTAAGTTATTAATTATGTGTTATTTTTCATTTTCTTTTATGAATTAGTTTAATGGTAGTTATTAGTTTTTTTTATTAAAGTTTTAATTCAATTATATATATATTATATATATATATATATATATATATATATATATATATATATATATATATATATATATATATATATATATATATATATAAGAATAAAAAATTTAAAAAAATGATTTAAAAAAAAAAAAAAATTCGATCTAACCGATCGGATGTTACCCGCATCCGATTCGGTTGGGTAAATCTGATTTTTAACGATTCAACCATCCGATCGGATGGAGTTTAATACCGATCGGATGGATACCTAGGTAAAAGTTTTTGAAATTTTTAATATTTTAATATGTTTCGATTATAACTAACCCTCATGCTAATAGTTTGGATTTTTTGGTTTTGATGTTTTAAGAGTTTGAAGTTGTTTGTTTGCTTGCTTTGGTTTAATATTTTAATATGTTTCGATTATAACTAACCCTCATGCTAATAGTTTGGATTTTTTGGTTTTTGTGGTTATGTTATAGTTAGTGTTTAAGTAGAATGGAGAGTTTAAGCAATGTGTCGGAATACTTGAGAAATTTGGAAGAGATGTTCAAAGATTCGGGTGATTCATTGGAGAGTTTGGAAAATATTTTGGAAGAAGCTAAGGTTGATTTTGAAAGGAAAGAAGAAGTTGGAGAAAACCATGTTTGTTTACCTAAGGAGAAAAGAGTTGTTGTGTTCACACGAGCACCACCTAAAGAGTTTGATGCACCATTCATGAGGTATGCTACACCTTGTGGTGTGGAAGGTATAAAAGCTTGGGATGCTCAGCTTCATATAGAATATGGTGACAACTACATTACGGAAGATATGCTTGGCAAGCTTGGTTTTGTTAGACTTGACTATGAGGATTATGGAAGAAAGATAGTGAGAGATGTGAATGTCAATATTCATGGTCACATTTTCAAAGTTGATATTGTTGTTTTGGAATATGGGAATGCTGATGAACCAGAAGTTGTGTTTGGTAGGATTTTATGGTTAAGACTAAATGTAGGATTGATTTTGCATTGGGAGAGATGAGGATTGATATTGATGATATGGTAGAAGAAAAGGTAGGAAAGGGAGAGATTGTTAAAATGGGAAAAGCGAATAGAAAGAAAACACCACTTAACAAACTTACCCAACCCTCCACCCCTAAGAATGAAAGTTCTTCATCTAATTCACCACCTAAATCACCACAAATAGTTAAACCATTAACTCAAGAGCAAAAGGAAGCAATTTTGGAAAATTTGGAAATGAAGTTTAAGGAGCTTATGGAGGAAAAGCCGGTTATTGATGTGTTGAACAATTACATGACTTATCGTAAGAAGTTAGATGCAGTTATGATGGCAAGGGCTAGGTTAGAAGATAAGAATTTTGATGAGATTGCAAGAGAAAGAATAGTTGAGAATGGGTTGCCCAAAAAATAGAGCGATCCGGGAAATTTTGTGTTACCGATTAAAGTGAATGGAACAGATGCGATGTATGCATTGGCTGACACTGGAGCAAGTGTGAATGTAATGCCGTATCCATTGTATAAGAGATTAGGACTTGGTAATCCTCAACCAAATCAATATAATCTTACTATGGCTGATAATTCACGAGCAAAGGCGATGGGAGAAGTAAAGAATGTTAGAGTCCAAGTAGGATATCAAGCTTTCTTGGCCGATTTTCTTGTGCTTAACATTCCGGTGGATAAGGAGTTACCATTGTGGTTAGGAAGAACGTTTTTGATAACTTGTGGAGCTATTATAGATATGGGTAGAGGTACTATGACTATTAGTGATGGAATCTTGAAGCATACATATTATCCTAAACCTAGAGGAAAGATTGTTAAGGAAGTTCATGAAGATGAAGAAGAAGAAGATCACTTGGGTTGTTTTGAAGTAGGTAGAGATGAAGAAGGGAGGCCTAAATATTGGCCGGTTGTCCCAAGTTACTTTGACATTGAAGATGAGATGGAAAGAGCTCTAGCGATGGAGGCTTTCTATAACCCCTTTAAGAATGTTTTTGTGTTTAACAAATTGACAGATTTTCTTGGATCTTTACCCGTCCAACTAAAGAATTTGGAATGGGGACCCGAAGGATCTAGTGTTTACAAGAAGGAAGAAGGAGACGGAGAATGGCATGTGAAGTTTGATATAGTTTGTCCGGATGGAAGGAACTTTACAAGGAAGTTTAAAACGCAAATGACTAACCGAAAGTTGTCCGGGAAGTTTCAAAATGAAGATATCTTGAGGCAAGAGTATTTCGAAGGATGAAAGAAAGAGTTTGAAGAATAAAAGCACAAAGCTTGTGCTAGTGTTTGTTTGTTTTCTTTTTAATTTTTATGCATTTCTAGTAGTTTAATGTTTGCATTTAAGTTTGAGTTTAAGTTAAGACCATTTGGTTGTCTAGGTTTTATTAAGTTTTTAGTTTATGAAGTTATGTTTTGAGTTTAAGAGTTAAGTTTTGTTTTAGAAGTTGTAGAGATAGACTTGAAAAACAAGTTGGTAGATTAAGTGTGGTGGAGTTTTTTTTTTTTTTTTTTTTTTTTTTTTTTTTTTTTTTTTTTTTTTTTTTATGCTTAAAATGAGTATTTTTGAAGAGTAAAAACACTTTTACTTGTTCTTACAAGTGTGATAAAGGGTTTACAAAGAAAAGTGAAGTTTTTGCAAAAATTCAATCCGAATCGGTTGGATCAAATACTGATCGGATGGAGTGAAATATATATACTCAGAATTTCAAAAATCACAAAAAAAACACACACACACAATCCACCAAACTTGGGTTTCAAAAATTCGACCATTAGAAGATTATTAAGTGTTGCAGGAGTGTTGAAGGATCATCTATGGCACCTAAACAAGTAAGTAACATCATCAATTTGTATTAATTAGGTTTTAATTCGGATTTCTTGAATTAGGTCAAAATTTGGGTATTTTTGATATAGTTCGAATTAAGATGTAATTTTTCTGGAATAGATGGGTAAATGATTGAGGAATTCATTGCAAAAAGAATTAGATAGATTGATTAAGTTTTGAGGAAGAATTGATTGATTGAATTTTTGGATTAAAATGGGTCAAAACTTTGAATCGATTTAGATTGCAATTGATGATTCCCAGGTGTTATTTAGTTGATGATTAGTGATGCTAGGATGATGCATTGTTGATTAGAACATAAATTGAGGAGTTTTGATTTGGTAGTGTTCATGTGTTCTAGGAAGATTGAGAAATCATGCGAATATGATATGAATATGTTTTGGAGATGAATGGGATATGTGGAAACCACGATAATTGATCAAATGCATGATAGGAAAGAGTAGAATTTGATAGAATTGATTGGAAGTCGGAGAAAGAAAAAGTTTTTGAGACAGTAGGTCCCAACCGATTCGGTTGCGGGGTAATACCGATCGGTTGGGCTGGGACATTTACTCCATCCGATTCGGTTGGAGGAATACCGATCGGATGGAGGGCTCGGTAAAAGAAAATTGAAAATTTTTAAAACGAGTTTTGTGACTTCTAAATCTTGTAATCTTGGTTCTTATGCTCTTATACTATCATACATTTGTGTTTTCTACAGAGTTATGTTGCAGGTGGCTCGAGTTCATCACGTGGTGGAGTGAATCCGATTGTAACAAAGTATGTGCAAAGGAATGCTAAGAGCAAGATCAAATATACTCTCAATCCGGAGCGTAATGAAAACTTGAAGTTTAGCAACCTTAGGAAGGAGGAAAAACACGCTTTTCGGGAGCGTTTTTCAAAGCTACAAGGGAGAGAAATTGCTAAGCCAAGGTTAGTTGACTGGAATTTGTTTTCAGAATATGATTGTGAGATGGAGTTGAGAAAAATGATGAGAATGTCGTATGTATATGAGGGAGATGGTGATAGTTTTGAAGATTTTTCGTGGGAAAGAGCGTTTAGTATTTATGAGAATGTTAATCGAGAATGGTGTTTGGAGTTTTTCTCCACGTTTTATTTTGAAAGAAAGATTGTGGATGTCGTGAATGATAAATGTATTTGGTTTAGGCTTTGTAGTAGGGAGCATGTTTATACTTTGCCGGAATTTGCTGTTGCTCTTGGCCTATACGACCAAGATGAAATTGAGCATCGTTTGTTTCCACCTCATTTTGCGAGGTTGGTAAGGAAGCATAATAAGTATGAAGGAATTACGGATTATTGGAATAGAGTGGGATATCCAGGTTGTGGTAGAAGAAACTCGTCCAAGTTAAGGAATCCTACTATGAAGATTTTACAAAAATTGATCACTTGGGGGGTTTTGCATAGAACAGGTAGCAGGGATAAGTGCAATCAACCGGATTTGTGGCTAATGAAATTGTTGGAGGAAGATAAGAACGGGAACGCGGCTTGGATAATAGCCGAGTATCTTTCAAGAAGAGCACCAGGGATAAAGGATAATAGTGTGATTTATGGAGGTCACTATGTGACTATGTTGGCAAGAAATTTGGATTATTTTGTAAATGAGGAATTGGAGAAATGTTCGGAGATGACGGTGAGTGAGACGTGGGATGCTAAAAGTTTCGGTAGAGCGTTGGATAGGAAAACAAGGATGTTGGGAGCTTGGACAGAACCAACGATGGTCCTACCTTAAGGAGCACCACAACAACCTTAATAACAACCACCGTATCAACCACCGCCACCGATTGGGAATGTTCATGCCCCAGGTAGTTTTGACTCAGGATGGGGGGATTGGAATCGTGAATTGAATGAGATAGAGTGTAGGGAAGCGTGGAGAGATTCTATGATGATGAGGCAAAATTACAACTATGATTATTCCATGCCGATGCTTCAACATGTGGCTCGTGATGCTAACTATGAGGTAGTTCCCTACAACCCACCAAATGTTCCACCCTACCCAATTCAGTATGACCCATATCCTGGCCAATATCCTTATCCGTATCCCGGGTATGCACCATTCCCCGATCCAGTGCCAGTTTATGGTAGAGTTCCAAATGTTGGAGGTTCGAGATACGATGTAGCAGGTTCTTCATCGGGTGTTGGAAGAAAGAGGCAAAAAGTTTTCACAGTTTTTGAAGGAGAAGAAAATTATGAGGAAGAAGAAGAAGAGGAGAATGATGACGAGAGTGAAGATGAGCGGATTCATGGTAATGAACGCATGGATGCCGATGATTGATGATCATCGAAGATTTGGTTGTGTTTGTGTTTTTTAAAAACAATGATGGGTCGAATAATTTCTGTTTCTACTACTTTAACTTAACTTTATTAGGATTTTATTATTTATGGTTTGTTTTGAATTACTTTGTTTGTTTTTGTATTTTGTTTTGTTTGTTTCGGGTATAGTTTTTGCAGTTTTTGCAGGGGAAGAATTAACGGAAGCTTAGTGTTGATCAATATTTGGAGTTAGAAGAACTCATGTGCTTACTTATGGTCAAATATGCCTATGCGAATTTTTCCCGGGTAGTACCTTTTTAACTAAATTTTTCCCATTTCCTTTACTTTTAAGTTCATTTTATTACATTGAGGACAATGCAAAACTTAAGTGTGGGGGAGGGAAGAAAATAGGAAAAATTGGTTTAATTTTTAAATTTTTAAGTTTTTAGTAGAATTTTGGGATTCGAGTGACTAGAGTTAGGTTCACCCTTGATGTTCTAGTTGTTTTCTTTTATTCATTGGTAAAAAATGAGGCTATTTGAAAAAGTTTTGAAATTTAACCAAGTAAAGAGAGCTATTGATAACTATTGCTAGCACATGTTATAACCCACCTTAAATTGTGAGGATTTAAGCCTTTTTGTATAAAGCATTTCTTATGCTCTATATTTCGTTATGAGTGTGCCGGTGATTATGTTGATTCTAGAACTTGTACGTGTTATGCATTACGGTTAAAATTACTTTCGAGTGATAAAATATATTCAAATGATAAGAGGCAAATTAGGATTTACACCAAATGGCCAACCGTTTACAAAAATATTTTTTTTGCTGACCACATCGGTTAGTTAACCTATGTATTTGGAAACCATTTGTTAGCATGAATATTTTATGCTAGATACCCTTAGTTACACCTTCTGAGCCTATCTTTTCTTTTGATTAAATCCAGAAAAATACAAAAAGATTTTACACCTTACACCTTAGCCTTACCCGAATCAAGTTCAATTAAAGTTCAAAACTAGTTATTCTTTTTGATGATTGCATGTTGACCAAACTTTGTATGTGTATGTGTTGTTTCAATGAAGAAGGAGGTCGCTACTCTTATTTGTATTTTTTGTAGCGTGTGCTCATCCAAAGTGTGGGGGTGACGAAAAAGAAGTGAGTTAAAAAAAATGAATAGCCAATGAGCTATGAATGTATGAATGGATGAAAATAAAATAGTCAATGAGCTATGAAGGAAGAAAGGAGTTAGTATGAGATGCGGAATAATAATAATCGAAGAAGTTTGGTGGAGTAATCATTTGAGGTATAAAGAGTTGGGAACGGAATTTGGACTTGATTCTTATTTATTTTTATTTTGTAGAAACCCATCACAAATAATTCCCATGTCTTATCCTTACCTTTACCAATTACTTTATTCGTTGTTAGCTTTTGAGCATCCGGATTTAGTGATGGCTTTGTTTAGATATGTAGTGCATGGATGTTCTAGTGACCATCCGGGTTTTTGAATAGTTGAAAAACGTTGCTAGCGAGCTAGTGCGTGTTTTGGTGACCATCCGTTATGCAAATAACGTTGTTAGCGAACCAAGGTACAATCTAGTGACCATCCGTTGCTTAGCTAATCAAGAATTCGTTGTTAGCGAGCTATTATGTTCTTGTATGAATTATTTGCACAATAGCTAGGTAACCATAACCCTTAACCTTAAACCCGAATAAAAGACTTCTTTGATGTTTTATTTTGTTGTTTTGATACTCGTACAAGCTTATGGTAAGAAACATGAACCATGTCTGAGCAATTGAGTGATGTACCATTAAATTTACCCTTGAGTGTTGAGTGAATTTAAAATTCCTTGGTGAGGTGCTTAGTTATGTTATCAAGCTCAAATTAACTTGTTTATGTTTCAAGAATTTTTCGCAGTTAAAGTAAAAATAACAATTGTTCCATTGGGATGGTTGTTGGATTTTTAGAATCATAATGAAGATGCCATTGATATCAGATTTTTCTAAAAGCTAGACTTGCTCGAGGGCGAGCAAAACTCAAGTGTGGGGGAATATGATAACGCTCAAATTGAACATGTTTTTAGTCACGTTATCGTTAGTTTTGTGCATCATATTTGGTTATATTTGTGTGTATTTGTTACTAAATCATGAAAAAGTGTATATGCAAGTAAATATAGCCAAGTACAGGAAAAGATGAAAAAAAGATGTAGAATTGAAGTGATTATGCACATTGGAAGATTCACGAGAGAGAAACCACACGAGAATTCAAGGATTTGATAATGTCAAGATTTCTATGTTCATATATCAAGAAAAGATCAAGTTCTATGAAAGGAAGTAGTGCCACAACAAAGGAACAAGCACGTAACGAGAAAAGAAAAGAAAAAATAAAATGTGTGTGCATGAAGGCCCCATCCGATCGGATGGTGCCCGCATCCGATTCGGATGGGAGAAGATTAATTTACCGAGAGTTCCAACCGATCGGTTAGACCTCAATACTGATCGGTTGGAAGAGCCTGCTGTTACAAAGTTGCATTTATTGACGAATTTAAGCCCCATAATCATGATGGCTTATCATTTCCTGCTTATTTACCACTAGAGGACGTTTTTGCATGAGGAGAAAGGGTTCCTTCACTTATTTAAAGGACCCAAGGCTAGATTACAAAGTGTGACACCCAAAACTTAGTGAAGGCTTACACCAAGTCCTTGCTAAACTTATTATCAAGGTTGCAAAAATCGCGAATCGGTAGTCGGGCGGTCGACCCTTGTAGCTTGTAATTGGTCTAGGCGGGATTAATCGGTGATTAATCGGATTGGCATTACTGACAAATTTTAGTTATTTCTGGCAAGTTTTGTGTATTTCGGTGAGTTTTAGGTATTTCCGGTAAGGTATTTTCTAAAAAACAACTTGTAATAGACTTAAACACTTACTATGAATGATCAAAATAAGTTTACAGTGAGTTTTGGGTACTTCCGGCAAGATATATAAGTTTTCGGCAAGTTTGACCACCATTGACCACCGTTGACCTAATTGTTTGACCTAGTTACATAAATCGGCAAGGTCGGTGGCCTTGTAGCACCTAATCGGCGATTAATCGGCCTTGTAGACCTTTTTTTGCAACACTGCTTATTATCATTGCCCGAAAGCTTGTTATTGCTGTGAAAAACGTCCAGGGAACCTTGAGTTCGAGTCTCAAGAGTTGTGTTCGAGTGTGGAGTTGTTTACGTGTGATCATAGGCGATTGGAGGAGTGTGGATTGCTATAGTTCCACAAATTCTAGTTCTTGTAATTCCACAATTAGGTATTTCTTGTTGAGTTATTATGAACTACCTTTACTTTAAGATGAATGAAAGTCTGGTTTGTTACTTGTGTTTGATTATAATTATTATGGAGTGATTTTTGGTTATACTTGTGTGTATGATGTGACAATTGTTGGAGTATTCTTATTTCATAAGTGATGCATGAAAACATGTCTTGTTTTATGAGTTTGTTGAAATAGAATCTAATCTTGCTTAATTAGTTGGTAAAAATAGTTCTAAAGATTAACAAAGGCCGAAAGGATTTTCTTTATGTTTTTATTCCAAAAAGTTAGTGCACGAATTAGTATGGACTATGGTGTGTGACAAGCACCATATTAACTCATTAAAATGGATTTGGAAACGATTTCATCACGAGAAAAGGCCGAAAGGATTCGTAGGAATTCTTAAGATAAGAAATGCTTTTCAAACAACAAAGAGTTTAATAGAATTGTCGTAATAGTTAAACTAGGCCGAAAGGAATTAACTAGGAGATTGAATTCTTAGAGATGATTTCTCATGATAAAAACCATTGATTGTGAATTATTCATATTAAGTGTGCATCATTACAAGTTACACCCAACTTGATAGATTACTCTATACAATTAGTCAAGGAATTACACACAAGTATATTTGTTTTTGGATTGATTGGATTTTACTTACCTTAGAATTTGCACCAAATTGGATTGACAACCCTTTTTGTTAAAACTTATTTTACTAAACCCAAACAACAATTCCCTTGGGACGATCTCGACTGACCCACCTTTACTACCACGGACGAGTATACTTGCTCGTATGTGTTGATTAGAGAATTGGATAAATCGTGTTTATAAATTTTTAAAACTTGCACGCCCCGTCGCACATCAATAGAATATGAACAAAATCTAAGTATGACTCAAAGATTTTCATGAACATCATGTTACATAAACGAATTGTTATAAGATGTGATGACAATTTTGATATCTAATTGAAAGTTATTAGATAACTAGTGTAATGAATATTCTAATGGAATATGTTTGGATATAGAATTACATCCTCAGCCTGGAACAACTCCCAGATTCTATTGATGAACAATTTGTCAATTGTTGTGCAAATTGTCATAGCCAACAAAATTGAATGTTTGGAAGGCATAAAACATTACACCGTAGATATTAAAGTTTGCGGAATTTTAAAGAGCATATTGTTGTTTGCATACAATGATGCTAATAAAATTGAGATGACACTCAATACTAGTCATGGTAGGATTTCATCCTTGGACATGTGAACTAGTTGTGCTCACTAAGAGCATAGTTGTATTATACATTAAAAGAATAAGAATACTTTAAACTTTAAAAATGTTTGAAACTTTGATAATCATAAATTGGTGATTGAGGTTGTCACACACTTTATGAAATATTATGTGGCAATATCAAATTATTTGAATGTACACATACAAGAACTTCACCAGTTGAATTCTTGAAATAAGTATTCTCAAAATTCTGATAGATCAAAGTTGGTTGATTTATGTCTTGTCAACAAGTATGATTGTCATAGCTTGAGACATAATTCATCAACCAGAATTTTCATGCATTGATCTAGGTATTTAGTATTTGGATAAATGATGTAAAGCATTTATTATTTTTAATGAATTAAAGTACTTGATACGTTTTTTTTCATTAATAATAGATTGTATCATATATTTGCATGTTTGAATCCGTGAATAACTTATGTTGTTCTAAATAGTCCGTTGTCGATCAATGATATAGGAATATCATTGAATTAAGACAAATCTGAGTTTTGGTATAATATACTTGGTAGTATATTGATACGCTGACATGCCAAATTCACATGATATTTAATGAATTGAATATAAGACTTATCCCAAACTACATGATTGTACTTTATGGATATTGTTATTAAGTAAATCATGAATAGTTATCCTCAGACTTGAGATACCAGATAACTGTTATTAATGTAGTGCATTCTGTGGAACAATTTAATGCTACACGTAACTGGTAGTCATAAGGATTGTTTTCAGAATTGTTACAAAATTCATGGGTTATGCTTGTAGACAAGATAGAATTTGTTCCTTCAAATTTATTTTGAAGTTTAATACTGCTGGGCCCCTCGTAGGGTTAACAAGATGTTTGCATGGCCATGCCCAAGATCTCCCTTGAAATGTTCAAAAGATTTGGTAATCTTGTTCAATCACAAACAACGAGAAACAAAATTGTTGAATAAAGAATGACTTAAATTCATATATTTATTTAACGTGGTATTAGTGACAAAAGGATAATAATAATGATGAATCATTAAAAGGTTTTTCCAGGAGACCTTACTCGAGTTGTATTAGAGGCATCAAAGTGTTGCTAGACGCTAACCGATGTGATCACACTATTAAAATATGTCCAAGTGGGAGCTGTTAGTTTTGTGGACATAATTTAGTAGTTGTGTGTTAGGATCGAACTCGAGATCACGGGATTGCACACTTTACGTATGAGAATCGATGTTAAATAATTAATATATAAATAGTTATATTTAATTATTAAATCACAAATAAAGTAACTAATACATGAGGGACTTATTAGTATGAAAACCAAACCCTTGGGGTGTTGGTTGCGACCGGTCGAACAAGGAAAAAGGAGGGGGTTGAGTGTCGAGTTTTGGAACTTAAGGAGGTGCTAGCAATGACTTGTTGGACAAGGTTAAATGCTATATAAATATACCCTTTGGTCTTATTCTCGGTGTACTCTACTAGCTCAATACAATCGATACATTACTTATCCCTAAAAGTCACATGACTAACGAATGTACATATATTCTTTTCCTACAGTGTTCGACAAGTAGTAGATTGAAAACCATATGCATGCATGAATGCATGCATGATGTTCATACATATGCAATCTATTAAATGCATGCTAGATATTTTATATGGCATGCATATTGCTATTTTATTAACATTCGGTCAAACCATTTAATCCCTATGGGGTTCGATCAAAACAAGAAAATCATGTTTCGTTGTTTGATTGTTTATTAAAGCTAAACCTTGTTTGTTGTATGCTTTATTTGTGATTCGAACTAGCATTCACATCGAATCGCTAATAGTACATGTGTACAAGAACGTGGTATTAACTCACTATAGTTGATATCTTGGATTGAATTACAAAATGGTAAGGGGTAATTCGTTAATCCACTTATAAACCCTAATTAGGGTTCTTGATCTTGATTGAAGAATACTTGAAGTTGATTCTTGTTTAGCTAGAATCAAAGGTACGTCTGCTCCTACCACAGTTTACCTAAGTAGAAATGTGATTCCAATCCCGAACAAGAATGGTAACAATATCCCAAATGAAGCAATCCATAATGCTCTTCTCCCACTCCGAGGAATGGAGGTGAGATCAAGCTCCAGGCCTACAAGAAAAAGGAAAAACAAGAGACCGACGCTTGCCACCGATTCAAGAATCGGAGTGCTCCACGAAGGAAAAACCCACTGTGTAAGTTCCTTGTAATGGCCTAACGCCGATGGTCCTAATAGAATTCCACCCTGAAAAACCGATAATGCATGCACTCGTCAAGAACGGTTATTATTCTTTGCATTATATTTGTTATTTGTACGTAGTTATTTATAGGCTTCTTTAGTTGTTTCAGATAAATCGTCTTGCACTACAGTTACAACAAAGTGTAGATACACAAAGGTCGGACACTACAGTTACAAACAATTGTATGTACTTTTATTAATATATGTATACATGAGTCTATATTGGATATTAAACCAAATATAGTCTAGTTATAAAGTATAGGGGTCTTGGTGTCATTAGTTAAAGTCAAGTTTAGTGTCAATATGTCGTTGTATATAGTGTAGGGGCTGTTTATGTCAAAATGAAAGTTTATAACTGGTCACAACGTTTCATCAGAAGTTGTGTCGGTTGGTGCTGTATATATAGGTTCATTGTAACAACAATACATTTGACAGCAATACAGTATATAATTCTTAGTTTATTGTGTGTAATTGATGATCTTGAACCCTAATTGCTAACATTTGGCATCAGAGCCTAGGGTTGAATCGATTCGAGGAAGGCAGCGGACTTGGGTTTTGGATCGTCGTTACAGGATTAAAGATACCACGAAGAACGAACTCGAAATTTATTGCTATTGACGATTGAAAAGAAAAAAACGAAAACCCAGAATTTCGTTTTTTTGGTATTGATGTTCGTTTGGTGGTTGCTGTTCGAATTTTCTTAAAAACAAAGTAAAATTCGCAGAAGAGGAACCAAAGGCAGAATCAAGAAACCGAACACAGTGAGATAAGTATTTTTTTTTTTCAATTTCGAATTGTGGGTATCTAGTGTTGGAATTAAGAATTATTATAATTAGAAGAGGATTAGAATAGTAGTTTTTGATTTGTTAAGACAACCGAAAAATCGTGTATCATTTCTTAGGAAATTGAGATAATTGTTTTGGGTTTGTCTTACAACCGGGAAAACTATTCTTGGATTAGGAACAATAGTTTTTTGTGGTGAAAAACAAGAAATTATTTCAGGAGGATTTTAAAAACAATAGTTTTTGGTGAAAAACAGGATATTGTTTTTTAGTGTTTAAACAACAGGTTTTGTGGTGAAACCAGGGAGTTGTTTTGGTTTTGTGGTGAAACCAGGGAGTTGTTTTGGTTTTGTGGTGAAACCGGGGATTTGGTTTTTTGTGAGAGACCAGGGTGCTTTGGCCAAAGCAATAGGTCTTTTATAGAAACCAGGAGGATTAAGGATAGTTGGTTAATAGGGAACCAGGGTACTATTCTTGGAGGATACATTAGGTAAAACCATTGGTTAACCAGGGTGCTGTAGGTGTTAGAACAAATTGGTTAAGGAAAACCAGGGTATTGTTCAGGATAGTTGGTTTAGGACTAAAACCAGGATTAGTGGTTTGGAAAAACCCGAGTAGAAAGTAAATTTTTTCAATCAGATCAAGATTGGAAAAGGAAGGAAGAAAAAGACGATGGCGGGTGGTTCATCGATGGATAACAATGAAACCGTTGCAATAAAGGACACGACATTGACTTTCAAGTGCCCGATGTTGAACTCTACAAATTATACAATTTGGGCTGTAAGGATTAGGGCAATTTTTAACGTGCATGGAATTTGGGAAGCAGTAGAACCAAAAGCAGCAACTGAAGGCGATCAGAAGAAAGATAACTCGGCAATTGCAATGCTATATCAAGAATTCCAAAAGTATGGTATTGCAAGTTGCTAACCTTAATTCGGAGAAGGAGATTTAGGATGCGTTGAAGGTTCGACATGTTGGAGTTGATAGAGTTAAGGAGGCGCACGTTCTAACACTAGAGTCGGAGTTTGAACAGTTGAAGATGAAAGACAATGAGTCGCTAGATGTGTATGCCGGGAAGATTAGTGAGATTGCAACACAAGCAAGCAGTTTGGGGCATACGGTGGACGATAAAAGGCTGGTTAGGAAACTCTTAAGTTCTGTACCAAAGAAGTTTATGCAGATTGTTGCAGCAATAGAGCAGTTTGCAGATCTTAATACGATGCCATTTCGAGAAGCCATTGGGAGATTAAAAGCTTTCGAAGAACGGACGAAAAAGGCAGTCAAAGAAGAAGATGGGTCCAGTAGACTACTTTTCAGCAAAGAAGATGAAAAGGAGAAGACCAAGGAACACAAGTGTGAACGTTGCGGTCATGAGAATTCAAGTCAAGGAAGACCAGGACGTGGCCGAGACAAGAATTGGAAATCATGGAAGAAAAAAGATGGTGATCAAGACAAGAGTCAGATAAGATGTTACAAGTGCAAAGAACTTGGACACTACAAAGGCAAATGTCCAAAGATGGAGACGGAGGCAAACCTGATCAAGTACGAGGATGAAGACATGATGGTGCTGTGATCAGATATGGAAGGAAATTGAAGACATCACTTAGACTATATTTAGTTTAGGGGGGAGTATTGGATATTAAACCAAATATAGTCTAGTTATAAAGTATAGGGGTCTTGGTTTCATTAGTTAAAGTCAAGTTTAGTGTCAATATGTCATTGTATATAGTGTAGGGGCTGTTTATGCCAAAATGAAAGTTTATAACTGGTCACAACGTTTCATCAGAAGTTGTGACGGTTGGTGCTGTATATATAGGTTCATTGTAACAACAATACATTTGACAGCAATACAGTATATAATTCTTAGTTTATTGTGTGTGATTGATGATCTTAAACCCTAATTGCTAACAACCTATATGTTATGTTGCATCATGGAACTTGGGTTTGTGGTAGATTAGAACTCGGGGAAAGGAACTTACAAGTATCTCTGCGATGACTTTAGGTTGTCGAAGAGGTTTGAGGAAGAATAAAAGCAGTCTACTGATGAAGATAACGAGTGTGGTTTAAACTATCAGCAATGGAAACGCATAGCTGAGAGGGTTATCACCTTGCCACACTCCATCGAACGATGTTTTTATGGAGGTTATGTGGAACACCATGAGTGCTTGTGTATGTTTCTATGGTTCAATCACACTTGGTTGTAAGTGGTATATATAGAATAAACTATGTTGATTGTGCTTTGAAGGAAGCCAATGGGGGAGATGGCAGGTGCTCAGCCCAATTAGCCCATTAATCCCAAATCTACGATAGTAAAATTAGCCCATGTCCCATTATTTAGGAGATAACTCTCAACCGGCCCCCCTCATAATTCTTGATAGTGAATATGGTTATGATCACTTACGAGTTACGACAGACTATTGCCTCCTTTGGCTATCCACTTCCATTTATTATACAATTATTTGTTGATTGTTTTTTTCCATGTAAATCTATTTAATATTGATGGTGATTCTTCTATACTCAGGTTTTATCTGTTTTCATATTTTAGTATTCATTTTCTAAAGACATAGTTGGGCAAATTTTGTTTAAACATACATAATAGTTTTAGAAGCTTCATTTGTACTTCAAAATTTAATTGAAAGCTTTACTGTGAATTTCTTATTGTATATTTCTATGCAATCTTGTTTGGTGTAGAATATGCTTGTGGACAATATAGTTTGATATATATGTTAAACTGATTTTTTCAGATCCTGGCTCCGCCCGTGTTTAAGGTAATCATGCTTTTGGTTTATTCTGTTTTTTCTTTGTTTAGAATACTCGTGTAATATGGTTCATATTCCTTTCTTTCATGATGCTATAATCATAATGTTTTGGCTAAAGGAGTAAGAAGTAGTGATCGCGTGGATTCTCGCCAAGATTTTAAGCCTTTTATGTTTTAGTTGGACCTGTAATAGTACGAAAGTCATTTAGATGGAACTAAATTCGAGCAAAAGTGGTTAAGCTTGTCAAATCGTTTAGTCTCGAGAACTGAATTCGAGTATGAAAATCTGATCTCAACGTGTTGTTATTAGTTATTACCACCTGGAATCATACTGAAACTTTAGTAGCCTATCCTAAGGTGTGTTTGGGCAAGTACCATAACTTATGCATTTCGGTAGTCTATACCTCTGGATAATTTAGGCATTTTAGAACACTTTTCACCTTTAAGCACCCTAAATCTTCCTTGATTAAAATAACGATGAAACTTGGTTATTATTAAGTGAAATTTCTTAATTCAGGGATATTTTTTGGGATTAAACTAGGTTTAAAAACTTGATAATCACTTACATTTTTATGTACAAATATTTCTTGGTTGGGTTATAAAATTGTACAATATCCTATCAAAATCAAATGAAACACATAACCTGTTGGAATAATTGTCCCTCTCGCAACAATTTGTTTAGATGAAACAAATATAGTAGAAATACCTTGCTGATGTAATGAGAACACAGCCTCATAAGACCGAACCTAGCAAGTGAGGACAGCAGATTCAACACTCAAACATTTGAAACTCGAAACCAAATATAACAGCAAGTATCATCACCCATGATCATCTTGCGCCTTCTAACCTGTCAAACACATAACAAACAGAACCGTACGAGATGCCAATCCCTGTCCTTTAAAGTACTTTTGGCACTCCATAAGTTACTCGAGTCTCCAAGCCTAAGCACCCAGGATTAATACAGTTCTACACACCTGATCAATGAGTAGCAACAACTCTTGATCACAACACGAAAGTGGCAGCAGAATATTAACAAGAAACATAAGAATACAACAACAATGTCTTTTATAATCTTGTGAGTACGTATGATATCTTTTTGTATGTTTAATAGGAACCTGCATGTCCTATATATATACTTTCATGGTAAAGGAACGTGTTCACAGTTATCACAATCACATCCCTTTATTTGTTGAGATAGTGGAGGCAGTTTTCTTAAGTGATAAAACACATATCAAGTCCAACCATATATCCCTAGATACCAGGTCAACCACGAGCCATTTAAATGGCTGAATATAACTCTTGTACTCCTTGTTGTATGACATGTACAAATGGTTACACCTTTAAACACTTGTACATTCTTCTTTGTGAGTTGCCAACTTGCCAACCTTAACATAAATCCCAACAATCTCCCACCAGGTTGGGAAATTTTTTGCTACTCTAATGGTTTATGTCACGGTGGTGTCACTAAGATTAAACACCATTTACTCTAAGCATGCAAATAAAATTGATTCAATGGTTCCGAAGATTAAACCGTTAAATCTTATAATTTTATATACATACTTATACACACTCCCCATCGTAACCAACGTGTTCTCACTCAGCGCGAATATGGCCAAGCGCTTAATCCAGATTCATGACTTTCTAAGAGAGTAACTAATACTCTCTATTCAAGGGGGCGCCACCTCTAAGTCATATAGGAAAAGCTACTATAGCGCCTTCGTTGCTAAGACGTGTTGGTGGTGGTTGGCCCAGAACAGGGTGAAGATAATCAATGACCTAACTACGTACCAATAATGGTTACCGGATATCACTTGGAATCGTGTTATCACTTTCCAAAGTAAACTATTCGACCCTATTGCTTATGTATCACGAATATCTACTTGGGATAAGACCAAATGTTTGCTATTGAATTAGGCACAAATCAATAACCCTTTTTGATTTCAAGTGTTTATGTTCTCTGTTATGTATCTCTCATGCATGATTTGATCTTCCTATTTATAGGAGAATACTCATAGCTAGTCAAATGGAATTATGAGGATTAATCGGCCCATTAATCGCCTCGTAATTATCCCCATTATAGCCAATAGTGGTTACATGACCAATTAAACATGGTCATAAAGGCAGTTTTTACTGCCACTTGAATAGGTCAAAGCAGTTACATACTTATACCAGCAGTACTAACTCAGCAGTACTAACAAAGTACTAGCAGTATTAACTCTGCTCCAGCAGTACTAACTTAGTACTAGCAGTAGTAACTCGATGAAAGATTAAACCTTCTGATGAGTTACTCCTAACCACTATTTGAGTCAGGGTAGTCAGGGACCTGATGGGTGTACACTCCGTACCTCCTAACCTATTACCAAGTGTGAACTGATCCCTCAAGTGCACTAAATTTTCCAACAATCCTCCCCAAATTTAGTTCACTTCCTTTGCATGAAAATAAAACATTAAACAAAACATGTGCATAAACGAAAATATCCCGAGGATTGAATTTCCATCTTAGTACATTACACGTTCAAATATTCGAGAATCAGGGTGTTCTAAGAATTGAACCCTTCAACCCATTCGAATACCCGAAGATAAAATACACACAAGTTTTCAAACACTTAAACGCTCCTGACACTTTACAAGCCATGTGTCCATATCCAATTCATAAATGTTGTAAGAGCCAAAATTCCTAAGCTCCCTGAAGTGGCAAAACTTCAACATTCACATAGGTGGTTCCTCTTTATTCATGCTTCTGCCAAGAACTTTTTCAAAGAAATTAACCATTAAGAGGTATATACTTCATCCTCCTTTCCAGCAGGTTCCGAACACAACCTTGGGATGATTGTAAAACATGTGCTCCAGTCCACTGAATGTTTAGCTTTCCACATTGAACTCAACTCCCAAGTTTTCTTAGGAGGGAGTTGGGTGACTTAGCATTCAGTGACTAAGTTGGACTTTAAACCCATCCCTTTAGCAGACTTTATAACCAAGTCTCTAGCCAATCCCTACGCCAAGTGACCAGCTAAGTTTTGTTGAGATCTAACAAACTCTATAGATACCACCCCATTCATGATAAGCTCACGAATCATGATATGCCTGACACCTAAGTATCTAGACTTCCCATTGTACATTTGGCTATAAGCCTTTGCTAATGTAGCAGCACTATCACAACAGATAGAAATATGTGTTATAGGTTTAGGCCACAATGAAATCTCAAGAAGCAAGTTTCTCAACCATTCAGCTTCTTTACCAGCAGCTGCTAAAGCCACAAATTCAGATTCCATTGTTGAACTGGTGATGCAAGTTTGCTTCTTGGATGCCCAAGAAATTGCACCTCCACCAAGTAGGAATACCCAGCCACTGGTAGACGAATTGTCTTCAGTGTTACTGATCCAACTTGCATCAGTGTATCCTTCTAATACTGAAGGATAACCAGTATATGATAGACTATAATCCATAATTTTCTTCAAATACTTCAGTACCCTTTGAATTGCTTGCCAGTGCTGAGCACTAGGATTACTAGTATACCTGCTCAGTTTTCCCACTACAAATGCAATATCAGGTCTTGTACATGTCATGGCATACATTAGGCAGCCAATCACCCTAGAATACTCAAGTTGAGAGCCTTGCCAGTGTTAGGCATCAGCTTCTCAGTTGTATCCATAGGTGTACTCACTGGAGTACAATCAAAGTGGTTGAATTTCCTCAGTACCTTCTCAATATAATGAGACTGAGTAATAGAAATTCCCTTACTCTCATGTTTGATCCTTATACCAAGAATAACATCAGCCTCCCCCATGTCCTTCATGGAGAACCTTGATGACAAAAATTCCTTTGTCAGGTCAACCTGATTTTGGTCAGTGCCAAAGATCAGCATTTCATCAACATTTAGACAAATCATGACTCCTTTACCAGATTCATCAAATTTTGCTATACACACATTTGTCAGACTGGTTAAGTAAATAACCACTAGACAAAACCACTTCATCAAATTTTTGATGCCATTGCTTAGGTGCTTGTTTTAGTCTATAGAGAGACTTAATCAGTTTACACACCTTGTTTTCATTGCCAGGCATGATGAAGCCCTAAGGTTGGTTCATATAAACCTCCTCATCCAATTCACCATTCAAGAAAGTTGTCTTCACATCCATCTGATGAATAATCAGATTGTGAATTGATTCCAAAGCAATCAGCAATCTTATGGTACTTATACGAGCCACAGGGGCATAAGTATCAAAGTAGTCAATCCCTTACTTTTGTTTAAAACCCTGAATGACTAGTCTAGCTTTGAACTTTTCAATAATTCCATATACCTTCATTTTCTTTTTGAAAATCCACTTGCAACCCAAAGGTTTGCAACCAGGTGGTAGATCAGCCAACACCCAAGTGTTGTTGCCCATGATGGAGTCCATCTTATCATTTATTGCTTCTTTCCAGAAAGCAACATCCTGGGACTTCATTGCTTCATCAAATATTTTGGGATCATCCTCAACATTAAAGCAATAGGAGTGTTGGTCAGAGACCTTATCCCTTGTACCTTCAATTAAGTATAATTGAAACTCAGGTCCAAATGACTTTGGCGTCCTGATCCTTTTTCTCTTTCTGAGCTCATGTTCAGGTTGTTAAACCACAACCTCATCAGGGACCTCATCAGAGACCTCCGATATACCAATGTCATCAGTTCCATTTGGAATCCTCTGACTTGGTCTAGGAACTGATGTGAATCTATTCTCATCAAAGAGTGCATCCCTTGATTCAATTATTGAGTTAATTGAAATATATTCATTAGGTTCAATAACATAGAACCTAAAAGCTTTGGAATGCTTAGCATATCCAACAAAGATACATTCAATACCTTTTTCACTCAAAGTTTTCAATTTTGGATCAGGGAGTCTTACAACAACCCTACAACCCAATACCCTGAGATAATTCAGGTTAGGTTTCTTTTTAGTCCAGAGTTCATAAGCGGCAACCTTGTTCCTTTTGTTGGTAACCCTATTTAATAAATAGCAAGCTGTTAACATAGCTTCACCCCAGAACCCTAGACTCAGCCCTGAATAGGACAACATGGAATTAACCATCTCCTTCAGCACTCTGTTTTTCCTTTCAGAGATACCATTTTGCTGAGGAGTATAGGGAGCAGTCGTTTCATGGATTATACCAACAGATTGAAAATACAGAGTATCCATGTACTCACCTCCCCTATCAGTCCTTAATCTTTTGATCAGGGACCCAAGTTGTAATTCAACTTCAGTTTTAAATACTTTGAATTTATCTAATGCTTCATCCTTAGTATGTAACAGATAGACATAACACAATCAGTGACAATATTAAGCCTGAACATTTGATTACACAAATAGCCAAAACCAATAAACACACCATGTTTAGACAAAACAAACTTATCAGATTCAATAACTTGTTTAAAACCATGATTATTCAAAACACTACTTGAAACCAAGTTCTTCCTTATATCAGGAACATGAATAACATTAAACAAAGTTACAATCTTTCCAGAACTAAAACTAAGATCTACACAACCACGACCATGCACCAGGGCTGTTGACTAATTTCCAATGTGAAGAATAGAACCATCATTCAGTGACTCGTAAGTCTTGAACTAGCGTCTATCTTTTCACACATGAACAGTTGCTCCAGAGTCAACCCACCACGCAACATCATCATCATGAACATAGTTAGATTCAGATACATATGTAACATAATAAATCTGAAATGATTTATTAAACATATTCTGACCTTTAAGTGAGTTGGTAGAACCACCACTCCCTGAACCACTAGTGCCTGAACCATTGGCTTTACCACCAACCATAACACCTTTGCAATCCCTTTTAATGTGATCTGTTTTGCCACATTTCCAACAAGTAGGTGTTGCCTTCTTGTTAGGGTCAGCCCTTGTGTTATCATGATGTTTACGTTTGCCCTTGTTGTCATTTGTTGGGTTTTTTAATTTGATGAGACAAAACGACCAAGAATGAAACTAGAGGGCTTAAAGTGACAAAGGATGAAACTTCACTGTTGGATCGATATACTCTGACCAAACTAACTTGTAGCTTGTCTACTGTTTAACAACTTTGAATGAATTCAAAACTATTAATAATGAAACACTGATATACTTTGCTAAGTATGCGGAATCTACTTCAACAAAGCTAAGAAGAACAACTTCGAATATTATTAAAACCTTGAACCTGCTTTCTTATACAGATTCACTAACAAACTCTAATCACTAATACTTCTAACAATCGACTAATACTTTTCTCTAATCGCATATATCGTATATCTAAAATCATATCTCTAATGCCAACCTAGGGATCCTTTTATAGGCACAAGGAAAACCCTAGTCGGTTTACAATACTTGAACGACAAGTAATTCTAATTATAACTCTAATCTAATACGTACATTCTAGAATTACACATTAGTCCTTAAACTATTTGCATAGCAGTCCTTCAACGAGCAGCAGTACTTTAGTCGAACAGCAGTACTTTGACTTGAGTAGCAGTACTTTGACTTTAGCAGTACTTTGATATTTCATAGCCCAACAATCCTCCCCTAATTGAATTCTACTTGCTTGATTTCAAGTTCCTTTGTATGTCTTTAACTTTAACACTTTATCTTCAAGGAAAGATTGTTTCTTTGAAATTTGTCTCGTTGTTGTTTTGTCATCATAAATGCAATTAGTATCTTCAATCTTCATCGCAACAATTCTTTTCAGCATCATATCTTTTCAGCAACTCAGCATCATATTGACAATAGGTACATCAGATCTTAAAAGTTCATACTATTCTCATCACTTCCAGGTGTGTTAACTCCTGTGAGAGGTGAATCATCGAAAACTTAATGGATTTTGATGTCTCTTTACCAAAGCCATTAACTCTGGAGTAGCCAATGTTTAGATTTAGGAAAAACCATGGTACATTGATAACCATATGATTATTTAGCAAATCATCAGCTATCAACGGATTTGAGTAGTCTTTACCAAATAGCCGTTTGCTTTTGGACTAGCTAGTTCTTTTAGTACAATCACTACCATGGTGAACTAATTACCATATAATGGTTTTCCACAGCCTTTACCACAAAGCCATTATCTTGTGGGCTAGCCAACTCTTCACTAATATAGATATGGTGAGTTGAAAACCATACAATTTTTAGTAAATTGCCAACTAAAAACGGATTTGATAATCACATCAGAGCCGTACCCTCATGATGAGTCAAACTCTTTCTTGTTTATTAAACATGGTGAGTTGATTACCATTTGTTGTGTAGTACAAGTACTAACACCATGCTGTTGCTTCCAAAACCATTTGTTGTTGTTTAATCTTTGTGCTTCAAAATGTTTTTGCACTTATCAAAAATTACTGATTTTATCAAAAGACTTTACTGGTTTTTATGCTGCAAGCAGTACTTTGAGAAAGTACTGTTTGACTAGCAGTACTTTGAAGAAAGTACTTATTTTTAAAAGATTTATATAATAATTAAACCATACCAGTAGTTATGCATTAATCTTCAGATTCAGTTGTCCACTTGATAAACAATTTTATGACCATCAATGCTACTTCATCTTCTTGTTCCACTTCCATGCCATGCTCTAGCATCCTGATCATCAGATCTCTTGTGAGTGGATATCTCTGTTCTGCTAGCATATGAATCATAGTGCCATCTTCTAACTCCAAAACATGTATTCCAACTGATTCAAAGAATCTCCATCTGTTAATCTCCCAATTGTCTTGATTTTCCCACAAAGTACTGTCCTTTGTTTCCTCTGTCTCCCAGATTGTTGTGAGATCTCCTAACAATATCAAACCTACTCCTTGTGGTGGAATATGCTCAAAATAAGTTTGTACTTGGAGATATAACTGAAGCATATCATCTCTATCAATCAGATGTAATATATCCCACAATGAATTGAACACTCTAAAACTTCCATCTTGTCTATGAAAGATCAGATAATTTCCTTCTTGTGATTCTACAACTGAAAAAGTAGATATCTTGGACTTCTTATCAGCATCTTCTTTCAATTTTGGATTTTCAAAGTCAACAACTCTAAGATAATTCCTGAGCTCATCAACTGTGTCTGTTCTTAATTCAACAGCTTCCTTGAACTTCTTTGATGGCTGTTCATCAGTTGTTCTTTTCCTCTTTGAGCTCCTTGCAACAGCTCTTTCCTTTCTTTTATCTTCAAGCTCCTTATCTTCAAAAGAAATAATGCTTGCAAGATCTTTTTGAATAGCTTCTCTAACAGCATCATACAGATCCTTCATCTCTGTATATGTCAATCTGACTAAACCTGTATATCCTCGACCTTTCAAATAAGCCATCATATCATTCCTTTCTCTAGCTTTACTAATTGGCCTTTGTGATTGAACAATCTTCCTTGATTCTTCAGCATCTATCTGAGCTTGCAATAGTCTAGCTGCTTCTTCACCTTTGGCAATCTGAATTTCTCTTAATTGTGCCAAAGTCATCTTCTTCTTCTTCTTTTCTACCAAAATCCCTTTACCTTTATCTTTTGGATCTATCTCTTGTGTAGGTTGAGAAGAAGTATGATGTTGTTGTTGTTGTTCAACCTCATAAATACTGATGCCTCTTTGACTTGACATATTAAGCATAATGTCAGCAATTGTTTCATCATCACTGTTAGTATGAGCTATAACATCTTCTTCCTGAGCTGGTTTAGAAGGGCCAACTTCTCTTGAACTTGTCTTGAAGGACCAATATCTTCTTCAAAATCTAAAGTTCTAGGTGTAATAGTGAATTGCCTCTCAGTACCTTGTTGAGCAGTATTTTCAGCTTCAGCTCCTTCCAAGTTTATTTCCTCAGTATCACCACTTCTTACTTCAACAGTAGCTTCTTCCAAATTGATTTGCTCTGTTTCATCACTCTTCCTCTCAGCAGTACGTTGAGGAATATGTTCAGGTGGTGTCATCTGAGTGTTATCCATAAATCCAGCATCTTGTTCAAAACCATGTTCAAAACCAGCATCATCTTCATTCAAATTCTCTAAATTCCTCCCCAATTGGAATGAAGATTGCTTCTTTGACTTTTTCTTCTTTGACTGAGAAGACTTCGTAGGTTTCTGACCACTCTACTTCTGAGACTTTACCCATAATCTATGGTGTTGAACTAGTGGCCAAACAAACTTCTTCAATCTTTGAAACTTAGTCTTTAACTTGACTATCTTAGCAGCTTGAGCCTCACTCTCCTTTTTCAGCCTCTTTAACTCCCTTTTTAAAGCATAATTATCCAACTCTGTCTCTTCTTCTTCAAATTGCTTAGACATATTTGTGGAAGAATAATCATTAGGAGATGGTGGTTGATTCATACCTTGGTCTGACTCCTCATGAGTAGGAATGTCCATAGGAGCAGTATCTTCCCGAGTAGCAGAATGTGGAGAAGCAGTATGTTGAGAAGCAGTAGGTTGAGGAATACTAACTTCTCTAGAAACTGGAGACTCTTGGCTTGCTGATTCAGAATTTGCTTCTTGCTCTTGCTCTTGCTCTGCATCTCTAACAACTTGTGCAACTCCCAATATATGAGTAGTCAAAGGTGTGTTGGTTCCAGAAAACTTGACACTTTGTTTAGAGAGAAAAGTAAACACCTTTGGTGGAAGTTTGACAGTGGGTAAAAAACTTTGAGGTTTAGGGACATCCTCAAGTTGATTGTTCAAAAATAACTGAACAAACCTTGGATACATTAAGAATGGCGAACCATTAGCAATATGTGTAAGCATACCATCAAGAATTAGTCTTGAAAAGTTGAATCTTTGATCGGTAGCCAAACCCACTAATGCAGATGCAATATTTTGACCAAATTGATCAAAAGAAGTACTCTTGGGACTTAAACAATGAAGTAAGACGTGAATGAGGTACTTCCAATGAGAACAAAACAAAGGCTTTTGAAAAGTAAGTTTCGTCAGATCTCCTTCATAACCTATATCACTTAAAGTGTCCCAAAGCACTTGTTTTTCAAAACGAACAGCCCCCCCTTCATCATTGAACATCAAAACATCCCTAATCGTGGCCTCAGAAATCCGAATAGTTCGTCCAGCAACCGTAGCCCTAATCAACGAGTCATCTTCAATCGTTGCAGTAGCCCAAAATTCTTGCATCCAGGGACCAATAACATCAGGGTCAACTAAAATAAGTAGTTGATGGAAGACCCAGTTAAGAAATCAATGATCGCATGAAAATCAACATTATCCCTTGTCTTGTCCAAGTTAGCGATCATATTGTGTTTGCTAACAGTGAGACGATTAGCCATGATGAGTGGTAGAGAAGAATTCGCTTTGAGTGTGTGTTTCGATAAAAAGATTGTGGTGTAAAAGCGAATGAGGGATCTCAAATACGGTAAAAGGCGGGGAAATAGGTGTGAGTTTCTTTAAATAGGATGGAAATAAATCAAACTCAAAATAATAAAGTTACCGTTTTGATTTAACTTATTATCTCCGCCGTAAGGAATTAATTAACCATAGCCCCACAATTTTTGACCGTTGGAACAGTACATCCACGTAAGCAGTACGTTGAAGCAGTACTTTGCTGAGTCAGTACTTTAAGAAACAAAGCAGTACGTTCCATCTTCTCATCCACAATCAACACTCCAAACTAAAACCAAGAACTTGTAAATGGTTCATGCTTAAGTTCTAACTAATAGCTTATGTTGCCTCCCCTCAAATACAACATATAGGCTAAACTAAATTACTAAAAACCAATACTTTCATTAAGAACTAAAAGAAAGTATACTAACTAATACTAAAGCCTCCCCTCAAATGTAGCCTAGTAGTTAATCATCCCAATGCTCACAACTAAGTGGTTGAATCTTGAAACATCAAATCCCTTAGTGAGTAGATCAGCTACATTATCATCTGTGTGAACCTTGACCACATTTATAAGCCTTGTGCTCATAACAATCCCGAATGAAGTGATGCCTAATCTGAATATGCTTGGTCTTGGAGTGATAAACTGGATTCTTTACAATGCAGATGGTACTCACATTATCAATATTGATAGGAGTATTTTTGAAATTGAATCCATAATCCAAGAGTTGATTTTGCATCCACAAAACTTGTCCACAACAGCTTGCAGCAGCAACATATTCTGCTTCAGTAGAGGAGGTTGCAGCAATTGTTTGCTTTTTACATTGCCAGGAGACTAATCTTCTTCCAAGATATTGACATCCTCCTGAGGTTGATCTTCTATCATAGTTATCTCCTGCATAGTCACTATCTGAAAAAGCTTCCAAGTGAAAAGGTGACTCCTTAGGATACCATAATCCTAACTTTGGTTGATGCTTGGAGATATCGAAAAATCCTCTTGACTGCATACATATGTGAAACCTTGGGTGTAACCTGATATCTTGCACACAAACATACAGCAAACATGATGTCAGGTCTTGATGCAGTTAAGTACATAAGACAACCAATCATTGATCTATAAAGCTTGACATCCACAGCTTGTCCATCTTCATCCTTGCCTAAGGGTTTATTGTTATCAATGGGTGTGGTGGCAGGCCTGAGATTTGGAAGGTCAAATCTTTTAAGTATGTCTGCAACATACTTTTCTTGGTTAATGAAGATTCCATCTTTTGTTTGTTTAACTTGAAGTCCCAAAAAGAAGGTTAATTCTCCCATAGAACTCATTTGAAACTCCTTCTGCATAGGATCTTCAAATTCTTTCACCATAGACTTCTTTGTTGCTCCAAATATAATATCATCCACATATACTTGGACTAACATAATGTCTTTCTTATCCCTTTTGATAAACAAAGTCTTATCAATTGCTCCTCTCCTATAACCATGTTGTAATAGAAAATTTGAGAGTCTCTCATACCAAGCTCTGGGAGCTTGATGAAGGCCATATAGTGCCTTGATTACCTTATAGACTTTGTTTGGATGTGCAGGATCTTCAAAACCAGGAGGTTGTTTAACATAAACTTCCTCAGAAATTGTGCCATAAAGGAAAGCACTTTTCACATCCATTTGGTAGACAGGAAATCCCATGTATGATGCAAAGGCAAGAAATAACCTTATTGCTTCTATCCTTGCAACAGGAGCAAACACTTCATCATAATCCACTCCTTCTTCTTGGCGATATCCTTGTGCAACCAATCTAGCTTTATTTTTGATAACATTCCCTCTTTCATCTCTTTTGATTCTGAAAACCCATCTTGTACCAATGACTCTTTTGCCATCTGGTAAATCACATAATACCCAGACTTCTTGAAGCTTGAATTGTAGAAGCTCTTCTTGCATGGCTTCAACCCAACTTTCATCAGCTAAAGCTTGAGCTACCTTCTTGGGTTCTTCTTGAGATAGAAAGCAAGCAAACAGGCATGTTTGTTGATCCTTGTGATTCATCCTGTTTTGTTGGTAAACAAAGCTAAGTAAAGCAGTATGTTGCTTAGAAAGTCCTTTAACTTTGTTCCTTGTAACCACTCCTGAAGAGGGTGATCCAATAATGTTACTTTGAGGATGAGCTTTATGAACTCTCAATGTAGGAGTTGGTGGTACTGGAAGATCAGACTCCAAGTTAGTAAAATCAATGCCTTCATTGGAGAAAATACCTTCTGGATTAAGCTCATCATCAACTTCTTCTAATCCAGGAATGTTAGCATTAACCAAATCATCATCATCAACATTGGAAGCATCAGCATTGTTCCAATTTGATTGTTCTAACACACCAGAAGTACTGTCAAAAGGATCATCAGTACCTTGATCAAAAGTACTGTGAACAGTATCTTGAAATTTACTCTTTTTCTTTGCAGCTTCATAAGCCTTCCTTTGTTCATCTTCATAGGATTGTGCTATAGTTTCTTGAAAAAGCATCCTATTAAGTTCATCTTGTATGGCTTGATCTTCATCAGATACTGTATTAGTTGGTTGAGCAGTACTTTGTTCCTCAACAGTAACTTCAGGTTCTTTGTCAGGAACATCTTCTGGTGTAACATTGACTCCATGAACAATGTACTGTGAATCATCTTCTTTGTGATTAGCCTGATTCTCTTCTCTAACAGGAACATAATTCATAGATGGAGTGAACTTGAGATCAAGATCAAACATCCAATCAGGACCTTTACCTTTCTGAGTTTCCTTATCTTCCAAAAATTCAACATGAAGACAATCTTGTACCCTTTTGGTATTCCTGTTATAGACTCTAAAACCTTTTCTATTTGTACAATAACCCAATAGATATCCTTCATCTGACTTACCATCAAATTTTCCCAGAGAGTCAATGGTATTTAGAATAGTCAGAGAGCAGCCAAAAGGTTTTAGAAAACGAATGTTTGGTTTCTTTCCCATTAGTAACTCATAAGGTGTCTTCATCTGAGGTTTAGTTACTGAAACTCTATTTAACACATAGCAAGCAGTACTTATGGCTTCAGCCCAAAAGAGAATAGGTAATTTGGAATCTGCAAGCATTGTTCTAGCTGCTTCTATCAAAGTCCTGTTCTTTCTTTCTACAACACCATTCTGCTGTGGTGTTCTAGCAATGCTAAACTCTCTCTTGATCCCTTTCTTGGCACATAATTCATCCATATGCTTGTTCTTGAATTCTGTTCCATTATCACATCTAATACCTCTTACTTTGAGTCTTAATTGATTTTCAAGGGCTACTATCAGGTCATGGATAGCATCAAAGGTTTCATCTTTGAATCCCAAGAAAAAGATCCAACTAAATCTGCTACAATCATCTGTCACAACCAAGCAGTACTTCTTCTTGTTTAAACTCTCTACTGAAACTGGTCCAAACAGATCCATGTGTAGCAACTCCAAAGGTGCTCTAATATCTCTTTCCCCAAGCTTCTTACATGAAGCTTTATGTTGTTTACCCTTCTTGCAAGCCAAACATGAATGATCAGTCTTGAATGTTTTGGAAGGTAAACCTCTAACTAAATTTCCTTTGACCAGCTTGTTGATGTTCTTAAAATTAACATGACCTAGTCTTCTGTGCCACAGATGTGCTTCTTCCAATGATGCCTTTGCTACTAAACATGTTGCTCTTCCAGCAGAATTGAGACTCTTTAAGTCTAAACTGTACACATCATTGGTTCTTGGTACTCTCAATGTTACCAAGTGATCATCAACAAATTTGAACTCAGGGGAGAGAATGAGACATTCTGTATCAGTGAACAGAATTGGGTACTTCTTGTCACAAATTTGAGATACTGACAAAAGATTGAACTTGAGCTCCTTCACATATCTAACATTCTCAAAATCAATACATCCAGCCTTGATTGTTCCTTTGCCAGTGATTCTCCCTCCATCAGGATCATTACCAAATGCAACTCTTCCTCCATAATATGCCTTAAAATCTGACAGGATCTCCTTGTCCCCTGTCATGCTGCCAGAGCAACCACTATCAACAATAATATGATCTTTAAGCTCCTCCTCTGGGTTGCCCTGCACTGTAAAAGAAAGGGTTAGTTTCTTTTAGGAACCCAAGCCATTACTGACTTGTGTTCCCCTTGTAGAGTGACATACTTGAATTCCTTCAGTATGTAATCTCCACTGGTTTTAAAGGCATGGTCAATGATTATTTGAGTTGGTCCCATGTCCTGTGTTGTATTATCAACAACACTCCCTGTTTCACCCTTATCTGATGAAAGTACTGCTTGTTCCCCATCAGTACTTTCTTTCTTAACCCAATTTCGTTTGACCTTAGGTTTCTCTGATCTAGGTACTCTGCTTGAGGTGTAAGACCTTTTATATGAATTGAATCTCTTAGGTCTTCTATGTGAAAAAGTGTTAGCAGTACCATGAGTGGGTGAAAACTTATCAGTCCTTTGAGAAGGTACTTCTTGAGACTTATCAGTGTGTGAAGGTACTGGTGATTTGGAAAACAATCTTTTCTGTTGAGGGTACCTATAGTCTTTTGAGAAATTACTATGGTTGACCCTATTTGAGTGATTCCAAACTGGTCTAGTCTCTCTTGGCTTATGGGTGGTAGACCTATTCTTTGGAAACTGACTTAAGTATTCTGAGTGTAAGTCACAGTGCTTAATCAAATGATCAGGACTATAGCATACATAACATAACTTTCTCTCCATATTCCCAAATCCTCTTCTATGATTAAAAGATTTCCTATAGTGAGCAGTATTTTGAAAAGTTTCTCTTGGAGGTACTGCTGAATGTCCAGCAGTACTTTGAAAAGTTTTTGGAGGTACTGCTTGTTTTTGAAAGGCTGTAGGAAACTTTTGATCATTACCCCTTTGAAAATCATTCTTAGGTTTCTCAGAACTAGTAATCTTCTTCCTAAACTCTAGGTTGTCTACACCATAATGAGAAACATCTGTCCTAAGTGGTTGAAACTGACCAGTGGGTGGAGGAACTGAGTGGTACTCCTTATCTTTCTTAAACTTAGGAGGTGATTCACTAATTGGTTCCTCATTCCTAGATGTGTTTTCTTCTGAGCTTGTAAGGTCATCATCACTAGGTGGAATCTCTTCCTTAGCACTAGGTGGGGTCTCTTCCTTATCACTAGGTGAGGTCTCATCTGAACTACTATCTTCACCATAACCTAGTCCAGCTCTACTGTTTATGACTCTTTGTTTTTCAACAAATTAAACATGTGATAGACCAGCTTGTTTAATACTACCAAGTTTTTCTAACAAAGTATCTCTTTCCTTAGTAATCTTTTCTAATTCAGACACCTTACATCCTAACTTCCATTCACTTAATTTCAATTGGTAATCTTGTTGCTCATATTTTTCTGCCCAAGCCATTTCATTATTTTCATGTGTTAATATTTTGGCTTCCATTGACTCTAAAGTTAATTGATAACCAGCTACCTCAGACCTAGCTGTTCTACAATTATCTCTTTCAGTCACATATTCTTTAAGCAACTTTTGATAAACATCATTACACTTAGAGCATACCTCAGAGACATTGGATGAACTTGGTGAAGTAGCTACCATAGCAATCTGAACAGGTTCATCTTCATCTTCCATGCTCCAGTCAAAGCTTCCAAGACCATCTCTTGATTCCAAAGCAGCATATCCAGGTTCCTCATCAAAAGCTGTGCCCCAATCAAACTCTTCCATTGCAACCATAGAATAGGTTACAGGTTCATCATCAAATTCAGCACTCCAGGCAATCTCTGCTAAATTTTCTTGAGCCACCAAAGCTTTTGGTTGTGATTCAGTAATAGGAATCTCCTTTCTTTCAACCTTGGGTTGTTCAATCATCCTGTTTGCCTGATATTTTGCAAACTTGCATTCCCTTGAAAAGTGTCCAAGCTTTTGACAATTGAAACATTCAATCTTGGATTTGTCAAAAGTTATACCTTGTTTGGCTTTGAAATCAATTCCCCTTCCTGTCTTGTTCATGAACTTCTTGATCCTAGCAGTGATCATAGCTACTTGCCATCTTATGTCAATCTCCTCTAAAGCATCTTTTTCAATCTGCAACAAGTCTTCTTGATAGGTAACAGGTAAAGTGGCTTGTTGTGCAAAGAAGGAACATACAACTTCATCAGAATTGGTGTTGTTTGTTGGTGATGGATTGGGAGTAGTTGTGGTTGTGCAAACATGCTGTGAATCACCAACAGTACTTTGAGAAGGATAAGCAGTACTTTTAGTGGAAGTACTGCTTCTGTTTTCAGAAGACACAAAAGCTATGTTGTGAGTTTTTTGAGAACTGTGACCATTCATCTCTTACTCGTACACTTTCAAATTGTTATAGAGATCATCAAAGTCCATAGATTCCAATCCAGGTTGTCCTCTAATCATAGTAGCAACCACATGCCAGACAGATGGCAAACTCCTTAAGAACTTCAAATTTGCATCTTCAACAGATACCTCTGCTCCATACAATTCTAGCATACTAAGTAGATTTTGGAATCTGTCATAGGCAGCATCAAGACCTTCTCTTTCACCAACAGTGAAGGTTTCAAACTGCTGCTTCAATAAGTTTCTATGCATCTTCTTTGAAGCATCATTACCTCCAAATCTTGTCTTGATCGCAGCCCACAATTGCTTTGCATCCTTAGCATCATGGAACTTCAGTAGGTGACCATCAGGAATAGCAGACAACAGTATGTTGAGAGCCTTATCTTGATTTCTCTTTGTAGCTGCTGGCAAGGTTGGTTAAGGTGGTTTGGGTTGTCCTTCAACTTGTAAAGGTTCATCAAGAACAACATTACCATTGACAATTACATCCCACAGAGCATGGTCAGTAATAGCAAGGTACTGTCTCATCTTCATGCTCCAGAGATCATATTCTCCCTTCTTGATGATAGGAATTCTGAGTGAGGTGATGGATGGGATAGGTGCAGCTTCAGTCGACATTGTTGAGGGTTTGTTGATAAATCGGTTTTAAGGGTTTCTTCTTAATCAGAGTCTCCACACAAGCTCTGATACCACTTGTTGGATCGATATACTCTGACCAAACTAACTTGTAGCTTGTCTACTGTTTAACAACTTTGAATGAATTCAAAACTATTAATAATGAAACACTGATATACTTTGCTAAGTATGCGGAATCTACTTCAACAAAGCTAAGAAGAACAACTTCGAATATTATTAAAACCTTGAACCTGCTTTCTTACACAAATTCACTAACAAACTCTAATCACTAATACTTCTAACAATCGACTAATACTTTTCTCTAATCGCATATATTCGTATATCTAAAATCATATCTCTAATGCCAACCTAGGGATCCTTTTATAGGCACAAGGAAAACCCTAGTCGGTTTACAATACTTGAACGACAAGTAATTCTAATTATAACTCTAATCTAATACGAACATTCTAGAATTACACATTAGTCCTTAAACTATTTGCATAGCAGTCCTTCAACGAGCAGCAGTACTTTAGTCGAACAGCAGTACTTTGACTTGAGTAGCAGTACTTTGACTTTCAGCAGTACTTTGATATTTCATAGCCCAACATTCACAAAAGGAAAAGATTACTACGAGATCTTTTATATTTTTAGTATATATCCTTTGTAACCCTAGTATCTCTATTATATAAAGAGATACAGGGAATTAGTTTTATTAAGTCTTCCACGATGTAGATTACTAATGGTGTGTGTGTGTTCTAGGGCGTGGTTCATTGTAAACGCCTAGAACTAGTTTGTTACCTCCAAGATCAGAGATGTCTTTGATCTTGAGTAACCGTTCTATTGTGATCGAATAGAATTGGAGGTGATGGTAAAAAAACCTTGTTCATAATATTCTATTGTTCTTATTGTTCATAATACAGTTAGGTAACACATTATATTCTGATCAAATATAATTGGGGGTGATGATGATGGAAAAACTTTGTGTCAATAACAATTGATTGTTTTACTTATTCCGCTGCATAATTGTTCATTGTTATTGTTGAACCCTAAGGCTCAAAACGATCCAAGAAACTATATTTAGCACGTTATTAGTTTCTACAGGTGGTATCAGAGCTTAGGGAGCTCGTTACCTAGGGATTCACAAAGTTATTTGTCAATGAGAAGCAGATCTGTTGAAGGAAGGTACGATTTGGTTTTTATCCAGGTATAAACAGATTTTTTTTTTTTTGTATCGAATGGTATTATTGGCGTCTTTTGGAATTGATGATTGAATATATACCTCGTACTGTTTTGATGGTGAGTCATTGGAACAATTATAAGTTTTGTCGTATGTCATCATAAAGAAACGATTATCATCAATGGGTCAGTGAGTTATTAATTCCTTCGTACTGCTTCAAATTTTAGGTTGGGTTATAACACCCTCTCTATGTAGAGAGGGTGTTTGACTTTATGCTGCAGCCGCTTGTATTGTCTGCTTTGTCGACTTGTACATTCCCTGAAAATAGGTAGGCCATGGGTAGACCCGGTATGGTTAACACATCCCATTTTATAGAATTGATTGGTTAGTGAAAAGTAGTACAGTACGTTTGTTGACATTAATTGCAATTGGTGGTAATATTCGTGTGACTTATGGATTTAATGTGGGTCAGACGTGCAAGTTTTAATTAATTGGTCGGTGGTCAAAGAAATTAAAGTGTTGAGATTTTGTGATTGGTCAATCGATTATGGGTAGAGCAGAAATTGTCGTCTTATGCTACGTGGAAATAGTAATCAGATGCAGCTATATCTGTTTGTCGTGAATGGTCAATTGAATTAATTGGTATATTATAATGAAGAGGTGCGATATAATACTGATATAAGTTGATTTGGTAACTGATATATTAAAGAGTTTGTCGCTTACTATTTTATGAAGCGTGATTTTTGATTCATTGTGGGGTCAAGAGATATAGTATGAAGATTGCACATGGGACAGTTTGATGAATCATTAAATTGGTCAAAAGGTGAAGCAGATAATTTTATCATTCTACTGCTGCAGTGCTGCTACGCTTATTATTATTCTGCTGCTGCATTAATTGATTCTACTGCTCGATGTGAATTTATTCTACTGCTAGCGTTATAGCATACTGCTACTCGTTATTGGATTCTGCTGCTGCTACATAATTCATTCTGCTGCTTGTTATAATTTATTCTGCTGCTGCGCTTACTGATTAATACTGCTGCTAGCTGCATGATTTACAAGCAGTAAGGGGAAGTATTGGTTATTGGTTTACACACACACAGGGGAAGTTCACACACACGAAGGAATTTGTTTATTTGTTTTCGGTTATTAAAAGTTTAAAAAGGCTCGAGTTAATTTTCTTATTGGAGAAGAGAAGTTTTTGTTGCTTCTTTGATGATGCAGTGGAATTTATCAAGGTTGTGTCTTATCATATCTTAAATGGCTGACAACATTTAAAGATACTTGTTTGTTCATCAAGGTGACTACGAATTGACAAAACACTTGAAGGAGTTACATTGTAGTGCTCAGTGATTATTGTCAAGGGATTGCGGTCTCCCTATACTATTGAGTATACGTTCGAAGTCTTTTAGTACAAGGCATAAGACACAGGGTTGGTTTCTTCTACTTCAACATCAAATTGGTGATGATTATTTTTCTTTAACAGTATATAAAGCCTACAGATTTGAAGAATCATTTTATGTACATGCATCACTCGAGGGGAAGTTTCTATTGATTCGTTCTCTATTTGTTGATAACAAAAAGGGGAAGAAATATTGTGGTGGCATGGCATGGTTTAAGGGAAGACAAGGAAGACAAGTTTGTTTCATTCAGGGAGATGATCACATCTCAACTTCTGCTACTTCGTCTAGGGAAGTTCGTACAAGACGGTGTTTGTTTTGTCATCATCAAATAGGGGAAGATTGTTGGGTTTATTAATTTGATGAGACAAAACGACCAAGAATGAAACAAGAGGGCTTAAAATGACAAAAGATGAAAGTGCAAAAAGATGGAAGATTATCAGAATCTTTTATTTATTTAGTTAATTCTTTTGTAAACCCTAATGTCTCTATTATATAAAGAGACATAGGGTACAGGTTTTAAACATGTCTTCCACAATGTAATCGATTAAAGGTGTGTGTGTGTGTTCTAGGGCGTAGTAGATTGTAAACGCCTAGAACTAGTTTTCGTACCTCCAAGGTCTGAGGTGTCTTAGATCCCTGTTACAGTTAGGTAACACGTTATATTCTGATCAAATATAATTGGGGGTGATGATGATGGAAAAACTTTGTGTCAATAACAAATGATTGTTTTACTTATTCCGCTGCATATTTGTTCATTGTTATTGTTGAACCCTAAGGCTCAAAACGATCCAAGAAACTATCTTTAGCACGTTCTTAGTTTCTACATCATTGTACCTGGTGGAGTTGTTATGTTCCACCATATTGACAACAGATGCACCAGTAGCATTGCTACTCTTTGGCTTGTCACTGTCCTACGCCTTGAGGGATTCCTCAATACGCAGATGACTGCCCAACTGAACAAGAGTCAGTTCTTCCTTCTTATGTTTCAAGGTATGCTTGAAATCTTTCCAAGAAGGAGGTAGTTTGTCAATGATACAAGAGACTGAAATAGCCTCATCCATGTTCATTTTATGTTGTGTAAACCTTCCAAGTATACCAAGAAGTTCATTGTATTGTTCCATAACTGGTCTTGAATCAATCATTTTGTAATTTGTGAAATTACTTACAAGAAACTTCTTACTTGATGCATCCTCAGCCATATATTTGGCATCCAAGGAATCTCATAGTTCTTTGGAAGATTCAACATTCTGATAAATATCAAAGAGAGAATCAGACATACCATTGAGGATTAAACCTCTACAAATGTAATCATCATTCTCCCATTTGCTCCTCTTCCTCATTTGTTCCACAGTAGCATCATCACTATCATCAGAAATAGGAGTGCTCAGATGTTGAATCTAACACACCTGCTAGATCTTTGAGCCTATATGGATCGGTAGGATGCCTATGTAATCACAAGCACACTACAAGAGAATCTCTGAATACGAATGAGAAAAGAAAAGAACTAAGACAATGATCCTCTATGGATCGTATAATGAACTAAAAGATGATTTTATTGAAGATTGTTAACTTACAAAGATGTCTCAAACTCATAGACGGGGTGTTTCTTTTATAATGATAAGAAACCCTAACCCTAACCCGTCCTACAAGAAAACGTGTAAAGAGATAAACATGATCTCTTTTAAAAATAAACTTACTAAACATACGGATAACTAACAATAATATCCGCAGCAGCAAACACTATCAGCAGAAACAAAATATAACTATCAGCAGCAATGAGCTTCGGCAGGAACCAACACTATCGGCAGGAACCAACTTTCACTATCGGCAGCAACAAGAAATATCTTATTTCCAGAATTCCCAACAATCCTCCCCTAATCTTGAGGAAATAGCTTATTTCCGAAAAGATTCCCTAAGCATGCACTCTACTTTGAAAGTTCATAGGGAGAGGATTAGACCAGCAGTAGCATCAGTAAGTAACCAGCAGCAATACTTGAAACTTCCAGCAGCAACTTCGATAGTTCAGCAGCAATAGGAAATCATCCTCAAAAGAAGATCTAAGCTGGTCACCATGTCATTCTGGATCTTGACTGCTACTATGACAATATGTACATCAAATCACTTGAAGTTTCATACTATTCTCATCACATCCAGGTGTGTTAACTCCTGTGAGAGGTGAATCATTGAAAATTAATGGATTTGATGTCTCTTTACCAATAGCCATCACTACTGGAGTAGCCAATGTTTAGGTGTGTAAGACCATGGTACATTGATAACCATCTGATTTTGAGTAAACCAGCAACTGTAAACGGATTTGACTTGTCTTTACCTGTAGCCGTTTGCTCAGGACTAGCCAATTCTTTGGTTTCAACTGAACCTTGGTGAATTGAATACCAAATATGGATAACAAATGTCTTTACCACAAACCATACTTTTGTGGACTAGCCAATTCTTTGGATCCCATAAAGGGTTACATCCATGGTGAATTGAGAACCATTTTCAACTCTCAGGAATGAACCATGGGTGAGTTGAAGTACCCTATAGCTTTGAGCAAGCTATTACAGCTATCAACGGATTTGATTATCACACCAGAGCCGTACCCTCATGGTGAGTCAACTCTTTCTTGTCTGTGAGACATGGTGAGTTGAATACCATTTGTTGTGTAGGTGTAAACACCAACACTGTACCTGCAAGGTGTTACTCAAAACCAACTTATTAGCACACAAAATATACAAGAATTTTTTTTTTTTTTTTTTTTAAACTAATAATACCAGCAGGAATGGTGTTACCAGCAGGAACCGAGTAGCAGGAATGGTGTTACCAGCATGAACTGGAATACTACCAGAAGGAATTGAAGCATTATCAGTAGAAACAGTTCAAGCTTAGCAGCAGGAACCATGTGAGAGCAGCAGAAATAAAACCAAAGACCAGCAGAAATAAAAGCCATACTGATCTGCTTCATTAGACCCACGTGATCAATCAAAAAGAGTCAACATCAGCAGCTCCATTACCAGTTAATTATATGTGCAATCACAGATCCACATTTAACCAAGATCACATGCGACAAATAGATCACCAAAAAGGCTACCGACAAATTAATTAATCATTGAATCAGTAGGAGATTTACACTGTCCCACGAATGAATTAGTCAATTTGATGACAAATAATAACCTGAGAGTCAATACATATCGAACCCACATATCACATTTGCCAAATCAAACTAAAAATCCACTGTCATCCCACGTGTGTATGACATCAAATTTCCAAAGCTGCTTCTTAAAAATACTCAAACAGTGTTCTCGTAGAAGCAACATATCAATCAATGATTTCATATCCACTTGTTTGACCACTGAACCTCATTAATGCGTACGAGGTTAATAATCAAAGCCCCATGTGAATTCATTCCACACATGTACACGAAAAATAGATCTGATATTGACCACTTCAGTTATATGCCAACATACCAATTGATTTACTTCAACAAACTAACCCATGTGATTTTAATGGAATCCAATCAACACCAATCAGCCCCATAAACCAAATAAAATTATATATCACTGATCAAGTGATAAAGATTTGAGTATGGAGTCCCACAACCTTTGACCACAATCGAATATAAATATTCAACTCTTCACCAGCCCATTAAAACTTGTACGAGGATAAATTAACTGCTGCTGACCCCACAGTTAAAATAAACCAAATGGATCCATGGTATTAAGCACAAAACACCAACTGCCCACATGACCAATCAGATAAAATTCCACCAATAAGATCACGATCTCACTTGAATCATTCATTCGAATATTTAATTGATCAACAAGCGCAGCTTATGTTTAACCACCGCCACATAATTTAAACAATAACCTCCAAATGAATTAAATGGGTACGAGATTAAAATCAAAGTTCCATGTAAATTCGTCCCACACAAACGAATTTAATACACCCAACAGTACATGAGAGATAATGTAGCAGCAGAAACAAAAGTGTACCCATGTGCACACCAATTTACTCAACAGCAGAAACAAATGACAATGTGAATACCAATATGAGAATAACTGGCCCCACAATCAATTTACTTCCAACTCTAAGTAATTGTGACGACGATTTAATGAGTACGAGATTTGTGAAGTAAATACCACCAATATTACATCATCTCATAAGCTGCTACTGACACAACCCTCATGCCATCCAATACCCATGTGATGACTGACAATCAACCATCCAATATTGATCCATTATTGAAATTCAGTACCAAATAACCCAATACATGACAATCAATATACATCTCCCAAGTATACACCAACATCAAACTTTGACCAATCATACTCCAAGAAGCCCATGTGATATCAATAAGAATTATTAGTATTACATTGACCACCAATTGGTCAATTAAAGAATATCAAGCCTCAACCGAATATGAATGATGCGAGCCCACGATATCAGTAACATACCATCCAAAAGCAACAAACAGATCAGTCATGAGCGACAAATCAAATTGATCAATCATGCGACAAACCCATTCATTGAATCATTATGAACCGAATAAATAATCCACGAAGCAGATACTAACTCTTCACCCCACGTGAGCACCAATCAATATACCCTTGACCCCACAATCAAATAATCTCAGTTGACTAAAACCAATGTGCTTCTCTTCATTGATCACCCACGTCTGACCACACGAATAAAATAAAAGCCAACTAGTATGAGGTCACATGACTAGCCACTAATGTCCATATATGATTGATCACAGCTATCAATATTGCTTGAGAATGATAGCCAATCATATTGAGGTTGTAAACAGATTTTTCACAACGTGCATCAGTTCCCACAAAGATCAGAAAAGACCAATATATGCAACAACAGTAACCACTCACTCAATAATAGAAAGCATCACATTCAACAGCTGCATTATTTTAGTTAGTGAACACAAAACAAACTAAACAAAACAAAATACTAGTTAGCACAATAATATACAACAATAAGCCTCCCCTTAGGCTTATGCCTCCCCTCAATACCAACCATTATGCCTCCAAGAACAACCTGCTGAGTATTGATCAGCAGTTTCCCATCTATTAACCCCCATATACATCGGGCCATAGTAAACAGGCCTATAATAATTTTGAAAATAAGAGCTTGTAGGTCTGTTAAATGGTCTAGCAACATTCCTTCTCCAACCAGCATATTTGGTATTACCAGCTAAAACTGGCTTACCAGCAGGAACAGGTTCTGGTCGTTTTGCATTACCAGTAGGAAATGCCTTTGCCTTAGGGACGAAAGGGGGTATACTCTCTACATTTTTCCATACTGGTCTAGGTTGCACAGCACACATACCCGATTTATTCTCATAAAAATCACAATCCTTAATTAAATGAGAATAACTTCTACAAACAAAGCAAGATTTCTTTTTAACCTTTTTGTTCTTAACCTGACTTTTCTTATCATGATGTTGCTTATCACACAAAGACTTCTCACAAACAGAATCAGAAGAACAATTGTTTTTAACATGACTAAAAGGGATGTCATCACAAGTAGCTTTCTTTGAATTGGATTCCATACTAGCTACTTTTGGTGAGAAGTCATCAGACTTGGGTGTGGTTGACTTGTCATTTGAATCACAAGAGGCAAAGTCATTGGTCTTGGTCTTAGAAGACTTGTCACTGAAAGAGCAAGAGACAAAGTCTTTGGTCTCTGGTTCTGAGGACTTGTCACTGGAAGAACAGGAGACAAAGTCATCAGGTTTAGGCAAGTCATTTGATTTTTGCCATAAGTCATGTGTGATTCATCCATGTCTAATTCAAGGGCTGTGTGCATAGGGACAGGCTTAAAAACTCCTCTTATAGGTGGAGGAACAGCATGCATTACTGCTTCTTTGACATACTTTACAGGCACTTGATAATCAACTTCCTTAGGGGTAGGGTCAAATATTCTAGGATTATATCCCCCATCATCATATCCCAATCCTTTCTTACGCCACTTAGGATTATTAGTATAATTAACAAGATATGTGTCTGATTGTTGCCAAGAATTTATCCTAGCCACTTCACTATCCAGTTTAGCCTGTAAATCCTGATTTTCTAATTTGATCTTAGCAAATTGAGATTCAGAATATTTAAGTTCATTAGTGGTGTTTTCTAAATCTCTTTGTAAAACCCTTATTTTCTCTTCATAAGCAAGCTGATTTGCTTCATGCCAAGCCTTTTGTTTTTCCACTGTTTTAAGAGCCTTTTTATAAGCTTGAATTTCAATAAATAGTTTATTATATTCAGGCTCAATTTCATCAAACTCTTTCTTAAGAACATTATATTTAACATGACAATCAAAAGGACATTGTTGTACCTGAGGAGTGTCTCCCATAAAAGCAAATTCCTTAGCCACAGGGATCTTGAACTCCTGGAACTCCTGCTTGAGCATGGACTCCTTGAACTCATCATTCCCAAAAAATCTGGTTTTTACAGCACGCCAGATCTCCCTAGCATCATCCAGGTGATTAAAATCACCCATGTGGTCTGCTGGGAGAGCCTGAAGCAAAAGAGTTCTTGCTTTGGTCTCCCTTTGCACAGCAACATGCTCCTCAGCTGATACAGGTGGAAGTATGATTATTTTCCCCTTCTGATCTTTCCCAATCCTCTTCTTGCTGTTCCCATTAAGAATAACATTCCAGAGGTTATGATCCCTGTTGGAGATCCATTGTTCCATCTTCATAGCCCATTTCTCATAATCATTTGTTCCGGATGAAGTCATTGTTTTATTACGGTTTAAGAGAATGGTATGAAAAAGGTTTCTTCTTTGACACTAATCGCAGTGAGCAGCAAAATTAATGCAGCAGCAGAATTAAAATACAGAATCAAAATACCGTAGCTGCAGGATCCAAAATTAATTGACCCACTCTCCGCTTGCAATTCTCACGTGATAGATCAATTCGTACGAGGTAATGTTTTTCAAAGCAATATTGAACACACAGCGGACCCCACTTTAATTGCACAAATCGACAAACCCAATTAACAGCACACCATAAATTCAATACGAGATTGAATATTTGACCAATTAATTGCAGCAACTTAATATTCCAACGTTGACCAAAATTCTTCAAAAAGAGTCAACAACAGCTCACAATGATTTGATTGACCAATCAATTCACACGTACGAGAATATGCAAATATCCCACAAATTGGATACAGCAGCAATAAAACTCTCAGACCCCACCGAATTAATTAATACACACAATTCGAAAATTCAAAATCAGTGTTTATTCTTCAATAGCGACAAACAAATTTATTGACCGCAACACTGATTTAATTCTCTGATGCTACTGGCCGAATTAATTTAAAAACCACCAAACAGATCTGCTCTTAAAAATACGATTACCTCAAAAATTAAAAACCACCTAACATCACGGATCTGCTATTACACCAAAACTTTTTCAAAACTACTCTTCTTTATCAGAGATCCTCACCAGGCTCTGATACCACTTGTTGAATCTAACACGCCTGCTAGATCTTTGAGCCTATGTGGATCGGTAGGATACCTATGTAATCACAAGCACACTACAAGAGAATCTCTGAATACGAATGAGAAAAGAAAAGAACTAAGACAATGATCCTCTATGGATCGTATAATGAACTAAAAGATGATTTTATTGAAGATTGTTAACTTACAAAGATGTCTCAAACTCATAGACGGGGTGTTTCTTTTATAATGATAAGAAACCCTAACCCTAACCCGTCCTACAAGAAAACGTGTAAAGAGATAAACATGATCTCTTCTAAAAATAAACTTACTAAACATACGGATAACTAACAATAATATCCGCAGCAACAAACACTATCAGCAGAAACAAAATATAACTATCAGCAGCAATGAGCTTCGGCAGGAACCAACACTATCGGCAGGAACCAACTTTCACTATCGGCAGCAACAAGAAATATCTTATTTCCAGAATTCCCAACATCAGAACATACACCACACTCATTCTTGAAAGCAAGAAGTGCATCTTCTTCTGCCATCTTCTGAAGTCCACCACTTCAAACTTATCAAGCTTGGCAAAGTTTGAAGCCATGTGTTTCATAGCAACAGCAGCCATTGATTATCACAAAATAGTTTACTTTGATTGTTGGTGGTGGTTGGCCCAAAACAGGGTGAAGATAATCAATGACCTAACTACGTACCAATAATGGTTACCGGATATCACTTGGAATCGTGTTATCACTTTCCAAAGTAAACTATTCGACCCTATTGCCTGGGTATCACGAATATCTACTTGGGATAAGACCAAATGTTTGTTATTAAATTAGGCACAAATCAATAACACTTTTTGATTTCAAGTGTTTATGTTCTCTGTTATGTATCTCTCATGCATGATTTGATCTTCCTATTTATAGGAGAATACTCATAGCTAGTCAAATGGAATTATGAGGATTAATCGGCCCATTAATCGCCTCATAATTATCCCCATTATAGCCAATAGTGGTTACGTGACCAATTAAACGTGGTTACAAAGGCAGTTTTAACTGCCACTTGAATAAGCCAAAGCAGTTACATACTTATACCAGCAGTACTAACTCAGTACCAGCAGTACTAACAAAGTACTAGCAGTATTAACTCTGCTCCAGCAGTACTAACTTAGTACTAGCAGTAGTAACTCAGTGAAGGATTAAACCTTCTGATGAGTTACTCCTAACCACTATTTGAGTCAGGGTAGTCAGGGACCTGATGAGTGTACACTCCGTACCTCCTGACCTATTACCAGGTATGAACTGATCCCTCAAGTGCACTAAATTTTCCAACAAGATGCCTCAAAAGCTTTGTTAAGAGAATATTCTTATCCTTATTTTCGGCAACGTCGTGCTATCTTAGCTATACATGGTTCAATTTGGTAGATAGCACCTTCTATCAATTAGTGAATTGTTATTACCCATTAAACTTGGAGATAGGAGCACTAAATTCAGGTCGGGTTCCCATCACTAACCGATTCACATAAGGTTTCAGAACCATGCCTCTAGCAACTTTCAATAAGTCTCTCGTCAGAGACTTATTAAAATATCTGAAAAGTGTCTACACAACTAGTCCATCACAAATGGCCATTCTCACAGATATTTCTATACATTCCATCACATTGGAATTTTGACAAATTGGATCTCCAATCCACTTAGCCGTTTCTCTAGCCACGACTAGATAAATAACACAACCTCCTTCTTGAAGTGTAAATTCACACATGTTTCTTGCACATTCAAGAATAAATTCGTTGTGTGTGAGTTTAGTGATTCACCAACTTGTGAAATTTTGTATATTTTCATGTGTATTTGTAATTCTCAATATCTCGATTACACTAATTGTGAATTATCAATGCTTACCAGGTCGCCCTTTCTTCATCAATCACATACACATGAAACGCCATACACAAAACTCCTTCAATAAATTATGCCGTAAGGTTTAACTCGTCTCTTCATGAACCTCCACCATAAATCTCGATATTAAATTTATGTCACTTAAGATTTCACATATGAACAGTGATGGATTAGTTATTTCTACAATTTCAGCTTTATCGTTAAAATTATTTTTCACGAAAAGTTCATACATAAATTTATCAAAAGCCGGTCATATTTGATGAAAAAAATTGGGAGAATTTCATTTCATATCCCTAATTAACTCATAAATTACATATATATATATATATCCAATATATATATATATATATATATATATATATATATATATATATATATATATATATATATTATATATATATATATCCAACATGAGTAAAAAATTACATATATATCATTTCTAAACTCTAAAATTATCAAGTATATCCAAATCATTAATTTACATATAATTAAAGCATTAAAACACATATTAAATATCATTAAATAATGAGATAACCATTATACCCTTGTTTTCAATAATTGATAATTCACAATTCTTACCTGTATTCTTTATTCTTCTTAGACCCCTTCATTACGAAGTAAAGGTTTATAATTTGATTTATTGTTCTTTCATTGTAATATTCTTTTAGTTGCTTGCATTATTTTGCGGCTCTTGCCTGTTTATTTTGATGGTTCAATTTCTATAACACTAGTGTTTCATTATATACTCCGTTGTTTCAATGCTTGTATACTTTATTTCTATAGCTGAAATACTTTTTTGTTTTAGATATTTTGTGGATTTTGTTATCTTTACCGGGTCAAAACGGTTATTAAATATCCAAGCAGGTTTGTTTAAGAAATGTAGAAGCAGCTTGTTTAGTGTCCATGAGTCAATGATTATCTTCAGTTATAATTTCTATCGATTGGTGCGTATACAACACTTTTGGATATAGGAATTAGGGGTGTAAACGATCGGCTCGTTTGACTTGAGTAATTAAAGGAGCTTTCGAACGAGCCAAGCCGAATATTGCCTTACAAAAGCTCGGCTCATTTAACTAAACGAGCACAATCTTTTGTTCGAGCTCGACTCGAGCATGACAATATGTAGGCTCGAGCTCGAGTAGCTCGTTAAAAGCTCAACTCGTTAACACCCTAATAGGAATATAACAATTCATGACATTTGGTGAAAACATTAATTGCGAAAATACTTTTATTAAGATTTAGGATACGATATGCGTGTAGTTTTAAAGGAGTAGAGGAACAAGGGTATAATGGTCATTTCAGCATTACATGATACTTAATATGTGTTTTAATGATTTAATTATATATTAATTAAGGATTTGGATATTTATGATAATTTTAAAGTTTAAAAAGGATATATATGCAATTTTTTTATTTAGGCTGGATATATATGTAATTTGTGAGTTAAATAGAGATATATATGAAATTCTTACAAAAAATTAATTGAAATTAACGAGAAGACGATACATGATAATGAACAACTTTAATTAGTAATTAAACATTAAAAAATTTACAAATGTGGCTAAAATTGATGGTCAAGTTGTATGAAAATGGTACCTATATCGGTGACAGGAAAAAAAGTAATAAATCAACATATAATAGCTCTATAATTACGGACTTAAACATGTTTGTAAAGTAAAAGTATTGAACTCCAAAAATGTTGACGATGATGTTGGCATAACAATGCATTGTTGAATATATATACCCTTTTATCAAAATCTTTTATTTTAATATCGTATAAGTTTTGTAATCATTCTCAATATGCCATTTGTGTTGAACTAGGCGAGTACCCGTGCATAGCAACAGAAATTTCTAGCGGCAGACAATTAACGATATGCAATATTGTGGTAAGTGTTTCGTGTAATGTTCAAAATAGAACGTGAAAATATCAAAATGTAATTGCAAATGGTTGTAGCGTGCGATAATTCAACTCAACCAAAAATTCTTAACATATATCAAAGAATATATAAAACATTTAGTGAAATTCTATGACCCGTGAAATTCACGAGATTAAATTGAAAACTATAAATACGATGGAGAATGTGTTATAAACGGACATGTAACACATACAGTAATGATTGATTAAGAATAAGTATATACGTAAAGAATCTTTTAGATGAATAGTTTTATAGACATTAAAAACAAACAATAGTTTAAAAAAGTACGCATTAAAAAATGAGAAAAAAAATTAATCATTAATACGAATGATGTATGTTACAAAAATAATAAAAGTTTTATGATCTGTATTTTTAGCACAATATCCGCTTGATATCTATTTGATTTAACCATAACCATTAACGATATATTTGATTTTAGTTCTAGCCGAGTATCCGTGCCTAGTGACAGCGATGTATAGTTTTTGAAAATTTTTGGGTCGCATTGATATTGGTATGTGTCTTTTTAAATTTAATTCATTTCGTTATGGCGATAGTCAAGCAGGTTACCGATTCAACGATGTTAGTGTAGGTCAATCGGAAGTACTTAATGCAATTTTTTATCTCGTTCACTTCTTTATGAGTGTAAACTTATTGCTATCGTTCTTTACTTGCTGCCAAACCAACAACCTCGAAACCAAGCATCCATCATTTTTTAAATTAGAAAGAAAACACATATCAAGCATCTCTTATGCTTTGCTGGACAAAGCATATTGACATACCAAATAAAGCTATATAGTATATGCATACTCATTCTCAAATAAAAATCTAGATACAAAGTGATATACCGATGCCACCAGCAACTTAATATTCCAAAACTCCGATACATTTTCCCCAGCTACAAAGTGTTTGACTCTCAATGTATAACATAAATCCTAATGTATCCAGCACAATTCTGACTACCCGTGGAATCAGATTATGGTATCATGAACATTTATGCAGTATATTACTCTACTAAAAATTAAATAGGAACTGTTTATTTTGACCTGATATAAGCAGATTTTACAGAAATAAGCAATGCCAAACAACCTTTAAAACTGTAAAAAAAAATAATTTTGCTCATTAGAGCGTGTGTATATAATTGGTTATGTTGTTTGTCATGTTATCCAACTGCCTCAGCTTGTCAGTTTATTTCGAGATAAAAAAAGCAATTTTTCATAAGCAAGTACAAAGTCCTTATTTCAAGTGCTTAACAAAGATGAAAGCAAAAGCACTTCAAATTCAACCTTCCATCAATAAACTCTAGAAAAATTCAATGCTGAGATTTCAAAGATGCATACACTGGTATTTTTTTGAAATGTGCGTATGAAGAGTTTAGTATTTTTTTAGTCGGGTTATCATAATATGGTTTCAATCCTTTTTAACATCTTATATCGTTACATGGTAAGAGGCATTGTCATAAAACTATGATATATAAATAATAATGAATGTTACAATGACATATATTATACAAATTCTGAGTAGTGTAATAGCTCATGAAGATACCAATTGTAAATACTATTTCCTTAATGACCTCCTATGTACCCATAAGATGTTGTGAGTATGCCACCTTCAGAGTAGTCACTGGTTGTGGATAAGAATTTCAAATTTGGCGGAAGAGCTGCAAATAAAAAATAATGTTAAGAAGCTTGTACCGTTAAAACTGTTAACGTCTTTAACGAGGATGAATACCCGCGCGTTTCCGCGGGGTGTTTTTATATCCGAAAAGCTTCAATTTGGAGCCGGATTTGCACCTATCGGATCTCCAAAGAAAGAGGACTTTGTGAGTGAGGGTAAATAGGCCGGTAACGCATTTATGGTCTCAAGCGAGTATCTTACTTTTCTTTTTTATTCCCTACAAAAAAAACTATATGTTATACGACACTTTATGTTAATGTCACATTTATGTCGCAACCCGGCCGACTTTGTTTTGTGCCCCGCCTTTTGTAATGATCAACAAATGATATATTTTATTCCCACCTTCTCTTTCTTCTGCGATATATTTTATTCACACACACAATTAACCGCATAACCCAAAGAAAGTTCGAGACACCAAAAGACACAAATCTACGCATGAGTTCGGCTTAGATCAATTAGTTGGAGCAAGCGTTGCATGAAAAGGGATGCTTTGATTACCTTATTTTTATGGCCATATCCGTTTCCTTTGCAAATCCGGTCAAATTTGGTTTTTTTGTTAAATCTAAAACCTACGGAGATATTATGTAACTTTTTTGCCTTTTTCTTTTTTTTTTTTTTTTTTTTTTTTTTTTTTTTTGGATTTCAAACTGAGGGTTTCATCTTAAATTTGGGGTTTTGATATTTTTTGAATTTATATGTTTAAAAAAATGAAATATTTTAGCATATTCTGAAAATATTTCTTGTAGGTTACTTATATCCACATTTTTAGATCCACACTTTTAGATCTTAGTTAGCATTAGTGTCTTGGTCGGTTACATCCACACTTTTAGAAAGGGAAAAATAAAAAACGCCGTTCTTTTGTGAAGGAAGTGTCTGAAATTATTCATTGTAGATTCTTTTTGTTTATTATGTTTGATTGTTTGTTCCTGTTGTTATTAGTGATTTTATGATTCCGGTTGTTGTTTGTAATTTTATGATTCCGGCTGTACGTTGTTAAAATAAAGAAGACTTTGTAAGTGAGGAGTGGCTGATAATAATGTGTGGTTTGTGGTTGAATGGAAGATTCAGGAACGTAGATATCGTTGGTGATGGATTGATAGAAGAAATTATAACCCGGGAAAAGATATAAAGTTACTATTGATGTAACTGTAGCTCATCTCACATACGACTGTAGCTACAAAAAAAATGTTCATAAGATGCATCTAAAAAGTTTGCCAATAGCAATTTTTGCGTACGAAGGGAGCTTATACCAAGGTGTGAGAGAAGCAATTTAAGAAAACCCGGCGGGTCGCGCGATAAATTTTGTAACACATGGTAACACCTGTGCGTAATGTCATAACTTTTTACCTATTTTTTGTAGGGAATAAAAAAGAAAAGTAAGATACCCGCTTGAGACCATAAATGGGTTACCCGGCCTATTTACCCTCACTCACAAAGTCCTCTTTCTTTGGAGATCCGATTGGTGCAAATCCGGCTCCAAATTGAAGCTTTTCTGATCCGATATTACGGGTTTTGTCGCAGCTACAGGATTCTGTGAGGAGATCTACAGTGGTATGAACAGTTTTTTTATTATTTTTATAAGTTTGTGGTTGTTTTTATGCCGTGTGTTGTGTGTACAGTTAGGAGCTTAGTTATATCCACACTTTTGGATCTGATTGTGTACCGTGATAAGAAATCCGAAGAACATCTATACCTTTACTATTTTTTTTTTTTTTTTGTTTTAATTTTGTTGATTGTCTGAGCTGATAAGAAATCAGATTTTTTTTTTTTATTGTTGTCATTTGATGTACGTTTACTCATAGTTTTATGTTTTGTTCCAGGTTTGAAGACGTGTGTCATGATGTTTATGCTCTATCCGTGTTTAATTAAAGGTATTTTTATGCGTCGGGGTTGTACGTTGCAAGATGTTTGGCAACAATAATAGAAAGCAAATGTTTTCTTAATTAGATGTTTGAAAGTAATAAGTATAACAGAGATGAACAATAGCAATTTATGAATAGATTTTTTTGTGAAACATGATCCTGCAGTTTGATCATTGCTATTCAATCACATAATCTCTTCAATCTTACAGATGTCATGACCCAATCTTTAAAATCTTTCCATTTCTTGAGAATAAACTCAACTCCCTCTTTCAGCAATGCCTTCCTATTTTCTTTCTGATGTATTCCTTTTAAAACTCATACTTTGAAAGTGGAATGCATAATGTTTTGGTTAGCCGTCTCCTAGTAGCCTCATCAAGCGTTTGTGGTCTATTTGTTATTCCTGCCAAATATATAAGAGAGCCAAATATATTTAAAAAAAAAGTAAGTAAAATTGAAAACAATAATAAATATAGCAGCTTGACTACTCTAATAATAAGCGCCGCTAGAAATCAAATTTTTGCAAGATGTGACAAATTTCCATGACGATTAACCATAAGTCGCTAGTGATCTATTTGAAAAACTGAAAACCACATAAACTTTGGCTTTTCTACCTATACCTTTATGCACTCTCTTTTAGAGGAAGCCTTCATCTTCAGGATCCAAAATTCAGTATTCCTAAACATAATTCAAAGTTGTTCCAAAAACTGCTTCAAATGTTTTATTAGTAAGTTTTCTTTCCTAATTTTAAGTTTTAATTGATTTTTAATAATTTTTTTAATAACTAACTTTACAACAATAATCAGATAGGAAATGGTTTTTGTGCCTACAATATATGCATAATTAATCATATACATGTCGAGACTCAAAGGGGGCAAAAGGTTTCCAAAGCGTAAATTTTTTTTGTCAAACCTCTTAAATCATAATTCAATAAAACATATTATTGAAAAAATAATAGTCTGTATAAGTTTTCTAATCATATGCCTGTTTCACAGAACGCCAGACAATCTGTTTTGGTCCACAGAAAAAGTAAGTAATTCTAACCTGTTACTTAAGCTATTCATTCTCTTAAGTTTAAGTTTGAATCTGTAAAGAGTTACCTCATTTTTTGAAGAACGGGCACCTTGGCTCTCTTGTTGTGGGAACTTTTTATAAATGATAAAACAAATTAGCTGCCAATGGATAAAAGGAGCCTGCTAAATGATTTTTGTATTGTAGAAACTTGTTCAACCATTGTCCTCCTGGACAGTGCTTTACTCTGCAAAAGGACCAGCAGTTTGTTGTTATTAGAAATAAGTATAGATATTTAGAAATTTAACTAAATTAGTATTTGATACATTGATCTACAACTCCTTCGAGTGTTCATGTTAGATGTCTTCTGGGCTGCAGAGCATAAGAAATATAAGGAGTAGTTAACATCATAGTAATTAGTAATAATTAACCATAATAACTATCAAGTTTATAGTTTTTAATTCAATTATTGAAACATAGTAGTAAAATATCCAACTTATGCTTATAAAAGTACCCTAGCAGAATGTTCGAATCTAAACCGGCATTAGAACATAAAAAAACGTAATATGCTTCAATTTAAAGAACTAGGAAACAAAATCCTTTAACAATCTTTGATTCACAGTTACCTGGTTTCTAATCCCCGTGGGAGATATTAGTAACATGCTAATTTTTTCTATAATAATTAGTAGAATCAGGTATGTTTAAACCAAATTGTGAATTTCTTTGTATCGAATTAAATTCTTATACATTTGATGTAAATACAAAGTGTAATTCTTCATTTAAAAAGGTCTTTGAATAGAATCCGCATGCTAAACACATCAAATACATTAAAATAATCAAACAATAAACAAAACAAAAGATTACCCAAGTTGAATCTCAAAGAGTTGACTTATATTGCGAAAGCAGTAGAACATGTGTTTGTATCCTTTGTTAAATGTTTGATATTAAAACTATCCAATATTACTAGATGAAAAGAAGAGAAACAATGTAGGCTGCACCATGGTGAAAAACACGCTTCATAAAGTATCGGTTCCCTGTTGGAAGTCATTGAACAATGGCCACTTCATTTGAAATCAATTAGATCAACACATAAATGATGCTTTGTAATACAACAAAAACCCCAACATGTGGAATACAAGATGAAAGCAGGCAAAGAAAAAGAAAAGTCATGAAACGTAATGTTAGTGATTACTTTCATTGTGATCGACTGTGTTTTACACACCTAATATATAGCTGCCAATAAACCCCTTGAAGCTATGTGGTATAGTATGGTGTATATGGAGTATCGTAAACACATGTAAAAATCTTCCACAACAATTTTGCGAATCAACATGACTAATTAAAATGAGTGCAAATGAAATAGGATGTCAAAATGAACTTGCACCAATCATTTGACCCATCCTATCAGTTATGATCACTAGATCTTAAAACTCTAATTTCTGTAAGCACGAAAAATTCCAAGCAAGTGTAACCTTTCATTTTCAAATAAGAAAAGTCATATTGAGATAGTTAAAATCTCTAAACAATTTGAAAGTTAAGCTGAATTGCAAAAGTTACTTATTGCGGGACAGTAGACATCATTTGGCTGCTTTGGTTTATTTAGCTCAGAATTGAAAAGAGATCAAAAGACGCAACCGTGGTGCAAAGAAACAGGTTGCATAAAACGTCACGGCTTGTGGCATCATGCAAAAACTTTGGAACCACCATCCGAATTTTTGATGCAAACTAGTTGGTGGATGTTTTCTTAATATGCAAAATAATGGTAAACTGTAAATAACATTTTGATTTCCAAGGTCACTAAATGTTAAGATTCACCTAAAAGAACTTCTCACTAAAAACAAAGACTAACGCATTTTTTGATTGTGCTGATATCAAAAGCTATACTTGCTCTATGGGAAGTAAGCCTGCTGGCTATGATAAGTCAAAGGTGGAGTGTTACAACTGCCACATGAAAGGTCACTACTCTAGAGAGTGTAGAAGACCTAAGAGGCAGGATGACAGAGGTAGAGGGTTTGACAATAGAAACCAAGGAAGCTTTGAGAAGAAAGGAAGCTTTGAAAGCAAGAGTAAGGTTGTTGAAGTTGCTGAGCCAAAAGCAATGGTTGCTATAGATGGCATGGGTTTTGACTGGAGTTTCATGGGTGAAGATGAGTCAACTTCTGATGAATTGGCTTTGATGGCATTCTCCACCCCTGAGGTACAAACTATCAAATGTTCTAATGATTGTGAATTTCTTAAAGAATTAGAAACCATAAGAAAAGCTTATGATACAGAAATCTTAGAACACAGAAAAACCCAGCAAAAATTATTTGACCATAAGTGTGGTATGTCCAAGCTAGAAAAACAAATCACTCACTATAGAGAAAATGAACTTACCTTTACTGATGCTAAAAATGCTCTTCAAAGACAAATATTTTTGAAAGATATAGAAATAGAAATGGTAAGGACAGAGTGCACTAAAGTGACATTAGCTAGAGACAATATTCAACTGACTGTTACTAAATTGGAAAATGCTTCTGAGTGTACTAAAAGTATAGTAGAGAATCAGTTGAATAAGAGGATAAAATCAGGGATAGGATACAACAAATGTCCACCTCCTTATAGAGGAATTCCTTGTCCACAAGGTAGTGATCTTGCTGCATCAGGTTTACATGAATTTGTTGCAAAACCATTAGCTAAACCTGTAGTGATAGGTGAACCTTCTGAGAGTGCTAAGAATGTCTCACTCTCCAAGGTGCTCACTGAGAAGAGACCAGATGTCCTAATTATTGAGGATTGGGTATCTGATGATGATGAAGATGAGACTATTCCTATTAAAGGAATCAAAGTAGGACCATCCAGTCCTAAGAAAGTAGAAGTTAAAGCTAAAGCCAAAACTGTTTTGAAGACAGTTGAAAGTTGTAAAAAATGTAATAACAAACCTAGGGGAAGCCAAAGAAATTGGAACAACCTTAAATCACAACAATTAGGTGATGACTTTGTTATGTTTAATAAAGCTTGTTATTATTGTGGTAGCTTTAATCATCTTCATGCTTATTGTAATAAATGGGTTTCTGGGAGTAAATCAAAAGCTAAAACAAATGTTACTCAACCCAAAAAAGTTTTGATAAGTCTAACACTACAAAAGATAATCATACTGTTAGACAACATAAGCTTGTTATTACAAAATCAACTGAAAAGGGTACAAGAAACACTTTCAAAAGTGTACCAAAAGTTGAGAAGAATCCTATTCAAAAGATAAATGTGGTCAAAACAAAAGTTTGGAGTCCAAAAACCAAAGGTCCTGCTAGACCAAAAGGTCCTGCTAGACTAAATGGTACTGCCAAAATTGGTATTGCCAAAATTGGTACTGATAGACCAAAGACCACACAATGGATTAGAAGGGAAAGTGCTGTTAAGGCCTCAGCATGTTGGATTTGGAAACCAATCCAATCAAAAGGTGCATCAACAATCCTGAAAAGGTTTGACTTCATTGATGCAAGAGGCAAACCCAAGTCTGTCATGGCTTGGGTACCCCAAGGAAACTAATGTGTTTATTCATGTGCAGGAACATTCAACTGATAGTGAAGATCAAGGGTATGTTGATAGTGGGTGTTCCAGGCACATGACAGGCAACATGTCATTCCTCTCAGATTTCAAAACATTTGATGGAGGATATGTTACCTTTGGGGGAGGAATTAAAGGAAAGATTACTGGTAAAGGTACTATCAAAACCAGTAAAATAGATTTTGAAAATGTGTATTTTGTGAAAGAACTTCAGTTTAATCTTCTTAGTGTCTCACAAATGTGTGACAAAAAGAACAATGTTCTATTTACTGACAATGGATGTATGGTTCTTTCTTCTGATTTTAAGATGCCTGATGAGAGTCAGATCCTTCTTAAAATTCCAAAAAGGAACAATATGTATAGTGTCAATTTAAAGAACATTGATCCCAAAGAAGGTTTAACTTGTTTGATAGCAAAGGCCTCATTGGATGAATCTATGCTTTGGCATAGAAGGCTTGGTCATGTAAACTTTAAAACAATCAACACTATTGCAAAATATGATTTAGTAAGAGGTTTACCCAAAAAGATTTTCCAAAACGACCAAACTTGTGTTGACTGTCTAAAAGGCAAACAACATAGAGCTTCTTGTAAGCCCAAGACCCAAAACTCTATTTCTCAGGCTTTACATATGCTTCATATGGATCTCTTTGGTCCTACTAATGTGTGCAGCTTGAATGGAAAGAAATATTGTCTGGTTGTTACTGATGACTATAGCAGATTTTCATGGGTTTTCTTCTTAAGATCTAAACATGAAACTAGTGAGATACTTAAAACCTATATCACTGAGGTAGAAAACCAATCTGATAAGAAAGTCAAAATCATCAGGTGTGACAATGGGACAGAGTTCAAGAATAGAGTTATGGATGACTTTTGCAAGGAAAAAGGCATAAAAAGAGAGTTTAGTGTAGCTAGAACACCTCAGCAAAATGGAGTAGCAGAAAGAAAGAATAGAACACTTATAGAGGCTGCTAGAACTATGTTAGTAGAATCTAAGTTGCCTATTTCATTTTGGGCTGAAGCAGTTGGTACTGCTTGTTATGTACAAAACAGGGTTCTTGTGACAAAACCACATAGAAAAACACCTTATGAACTTTTCTTTGGTAGAAAACCATCTTTAAGTTTTATGAGACCTTTTGGTTGTCAGGTTACTATTCTCAATACCAAAGATCATTTAGGCAAATTTGATGGAAAAGCAGATGTTGGCTTTTTGATAGGGTATTCCTTGCAAAGTAAGGCCTATAGAGTGTTTAACACATGCACTAGGCTAGTTGAAGAGAATCTTCACATAGAGTTTCAAGAGAAACTTACAAATGTGAAAGGAGTTGGACCAGATTGGATGTTTGATGTTGATAGGCTTTCAGAATCTATGAATTATGTGCCTGTTACAGGTACAAATGCTAATGAAAATGCAGGTTCTGAAGAAAATGTTGAAATTCCTAAAAATCAAGATTTCATCTGGATGCCAATTTGGAAAAGTATGGATCTATCTTCAAATGAAGAAGGACCTTCAAACACAACAAAAGAAGGCAATGAAGAAGATCAAGGAACTCAGAATCAAGAGAATCAAGAGAGTGGTGCTAATGACAATGGTACTGCCAGTTCTTCAGATGGTCCTGCTAGTACAAGTATTGGTACTGCTGAGCCATTGAATGTTCAAATAGATGATTCTTTTCAAGAAGAAGTTGGGATTAGCAATCTTCCAACTACATATGAAGTTCCTAAAACACCAAACACTAGAATTCTCAAAGATCACTCAACTGATGATGTGATTGGAAGCATAACTTCTGGTGTTAGAACAAGATCTCAAGTTGGTTTATCTCAAGTCTTATCCTCAGATGAAGAAGGGTTAATCTCCTCTCTTTATGAAGAAAAGAATAATGATAATTCCAATATATGCCTGTTTTCATGTTTTCTATCTCAGGCTGAACCCAAAAACATAAACAAAGCTTTAGATGATGCAAGTTGGGTGGAAGCTATGCAAGAAGAGCTTCTCCAATTCAAGATTCAGAAGGTTTGGATATTGGTTGATTTACCCAGAGGTCATAGGGCAATTGGAACCAAATGGGTGTTCAGAAACAAGAAGGATGAAAGGGGTATAGTGATCAGGAACAAGGCTAGATTGGTAGCACAAGGATATACTCAAGAGGAAGGGGTAGATTATGAAGAAGTGTTTTCTCCAGTTGCAAGACTTGAAGCAATTAGGCTTTTCTTAGCCTATGCTTCATTCATAGGCTTCACTGTCTATCAAATGGATGTTAAGAGTGCATTTTTGTATGGTGAAATTGAAGAACCAGTATATGTATCTCAACCTCCAGGCTTCATTGATGCTGAGTATCCAGATAAAGTTTACAAAGTTACCAAGGCTTTGTATGGTCTACATCAAGCTCCAAGGGCATGGTATGAAACATTGGCTTGTTTTCTACTAGAAAGTGGATTCCAAAGAGGCAGGATTGATCCAACTTTGTTCATCAAAAGGACAAAGAAAGACATCTTGTTAGTGCAGATTTATGTTGATGACATAATCTTTGGATCAACAAACCAAGGCTTGTGTGTAGAATTTGAAAAACTTATGCACAGTAAGTTTGAGATGAGTTCCATGGGGGAACTTACTTTCTTTTTAGGTCTCCAAGTGAAACAATCCAAAGAAGGCATATTTATCAGCCAAGATAAGTATGTAGCAGAGATCCTAAGAAAATTCAATTTTTCTAATTCTAAGGTTGCAAGTACACCAATGGATCCAGACAAAGGGCTAATCAAAGATGCTGATGGAGAAGATATGGATTTGCACAATTATAGATCAATGATTGGGTCTTTGATGTATCTTACATCATCAAGACCAGATATCATGTTCTCAGTATGTGTATGTGCAAGGTTTCAAATACATCCCAAGATCTCTCATCTCACAGCAGTCAAAAGAATCTTTAGATATCTTAAGGGTCAACCTAGGTTGGGTCTTTGGTATCCAAGGGAATCATCTTTTGAATTGGTGGCTTATTCGGATAGTGACTATGCTGGTGCAACACTAGACAGAAAATCCACAACTGGTGGATGTCAATTTCTTGGTTGCAGACTAATCTCCTGGCAATGCAAGAAACAAACAATGGTGGCCAACTCTACAACTGAAGCAGAATATGTTGCTGGTGCAAGTTGTTGTGGGCAAGTTCTTTGGATCCAAAATCAAATGCTTGACTATGGGTACAATTTTCTTAACACCATTATTTATATTGACAATAGCAGTACTATTTGTATCATTAAAAACCCAGTTCAACACTCAAAAACAAAACATATTGAAATCAGACACCATTTCATAAGGGATTGCAATGAGAAAAGGTTAATTCAAGTTGTTAAAATTGATTCTGAAAAGAATTATGCAGACCTTCTCACCAAAGCTTTTGATTTAGGTAGATTCAAATATCTTGTAGGAGGTATTGGAATGATAAATCTTTGAAAATCATATGTTTTTGTTCATAATATTAACTGGCATTGGATTTTAAACATGGTACTGCTAGTTAGTCAAAAGGTCCTGTTAGTTCATAATTGGTCCTGCTGATACAAAATTGCTATGTTTTGTTCATTTAAAGGCTTGAATACTTAAAATGTTATAGATCAAGTGTTCTACACTTTGTTCTTTTGGTTTGCAACTAACACATTTCAGGTTGATAACAAAACAAGAGTTTCTTTCAAACAAAAGGGCAACAAAAGTTTTATTCATTTCAGGAGAAATAACAATCTCAGGGGAGGAATTAATAGCCCAGAATGGAAGAAAGACCAATTTATGAAAAGACAAGAGCATACAAGATGATGCAGAGTTGAAAAAGAGATAGTTAGATCACATATCTAGAAGGGATGAAGCATTTCTCAAGGAGAAAGTTCTATCTAGATCAAACTAAGAAATGTTTTCAACTCAAAGGCATGCTATTAGATGATTTCACTTGTTGAGCCAATCATCCAAGATACACAGCATCAATGCCTGATTCAAATTTCCTCCATCCAAGGAAATTGCACCATCTTTTGGGCCATCATGGCTTTTGGTATTCATCTCACCAAGTTTTCACAAACTTAAGAGTTGACTAGTCCTTAAGCAAACGGCTTTTGGTAAAGACAAATCAAATCCGTTAATGGTTGATAGTTTACCAAAAACTATATGGTTGTTAACTGACCATACTTAATTGTAAATAGTTAGCTAGTCCTTAAGCAAACGGCTTTTGGTAAAGACAAATCAAATCCGTTAATGGTTGATAGTTTACCAAAAACTATATGGTTGTTAACTGACCATACTTAATTGTAAATAGTTAGCTAGTCCTTAAGCAAACGGCTTTTGGTAAAGACAACTCAAATCCGTTGATAGCTGGTAGTTTGCTAAAAACTATAAGGGATTTTTAAAAACTTTCAAAGGTACTGCTAGTACAAAAATGGTACTGCTAGAGTACAAAGGTACTGCTAGATAGCCGTTGAGCCTGTCAGAAAAAGTTTTAGCCTTTAGGCCTGGTAGTTAAAATTAGCCGTTGGGGTAGTTATGTAATTCACTGATGAATATATTATATTATATTTTACATATAAAAGATCTTTTTAACCGCCTTTTCACTTACTTATTTTAATCTTTATTATTGTCGGTTAAAAGTAATTCTCTCATATCTTCTTTCATCAGTCATTATCATAATTCACATACATCTTTCATCTTCTACCAGTACTACCAACAAATCCCACCATCATATTCAAAATTTTCATTATGGCTTCCACAATTGATCTAAACTTTGTTCAACGTCACAATCAGTTAGCATTTTTGGAGAAGTCAGAGGATAATGCCTCATTTCATCAAGTAGTGGACTTTTTAAACAACTCCTACATCAGGTTTGCTTTGCTAGTCAATCCCACTATTTATGAAAATCAAATTTTACAATTTTGGGAATCTGCTAAAATTAAAACTTCTGAAAATGGGGAACAAAGAATAAAAGCCAAAGTGGATGGTAAACATTTGACTCTTACTGAGTCATCCATAAGAAGACATCTTCATTTGGATGATTCTGATGGTATTAGTCAGTTACCAGATACTGAAATTTTTGAAAATTTAACAAGAATGGGGTATCATGCTGAGTTCAACAAACTCACTTTTCTGAAAAAGCATCTTACTCCACAATGGAGATTTTTGATTCACACAATCCTTCACTGTTTGAGCCAGAAGAAAACCTCTTGGGAGCAATTTAGTGGCAACATGGCTTCTGCTCTCATTTGCTTAGCTACAAACAGAAAATACAATTTTTCTAAATATATTTTTGAAGGATTGATAAACAATGTGGATAGTAAAACAAAATTTTTGATGTATCCAAGATTCATTGGATGCATCATTGGAAAATTACAACATGTGTTGCTTCCCACAGACTCAGTTTATGAAACACCAAAACTTTCTCAAAAAGTATTTTCAAATATGAGAATTGGTTTTAGAGGGGAGGAAGTTCCACTTTTTGATGAAATGGTACCACAACATCCAGAAGAACCAACTCCATCTGCTGATACATCATCATCCAGTTCTTCACATGGTTTCATTTCACAAACACATCAAAAATCACCAACACCATCTCCAGTACCATCAGCAACACCACCACCATCCCCACATCATACATCACAAACCCAATCACCTCAGACAATGCAAGAGTTGAAAGACAAGGTGAAGTTCTTAGAGAAAGCTCTTAAACGTCAAAATGAAAGGTTTTCTAAGATCAACATCAAATTGGTTAAGAGGGTTAAGAGATTGGAGGGTGAAGTGAAGAAGTTAAAAGGTAAAAAGTCTGCAAAGGTTGTTTTATCTAGTTCTTCACAGTCAGATGCTGATAGGATAGATCACTCTTCCAAAAAGGGGAGGAAGGATATGTCTGAAGATGAGGAAGAAGAGGAGGAACAGGCTCAATTTGAATTCCATGATGGAACTCAAGTTTATGATGAAGAGCCTGTTGGAGCAGGGCAAGAGCCTGCTAGGGCAGAAGAAGAGTCTGCCAGGAGAGAAAGGCTATTGGCTATGGGTATATAAAGGATCTGCTGAGAGAGTGTACAAGAGAAAGAGGGTTTTAATTGCTGATGAGCAATCTTCTGCTCCATCACAAGATTCACCTCCAAAGGATAAGGGCAAAGGTATTCTAATTGAAGATGAGCCAAAGTCCAAGAAGTTGAAAAGAACTCAGCAAATTCAGATGGCTTTAGGAGAAGAAGAGGCCAAAAGAGTTCATGAAGAAGAGCTAAAAGCACTTGAAGCTTCAAGAATGCTTGAAGTAATGAAAGAGCAGAAAGAAGCTGAAGAAGCTGCTCAAGCTCTTCTTGATACTCAAATTGCTCAAGAGACCTTTGATGCACAGATGTTATGGATTATTAACAATGATCCAATTGTGAAAGGTCATGCAGCAAATATAGTAAATGACAAGACACTCAATTCTGATGAGAAGACTGAAGCACTTGAATCTTTCATCAACAAGAAATACAAAGAAGCAGCTTTGGCTGACATTTTTGAGAAGATGAAGGAAAGTCAGAAGAGAGGTTTTAAAGTGGGCAAAACTAACAAAGATCAAACAATCTTTATGAAGAAATTTTTGAAGAATCAGGCAAATTGGACTGATTATCAACTTAAGAAGAAATCTGCTGATGAAATCTTCTTTTTATATCTTCAAGCCTACAAGAATCTTTACTATAATGTTCCATCTGATGTACATCCATCTAAGAAGAAGGAAGATGCTCAGAAGAAAGAAGTAGCAAAATTGGATCAAGGGCAAGTAAGTAAAATGTTGATTACTTTACCTACTATCATTCATGCTGATCCAATTAGGTCTAGACACCCTATAATTGATTGGGAAATACACCATGATAGATTTGGTAAGTCATGGAAAATATTAAGGGTTGGGGGACAGTCTGCTATCTTCAAGAATTTTGAAAATTTAGTTAGAGCATCTGATAGAGCAGATTTGGAAGAATTGTGGAATCTAGTGCAGATTAGGTTAGCTACAAATTCTAGTACAGATGCTAAGGAACAAGAGCTTTGGGTGGAATTCAATAGAATGTTTGATCCTGATCCCAAAGATGTTCATTGGAAATTTCCCTATTATGATCCTACAACAACTTGGGAGTTTCTAAGCCATAGTCATACTCATCATCTTTTCACACAGAGTGGGATAGAACTTTTTATGTTAGCTGAGAAAGAGTATCCTCTTAGCTATGAAGTGCTTAAAGCTATGATCTCCAAGAGATTAAGGTGTGACAAGGATGAAGAAAACTCAGAGATTGTTCAGAGTTTGCTAAGAAGCATATCTGAGCAATATGAAAGAAAAAGGAAGGATAGAAAGTAAGGTTTTTGGAAGAGTTCTCAAATCCTCAAGGTATGTATTTTATTCATCAGAAACTTGTGTATTTTAAATGGAAATAACAAGTTTAGGGGAGGATTGTTGGGAATAAAATGATCAAAGTCAAAGAGCCTGCCAATGATGAGAAGAGCCTGCTAGTTGATTTTGTAGTGTACGAAGATGTTCTACCAGTACCTTCTGGGTAGAAGGTACTGCTAGCTAATGAAGAGCCTGCCAAGCTTCTGTTGTGTCGATTAGATATTTTGTAATAGATATTTAGTTGAATTATTAGTCTTTGTACATTGTTATACGTTATGTAGAAGTAGAATAGTCTTCTGTGGTGACAGAAGAATATATCAGAGTGTACATGGGTAGTTGTATTTAATTGTAGGCGCCATAATAGTCAAAGTATAGTATTATATTCATCTACTTGACAACATGTAATAAGATATCCTTATCTTATAAAAGGATATCTTAGTCACTTCTTCATGCATGCATCTTCATTAACCAAATAACCAAAAACAAACTATCTCTCAAGTAACTTAGTTACTTCGAATCACAAATCCTTTTACAATCTTTGATTCAAGATTACTTTGTAATCCCGGTGATATTTAGATCATCCGTATTATTTCATCAATATAATTGAATCGTTTTGTGTTAACCAAAGTTGTGATTATTTGTTCATTACATTCTCTCATTTACTCAAACTCACCATCTTGTGTTCTTTTAAAGTGTGTTGTAGTAGATTCCGCATGCTAAACACATTCAATACATAAATATCTCAATCAAGAACAAACAAAACGTTCCACAATCTCCTCTGGCTTCTTCTTTGCTCCCTTGTGTTGGCAACTTTTGAGGTATTTTTAAATTGATAAAAACACCAACTTTAGGGACCACTCGGTATACTAACAGGAGCAACTGTCTTCTGACCAGCTGGCTTTTATTTCTTTGCTCTTGTAGAAACTTTTTGCAAGCCAATTGTCTCCTGACCAGCTGCCTTTTACTCCTGCAAACAGGACAGCAGTTTGGTATATTAGAAATACAGGTAGTAGAACATGCGGGTTAGAAGTGAAACTACAAATTTTAGTATGTAGTGATACTTCATTCGACAATGCGGTGACCAACTCCTTTCGAGTGTTTCCATGTTTAGATGTTTCTGCGGCTTGCAGAGCATAAGACCAATAATAGAGGAGTAGCTTAACGATTCATACATAAACTTAGTAAGAAGATAACTATATATAACTATCTACGTTTTATCATGTTTTTTAACTTCAATTATTGAACTTATAGTAGGTCAAAATATCAGCAAAACTTATGCTTTACGAAAGTGACCATAGCAGAATGGTGAATCTAAACCGGCAACGGGAATCATATAAAAGCTGTTGATCGTTTAATATGCTTCAATTATAAAGAACTGAGGGGAAACGGAAGATGACCACTGTGATGAAGTAATCTAGTTTAAATGACTTCTGACAGTGTAACCTGGTGTTTCTGATCCTTGTCCAGCAATTGGGAGCAATAGTTGAGTAAAAGCATATGACAAATATACAGTTTTTTCTACGATATATATCTAGTAGTTATCAGGAGAAGTTATGCAAACAATATTTGACAACCCTCTTTCTTTGTATCAGAAATTAAATGATAACTATGATAGCTTGCGTGGATGTGAAATAGGCGAAAGTGTAATTCTTTCATTTGCAAAATAAGGAAAACATCTTTTGAGATAGGAAATCTGCTATTGATATTCTAATTATGGCAAGACAAATATATTAAAAAAACAAACAAATAAAATCGAAAAACAATATTAGATTAGGCCCAAGGTTGAATCTGCAAAGAGTTACCTTATATTGCGGAAAGCAGTAGACATCTTCTTTTGGTCTCCTCTTTGGTTTATTGTGTTGGTATATTAAAGACGTACATCCACCAGTTATTAGGCTCAGATTTGAAAAGAAGCAGAAACAATGGTAGGTTGCACCATGGCTGCAAAGAAACACGCTTGCATAATATTGCTATCCGGTTCTTGTCTGGCCAAGTCATGGAAACAACATTTGGCAACCCACTTCATTTGAATCTGAATTTAGATGGCAATCATCATAGCCCTGATGGATGTTTGTTTTAATATGCTCAATCAAGAACGTAACAGCTGTTGGATATACATAGTGTATCAGCAGGCAAAAAAAAGAGAAAAGTCATCGAAACCTGTAAATTGTAGTAGCATTTATCTTTAACATTGTAAAGTACGACTGTGTTTTACACACCTTGAATATATATGGCCTGCATCTAATCAGAACAGCAATGACAGATGGTATACATCATGTATCGTTATTATGGGAGGTTTGCGTAAACATATTTGTAAAAATCGTTCCACAACAATTCTTGGCGAACAACATGACTGAATTTTTAAAGATCAGTGGCAAATGAAATAGGATGATGCGAAAAAGTAATTTGCACCAAATCATTTGCCACACCATCCTCTTCCATTTGGCACTGATCTTTAAAAATTCCATCCTGTTGTTGATAAGCACGAAAAAATTCTGCAACGGCAAAAGTGTAACCCTTTCATTTGCAAAATAAGGAAAAGATCTTTTGAGTTAGAAAATCTGCTAAACAATATTTGATTAAGCTTAAGGCTGAATCTGCAAAGAGTTACCTTATATTGCGGAGAGCAGTAGACATCTTCTTTGGCCTCGTCTTTGGTTTATTGTGTTAGGCTCAGATTTGAAAAGAAGCAGAAACAATGGTAGGCTGCACCGTGGCTGCAAAGAAACACGGTTGCATAAAATCGTCATCCGGTTCTTGCCTGGCCAAGTCATGCAAACAACATTTGGCAACCCACTTCATCTGAATCTGAATTTAGATGGCAATCATCCTAGCCTTGGTGGATGTTTCTTTTAATATGGAAAATAAGGATAAAAACTGTAAATAACATTTTTTTTTTTTACCAATAGGTCACTAAATGTTAAGGCATTCAATAAAAAAGAATTCCTCACCATAACAAACAAAGACTACCGGCTATTTTTTTTTTTTGTTTCTGTTTGCTGATATCAAAAGCTAATAGCTTGCGTCTATGACAGTTAATTTGTTTGCGCATATTCGCAGCTGCAATTAAAAAAAAGGTGCTAATTAGCAACACGACTCAATTATCGAAGAAAGATGGAAAACGGAAGAGGATAGTGTGAATAAGTCATTTGGTTCAAATCACCTGTTACAGCATTCTCTTTAGTTTTCCATATTTTTCCAGAAATTGGATCCTATTGTTAATCAACGCCTTTTGTAGAATTGAAGTTATAAATATGAGGAAAAAAAAGAAACTATCACAGACATAGGACATTAACTATCGCCTTCAGTTGGCAAAAAAAGAAAAGAAAATAGTCTTTCATTTCGTATGGGTAGAAATTCTTTTTTAATGACTGCCTTAATATTGTTGCCCCCCATTGCGCCATGCTATATGCATAATAATTAAAAGAAACAGGAATAAAAGTGATGGCTTTAAAGATGGTTTGAAAAATGAAATGTCGTATTTATTTAACTATAACAGCAACCACAAATGATGTACATCGCTTGTCAATATTAGCAAATGAAAATCACTTGGCATTTTTTATTTGCTCATACAAATATTTTATGCTCTGTATCTCTGACGCTAAGCTTGTTTATGCATGTTTGTACCTGCAGTGCCACAAAAGGTCCTGGTCAACAACACGATTTAATTCAAAAAGATAGATGGGAAACAAAAGAGGATGGCGCGAAGAAGTAATTTGCACCAAATCACTTGTCACAGCATTCTCTTTTGTTTCTCATCTATCTTTTTGAATTGTACCCTATTGATGACCAACACGTTTGGTGGAACTGCAGGTACAAAGATGCAAAAAAAAACTTATCGTCACAGATACAGAGCATCAAATGTTAGTATTAGCAAATAAAAAAGTCCAGATGATTTTCAATTGCTAATATTGGCATGCGATGTACAACATTTTTCGTTGCTTTTATGGTTGAATGCATGTGACTTTGTTAGTATTAGATTATTTTCTGAAACGATTGTCTAATATGTTCAATTAAGACTATAAATAACAAAGGCAGTTATTAGGCTCAGATTTTGTAATCAAACATGGTGAAAAAGATGTATGATCAACCATCGGTGTAAGCAAAAACGGTTGCATAATAATGCCATCCAGTCATTGATATGCCAACCGGTGATCATAATCTTTTAATATTGAATCTGTTAGTTTTAGAAAATGTGGTTGAATCATCATAGCCTTAGCCAAAGTTATATCTACTATACATTTATGGCGCGACCCATCCAATGTAAACTCAAATACCTGTGCATATATTTTGGACTGTCAGTGAATGCAAGCGTAGAAAACAAACACGGTTGCATAATTATGCCACCCAATGTTTGTCTCAGCAACTGATATTAGCATCATATTTTTAAACCAAACAGGTTGAAAAACAGGCAGAACCCAGCATCACTGCAAACAGACATCAAAAGTAGCTGTATAAAAGCATATGTTAACAAATAATATAAACATTGTCAATGTAAAATGGTTAAAAAGGTTCAAATTCCGGCACGGCCACAAAGAAAGGCAGCTGGATAATAGCAAATAAGTTATTACACCAGGAGGTTCTTGGCCTGCCTACCTACGGATGTAACCTCGAATGACCAACATTAGCTGATTAAAAAAAAACCGGCAGTTGATCATCATAAGCCATTAATATTTTCGACCAAAACAAAGCTGTCATATCTGCACACTAAATAATTTGGTAAGGCAAACCATCAGTTATCTCAATTATAAATTTTGTTAGATACGTATTCACCATGGTTGCAAGCACAACTCAAAAGTGTGTTGCCATCCGATTGTGTGAAACGACATGTACACCAAAGCACCACAATGAATAAGCGACAGCAAATAATAGGAATAGATGAACATGTTTTATTAATTATGATAATTGCAAAACAAAAGCACAACTCAAAAGTGCGATGCCATCCGATTAACTGAAACGATATCCACACCAAATCACCCCAATCAATGAGGCTGACCAAAAAACAAAAGGCACAACACTGAAAAAGCACTGTCACATAAAAATATTTGCGACACAGAACAAAAAGACCGGCAAAGCAAATTCAGAGAACAACCACGCCGCATGAATAGGCTCAAAGAAAAAACAATAACAATAATGAGAAAAATAATATTGATGATGAAATACAACAGTAACACAAAGAAAGCAACATTAACAATTAATTATAGTATGCAGCAACAGCAACATTGTCATCACAACAGCAGTCGAAACCAAGGAATATTCAAAGGAAGAAGTCTAAATGAAGATAAAAAAGTCAGCTCACCAAGCAACATCAGTCTTTTGTAGATATAGGAACTTTTAGCAGCAACTGGTAGCAGACAATATGGATCCAAACATGTTTGTGGACCACCTACACAAACATGTCTGCAAACCACTACTGAAACGGCAGTCTTGCAAAAAGAGGTCGAAACTTCATCAGGGTTGCATAGAAACTTGGTTGCATGATAGCAAACGCTCTATCATGCCATCCAGTTCTTGCCCTCGCAAGATAATGTTCAGACCTCGAAACTTCATCAGGGTTGCATAGAAACTTGGTTGCATGATAGCAAATGCTCTATATGGCATCCAGTTCTTGCCTTCGCAAGATAATGTTCAGACCTCCAAAGCCCAACAACTGTAATTTTACAAAAAAAAAAAAAAAAAAAAAAAGATTAAATAAAGCACAACCTGTGTCATAAAACAACAATGAGACAGCGCAAAACATGAAGCAGCAAATCAACAAATAACGCCACAGAAAAACCAATACGGGCAACAAAAAAAGGAACACACCAACACAGTTAAATACGACAACAAACAAAGAATTATTGCAAACAAAAAATACAACCTAAAGTTTCAACCCACAAATAACACCATCCAACACAACAACAATAACACCTTATAATTAATCATCACCAGCAACAAAGGCATTTTCAAAAACAATCCGCAAACACATCAAAGCATACAAAATAGCAAACAAAAATCGTAACACAACCGATGATGCACATAAAAAAGTTCCACTAAACGTCTGCATCAGAGAAATAATACCATTTATCAGAACAACAGCAACAACCGAACGATAACAAAGAATATGCAACAAAAGATTAAACATCAACTGACAAAATTAACAACAACAACAACCAAAAAGCTAAACATAACTAAAGAACCGGATCTATAATCAGTTTGATAACAAAAGCTATTGCCAATCCTAGACCAGATCCAAAAGTCTGGATATAACCAAACCACTAACTGTAGATACAACAGCTCTATAATTAACAACAGCAGCACAAACAACCAAACATAATAAAAAAACAGAATCTACAACGAATGGGTGTATGCAGCAAAAACAGCAGCACAAACAACCAAACATAATAAAAAAACAGAATCTACAACGAATGGGTGTATGCAGCAAAAGGTTAAACATCAACTGATGAAACTAACAACAACAATAACCAAAAAGCCAAATACACCAGATCTAAAAACATCTCTATAATTAACAACAACAACACATATAACCAAACATAATAAAAAAACAGAAATCAAAGCACCCGTTTTTTTTATCGGAAAGAAAAAGCAGAACATCTAAATGAGATCCAAAAGTGTAGATATAAGCAACCCAATAACTGTAGCAACAACAAATGGCCTAAATAGAACCACAAATTTAAAAAATTAATAAACACACTATTCATACCACTGTAGATCCCCTCACAGAGCCCTGTAGCTACAAAATAACCCAAAAGAACCGTCGGGTAAAGATATCGGAACTAACCATTCCGGATCTCAAGGAAAAGAAGGGTATGTGAGTGAAGGCCAACAGTTGGATGACCCAACAACAACCCAAACCCGGGCTCAAGCGGGTAGCAAAAGATTTCCAGGCGGGTCGCGCCATAAATGTATAATAGGTATAATTTATACCGGCACAACACATGTTGACACCACAACCGTTCTAACATGCTTCAAGCCATAGGTCTAGTTATTTGCATATACCAACATATTTTTCAAATTAGGTTCTATGGTGTATTGCAATATCAATTCAAATGGTTCATCGTTTTGACATACCTGGTAAACAAAGCGTGTAGCACTACAACATATACTAATTGACATGCATATCGGAACCAACAATCCCGAGAATCCTCGTTCCAAGGATACAAATCCCAAATCTTTGAAGTTATAGATGCAATCCTGCAATTGAGAGATACACTCTTTTATTATAATTGGCATGCGTAGATAAACTAAATGTATTTATCAGATATAATCTATGAGTGTACATACTACTAACCGCTAGAACTTTATAGGGATATATAAAAGAAGAAATTTTCTATAGTTGCTAAAGGGGATTATAGTGAAAAAGTTGACCAAACTAAGGTCAAATCTCTGTTTAACTTACACAGCAGGTAACCAATTTCTAAGCAGAGCATGAGCAGGGTTCTATAAAAGCCATCTCTCACCTAGTATAACCTCTCCAAAGGTGCCACTGGTTTTTGTTCATGCAAGAACATCAAGAAGTGTAGTTTTCCCGGCACCACTTACACACATCAGTGTGGTAAGAACACCACGTCTAAATCCCCAGTTATATCATCAAGCAATTGGAGCCTTTTCCGACTGAATCCATGCTTTCTCGTTTCTTAACATCAAACGAACAATCACCTAGCTATAACAAACTAAGTAACAGTCGTCCAAGATTCAAGATTTATATATACAGTTTTGAACAGTTACCGGCGGGGGTTCAAAGTGGTATTGGAGGTGTTGGAAGTTAATCGTTAGCAGTTCAAATAGTAGCATAACCTTTCCAGTAAAATTAGCGGCTGAATAAGTATCTATTGATGAGAAACCGAAATCGTCAACGAAAAGTGATATTCAACTTAGACAAAAGAAAATTTCTATAAAATGCCCCATCCATGCAGATGAAATAACATGTTACTAATTAGTGGCTAGGGAAGAGTGGACTCAACTCTAATACATATGGGAGTACTGTATAAGGGAATTACTTGAATAGTTTTTTGTAAGGCCACATCATATCAGTAACAGATGAATAGTAATATACCTTGAATACTAAATTCTCGCCAGCCTCCTATTCTTCTTCCTCGTCTTGGCCTGACGCATCCTATTTCACTGCAAAAGTCAATGATACAAAAACTATAACACACTGCTTGTTACCATTGAAAGAATTAATTCAAAAATCCTACAAATCCAACATACCTCGGATCAGTAGAAAACAACATTTTATCCAATTTAGAAACTATAACAGTCACATTCAAATATCTACCAATCGCGACCACACCACATATCTGCATAGGAAATGCATTCTTTAGCACAATAAGCAATTTTGTTCGGATCAGCAAATGCTACAACTATTCACTAATGAAGTACATAGCAAATTAAAACATATCATATAATCAACATCAATAAAACTACAGCGGATAAATTCATAGCTCACCAAAAAAAATCTTAGTATCTAAAAAAATCTTTTTTTTTCAATATTATAGCAAAACAAAAATAAAGTTTGAAATAAAACAATGAGCTTGTACCAATATCTTTCAAATCAAAGATCCGGTATTAAAACGCATAGATCTCGAGAGATCAAAAAAAGCTCGAATAATCAAAATTAAAAAACTATATAAATTTACCATCGAATATACGCAACAATATACACACTAATCTTTACATAAATATTATAACAGAATTTATGAACAAACTTAAAAAATAAACCATAGAATTTCCGCAACAGCAGCAGTTCCCGGTGGCATCATCAGTGACAGTTCCGGCAGCTACAGGAAAGATTCCGGCAACAGTGACTGAAAACAACTATAGAAGTGGTCACAAAATATAGATCTACAAAACGCTTACAAAAACTTTAACAAAAGAGAAAAAAAGTTCTAAAACTTAAAAAAGCTACAAAACTTTATAAGGAAAAAAAAAAAGAAAAGAAAAAAACCCTTGAAAAACCTACATATTCCGGCAACAGAACCGGCGAGCAGAAGCAGCAGCAATTACCGGCAACACTTTTTTTTGGCGAGACAACTGCTGTAACAGCTTTTTCCGGCGGCGATGGCTATAGTGGCGGCTGTAACAAAAGTACCAAAAATGTTATAAAAACTCAGTTCTACAAATAAAATCAACAGATCTGTAAAAAAAGATCTTCAAAAATTGATAAATAGTCGTGATTTATCAAAAACTGAAAAAAAAAAATACCTCAAAACTTGTGGTAGATGAGGTCTGGCGGTAAGCTGGAATGAGGTTGTTTGGTTTAAGCAATTACTCCCTCCGTCTCAAAATTATTGTCATGAGAGAGAAATCACAAAGTTTAATAAAAATGGGACCACTATAAATCTCAACCACTCAAAGAGAATATTCCCCTAATATATTCTCTAGTTTTTACTTAAAAAGGAAAGTGGACAATTATTTTGAGACATCCCAAAAAAGAAATGTGGACTATAATTTTGAGACGGAGGAAGTAATACCTAAGCACAGTTTTGTGTTATGGTTAGTTATTCAAGGCAAATTTCTGACTCGGGATAGAAAGGAGAAATGGCATACAAGTGGCAACCTTTTTGTGTAGTCTGTGTAAAAGTAGGAGTGACTCCCATGAGCACCTATTCCTTCTATGTCCCTATGCTAACAAGGTTTGGCTGGAAATGGTGAAAATGGCTTCTAATTTGAATGCAAATGGTGGTCTGATGGATAATTGTAACTGTACTGCTGATAATCAAGTCAAGAATAATTTTGGTTGGGCTGTTGATAAAATCATCGTGTCTGCTTCTGTTTATTTCATCTGGCAAGAAAGAAATTGGAGGTTGTTTAAAGAGGAGAGTAGAACTGTGGAAGTGTTGGTAAAATGCATTAAAGACAGTGTAAAGACTAAACTGTTCACTTTATGTGTCAAAAAGTCTATGAAAGCTCAGTTGTTAGCTAACAAATGGGGCTTGAATTGGACTAATAATGGGTTTTATAACTTGTTAACTGTAGTATGGGAAGAATCTGGTATTGGAATTCTCAGTATTTGATGGTGAAGTATGTTTAGCAGTTTTAAGGGGTGTTTGGCAGATGGCCAATTTCCTATGATCATGGATTTCTGGTCAAAAAGCTTAAGCAGTTCCATGTATAGCAGGGGTGATTCTCATGATACCTGCAAATTGAAATGGTTATATAACCAAATTTCTTTACCTTTTAATAATATGAAAGGTAAAGAGTTTCATATCAGTTTGATAGATGGCCTTGTACCTTTGCTATTTAATGGCTAAAGCTGTGTTATTTTCCTATAGGATCAGTTGGTCTGGAGAAGTAATTGTCTCCTATAGTTTGAAAAACACTAGCTTTGGTCTGTTAATATAGCCATAAAGTAGGTTTCATATCAAAAAGGGTAGCTGATCTTGGAGGGGGGAGGGGGTGTAAGTTGAGTTGAATTGAGAGTAGTGAAAGATGACACTTCATGGTCTTCTCATTACACTCCCATAGGAGGAATGATTGGTTACTCCCTCAAGGTGTGTGTTCCCAGGCATTTGAAGCCATTTTGAAGAGATGGAAATGTAAAATGCCTGGTATAGCCCTTGACTTGGAGGGGTTTTGGGTTCCTAATGATGCCATCCACCTTGCCTACCTTGATCATTGTGGATGTTGGTTGAATGGTCTTGGTGGGAAGGTGTAATGGAAATGTAGTTAGATGGTATGGTGCTTAAAATGTGAATCTAGTTCCTGTTGCTTGGATGTAGCTGGGAATTAGCTGCTCTGTTTGGCATGTTAGTTGAGTTTTATTAGATATCTGATGTCGTTGTATCAGATATCGGATGTAGTATTTTTACTTTGTATCTGAATTTGGGTCATGTCCAATTAAGTGGTTGTAGACTTATGATGTACAAAGTTTTGGTTATTAATATAATTCACCTTTTGCACCAAAAAATAATTTCAAATCAGTGTAACCAACAAAGATGCGATCAACGGGTATGTTTGGTGAAAAAAGCGGTGTCAGTTAGTTAACAGTAGCAATTAGCAGTGACAATTTGTTTTACTAAAACGCGTTTAGTAATGTAGTTGTAATTATAAAAGTAACATTTAAACAAAATAAAAATGCCAAATGCTTGAAAAATGAGCATGTAGAAAAGTATCATTTAAACAAAATAAAAATGTTAAATGCTTGTTGCCAAACAAGCTTTAATATTCAAATGCTAAATGCTAAATGCTAAATACTAACTTCTTAAAAATGATTTAAAAAGCTTGTCGCCAAACATACCCAACACCTTTTGCACTCAAAGTTTTGTTTAGGCTCTATAAGGAAATTACTTGAATAGTTTTTTGTAAGGCCACATCATATCAGTAACAGATGAATAGTAATATACCTTGAATACTAAATTCTCGCCAGCCTCCTATTCTTCTTCCTCGTCTTCGCCTGACGCATCCTATTTCACTGCAAAAGTTAATGATACACAAAAACTATAACACACTGCTTGTTACCATTGAAAGAATTAATTCAAAAATCCTACAAATCCAACATACCTCGGATCAGTAGAAAACAACGTTTTATCCAATTTAGAAACTATAACAGTCACATTCAAATATCTACCAATCGCGACCACACCACATATCTGCATAGGAAATGCATTCTTTAGCACAATAAGCAATTTTGTTCGGATCAGCAAATGCTACAACTATTCACTAATGAAGTACATAGCAAATTAAAACATATCATATAATCAACATCAATAAAACTACAGCGGATAAATTCATAGCTCACCAAAAAAAATCTTAGTATCTAAAAAAATCTTTTTTTTCAATATTATAGCAAAACAAAAATAAAGTTTGAAATAAAACAATGAGCTTGTACCAATATCTTTCAAATCAAAGATCCGGTATTAAAACGCATAGATCTCGAGAGATCAAAAAAAGCTCGAATAATCAAAATTAAAAAACTATATAAATTTACCATCGAATATACGCAACAATATACACACTAATCTTTACATAAATATTATAACAGAATTTATGAACAAACTTAAAAAATAAACCATAGAATTTCCGCAACAGCAGCAGTTCCCGGTGGCATCATCAGCGACAGTTCCGGCAGCTACGGGAAAGATTCCGGCAACAGTGACTGAAAACAACTATAGAAGTGGTCACAAAATATAGATCTACAAAACGCTTACAAAAACTTTAACAAAAGAGAAAAAAAGTTCTAAAACTTAAAAAAGCTACAAAACTTTATAAGGAAAAAAAAAAAAAAAAAAGAAAAAAACCCTTTAAAAACCTACATATTCCGGCAACAGAACCGGCAGCAGAAGCAGCAGCAATTACCGGCAACACTTTTTTTTGGCGAGACAACTGCTGTAACAGCTTTTTTCGGCGGCGATGGCTATAGTGGCGGCTGTAACAAAAGTACCAAAAATGTTATAAAAACTCAGTTCTACAAATAAAATCAACAGATCTGTAAAAAAAGATCTTCAAAAATTGATAAATAGTCATAGATTTATCAAAAACTGAAAAAAAAAAATACCTCAAAACTTGTGGTAGATGAGGTCTGGCGGTAAGCTGGAATGAGGTTGTTTGGTTTAAGCAATTACTCCCTCCGTCTCAAAATTATTGTCATGAGAGAGAAATCACAAAGTTTAATAAAAATGGGACCACTATAAATCTCAACCACTCAAAGAGAATATTCCCCTAATATATTCTCTAGTTTTTACTTAAAAAGGAAAGTGGACAATTATTTTGAGACATCCCAAAAAAGAAATGTGGACTATAATTTTGAGACGGAGGAAGTAATACCTAAGCACAGTTTTGTGTTATGGTTAGTTATTCAAGGCAAATTTCTGACTCGGGATAGAAAGGAGAAATGGCATACAAGTGGCAACCTTTTTGTGTAGTCTGTGTAAAAGTAGGAGTGACTCCCATGAGCACCTATTCCTTCTATGTCCCTATGCTAACAAGGTTTGGCTGGAAATGGTGAAAATGGCTTCTAATTTGAATGCAAATGGTGGTCTGATGGATAATTGTAACTGTACTGCTGATAATCAAGTCAAGAATAATTTTGGTTGGGCTGTTGATAAAATCATCGTGTCTGCTTCTGTTTATTTCATCTGGCAAGAAAGAAATTGGAGGTTGTTTAAAGAGGAGAGTAGAACTGTGGAAGTGTTGGTAAAATGCATTAAAGACAGTGTAAAGACTAAACTGTTCACTTTATGTGTCAAAAAGTCTATGAAAGCTCAGTTGTTAGCTAACAAATGGGGCTTGAATTGGACTAATAATGGGTTTTATAACTTGTTAACTGTAGTATGGGAAGAATCTGGTATTGGAATTCTCAGTATTTGATGGTGAAGTATGTTTAGTAGTTTTAAGGGGTGTTTGGCAGATGGCCAATTTCCTATGATCATGGATTTTTGGTCAAAAAGCTTAAGCAGTTCCATGTATAGCAGGGGTGATTCTCATGATACCTGCAAATTGAAATGGTTATATAACCAAATTTCTTTACCTTTTAATAATATGAAAGGTAAAGAGTTTCATATCAGTTTGATAGATGGCCTTGTACCTTTGCTATTTAATGGCTAAAGCTGTGTTATTTTCCTATAGGATCAGTTGGTCTGGAGAAGTAATTGTCTCCTATAGTTTGAAAAACACTAGCTTTGGTCTGTTAATATAGCCATAAAGTAGGTTTCATATCAAAAAGGGTAGCTGATCTTGGAGGGGGGAGGGGGTGTAAGTTCAGTTTAATTGAGAGTAGTGAAAGATGACACTTCATGGTCTTCTCATTACACTCCTATAGGAGGAATGATTGGTTACTCCCTCAAGGTGTGTGTTCCCAGGCATTTGAAGCCATTTTGAAGAGATGGAAATGTAAAATGCCTGGTATAGCCCTTGACTTGGAGGGGTTTTGGGTTCCTAATGATGCCATCCACCTTGCCTACCTTGATCATTGTGGATGTTGGTTGAATGGTCTTGGTGGGAAGGTGTAATGGAAATGTAGTTAGATGGTATGGTGCTTAAAATGTGAATCTAGTTCCTGTTGCTTGGATGTAGCTGGGAATTAGCTGCTCTGTTTGGCATGTTAGTTGAGTTTTATTAGATATCTGATGTCGTTGTATCAGATATCGGATGTAGTATTTTTACTTTGTATCTGAATTTGGGTCATGTCCAATTAATGGTTGTAGACTTATGATGTACAAAGTTTTGGTTATTAATATAATTCACCTTTTGCACCAAAAAATAATTTCAAATCAGTGTAACCAACAAAGATGCGATCAACGGGTACGTTTGGTGAAAAAAGCGGTGTCAGTTAGTTAACAGTAGCAATTAGCAGTGACAATTTGTTTTACTAAAACGCGTTTAGTAATGTAGTTGTAATTATAAAAATAACATTTAAACAAAATAAAAATGCCAAATGCTTGAAAAATAAGCATGTAGAAAAGTATCATTTAAGTAAAATAAAAATGTTAAATGCTTGTTGCCAAACAAGCTTTAATATTCAAATGCTAAATGCTAAATACTAACTTCTTAAAAATGATTTAAAAAGCTTGTCGCCAAACATACCCAGCACCTTTTGCACTCAAAGTTTTGTTTAGGCTCTACAGGTTTAAACAACGGCCTTACACCTCCAAACTCGCAAAAATGTCAAGTTAAGCCATTTCTTATATCAAAGTTCATATGGTGTAGTCTTTTTCCTTTTATTAGAAACCTTATTCAATAAATAGCAAGCCATAATCATGGCTTACTTCCAAAACCTATCACTCAAACCCAATTAAGATAAAATGGCCTTTTTTAAGAGCTTTATTTTTCCTTTCAGCCACACAATATGTTTTTCATGTTATCACTAGTGTATATTGAATCTTAAACACAGTCTTAGGATTTTAATCAGCTATTAAGAAAATCATCCGATGGACGGGTTGAGACCTAGTTGTTCACTAAATAATGAATGTATGTACAATAAAAATAATAGTATAATATGCTAGTCTAATAAATAGGCCCATAATAATAATCCAATAACAGCCTAACGCAATTGAAGTGAGAGAATAGTGAACACTAAATCTGGACTGAAACTCATCAAATAAAGTAGTAGGCAAGCCTTTGATGAAGATGTCAACATACTAATAACGAGATGACATATGCAGAACCCGAACTAGACGAGCAACAACTAAATTTCAAACAAAATGTATATCAATCTCAATATGCTTCGTGAGTTGGTGTTGCACGTGATTATACGATTGGTAAACCACACTGAAATAGTCATACTAGACTAGAGTGATAAAAAATAACAGTGTATGAAGTTCGCATAATTAAAATTCGTAACCAACAATTCTCAGCAACAGCCTTAGCAATTCCTTGATATTTGGCCTTCGCAATGCACCTAAAGAGCTTAACTTGATGCCCATAGGAACAAGCTATGAGGTTATTTCCATGAAACAAACAATATTTAAAAGTTGACATGTGAGTGGTAGGGCAACCCGCCCAATCCGCATCAGAGTAAACTGTTGGGTCCGTCGGTACCCAAGGATCCCTGAAAACAGGATTTGAATACAAATTAAGCCAAGTGTTAATAAACTAAAAACAATCTTAAGTCACTGAGTGAACAGTCACTCAGTGAGTTACCTTCAAGATTCTCAAGACGAGTCTAAAAAGAAAGATTCACCACTCAGTGAGGCGGAACTCCATGAGTATCTCTTAAGCCAAAGAAGAAGGTAATGGGTTCAGTGAGTATTGGACAAGAAATCACTAAACCTCAGTCTCCTCAACAACAATAAGTGATTGAAGACTGAAGACTAAAGGCGTAGACTGAAGAACCTGAAGTCTGAAAGAAAGGCGAGATTAGGCGGGAAGAGTTTGAAGAGATAAGAAGAAGTCTTATCGGGCCAGATACGAACCTTCCCTAAAACGGCAAAAGTCAATAAGTGTCAGAACTGACACTCAGAAAGACTTTGGCCTATTCTATTGGTTCTTGGAAATGAAAAATATTGTTGTAGTTGTCAGACACGCATGCTTATTCTTTTGTATTTTAATCATCAGTGCTCTTTTATACTTGTGTATAAATAGGAACAGATTGAGAAAAGTGGGTTAAGTTTTGTGCATAAAAGCTTAGACTTTCAAAAACCACTTTTCTCCTTCAAAGAGCAACTGCATCCCTGAGATAGCTCAGTGGGTTGGTATGTGCTTAAACACATACCTTTATTTTCCAAAAACCCGACCAAAATAACCAAAACCCGACCAAAATGCCAAAAGATATTGTGTTTTTGTGTTTTGTATATGCAGGGACGGATATCGAGAAAAATGACAAAAGACACGGAAAACCCGAGAAAACGAGCACAAGATACGGAAACGGCTCAGAACCGGAACCGGGAAGAAAAACATGGTCAAAAAGTAACCGAGGTCCTCATATTATCAGAGATTGTCAATTTCAGCCCTTAGATCATCTTTATAAAAATGGCAAGATCAGTCCCTCCAAAAATCCAGAAATTACACAATTAGTCCCTATAAATAAAACCTTAAATCCTTATAAATCCTTAAAACCGATCCCATCTAATCATTAACCCAATCCATCACCACATAACCCAAGCCCATCCCATAATAAAACTCACCAGCCAAGTCCACTATCCTTCACCCTTAACCCATAAACCGACCCATCATAAAACCCGGTCAACCTTATTATTGAACCCAGTCAAACAAAAAATAAAATAAACCCACACACCCACACACACCCGCGTAAAAAATTATCCCCAATTACCCAGCTCAAGAACCCTAAAATGACTGCCCACCAAATTAACCTCGTACTAAATTATTACCTCATGATTAAAAAGTTCTGGAAGGTCCTGACACTGCCAGGGACACGTGGGGCTCGTTGATTGGAGAGGCCACCTCACCATTTTAATCCTACGGGTGAGAATCAAGCGTGGAGAGCAAGATATGATCCAAGGGTGAAGATAAGCTGAGGATGCACGAGGATCGCCAGCGTGGAAGTCCCAGAAGGTTCAATGGAGCTCTATAAATAGGAGAGGATAACTCCTCATTTCGTATGTAGTTTTTAATTTAGTGTTATGCTGTCAAAATTTTTATCATTGTAATTTTTTTATGCTTTGAGTTTATTGTTTTATTGTAATTTTTCTGTTTTTATAAATTTCAGTCTCTTTAAATTTCATTTTGTATCAGTGTTACCTTTGTACTCTTTAAATTTTATTAATGAAATTTCATTTAAAGTTCATTTGATTCTGCTGTCTTAATTCTTGTTACAGTATTGCTTGCAATTTATTTAGTTGTTATTAATTTAGATTTCTGAATATCATTCTAAAAAAAAAAAAAAAAAAAAAAAAATATTCCAGCTTATTAATAAGCTGATTTCTGTTTTGTTAAGCTTATATAAGCTTCATAGCTTACTGTAAGCTTTCATTCAGTCCATTTTGTCTTTACTTCACAAAAATCAAAAGTCAACAAAAGTCAGTGTTCTATTGATCCATGGTGATTACTGCTTGGAGTGATAGACTAGAAGGTGAAATGGAAGCTTTTAGCCTATCTAAAGATAGGCTAGCATAGTGAACCCCCTCTGTTTGAGCTGAGGGGGATTTGTTTGTAAGTTCCAAGTTCATTTTCTTATCTTTGCATCAGTAGAGTTAGTTAGATTTATTGCTATTTGATAATTGATAATTGCTTGTTGATTGTTGCTTAGTAGTTATTAAATAGCTTAAGTAATCATAGACTAGTTGTTAGTTTAACTGTGGTCAGTTTGTTATAGTGGTTTTGATACATAGCAGTTAGTTAAAGTTGTTGTGAGGGACTGTTTTTAGTAATCATTTAAGGTACTGTTCATTGACCATTGGTCATGGTTTGATTGAGTTTTCTTGGTTGCTAGAATAGATGGTAATGCAGGTTGTTAATTTGTTTTGAGGATATTTGAGATTTTGAACTTGTGAGAACAAATCTAGTAGCATACTGCCTTAACAAGTGTTCATATGAGCTGAGCTTATTTTGAGATCATTTCTGGCTTTGCTAGTTAGTTTGTAGGTGTTATAGTGTATTCCCAAGAGCTGGTTTGCATTAGATTAGTTTTGTGCCTTATTTGCGCCAATTTCCTGTTTCTGCTGTCATTGTTCCTTTAGTGCAGAATTTAGATTTCTAGCAGCTGAAGCTGAGACCCTGATTTTTGGTTCTTAGATAGTTCATATATTAGGGTTAAGGTTTACCATCTGGGATCACAGCTCAGACTTATTAGATAGCTTTTTCAAAGTCTGCAAATCAGCCCCAATTCCTGATCTGGGCTGCAATTTCACAACTACAGCAGATTTTGTGTTTTCATAAGCTGATCTGGGCCTTAATTAGCACTCAATTGGCTTGAAATTTTTAGGGCTTTTAGTATTTCTAGATAATTCATAGTGCTGTCTTGATTTTGCCCCCATTAGGTTTTAGTTTAGAGCTTATTAGAACTGCTTAATTTGGCTTGCTAGATAGGTATTTGGCTCTTATTTGTTGTCTTTAAAGTGAAATTTGCAAACTGCTTATTTGAACTTTTCTGTGAGCTTAGCTTATTGTTTTGAGTTGATTTGAGCTTGTTGTAGTTGATAGCTTCTGTTTTGAGCCTTTTGCTTATTCTAAGTGCTTATTGGCTTATTTAGTGCTTATTTTGCAACTGCTTATTCACTGTTTCAGCTTATTTAGGCTTAATAGCTTTCTGAAATTATTTTTCCTAGATTACTTCTTTGATTTCAAATTTACTCAGAAATTTTCAGAATTTTCCAAACTGTTTTACTATTTTTAAATCATTTAAATAGTTTTAATTAGTTTTTAATTCATAAAAAATTATTAAAAAGTCAAAAAAATATTTTTCTTTTTCCAAAAATTTTCTTTTATCAGATTTAAAATAGGAAAATTATTTTTATATTTTAGGTTTTGAAATTTAGAAAATCACTTTTTATTTACGTTTTAAATTTCGTCGCGTAACATTTTTAAATTCAAATTTTCGTTTTTTGGTTAAATGCTTAGATTAATTGTTTCTTTAGCTTAATTAGTTGCTTTCATTTAATATTTTATTATTCATAGTATAAAATCACCAATCAATCACTCTTTTTCTCATTCACTACACGAATCACAAATCCCGAATCACGAAATTCCATTCAATCTTCATCGGGACTACGACTCGGGTTTTGCATATTTCTTGTGCAATTCTCCCTTGATCTATAATTGTTAAATCAGTTTTTGGCGCCGCTGCCGGGGAAGGTTGACGAGAATTTGTGATTTTGTTTTTCAAATCGTGTTTTGAAGACCCTTCCTCGGAAGTTATCGTTTTTTAAAAATAAAAATACAAAAATAAAATAAATAAAACACTTTTCCTAAAGTGTTTTCAAAAATACCAATAATAAATATCCTCGCTCTCGAGAGGGCGTTGTAAACCATTCCGAATAAACAACAAAAGAGATCGTGAAGTTAAACGTTTCTCGGAATATTTCTTTACTACAACCTATACACGGGGTTTAAGGAGGTCTTGACATTAAATTGCAGACCGAAGAGAGATCCATTCTTCTCTCCCGCCACGCTGCGCGTAGTTTTGAAAGAAACGAGTACGGTTGATCAACGATCACCAAAAAGAATATAATTTTAATTTTTCTTTATAAAAATAAAAATCCAAAAATATTTTATTTTCAAATTTGGTTTTCCTTTTTAATTTTGTATTTCTTGTTGGTGTATGCACACCCGTTCTTCTTCTCAACCTCTTCTTTCACCACTTTCAAATCCCGAGAGGATTATCCGTCACAACAACCGTGTTAATTTCTCAACCGTTGAGGAAATGGCCAACAACCAACACGATCAACACCCTCCGGTGGGTGTCAATCCGGCTCCCGATCTCCGTCCAATGGAGGAACGTCTCCAAACACCTTTCAATGGTGTTAGACGAGCCATCGTGATACCCAATATTCAAGCAAATCACTTTGAAATCAATCACGGGTTACTCAATCTTATCACGGGTATCTCATTTCACGGACTTGATCATGAAGATCCTTATGTTCATATCCGAAATTTCACCGATATTGCTGAAACAATAAAGATTAACCAAGTTGATTACGATGTCATCAAAATGAAATTGTTTCCCTTTTCTTTGAAAGGAGCGGCTCGAACTTGGCTAGAGAAAGAACCCCCTAATTCCATATTAACTTGGGGAGATCTAGCTACAAAGTTCATCAATCATTTCTACCCTCCTTCCAAAACTTCTAGTCTCCGAACTCAAATCTTTCGATTTCAACAAGCTTTCGATGAATCGTTCAGCGAAGCTTGGGATAGATTTAAGGAGTTATTAGAAAAGTGTCCTAATCATGGCTTCTCTGACTTGCACCAAATTGACACGTTTTACAATGGGTTGAGTCTGGCCGATCAAGACTCCCTAAATTCTGCTGCGGGTGGAAACTTGTTAACGAGAACTAGTCAAGATGCTTTCACGATTATTGAGAATAAAGCAAAAGTGAGGAGTTCGAGAAACAAGATTCCCACTTCAAGTGCAAATAACAAAGCTAATGATGAAGTTTTAGGGGCTATTGCAATACTTGCTAAACAAGTTGAATCATTAACCAAAGCACAATCCTCTACTCATCAAGTTAATGTTGTCAATCAAAGTTGTGAAATATGCGGTGGTCCTCACAAATATTTTGAGTGCCCAGCCTCCGGTGGCTATACTCAAGAGAATGTGTATGCTGCTTCTGGAAATTTCAATCAAGGTGGTAACGGTTACCAGCCTCAGGGAGACCGTAATCTCCTCAGCTACCGTTCTAACAATTTTCTCGGACCACCCGGTTTCACACAAAATCAAAATCAAAATCGGGCTAATCAAGGGCAAAGCTTTCAAAATCAGGGAAATTTTCAAAAAGGCCCGAATCAAGGGAATTTTCAAAACCAAAATCAAGGGAATTATAATCATGGAAATTTTCAAAACAACCGAGGACAAAATTTGAATAATCAAAATCAAGCTTTGATTCAAAACCAACCGTCCTCAGATGAGCTTATCAAGCAATTTATGAAAAATCAAGAGGAAATGAATAGAATGATGATTAATCAAATAACTGAATTGAACAAACGTTTAAATGATCGACCCTCGGGTTCAGGGACTACTTCTCTCCCAAGCAACACGATCGCTAACCCGAGGGGCGATGCTAAGGCGATCACGACTAGGAGTGGTGTTTCATATGATGGACCCACGGCTCCGGCTACCGATTCTTCTCTACCTCCCAAGGTAGTCGACCGTGAACCCGAGGCGACCAAGGACATGGAACCTCCTACTAACAACGGAGGAACCAAAGACGTCCAACCTCCGGTCATCCATCCATCTGAACCAAAGGTTGTGCTGGAGCCCGAAGAAATTCCCGAAAAAATCTCCCGTCAAAGCAAACCTTCCGTATCCTTCGAGATTGAATGATCAAAAGCTCCGCGAAAAAGCTTCAAATCAAATGGAAAAATTCTTCCAAATCTTTCAAGAATTGCATTTTGATATAAGCTTCGCGGATGCTTTACTTCTGATGCCTAAGTTTGTTTCCACCATCAAGAGTTTATTGAATAACAAGGAAAAATTAATTGAATTAGCAAAAACTCATCTGAATGAAAACTGCTCAGCGGTAATTCTCAAAAAGCTTCCGGAAAAGCTTGGAGATCCCGGAAAATTCCTTATTCCATGTGAATTTCCGGGAATGGTTGAATGCTCCGCCTTGGCCGATCTCGGTGCTAGCATCAACCTAATGCCATTGTCAGTATGGCAAAAGCTTTCTCTCCCCAAACTTACCCCCACTTGCATGACTCTCGAGCTTGCGGATCGTTCCATCACCCGTCCTGAAGGTGTAGCCGAGGATGTCTTTGTCAAGGTGGGGAAGTTCCATTTCCCTGCCGATTTTGTGGTAGTTGATTTTGATGCTGACCCCCGGGTTCCTCTTATTCTCGGAAGATCGTTCTTGAGGACCGGGCGGGCTTTGATTGACGTATACGGAGAAGAAATAACTCTGCGGGTTGATAATGAAAAAGTCACGTTTCAAATCAATCAGAACTCTAAACCGCTAACCACCAAAAGCAACGTTGCTGTGGTTAATCAAAAATCTGATCCAGTAATTACTTCCGCAAGGAGTGATTCGATTCTTTCCAGATTTGCGGTTAAGAGTATGTCCGAAAAACGTGCCGAACTCAAAGCTATGAAAATTGCACCCGGTTCAACCAAATGGTTTGAAAGTTGTTCCGCGGATGTTAAGAGTATTCTTGATGATGATGAATCTGATTCGGAGACCACAACGGAAGAGGTGGAAATTGCTAGCTCTAAGAGCACACCTCTTGTCCCACCTCCGGAGACGGTTTATCGTGTAGAGATTGTTGATTCTGTCCTTTCCGACTCTTCCCATCCTTCTCCTCCGATTGAGGGAAGTGATATTCAGAGGGAAGAGCTCGAGGTTTTGTCTGATGATGCTCCAATTTCGCCGGAAATTGTTGAAACGATAGTGATCCAGGGGAAGATGTCTTGAAATTTGATGAACCATTATTTCCCCCGGAAGATGTTAATGAAAAGCTGCCTAAATCCGTTCAAGTTGTTGATTCAAAATCAGAAGAGCAAAGTAGTGGCAGTACCACTTCTAGTATTGATTCTCTTCTTGAGGAGTTCGCCGATGAACTCGCTCACATCGATCCAATCCCACCGGGGGATGAGGACGATGACTTTGATTTTGAATCTGACTTAAGAAAATTGGAATCTTTGATGAACCATGATCCGTCTAAATATGATTCTTATCCCGAGGAGTTCGCCGATGAACTCGCTCACGACAATCCACTTCCATCATATGATGATGATCTCTTTGACTTTCATGCTAATCTTGAGGAAGTTGAAAATCTTTTATACCATGCTCCATCATCTGATTCTTACACCGAGCTTAATGATTTACAAGATGATGATGATCTCTTCGATTTTAGGGCCGATCAAACCGAATGGAGAAATCTTTTATATGGCAAACCTACTAAAAGAGGCCCTAAAATTGAAATCATAATTGAGGATGCTTCAATAGCATCTCATGACTTAGCTCCTCATTCTCCCGAGGATGATTTCTTTTTTGAGTCCTCCATCGAGTACCCTGCTGAATTTCCTTGTGAGGACAAAGTATTTAAGCCAGGCTTACTCATTGATGGTGACATTCATCCTTTGATGAAATTGATTCTTAATACAAATTTAAAGTTTCCTGCCTCATCTAAGGAACTTTTAATTCTGAAGAAAAATGATTCCTCTCTGCTTCTTTCTATTCAGAAACTCCCATTCTGTCCGGAGTTATCTCTTCTTGAAACTTTACTATCGTTTCCAGCCGAAAACGAAGACAAATTTTTTGACCCCGGTATCACCGCTTTCATCTTCTAAAGCCGTGGGTATCTCAATCGGAGTGGAACTTTCGTATGCTTCAATGTTTATCCAAACATCTTGAACGAAAGTCCGATTGAGATTATCTCTTCCACTTGCTCCCCCAAGGACAATTAAATTCGGGGTCGAGTCAAGCTCATGTGACTCGGTTAACAAAAACAAGCGCTTCGTGGGAGGCACCCCATGCTTATCCATCTATCCTCTTATCTTATTTCTAATAAAACATGAGGAGGATTCCCTCTTCCATATCTTGTGTCTTGTTGTTTTCTGTGCTGTGTCCAGGTTTGCCCGATTGATGAAGACTCTCGTGCTCGTAGTTTCCTTCACGCTACTCGAGTTTCATCATTCGCTGCTTATTGATATCCTAAAATCTTATCGTTTTACATCTATCTTTTGGCATAATTAATAAACGGCCTTAGATTTATGAAGGAGAGCCCTTACCTTTTAGACATTGAGGACAATGTCTCGTTTTAGTCTGGGGGGGGTAATCTGTCGATTTGATTTTTGCCTTGCATTTTTGCCATTTTCTCATGCAACCCCGTTTTTCCTCCAAAAATTGAAAAAATCCAAAAAAAAATGAGAAAAATTTTAAAAAAATTTACAAAAATATAATAATTTTTGACATTTTTGTTGACTTTCCGCTGGTGAGAGTAGGAATAAAATTCTGACTTGACCGAGCGTGTTGAGCCCTAGCTTTTTCCCTTAACCATTCATAATCTATAAGCTTGTGCTAGTCTTTTACACAAGGAGCTAGAAAACGCGAATTCTTTTTAAGAGTTTGCAAGTTCCCGTATTTGACTTTATATATGCATGGCTTGATTATAAGGCTAAGCATTCGCGGATCTTATTATTTAAGATTTTAAATTTGCGAAGAACGAGAAATGATAGAGTTGTTTATAAGTTAGATTGCTAAACGTGGAGTAGTTGGATCTCTTTAGAGCTCATCGAAGTTATTTGTGGCTTTTTGTTCCCATAAGCTTGTTTCACTCAAAAATAGTAATTTAGGAATAATTAAAGCTATTTTGGTTTTGGCGATAATTAGTTTCTATTTCTTCCTTAGAGAATTCTTGCTTATGAAAGTTGGGTACACATCAAGGTACTGCCAATGTTACGGTGTAATAGACTATTCCATCTTGCCGGCTCACAACCGATGTTGGGATTGTTATAAAAGCCGTAGGACTTGGGGTTTGGCAACACAAATAATTAATGAATATGATAATGTATAATAATAATCCAAAGCCATAAAAAGTTTTCTACATCTTGCCGGTTCGCAGCCGATGTTGTAGACTTCTAATAAAGGCAGAGGAAAAATTCCAAGGTCATAATAGACTATCACATCTTGCCGGTTCGCAGCCGATGTTGTGATTGTTATAAAGGGCCAAGGACTAAATACGTTAATGTGCTTAATAATGTTAAAAAAATGCCAAACTTCGACTCCGGGGGTATCCTAATAAAGGCTTCTATCTCTAGACTCGTAGATGAGTTGTTTCGGTCGCAAATAAAAGGGATATCCTCAAAATCGTGTTAAATCAGAGACCTTGATGTGGACCTCATTTTTGTATGCAACGGTTTTCAAGGGAAGGTTTAGGAACTACTTAGCGTCTAAACTAGGTATCTTTATCGGACTAAAAATTATCGAAACGAGAATTTGAAGAAATTCATTTCTCACCAAAAATAAAATAAATAGAGGAAAATAGGAATTTGGGAGCAAAGAGTCCACAATTAGCTTTCTGAGTAGTGATGGCAATCTAACTTATAAATAATAATGATTTCGTTTTTAAGCTTAGTTTGGGGACTCGTGAAAAATCAGGGACGACGAATTTTATCCGTATGGTCACTTCTTTATGAGTCGTGTTTCCTGCTCAATGACCCTAAAAGTTATCGTTAGATAATGATTGTCGACAAAGCCGTCACATGCATAATGAGAAAAATACAAAAATAGAATAAAAGGAAAAATCGGGGAGTTTTTAGAACTTAAGATTTCTTAATCTCTTTTGAAAATTTTGCTACTTCTCAAAGTTAGTAAAAAGAGATTGGAAATTTTCGGTTTTGAAAACGTGTTTTTATAACATTGCATGAGGACAATGCAATAGCTTAGTCTGGGGAATTTGGTATGTGCATAAACACATACCTTTTATTTTCCAAAAACCCGACCAAAATAACCAAAAACCCGACCAAAATGCCAAAAGATATTGTGTTTTTGTGTTTTTGTATATGCAGGGACGGATATCGAGAAAAATGACAAAAGACACGGAAAACCCGAGAAAACGAGCACGAGATGCGGAAAAGGCTCAGAACCGGAACCGGGAAGAAAATATGGTCAAAAAGTCAACCGAGGTCCTCATATTATCAGAGATTGTCAATTTCAGCCCTTAGATCATCTTTATAAAAATGGCAAGATCAGTCCCTCTAAAAATCCAGAATTTACACAATTAGTCCCTATAAATAAAACCCTTAAATCCTTATAAATCCTTAAACCCAGATCCCATCTAATCATTAACCCAATCCATCACACACATAACCCAAGCCCATCCCATAATAAAACTCACCAGCCCAAGTCCACTATCCTTCATCCTTAACCCATAAACCGACCCATCATAAAACCCGGTCAACCTTATTATTGAACCCAGTCAAACAAAAAAATAAAATAAACCCACACACACCCACACACACCCGCGTAAAAAATTATCCCCAATTACCCAGCTCAAGAACCCTAAAATGACTGCCCACCAAATTAACCTCGTACTAAATTATTACCTCATGATTAAAAAGTTCTGGAAGGTCCTGACACTGCCAGGGACACGTGGGGCTCGTTGATTGGAGAGGCCACCTCACCATTTCAATCCTACGGGTGAGAATCAAGCGTGGAGAGCAAGATATGATCCAAGGGTGAAGATAAGCTGAGGATGCACGAGGATCGCCAGCGTGGAAGTCCCAGAAGGTTCAATGGAGCTCTATAAATAGGAGAGGATAACTCCTCATTTCGTATGTAGTTTTTAATTTAGTGTTATCATGTCAAATATTTTATCATTGTAATTTTTATGCTTTGAGTTTATTGTTTTATTGTAATTTTTCTGTTTTTATAAATTTCAGTCTCTTTAAATTTCATTTTGTATCAGTGTTACCTTTGTACTCTTTAAATTTTATTAATGAAATTTCATTTAAAGTTCATTTGATTCTGCTGTCTTAATTCTTGTTACAGTATTGCTTGCAATTTATTTAGTTGTTATTAATTTAGATTTCTGAATATCATTCTAAAAAAATATATATATATATATATATATATATATATATATAATATATATATATATATATTATATATATAATATTCCAGCTTATTAATAAGCTGATTTCTGTTTTGTTAAGCTTATATAAGCTTCATAGCTTACTGTAAGCTTTCATTCAGTCCATTTTGTCTTTACTTCACAAAAATCAAAAGTCAACAAAAGTCAGTGTTCTATTGATCCATGGTGATTACTGCTTGGAGTGGTAGACTAGAAGGTGAAATGGAAGCTTTTAGCCTATCTAAAGATAGGCTAGCATAGTGAACCCCCTCTGTTTGAGCTGAGGGGGATTTGTTTGTAAGTTCCAAGTTCATTTTCTTATCTTTGCATCAGTAGAGTTAGTTAGATTTATTGCTATTTGATAATTGATAATTGCTTGTTGATTGTTGCTTAGTAGTTATTAAATAGCTTAAGTAATCATAGACTAGCTGTTAGTTTAACTATGGTCAGTTTGTTATAGTGGTTTTGATACATAGCAGTTAGTTAAAGTTGTTGTGAGGGACTGTTTTTAGTAATCATTTAAGGTACTGTTCATTGACCATTGGTCATGGTTTGATTGAGTTTTCTTGGTTGCTAGAATAGATGGTAATGCAGGTTGTTAATTTGTTTTGAGGATATTTGAGATTTTGAACTTGTGAGAACAAATCTAGTAGCATACTGCCTTAACAAGTGTTCATATGAGCTGAGCTTATTTTGAGATCATTTCTGGCTTTGCTAGTTAGTTTGTAGGTGTTATAGTGTATTCCCAAGAGCTGGTTTGCATTAGATTAGTTTTGTGCCTTATTTGCGCCAATTTCCTGTTTCTGCTGTCATTGTTCCTTTAGTGCAGAATTTAGATTTCTAGCAGCTGATCTCAGCTTATTTCTGGCTTAACCAGATAAGCTGAGACCCTGATTTTTGGTTCTTAGATAGTTCATATATTAGGGTTAAGGTTTACCATCTGGGATCACAGCTCAGAGCTTATTAGATAGCTTTTTCAAAGTCTGCAAATCAGCCCCAATTCCTGATCTGGGCTGCAATTTCACAACTGCAGCAGACTTTGTGTTTTCATAAGCTGATCTGGGCCTTAATTAGCACTCAATTGGCTTGAAATTTTTAGGGCTTTTAGTATTTCTAGATAATTCATAGTGCTGGCTTGATTTTGCCCCCATTAGGTTTTAGTTTAGAGCTTATTAGAACTGCTTAATTTGGCTTGCTAGATAGGTGTTTGGCTCTTATTTGTTGTCTTTAAAGTGAAATTTGCAAACTGCTTATTTGAACTTTTCTGTGAGATTAGCTTATTGTTTTGAGTTGATTTAAGCTTGTTGTAGTTGATAGCTTCTGTTTTGAGCCTTTTGCTTATTCTAAGTGCTTATTGGCTTATTTAGTGCTTATTTTGCAACTGCTTATTCACTGTTTCAGCTTATTTAGGCTTAATAGCTTTCTGAAATTATTTTTCCTAGATTACTTCTTTGATTTCAAATTTACTCAGAAATTTTCAGAATTTTCCAAACTGTTTTACTATTTTTAAATCATTTAAATAGTTTTAATTAGTTTTTAATTCATAAAAAATTATTAAAAAGTCAAAAAAATATTTTTCTTTTTCCAAAAATTTTCTTTTATCAGATTTAATATAGGAAAACTTATTTTTATATTTTTAGGTTTTGAAATTTAGAAAATCACTTTTTATTTACGTTTTAAATTTCGTCGCGTAACATTTTTAAATTCAAATTTTCGTTTTAGGTTAAATGCTTAGATTAATTGTTTCTTTAGCTTAATTAGTTGCTTTCATTTAATATTTTATTATTCATAGTATAAAATCACCAATCAATCACTCTTTTTCTCATTCACTACACGAATCACAAATCCCGAATCACGAAATTCCATTCAATCTTCATCGGGACTAACGACTCGGGTTTTGCATATTTCTTGTGCAATTCTCCCTTGATCTATAATTGTTAAATCAAGGGTCTTTATTGTTGTCACTCAAGTATAACTTGAGTTTAGAAAGGAGAACTCACCATACCTTGTCTATTCAATCCCAAGTGTTTATTCCGCAAACACTTGGGTAATAAATTCTTTGATTGATTTCTAATAAGAATTTAAACCTTGAAAAACTTGTGTTTTTATATTTACGTTTTACGTATCAGTTATAATTAATCGTAACATTAATCTTAGTCATAAACACAATTAGATTAACTTTGTAGTTACTTCTAAGTGTGCAAAGGGAACAACAAGTGGTATCAGAGACTCCGGTTTATAAAATCTTTCAAAAACTAAGAGTGCTCAAGGTTTTTAAAACCAAGATCCTACTATGGTTGATGTTAATGTGCCCCAGCTCGTCGATAAAAAGGGTGGCAGCTATTCAGCTGTTGCTCCCAGACTCGAAGCTGGAAAATTTAGCAAGTGGAAAAAGCGAATGCTTTGCTACTTGAATGATATGGAACCATACTACATCATTTGTATCCGGGATGGTCCTTTTGTCCCTAAGACCGCTGAGGGGCTAAACAAGCCTAAAGCTCTGTGGACTATTGATGAGAGAAGGGTGGTCAATCAAGATCAACGCCTAAAAAGCATAATTATATCTTGTCTTCCTGACAATGTAATGAAATCAATCATTAACTGTTCTACAGCCAAGCAAACTTGGGTTGACTTGATTAACAACTTTGAAGGTCCCTCAGATACCAAGGAAAATAGGATCATGGACCTGAAACTTAAGTATAACACTTTCAGGGCAAAGGACTCTGAAAGTCTCTCTCAGACATATACTAGATACAATACCCTGATAAATGAACTATCAAATGATGGTGTAGTTTTGTCTAAGCATGAGATCAAAGTTGGCTTTGTCAACAGTCTCCCTGAGAAGTAGCTAAACTTCTCACAAGGCCTCAGGAATGCTAACCACATTCAAGCCCTTAAGCTTCCTGAGATTTATGGGAAGTTTGTCTATGAGGATAACTTAATCTCTAGGAGATACCCTGACTCAAAGAAAGCTCTTGAGACCAAAAAGGCCTTGACCTCCTCACCCATATCAACTGCCTTTTATTCTAATGGTGTTGTACAGGATTTTCAAGAGGATTCTGATGATGAGATTGATGAAAGAACTGGTGATGAGTACCTAAACAACTTAAACTTGGAATTCCAAGAAAGGGCACTCCTTGCCAATTCAAAACGTTTCATCAAAAGAAATCAGTCAAACTTTTCAAGAGCTAAAGCAAATGAAACCACTGAGTGTTTCAAATGTGGCAAAAAGGGCCATTTTCCTAGAGACTGTTATTCAAAAACCATCTCAAAACCCTCTTACAAATTTTCTGGAAACAGTTCCTCAGGAACTAACAAGTTTCAACCTAGAATGCTTCAGTCGACCCAACATTTTCAAAATAATAATGTTCAAAAGGGTCAAAAAGACTTTGAGGCTAAATATAGGAAAGCTAAGGCTAAACTTGCCCTTCTTTAAACTAATCCCTCAATGTCTCAGGCTGCTCAAACTTCCAAACCTGTTCTGACAAAAAGCAAGGTTCTTGTAGCAGAAGCTTGTGACTGGGATGATGAAGAGGTCTCCTCAGAAGATGATGAAATTAGAGTGAGTGCACTGATGGCACTTTCAGAAGGTGATCAGCTAGCTGTTGGAAAAAGCCATGCAAGGAATGGTGAATGGGTCAACATAACCATGAGAAAGGTAAACATTTTACTTTCAATGGATGATAATTCTGATTGGCAGTCCTATATAAATTACATTTGTGTAGATCTTAAGTTTGTAGAAGAACAAAGGCTTAATTTGCTTTCAAAATATAAGAATCTTGTGTTAGAATTAAATAAGTGCAGAGATGAACTGCTTGTATTAAAACAGGCTAAGTTAGAAACTGTTACACTACAAATTCAAAACACTGAGATTTTGAAACAAAAACAAGCTCTTCAAAATGAACTTAACAAAGAAAAGGTTGTCATTGATGGCTGGACTAAAAAGAACCCCAAAGTCTATGAAATTGTGTCTCTAATTCCTAGTGAAAATAAGAAAACTATAGGAATTGACCAACTCACTGAAAACACCAGTGAAAGTCACAGGGAAAAGCCTCTTATTCCAGCTGGCATATCTTTTGAGCAGGAAATGGAACCCAAGTCAAATGACTGGATTGTCAGGGACAACCCAGTCAGTAAGTTACCAAACTTTGAGACTGGAAAGATCTTGCTTCCTGAAAGTCAGGCTCTGAAAAATATGCTTGGACTCACTGACCAACCCAGTAGTACTGAGTCAGTCAATGAGTCTGAATCAGAATCATTCACACCACTCCCACCTCTGAAAGTCCTTCAGGGAACTGCACCAAGCTCAGACCTCACACCATTGGTCTACTCTCAGCATTCTCCAAAGGAGAAGCCAGGAATGGGAAAAACCATCCTGAAAAGGCAAACCCCTGAAGTCTCAGTCTATACTGATGACTCATCAACTTCAGTCCCTTCTGAAGTAAAAACAGAAAGCCCTGACTCAAAAATTGATCAGTTGGCTGAGCTTGTCAGGAAGCTGAGTGAGAAGATTGAATCTTCTGAGAAGCCTTCTCAATCCAAGATGAAGGAACCCAAATCAGCTTCCTCAAGCACCAAACCAAAACCCTCCAAACCCCTGAAAAGGTGTGAGCTGTGTCACTATACCAATCATTTCACTGATGATATGCAAAAAGGAAGATCACAGGACCTCTGATCACCAATCATACACATCCACATCAAAGATGGCAAACTTTAAAGCACAGGCTTTAAAATATCCTTCTGATTCTAAACAGAAATAGAAACAAAAGGCCAAGCCTTTTGCACCTTGCCCTCACTGTGGCTTCAATGACCACCTTCCTAAGGATTGTCTAATGGACAATAGTTGTGAAATTTGTGGAGATCCCACTCATGACACCTCAGGACATGAGAAGGTCATTCAAACCAGAAGAGGTATGACCAAGTCATCCTCTCAGTCTACTGAGTCTACCTCAGCAACCAAATGCAAAACCTGTGGTAGCTCAGTCCACTTAACCACTGACCATGAATCAATTGCTACTTTTAAGAATGCTACCAAAGTCAAGCCCTCCAAGATGAGGGGTCCTAGAAAGAACTAACTCAGTTTACCATTTGTGCAGAGACATGCCAGGGAACCTGTTTGGCATCTAGATAGTGGATGTTCAAGGAGCATGACTGGTGTGAAAGAATATCTGCACAAATATGTAGAAGAACCAAGACCCAAGGTGGTATTTGCTGATAATTCATCATGTCTCACTGAAGGTTATTGTTCAGTAAACTGTAGTGGTATAGTCTTTTCTAGGATAGCTTATGTAAATGGTCTTAAGTACAATTTGATCAGTGTCAGTCAACTATGTGATGCAAAGTACATAGTTCAGTTTGATGATAAGCAAGGAACCATCTTCAATGCAAATAAGGAAGTTGTCCTTATTGCACCAAGAAGGCAAGATGTTTATGTGTTAGACATGTCCAGTCTAACTCAGAATGGAACTTGTCTCTTTGCTAAGGCCACTGAAACCCTCAACTGGCTTTGGCACAAGAGACTCTCCCACCTGAACTTCAAAAACATAAACAATCTTGTGAAACAAAACAAGGTCCTTGGCTTACCATCACTTGTGTTTTCAAAGGATAAACCATGCTCTGCCTGTGAAAAAGGTAAACATCACAGAGCATCCTTTAAAACCAAAACAAACTTTTCCATTAGGAACTGCCTTCATCTTCTCCATATGGATCTCTTTGGGCCCATCAGTCCTAGATCCATTAACCATGAGAAGTATACTCTGGTCATTGTGGATGAATACTCAAGATACACTTGGGTTTACTTCTTGATCAAAAAGAGTCAGGCAACTGAAACAATCATGTCCTTTGTCAGGAACATTGAAAATCAAAATGACATTAAAGTCAAACAGATTAGGACTGACAATGGAACAGAGTTCAGAAACTATGAACTTGAATGTTTCTGTGATGAGAAAGGAATTTCCCAAAAATTTTCCTCTCCTTACACACCTGAACAAAATGGTGTTGCTGAAAGGAAGAATAGAACACTCATTGAAGCTGCCAGAACAATGCGTAATGGATCAGTCCTTTCCAAACACTTTTGGACTAAAGCAGTCAAAACTGCCTGTTATACACAAAAACAGATCCATCATTGTCAAGAGACATAGCAAAACCCCTTATGAGTTATTCAAGGGAAGGATCCCTGACATCAGCTACTTTCATATCTTTGGGTGTCCTATGTTTATTCATAATCACAAGGATCACTTAGGGAAATTTGATGCCAAAGCTAATGATGGATACTTCCTAGGATACTCACTTGTATCAAAGGCCTTCAGGGTGTTCAACACTAGGAGACAGCAAACTGAGGAAACATTTCATGTTACCTTTGATGAGAGCACTGATGCAATCAGTGTCTCTAACACCTCAGTGGAAGAGATAGGTATTGATGATTCATCAAGATACCCTCCTAATGAACATCATCCTGACAATGATCATTCCACTCAGTACCAAGAAAATGCTGACATCTCTTACTACATCATCCCTCACAAACTTCCTTACCCAACCATCACTGAGTTTGTTGAAGCACAAAGAAGTACTGATGAAATCAATCAGTTTGAACAAAGTGTTCAGGAACCAAACAATCAGGCATCCACAAGTTTATAATCAAATAGGGGGAGATTGTTGGGTCTGTCAGTACCCAAGGATCCTGAAAACTGTATTTGAATACAAATTAAGACAAGTGTTAATCAACCAAAAACAATCTTAAGTCACTGAGTAAACAGTCACTCTGTGAGTTACCTTCAAGATGCTCAGGACAAGTCTAAGAAGAAAGATTCACCACTCAGTGAGGCGGAACTCCCTGAGTGTCTCTTAAGCCAAAGAAAAAGGTAATGGGTTCAGTGAGTATTGGACAAGAACTCACTGAACCCCAGTCTCCTCAACAACAATAAGTGATTGAAGACTGAAGACTGAAGGCGTAGACTGAAGAACCTAAAGTCTGAAAGAAAGGCGAGATTAGGCGGGAAGAGTTTGAAGAGATAAGGAGAAGTCTTATCGGGCCAGATACGAACCTTCCCTAAAACGGCAAAAGTCAAGAAGTGTCAGAACTGACACTCAGAAAGACTTTTGGCCTATTCCTATTGGTTCTTGGAAATGACAGATACTGTTGTAGTTGTCAGACACGCATGCTTATTCTTTTTGTATTTTAATCATCAGTGCTCTTTTATACTTGTGTATAAATAGGAACAGATTGAGAAAAGTGGGTTAAGTTTTGTGCATTAAAAGTTTAGACTTTCACAAAACCACTTTTCTCCTTCAAAGAGCAACTGCATCCCTGAGATAGCTCAGTGGGTCTTTATGGTTGTCACTCAAGTATAACTTGAGTTTAGAAAGGAGAACTCACCATACCTTGTCTATTCAATCCCAAGTGTTTATTCCGCAAACACTTGGGTAATAGATTCTTTGATTGATTTCTAACAAGAATTTAAACGTTGAGAAACTTGTGTTTTTATATTTACGTTTTACTTATCAGTTATAATTAATCATTACATTAATCTCAGTTATAAACACAATTAGATTAACTTTGTAGTTACTTCTAAGTGTGCAAAGGGAACAACATACACAAATAAAGAAGATGCAAAAACGAGTACAACTGTAAACCATAATCGAAAGTGCAGTTAACATAACGTAAAATCCACTTGAGAGGAAAGAAATAGGGCTCATGAGGATTGTGCATACATAAACAAATCTGTTGAACTGCAAAAGAAAAATTCGTGTCGTGAAAAAGTGCGATACTGAAGGGAACCTGCTAAACTGCGATATAAAGTCGGATCCAACATGAGATCACCATCCCCCACACTTATCTTGGACTTCGTGTCAATGGGTGTCCAGTATGGATTACACCTGATGCGTGCGTATATCGTTGTAGAATAGATTACATTTATCAAGTTTTAAATTTATATTTTGCCGACTTATCCTATAACACACACTAACGAGCAGTGTACTCGATCAATGTAGCTAGTTGGTAAGTAGAGTGTCGAACACTAAGAGTGAAACGTTAACACTTAAGTATCTATCAGTATTTTAATTCTAAGTTAATTCTAACTACCTAATCTAACGCAAGGGGGTTTTCAGCCTGAGAGACTGGCACGATTGTATAGATTAAGTAAATAGTAAATAAAACTAGAGAAGCGAATAAGCAAATGGAAAACACGTACACAGATAGAAAACAGATAGAGATAAGAGGTCAAGCCGATAGTAGGAAAACTTGTCACACGTTTAAATGCTTAGCTGTATAAGATGAGTGTTAAATCTATTCTCTCTCAGTGGAATCTTAGTTACAAGCGTGTAAACACTTAATGATTACTAGGTTTATGTATTATTTATCCCTTTTACAGGCTTACATTAACTATCTAGACGATGCTAATGAAGTAATTGCGCGAGCCTACGTTGACAAGGCGCGATAAATCCTAATATGTAATCAATGCACATGCATAAAGAAACCAAATAAACATCAAATACTCTTTATAACAGCTGGAAACTATTAAGTCCGATCAAATAGTGAAAAAGACACTCACTCAACCATTAACAGATTGCTAATACAAGTAAACGAGTTTTCCTATGCATTAAAGTACTAGCAGGACCTTCTTATTGCTCTGAATTCTTCCTTTTGGTTGTGTCTTGTGCTGCCAATTCGTCTATATTCTTCTCTCTAGGGTTTTGCTTCACACTCTCACTGTATATCCCCCGAATGTGGCTGTCGAATGGGGTATTTATACTTTCTGTCTGCAGGGTTGATACGGCGCATCTAGGTAACTTCGCGTGGGGTCCAAGATTATAATATTCAAGAATATTCGTACACCACCTGTAAAACCCGAAAATCTGAAACGTATTAAAAGACTAAAATGCCCTCATAATTTAAAATTTTATTTAAAACTCATATAACTTATAAATAAATCACAAAACTTATGAAAATGAAACAAATACGACATGAAATGAGTACGAGGCACCATAATATAATTATACGAGCTACCAATAACATTTGCAACACATTACTTAGTCACTTGAACCGAAAACCCAACAAGTTTATATTTATTTTTGTTCAAAAGAATAGTTACGTGTAAGTCGTATTTAAGAAACGAGGGAAATAATGAAACTTGGACATAGATGTTGTGCGTTGGGCTTATAGGCCGACCCAAGCCTCTCCCCCTCATCCAAACCCACGACCAAACTCCCTTTAAAACAGCCCAAGCCCTTTTTGTTCCCCCTTATACACCGAACATCACATTAGCACTCCAAATAAACCCTAAGTTCAAGATTACTGCTGCTGTTTTTGTTCTCCTGCTGCCGCACCTTATAGGAGGCCAAGAGAGGGTGAATTTTGTTCCATTTGTGTGTCATACATCTTAAGGTAACATGTTTCTTCATGCCTCAAACCCCTATGAATTATTTCTTAACCAAAAACCCTAATCTTCCTTTGTTGTTCTTGATCGATCGGCCAAAAAGAAAGAAGGAAGGAAGAAAAGATTTTCCGTGTGGTGTTCTTGATTCCGTGTGATCGTGTTCTTCATCTTGTCATCAAGGGTATTGTATTACTCACCTTTTGTTCGAAAATCTTGTGTTCTATACGAATCTTGGAATGAATATATGTCACATAAAATCATAAAACATAAAACCCTAAAACCTTGTACAATGGATCGACTAACTTGTTCATGGTGTATAATTTGATTTGAATGAGTAATAAACTGATAAGAATTGATCTTAAAGTGATATGGACTCACCCAAAGTCGTTTGGTATATAGAACAATGAATGGATAAAGAAAACCCTAAGTAATTACATGTTATATTGAAAACTGCTTCTGAGATGAATCTTTAACTGACTTTAACCGGCTGTAACTTAATCATATGAACGTATATTTTTATGTTTCTGGAGTCTAAATTGTAGTTTAATGAAGTGGCTACCTGGAGAAATTTAGTTTGTAAATTTTGGAGGCCTGTAAGGCTACTTTTTGATTTTTGGGAGATTAGGTGTCTGGTCGTATTTTTAAGTCTGGAAAATCAGTCCGGGTTTTTGAATTTTAAATTCCAAACCATATTGAATTAGAAGGAGCCCTTTGATCTGAATAATATTTGGAATGTATACTAGTAGCTTGAATTTTTATAGAATTTTTTGAATTTTTATGAAGGGGTAATGAAGTGGTAACTTATCGGGTGTTCCATCAGACATGTTTCTGGGACTGGTTGTAAAAGTGGATTTTTCATTCATACCAAAACTAATTAATAAAATCTGGAAAAATTAGGGTAAATACTAGGAATATTGAAGAAGCTCTGTGAATTTTTGTAGATTTTATTTCGGAGTTCTACTCTGATTTTTGAATTATTTAAAACAGGTCCAGAACTTACTTAGAACCTGAAAAAGTGTATTTTGTTATTTAAAAAGTGTTAAGTGTTTATATTCAAACATTAGAGGGTCTATGTTGTTATTTTGATAATACTAAAGGACTAAACTTGTAGAAACCTGTAACTTTTCAATAATTACACCTTATACCCTAACCTTATGATAATGACAAAATTGGTCCTTCAACTTATCCTAAACACTTAATAAACCTTTGAATGTATGACACTACCATAATAACCGTATGAACCCTGAAGTACTTAAAATGGAGAAGTAAATTAAGTAGTAATATGAGTTAGAATCCCTTGTAATTCCGTCTGCTATTCCTTAGGTGTGAAGAAGGAAAGGTCCTGATCCTTTCTGTGACGTCTATTTTCTGATTCGTGTTTGCTTCTAAATTAAGGTACGGATATTCTGCCCTTTTTAGTAATGGGCCTTCGTCTCTTGATTTATTTTATTGATTCGTTTAAGATTTCCTGAACCATTACTATGTATTCCTTATATTGTGAACCTTGACCTGTTGTACTTGTTCTTGAACCTTGCTTTGAACCCTTGTTTAATCTTCTGACTTGAACCTTTGTTTTGAACCTTGTCATAAACCTTGATATGAACCTTGCCATGAACCTGGACTTGAACCGTGATACACCTGATAGTATAACTGGATTTGAGAAAAACCTTTTTGATAAATTGTGAAAATGTTTTAAGAAATTATTGGTAAGATTATCTTTATAGAAACCATTTTCAAATAACCTCTTTTATGAAACCTTTTTAAGAATACTTTTATGGAAAACGGTATTTAAGGAGTTTGACACTCTTGATATGAACCATTTGACTTGAACCTTTGACTTGAACCCTGCTATGACACTTGACAGGCCTTGTTCACCCTGATAACCGGGATAATTAAGAACTTGGGCACTTGGAGGTTCATAGAATTTTATAACTACTTTTTAGTTAAATATGAAGAGGTTTTGAACATTTCCTTAAAAGACTTTTATTATGAAAACTGTTTTACCGATCATTTTTATTAAAACCATGTAAAAAGGATTTCTTTTAATAAACTATTATGAACCTTCTAGTATTGACTTTCTAATATTTGACCTCCCTGATATGGACCTCCTGATAATGAACCCCTGCATTTATCTCCTGTCTTGAACCCTGATATGAACCCTGATGTGATTCTTGACATTTGATACCTGAGACTTGACACCTGATACCCGAGACTTGATACTTGACCTTGACCCACAGTTTGAGACTACGAGCCATCTACTAGGCATGAGGGTTTCATGTCCATGTCGGTGATGCACCGCCGGCATGACTAGTGTATAGCCCTAGTGATTTGGTTACGCCGTCCCCGATCCTGACTTGATTTATTACGTAGAGGAAGAACCCTGTGGCCTGCGGGGGCGTATGGATGCATCCTAGACTTGTCTTGTTCTTGTTACTTGTATTACTTGGTGACTGGCGAGTGTGTGCGATACACGCCTTTCACACCCCTGGGAGCTAGCTACTCCAACCCCTGGAGGTATCCCCTCACCCTGTACTTGGTATGCTGAGGTCACCCCTCCATACACCCTGATATGTGACTTGATATGGTTTGAATTTGAGATTGATTTTGAGTTTTGGGCTCGTGGTGGATTTCTGTTTCCCTGAAACCTTGTAACCTTATGATCTGTTACTTGACCTGATACTTGACCTGACATTTGACCTGACTTGATGTAACTTGGGTTTGTGGTGGATTACTGGTTATGTTACCCTATGACTTGATACTGGACTCGACTTGATTTCGACTTGGGCTGGTGGTGGGTTCTGGTTCCATTTGCACCTACCTTTGTAACCATTCCTGTTTCCTGGTATGTCTGCATAACTCTTGTATTCCTTTTCCTGACTCTTGTTACTCCTGGTATTATTCCTTTTGCTTTATATTTCCGTTACTACTGCTTTGTTTCCGTTATATCTGTTCACTGGGCTTTTTAAGCTCAGCCGCACGTTTTCTTTTCGTGTGCGGCAGGTTATAAGCAGGACGACGGGTTTGGGTATGAGTGAAGAGACTTTTGGACTTAGAAGACCTTGATAGTTATTCTGAAGTAGAAGTCATTAGAAGGATTTCATTTGCAGACCTAGTATTTAGTTTTGTTTCATTCTTAACCTTATAATGTTAGTATTTCATTTGTAACCTTTGACATTTTATTGTATTACTATTGAAGTATGCTTTGTTTGATCTGATATGAAACCATTAACGTAACATCTTTACCCTTGCCGGGTTGGGGTGTTCAGGAATATTCGTACACCACCATTAGATACGGCGTACCTTCAATCTTTATGTGGCGCATGTTCTTCAGTATCTTGGATTATCTTGGTGAAGTCTTGAGATTGATACGCCGCATATCTGGATTGTCATGCGGCGTATCTGGAGTAGGATGAGTCAGATCTTCATATGTTGACCAAGGTTTCATATACGGCGCATGGGATAAATCCATGTGGCGTATGCTTCAAAGTCAGGCAATGGTCTTAATAATCGCCTAAGTCTTGATGTAAGGCGTATCTCTCTAGAATGATACGGCGTATCTTCCTTTAGTTCAGTAGACTTTTCCAACTTGATCTATTTTGCTCCAATTTCCGTCCAAAATAGCTAACTTTCACCAAATGCTTATTTATTACTGATGTCAATAAAATGTACTTATTTGATATCATCAAATATCCCCCCACTTGAACTTTACTTGTCCCCAAGTAAACCTTAGATTAAACTTATGAAAATGTATCCTAAACATAGTCTATAAGTTTTTATAGTTTAAGCATTCATTCGTTTTAATCATAATTGCACAACCAAACACCTCACGAAATAGGAAAATGAAATCACTCAATCACTCAACTAATCTATGTGGTAACATTTAAGTAATTCACTCAATTGCTCGGTCGTGACGAATATTCTATCATAAGCTTGGCAAGGATACACATCTCTACCACTAAAGCTAAGGAGTGACTAGTCTAACGCAGTAAATAGGGTTATGATAAGGCTTAAGGGTTAAACCTGCCTTTGTTCAAACATCTCCTGCACAAACTTAGTAGATCGCTGGCGCGAGCCCTCGATTCCCCAAACAATGGATGGTCACTAGTGTTTATCCCAGTTCGCTGGCGCGTTATTTTCATAACGGATGGTCACCAAGACTCACTCTAGATCGCTGGCGCGTCATTCGATTAGTCTAAAACTCGGATGGTCACTACCTTATTCACACATTTGACATTCTCACTAGGCCATTACTATACTCGGATGCTCGAAAGCTAACAACGAATACAGTAACTTGGTAAAGGGTAGAGATAAAACATTGGGAAATACATAAATTGGTGTAAAATAAAAAACACAAACAGGTAGATTAAGTCCTAACAAGTGTGGTTAATCACTTCCCAACCATCCCATGAATAAGACACAAATCACAGATTAACTCACGCTTTAACACGGAAACTCACGCTTTAGTAGGTAGACACGAATTAGACTCAATGAAATCTTAATCAAAGAATAAACCTAAGTTGGCATTCCCATAACGGCCAACTCCCTTTCAATCCATAAATATAATACAACAAGCAGCAGCGATATCTCTACTAGTACATAACTTTACATCGTTGGCTTATAATCACGTACCAACATCTTCTTTCTTCTTTTCTTTTCTTTTTTTTTCTTTTTTTTTTTTTTTTTTTTTTTAACATCAAATACTAGATTGGTATAAAATTTCACCACATCACCATCACAATAAATCTGGATAATTTTTCTCCATACTTTTCATAACTTCAGATATAAAGGTAATATCGACAGTAGTAAACACACAAAATTCAAAATTACAATATCTACTTTCACTTCCCATTGCATTGTGCAATTTTTGACCTAACCAAAGACAATAATTTACGCACACGAACACAGGAAACGCGGGGAATACACACTTTTACCAAAAGAAACTAACCACAAACTTAAATCGATACGGTAGGCTAAGGTGTAAGGGTGTAACGAAACATATTAATTGCTGTAAGAAACCAAAGGAATGGCTCTGAGGGTTTTTCTAGGGGTATCTTACTCTAAAAATGAGAGTAACAAATGGGTTTATACGGGGGTTAACTAACCAGTGTAGTGAGTTAATAACACATAACATATATAGGTTTTTTGGGTGTAATCCTAGAAATTTACCTAGTTACACAAGTCACTCTAATTATATCAATAATACTTATTATGGTGGTCTCGAATAGTATACAAGCCAAGCTCTAAAGTTTACTACAAGTCACCGGCACACTCATATTTTTGTGGAATTCGGGTAAAATATTGAAAACGGATAAGGCTTAATTCTCACAATATGGAAATAAAGGTTATGTGTGCGGTCATGCGACTTAGATTTAACAAAAACATGCTAAGAAAAATTTAAAATTTAAGCATATTAAGTACTTATTAAGCAAATTTTTGAAAAATAAGGACAAGTAAACGTTCTAATTCTCTATCCTCCTAGTTAAAATAAACAACGTCCTCATTGTTTTATATGAAACTAAAAACAGGAGATAAAAAGAATTAGAATGGAAAACTCCCCTGAGATTTCCTTGATATGGTCCTCCATTATGTGCTTGTGAGCAACTTTTTATTTTCTATGCGTGAAAGGCGTTCAAGCCTCCATGAATAGCGCATAACACATAGAAAATTCAAAACGTATATATACCACCACTTCTTCATAAACAACCTGTGTTAATTAGAAAATCACAGCTAATGCAATTCTTGTTAATCGATGGTTAGTAAAAATAAAGATAAAAATTAAAAATAAAACTGGAAATTTCATCAGGTCAGTCGATGCGCCGCACCCATGGTAAGGGATGCGCCGCATTGAGCCTGGAATAAAATACGAGTCAGAAATTTGATACGACGCATCCTTAAACATAGATGCGCCGCATTGAATCAACTGACAGATTGTTCAAAATGCAGAAAAATAAAATGCAGAAAAATAAAGGATAGATATGACCTGTACAGTCAATACGCCACATCCATGGGAAGAGATGCGCCACATCGATGTGCAGGTCTGATATACTCGATAACAAAAAACAGTAAAGATAAATCCGGGTTATCTCCCGGTGAGCGCTTTTCTTTATTCAAAAGTCTTCAAGTTAGACTCATCTTCTTCGTTCATTAGAAACCATAGCTTCTCTGTTGGACAACCCGCTTTATGCAATAACTTCCCTTGTTCCATAGCCAAATATTTATCCATGGTGATATCTTCCATAGTCATTCCTGTGAACAGAGACAAATTCGTCAAAGTATTTGCTCGGAAGAAAGATAACACAAAAAACTAGAAACCAAATAGGAATACGAAGAGTAAAAACTGCTGATATCCGCAGACGATACACCGTATCCAATAATCTGGATACGCCGTATGTTCACTTTGTTTAAAAGTACAAACTTTAATTTTAGAAAAATTATACGAAATATTGAGGGAAATCAATGCGCCGTATGTTTTCATTTTCAAATACACTTATATATAAAAATAAATACACCGTATACGCAGATGCTTATACGGCGTACGTTCGTTATGTTTCAAAATAAAAGGTTTTAATTAATACGTAGTATCAAAATAAATCAATACGTCGTATTTTGATATGAAAAATTCGAATATGTTTTTAATAAATAAATAGATACGTCGTATGAGCGAAAGCTCATGCGCCGTATGGCTTTTATGGTTTAAAATTTTATGATGAAAAACAGAATACGCCGTACCCAATAAATTAGATACGTCGTACTCGAATTTTTTAATATGATACGTTGTATGAAAGATAAAAACGCAATACGTCGTATCTAAAGAATTAGATGCGCCGTATCGTTTAGTTCAGCAAAATACAGCAGACAGTAACAATGCAGAAAAACACGAAAACCAAAAACAAAAAAAAATTACAGAGAACAAACAAACATGAAAACAGAAAATATGCAGAAAAATACAATGAATGTAAATAATACAAATAGACAACAAAGTTAGTAAATTAAAAACTAATTAAGTTAATTCTAAATTAAAATATAAATATATACAAAATTGTTAAACAATTCACTCATCGGCAGCGGCGCCAAAAACTTGATGCGTGCGTATATCGTTGTAGGTTAGATTATATTTATCAAGTTTTAAATTTATATTTAGCCGACTTATCCTATAACACACACTAACGAGCAGTGTACCCGATCTATGTAGCTAGTTGGTAAGTAGAGTGTCGAACACTTAGAGTGAAACGTTAACACTTAAGTATCTATCAGTATTTTAATCCTAAGTTAATTCTAACTACCTAATCTAACGCAAGGGGGGGTTTTCAGCCTGAGAGACTGGCACGATTGTATAGATTAAGTAAATAGTAAATATAACTAGAGAAGCGAATAAGCAAATGGCAAACACGTACACAGATAGAAAACAGATACATATAAGAGGTCAAGCCGATAATAGGAAAACTTGTCACAAGTTTAAATGTTTAGCTGTATAAGATGAGTGCTAAAATCTATTCTCTCGCAGTGAAATCTTAGTTACAGGCGTGTAAACACTTAATGATTACTAGGTTTATGTATTATTTATCCTTTTTACAGGCTTACATTAACTATCTAGACGATGCTAATGAAGTAATTTCGCGAGCCTACGTTGACAAGGCGCGATAAATCCTAATATGTAATCAATGCACATGCATAAAGAAACCAAATAAACATCAAATACTCTTTATAACAGCTGGAAACTATTAAGTCCGATCAAATAGTGAAAAAGACACTAACTCAACCATTAACAGATTACGAATACAAGTAAACGAGTTTTCCTATGAATTAAAGTACTAGCAGGACCTTCTTATTGCTCTGAATTCTTCCTTTAGGTTGTGTCTTGTGCTGCCAATTCGTCTATATTCTTCTCTCTAGGGTTTTGCTTCACACTCTCACTGTATATCCCCCGAATGTGGCTGTCGAATGGGGTATTTATACTTTCTGTCTGCAGGGTCGATACGGCATATCAACTAAGTTGATACGGCGCATCTAGTTAACTTCGCGTGGGGTCCAAGATTATAATATTCAGGAATATTCATACACCGCCATTAGATACGGCGTACCTTCAATCTTCATTCGGCGCATTTTCTTCAGTATCTTGGATTATCTTGGTGAAGTCTTGAGATTGATACGCCGCATATCTGGATTGTCATGCGGCATATCTGGAGTAGGATGAGTCAGATCTTCATATGTTGACCAAGGTTTTATATACGGCGCATGGGATAAATCCATGCGGCGTATGCTTCAAAGTCAGGCAATGGTCTTCATAATCTTCTAAGTCTTGATGTAAGGCGTATCTGTCTAGAATGATACGACGCATCTTTCTTCAGTTCAGTAGACTTTTTCAACTTGATCCATTTTGCTCCAATTTCCGTCCAAAATAGCTAACTTTCACCAAATGCTTATTTATAACTGAGAATTACAAAAGTAAATGATTAAGTATCAATTCTCATATAAAATAATATAAAACAAATCATAAACATGGGATAAATGATGTCAATAAAATGTACTTATTTGATATCATCAACACCTAACCCTATTAGCGCGCTCAAGAATCTCAGAAGGGTGCTTCTTTTGTGAAAGAAACATCCCTGAAGGATAACGAGTCACTTAATACCAAGAAATAATCAAGGGCCCAAGATCTATCAAACAAAACTCCCGATGAAGATAGGTAATAAGTGTTATAACAAAGCTTTAGAAGAAACTGTCTATACAATATCATAAACCTACAAAAGCAAATAAGCGGTGTGAGTCCCTTGTATGTTAATAAAAAAGATGAGTCACAACAACTGTGATAAAAACCAAAGCGAGTGAAATAAGTTGTAAATCACTTAAAAGAAGCCCAATGAGCTTGCTTATTTATGCAGCAGGTAGTGACGGTGCATGGTGACGCGATAGGTTTTTGTAAATGGTGATTTTAGCTGGGTTTTGTGCAAAGTTGTAAAATGGATAGAATGGCGCTAACCGCATCAATTAACTCAAATCAGTTTGAAAGTTATGACAAAAACAGTATGCAGTTAGGTTTATGGCTGCAAATTTACCTTTTTTAATATATTTTTTTATAACAGCTGAGATTTAGAGGTAATAGATTGGAAGATTTGAAGGGTGGCCTAAAGACAACGGCTCATGACGGCCAACTACGTCTCAGGGTCAAACCCGCTTTGATATCATATTAGGTTTAATAATTGATTGATTACTGAATAATGAATGTGTGTACAATATAAATAAAAATAGACTAATATATAAAATCAAGTCACTTAATTAAGTAATTTTATATGGTATCCCAATTATAATATATATTGCTGTCTAACAATTCAGCGACACATAAGCGTAGAAATGCCACCTCAATGATGACATGGCACACACTAATCATGCACTAAAATTCGGTAATTTAAAAATTGTCCATTTGTAGGAATCGAACCCATGATCTTTGCAGAATGAAACAAACCTGCCTACCACTAGATCACTTAATGATTTTTGTTTAAAGCTTTCAAAACAAATACTACATGCGTACAATCAACACCTGCATTAACTCACTCCTTAATTATCTCCCTAAAATACAGTCAATCATTATCCTCCAATATCATCCATTTGCAATTTGAATATGGTGTAATTTTGTTTGACCGAAATTTGAATAAGCTAAAAATATGGAGCTAATCATAGCAGTTTTATAGGCACAATTAATTCCTTTCTCATTCACAGCTAACAAATGCAATCAAAACTCATTCAAAATTATCACCTATTCAATGAAATCACACCAAATAATCCTAACAAAATACGATCAGTATTTGATTTACCAATCACCAATTCTAATGAACGATTCACTCAAACTGCTAAGAGGTATGTGTTTTTTATCTTTTTCAATCATCTGTAGTTAATTTTCGTCCCGTAACATGTTTGATGATTCATAGGTCAAACTGACGGTTGACAATCAAATTTGTTACAGATCCTTAACATACTATAGAACCTAATCTTCGTAAAATATCAATCAACCAGGTATGTATTTTCGATTTCGAGCAAATACTATTATTGTTTCTCTTTTATTGTAAATGAATCAGCATTTTCATTTGATTCTATTTTAGTTTTAAGTTGGAATTGAATCATAGTTTAAGTCATAGGTGGATTTCGTGCGTTTGATTTTATTTTTTTTATTTTTTATTTTTTTTTCCGGATGATCAACATGGTTATGAATTAAAGAAAATGATTGATTTACATTAACCCAAGGTAAAAACTCAAATATATATTAGAATTGTTGAATTATTTTTTATATGGATTTATGTCAGTCTATGAAATAATTATACACACCAAATGTTTGATGAAATATATGGAGCTGTTATTATTTACATTTTTTTACATGTATATTATCTTTGTTACCACATGATACTGAACGGTTGGTTTTGCTTCTATATTCGCTACGACATGCTTTCCGGGCCTCCATATATGTATTTCAAAGATTTAAATGTCTTATATGAGTGCCGTTTTGTTAACTGTACAGGTGTCAGTGTTCAAGGTGGTTTTGGGTCCAACAGATATTTAGGTTGATAACACAGTTTATGGATTGTTTTTGTTGATTGTGTTCATATTATCCGCTTTTGTTAGAAAATAACCTTACTGGAAAGGTAAAGCTATAATTTAATCTAAGATATGTGTGTTGATGATCTTTTTTAGCAATAGTAACTTGATATTGGTTAATTTTACAAATTTTACATATCCTTTTTTATGGTTCAGGAAGGTGCAGATGGCTTCAGGTGGTCAGGATTTGATTTTGGCACTGAAAGAAACTGTCAGATATGGTCTATTTCTTGGCACTTTTGCTGGGACATTTGTTTCAGTTGATGAGTTTATAGCTGCTGTAGGTGGACACCGGAGGTATATCCCTCTCTCTCTGTTTCTCACTTCTTGTATATCTTATTTAAGGCTTAGGATATATTAAATCTACATTATTGTCTTTAATCTGCTCTTCCCTCATCAATTTGTTAAATTGGGAGTTATTTAATCTCCTGATAGACTACCAAGCAAACTTTACTCCTATAGTGATTACATTTAAGTATCATAGGCTATTTGAAAAAGTAATTGGAATGTAACCAAGTAATAAATTTTAGAGGTGACTTTAAAAAACCAAGCGCAGTGTTTGCATTTTTGTTTGTCTAACTAACCCAAATAATTCGAGTAGAAAAGTCTTGTGTTGTACATACATATTTCCTTGGAGTGGAGAACAACTTAAATAAGATATATGGAGCATTGCAATTACTTCATAATAAATCTTTCTGAAGTACTTAGTTTCATGTTGTTTTCTTTTATTTGACTCTCAGTGTGCAATGATACTACAGAACAGCAGGATGGAGGGTTTTATTAGTAGGGGCAATAGCCGGACCTTCAATGCTCCTCACTGGACCCAACACTCAGCATACAAGCTTGGCTGTTTATATTTTTATGCGTGCAGCTGTCCTGGCATCACGCTGTGGAATAAAGAGCGAACGATTTGGACACATTTGTAAACCTCTCACGTGGGCCCATGGAGACCTATTCCTGATGTGTCTCGCCTCTACCCAAATATTGTACGCAGCTGCTTCTTCCCATAACTTGACTTTTTTTTCTTTTTTCTTTTTTTTTATTTAATTCACATTTCAGTATTATTTTAATGTGGCGAGCAGTATTTTTGGTTCATAACAATAGATTCTGATAAATAGTGAGGAGATTGAGATGAATAGAAGGACCTCCTTTCTTATTGTTGATAGACTGACTGATGCATACGACAGAAATTTTTATTATGAGAAAAAGGTCATGCAACTTATTGGAAGGTTTAGAAGTTAAAACTGAGGCAGAACGGGTAGAAGTATGGTTAGTTGGTCACAAAAGTACTATCCAACAAACCCATTCCACCATGTTTTTTCCGTGAGTAAATTTACTAATGCATGAGTTTTATGACTGAAATGTTTCAATACAGCAATATTAATAAGTTAAATCCATACTTGGCACTGTCGTAGGCTTCCAATAAGAAAATAGGTATGGCTGACAGTTAGATCATCTTTCTAGAGATAGACTTGCAAGTTGAAACTGCATAAAATTTTATCAAAGTAATCTATGTGCTACAGGAGATGATATAGATGATTTTCTCTATTATTGATTTTACAAGTTTACAACGTGCATACTGTACAGTGTTTCACTTTATTAATGGAAAATGTAATACGGAGTATATATCTCAGTTAACCCTTTATGCTATTCTCAGGTGTGCATACATCCTAAATCAGGATAGTTTACCTCAGACATACAAATCATTTCTCAATAAACATGGTGGAAAGGACCCGGCCATTCTTCAAGGTGTTAGAGATATTGCTTGTGGCATGCCTTTTACTAATCTGGAGCAGATACAAAAGTACTACAAGAGCACGGGCGTCGACGTCACACTTGGCATCATGTAGTATCAAGTCAAACACGATTTGTATGTTAGTTTATTTTCAACTGATACGAATACCTTCATTTCCGCATGTATACAATAAGATCAACGCCATAAAGGTATACCTGCTACATTGAACAAAAATCATCTCTGATACGAAGAATGTGCAAAAGATTTAGGGGTTTGTTGATGCAGGTATGTCGTTTGGTCATGTGACAATGAAAGGGTTATAGTAAAGAATATGGCGATTTTTTTTGGGCTTTTTTGTATTGAATTCACCTTCAATTTGGTGTTTCCCTTTTAACTCGGGCCATACTTGCAGAAATGGTGAGAATCATAGTTTTGTTGATGACTTGAAGTTAAGCCAGAACTGGAGATGAGTCTATGGATGAATAACAGAGTCGTAATGGTGTCGCTTTAGAAGGCTTATAGATAGCACATCTTCTTACTTAAATGACTTGGTTAGTAAATCTCTGGTATCATTTTCTCTTTTCATGAAAAATTTTGTTTATGCATTATATCCGAATATGATCCCGGTTTTTGCAGCCTTAAGAAATTATGGTGATGTACTACCCATATACGTAGGCAATGACACAAACGATGAAGATTCATTCAAGTTAAACTTAGTTATCATAATACAATAGTAATAATGCCTTGAGTTAGCTGGGTAAAAAGTAACAAAGTTTAGTCTATTTTTCTAATGATAAATGACCATTTTCCCTTTAGAAAGAGAAACGTTGTAATTTCAAAAGTTATGAAAAAAATCCTGATACTTTTAAAAATGATGATGTCGTCTTTTGTTGACTTGCTGTTGTAAATGTGATCTCATGCTGTCAGTTGAAAACTACCTTGAATCATAATCGTTAAAATATTTGATGGGTTTCATGTGCAAAAAAGGCTGATTATGCAATATGTGATCAACCTTCCTACTTAAGTAGTGTCGAACTTATATTGAAACTACTTTAAGTCATATTGAAACTACTTTAAGTACACATAGTTTAGAGGCTAATGAGTTAATTTAATTTACATGTTCAACAGGTTCTAAGAGAGAGTAATCATGGTTTGGGGATTTCGGTGTCTCCTGTGTCCAGGGAAAGCAATGCATATTATTCTCTCAAGGATACATCAGAGGTTTGCTTTTCCCTCCATGTATTCATTACTTAGATAAGGTGGGAACATAGGCTTAAAAACTTATCCATACACTTCAATGGCCTTATTTTGGCTATATAAGCTAATAAGCCTTTTATACCAAATGACTATATTGGTACTCTGATTGTGTTATATGATTGTTGAGAGTATTGAACCAAATCTTAGGATAAGATTGTTAAAGAGACTACAAGTTTAGAGCACTTCGAGAATGAATAACGAATAGCCATATTGGGTGAACAAATAATTAAAAATAAAAAATAAAATCTTTGATTATGGTCGCTAAACTCCAAGAACAAATAAATAAAAATATAAAATAGAATCTGTTTCACTACGAATAGCCATATTGCGTGAAACTGCTTGAACTGAAAATATGATGATGTTAATATTGCATTTTATGAAGCAGCATTTTTGTTTGCGTTTCAGACCCTTTCGATGAGGTGTTTCAATTCATGTCTGATTACATAAATCGACTTTTTCTAATGGTGCGGCCAAAAACGTTTCTTTATATGGCTATTGGTGGGTAGTGTGCTTGAAATTTTTTCTTAGAACTCTTTGAATTTGACATGTTGCTATTACTAATATATCTGAAAATGTAGTGTAGATGGTGTTGCCAAAAGAGAGAAAATGAAACAGCAGCGGTTTAGGCAGTTTAGCGCAGCCAAAGTTGCGGTATGTGCTTAAACACATACCATTTCTCGACCAAAACCGGACCCAAAAAGACCAAAAACCCGACCAAAATGCCAAATATATTGTGTTTTTGTGTTTTTATATGTGCAGGCACGGATATCGAAGAAAAGGACAAAAATCAAGCAAAGACAGGGAAACCGAGCACGAGATATGGAAGTATTATTTTTAGCCGATGCCGGGACACAATAAAGTCAAAAAGTCAACCGAGGCCCTTCATACTATCAGAAGTTTGTCAACTCCAACCCTTAGATCATCTTTTAAAATATGGCAGTAATGGCCCCTTGAATCCAGAAAATAAAAATTTAGTCCCTACAATTAAATCCCTTAACCCTTTTAATACATTAAATCCGGTTCCAACAATTATCCACTTTAAGCCCAACCACACAATCCAGCCCATCAATTAAATAATTCAACCCATCAATTAAACCATCCAACCCACTATCATAACCCAAATCCCTTACCCGACCCATACCCACTTAAACCCGGTCAAAAACTAATATACTCGGTCAAATAATATTACTCCAACACTCACTATCTCTCACTTTTTTTACCCGCGCCCCAAAATCACCCTCTCTACCCAGAAAAGACTATTCACTCGAACCCTAATTTCACCCCGCCTAAATTTTACCATAATTAAGGGTAATTCGGTCAATCATTGGCCCTTCTAGAAGATATCTGAGGTGTCAGGATGGGCAGAAGCACATGAATGGCTACGTGGCAGGCCATGATTGGTCCGAACACCTCATCTAACTTGATCCAATGGCTGTGGATGGTGAAGGATGATCTAAGGGAGAATATTGGCTGAGAGATCACGCGGATTGCCAACATGGCAGTGGAAGGCTTTGGCTATAAAAAGGGACCCTCAGCTCACGGATTCGGCTGTTAGGTTTTTAGTTAGATTTAGGGCTTAGGAGTAGGGTAATTTAGCTTTAGCTTATTGTTGTCCAGCTTATTGTATTTCTATTCAGCTTTTCCATCCATTGTACTCAGTTTTTTCATTTTTAATAGAAGTCAAATTTGGTCAAAGTTCCTTTTCATCTGCTTATTTTATATGCAAGTGCTTAATTTTAATATTCTGCTTTGCTTTTGATGTCTGATAAGTATTAGAGTGCTCAGTTTTAGTTAATTTCTTATTTCTTTTATTATTGCCTAAAGTCAAATTAAAAGTCAAAAACAACTTATTTTGCATTTCAGCTTATTTACCTTTGAAAGTTTCTTTTCCAAATCAAAATTAGTCTAGTAGTTTTAAGTCATTCTGTTTTATAGCTTTACTAGGCCCACTTTATTCAAAAATCAAAAAAAATAAAAATAAAAATCAGTTTATAAAGGGTGTTTGGCTCATTGTATTTCTGGGAGGTTCCTGTTCATTTGCAGTAAGTTTTGGATGATATGAGTTTAGTGATAAGTTTATAAGCTGCTCTTAAGGAATTGTGAATAGGTGTGATAGGAAATTAGATCTATATTGCTCAAGTAGTCCATAAAAGCTCATACTGTCATAATAAGCTCAGCATAAGCTGAGCTTATTCTGACCCCACATTTTGCAATTCTAGGTTGCTTTTAAGTGTTGTAGTAAGTTTGCAAAAGGCTAGTTTAAAGTTAGTAAGATCTCATTAGATTTGCGCCAAAATCAGTTAACTGCTGTCACTGAGTTTCTAGTGCAAACCTAGGTTTTAGTCAGCTGATCTTGTTGAGTTCCTGGCTTATTGAATTAAGCTGAGACCTTCATTTGTGGATTAGGAGTAGTTCACATAGCAAGTTTTTAGTATAATATCTTGGATTATGGATTTGAGCTTATTTGAACTGCTTATTTAGGTCTGCACATTAAGCCTAAAATCTAATCTGTCCTGCACTTATTCTGCACTCAGTTTCTTGAATCAGATTTTAGTCTGCTGATCTAGGGCTAATCTAGTGCTCAATTGGCTTTTAAATTTTGGGGTTTTTGGTATTTCTAGGTAGCCAGTAGTTTAAGCTAGCTTTTGCCCCCTTTAGGTTCTAATTTAGAGCTTATTAGACTGCTTATTTAGTGGCTGCAAGTAGGGTATATTTCCTAGTTGAATCTGTTTTGGATATTATCTGTTCAGCTTATATTTTGCTTATTATGTGTACTTATTTCATCATTTCCAGTTCATTTAAGCTTCCAGTAGTGTAATGCATTAGTCTAGAGCTTTTGAGAATTTTTTTGTCTAGTTTTGCTTATTTTTAGCTTATTTCTTAACTGCTTATTTACTGTTACTACTTATTTAGACTTTTTCACTATCTGAATTTATTTTTCCTAGCTTAATAATTAAATTTTAGATTTACTCAAATTTTTCCAGATTTTTCTCACTTGTTTTAATATTTTTAAAACATTTAATTAGTTTTAATTAGATTTTAATTCATAAAAAATTATTAAAAAGTCAAAAAAAATTATTTTTCTTTTTCCAAAAATTTTCTTTTATCAGTTTTAATATAGGAAAATTATTTTCAAAATTTTAGGTTTTAAAATTTAGCTTTTCACTTTTATTTACGTTTTATATTTCGTCATGTAACGTTTTTAAATTCCGGTTTTTAGTTTTAAATTCTCGTGCTTAGATTACTTGTACATATTGCTTTATTAGTAGTTTTTATTTGTTATTTCATTGTTTGTAGTGTAGAAATCACAATTCTCATTTTTATTCACATTCAATACACGAATCACGTTCCGGGAACACAAATTTCATTCGTTCTTCGTCGGGACAAACGACTCGGGTTAACACATATTTCTTTTTGTGTTTTCCTTGAACTATAATTGACTCAAATCAGCAGTTTAGCGCAGCCAAAGTTGCAGCAAATGTGGTACGCACCTTCAGTCTGCATTGGGTTTTGTCACTTTTAGATTTGCATTGATTAAACTTTTTGACTTTGTCTTCTACTTTTTATGCTCCCGAGGAGGAGAGTGTTATATGGTTCATGCGAAGGCATCACATGCTAGGAATGAGAACCACCCTGGTCATTGCAGAACAACAACAAAATTCAATGGATCCTAATTTGTTAGTGACTATTGACTACGGTTATAGATTCCTCAACAAAATATAAACCCTATAAGAGCTAAAGTAACTTATTTTTCTAAATCATTTATTGAGGACGAAACTATATGCTCTGACTGTAGATTTTTCATTTCGTCCTGGTGTCATATTCCATTCTTTCGATTGTTAATCTTTGTATATGGGTTGAAGTTAATCTCTCTATGCAGTCAACAATAGCATCTACATCAGCTGGGAAGACTTCTCTATTGTGTTTAAGGAAGAAGTCAGATGATGAGAGTTCCAACAAGGAAGATGACCAATTTTTGAAAACAAGTATAAGGACAGTTAAGATTTCTGTTTCGGTGATTACAGGTTTGCAATTCCATTCATTACAATTGAATGATGGTTAATGTTTTATAGGTTGAGCTTTCTCCAGTAATAACTATACTAGATGCCATCATTGAGAGCATTTGTAGTGAGAATGAGAAAGTAGGAGATGATAGTTCCCTACACTTGGAAGCCCCAATGAAAAATTTTAGTGTATACTTTGTTAATCTTTAATCGTACTTGGTACTAAATTATGCTGCCTGAAACTTCAATCACTTCTCATGCCACAAGATTAACCATTGTGCTTATGAACAACTTAAGCTTATATGTTTGTAAGGACATTTTTTTAATTTTGATGTAATTAACCCATACCATTTTAGTTCCATATCCTTTTTTAGTTTTTTATGTAAGTATTTGGATTGCCATCACCCAACAAACACATTGTCATTCGTTTGCTTCTATGTGTTATGATTTGTATAGGTTGAGCAAGTGGTATGCACAGGTGAGATATCTCTTGGTGATTCACCCATAAGTAGAAAGCTTAAAAATACCACGGGAGTTCTATTAAGGACCATTATATTGGACAATAATGAAGTTGAGTGGTTATGTTGTAGTCGTAATCGTGGCCTTAAGTGGTGTAACTTTGTAGCTTAACATGTAAATACAAGCAAGTGTTTGTAATAGAATGATTAGTTTTGTTGTATTGATCATGTATTTTGTTATTAATGTGCAAGCAGCGGTTACCCTTTCGATAAACCATGGGAGCCATAACGGGTCAACTTTTTATGCATTCATTATTATTATCTTCTTAGAATACATGTATGGCGTTATTTTTTATTTATGTATGTCCACTTAGAATTAATACAATTATATTATAAAGCGAACCCGCCCTGGTTAGGAATATATGCACTAATAATAGGGAAATCATAACCATTTATCAATTTTTAATTTTAGGAATGAATGTACAAAGTTAATCAAGATTTTTTTTAAAACTTGACCCAATTAATGATCATGTGCTATATGTGGAATCAAATACAATGGATCCAAATTTTGTATCCAAATTATTTTCAAAACGGATTATTTTTTAAAACTCAAGATATGTATCAATTTGATTAAAATTCAAATGATTCCATCATAGTTTCAATTATACTCCTAAATTATCTCAATTTGTTTAAAAATCATAACTGAAATGTAATTTCATATTTAAATAATTTTCAAAATTTGAATCCGTAATCAAAATGGACATATATTATATTTACATGCTTTAATTTTATGTTTACAACATTTACTTTAACAAAGTCAGTACCATGAACAAACATTTACTTTAACAACGTCTTTTGATAATACTCTTAATTTTATTTCTACATCTAATACATGATCAATTAATAAAGTCATTCCAGTTATTTTTGTTAAACATAATCTTCCAATTATCAATATTTCATTATTATTAAAATAATTACGACAAACAATTTAATGAAGCGTACCCGCCCATCGGGCGGGTCATGAAGCTAGTTATAATATATATTGCCGACGGAGCAGAGAGAAAAAATGATGTCATGGCATTATATATTAACTGTCGGATCAACCTAAGATTTAATCTGAGCCGTTTAAATTGTTGTTTGACTTTGACTAATTTATTCACTGAAAAAAGTGGTATATGAGGGGCACAATTCATTAGGATGATGATAACCAGGGCCGTCCTATGAATTTTGGGTGCGCTGTTCATTAAAAAAAATTGTGCCCCTAAAACACAAATACTTTAAATACTAGTATAAATTTTAGAATAGGTGACTTTAATTTATAGAGAATCGGATAGGGTGGAAAAAAAATACCACAAGACTTGGACTAGAATTTGAGAATTGGGTCTATGTTTAATACTATAATATAACAATACCAAATTTTGGTGCCCCTACAAAAGAATGGGCCCTGTGCATAGCTCATGTTGCACACCCTAAGATCCGGGCATGATGATAACTAAAAACAACAAAATACTCCTATTTTCTTGGCTCTTCTAAATCTTCTTTCTTCGTCCTCCTCGACACTACAAGATTTCAATTGTTGTTATTGAAATAGATTATAGAATACATAATCTACAAAACTATCAAGCAAAAGTTCTGATTGTATATATGCTTAATTATGAATGTTGTCTTTAGTAGATCATTTACATCTTTCACACGACAACAACAAAACAAAAAACGTACGTGCTTTAATAATCAGATATAAATCTCTATATTAGTTTAATAAATTAATGAAGCTACTGTGATTTTACCTTGCACTGAAACCGTAGAGGGGGGGTGAATACGTTTCCATTTAAAAACTTAAAACTTTTTGTATCAAACACCCGATCAAGTGTGACGTAATATGAAAAGTGTCAACAATGATCATATATCATCTAGGGATGAATAAATTAAACTACAACACAAGCACAATCAACCATGACACATACATAACATAAGCAACTAGCCACACAAGCATAAACACTATGCAAATATAAACATAAAGCGATAAAGAATAAAATGAAAGTAAAGAGATAAGTTAAAAGGCGCAAACCGGACACGGTGATTTATAGTGGTTCGGTCACGAAGCTCCTCTTCGCCCTACTCCACTCCCCGAGTACCCAACTCGTGAGTTACTTCATTTAATCAACAAACTCCCTTAAGGCGGAGAAAGCCATACACATCGCTTATCATATTTCCGACACTAAGCTAGATGTCGAGTGCTAATCTTAGCTAGCACCAATCTACCACGATCTACCCGATCTACACCGTACACGTCGCTTATCCTATTTCCGACACTAAGCTAGATGTCGAGTGCTAATCTTCGCTAGCACCAATCTGCACGTCGCTTATCCTATTTCCGACACTAAGCTAAATGTCGAGTGCTAATCTTAGCTAGCACCAATCTACCACGATCTACCCGATCTACCCTTGATCCACATGATCAATCACACAAGCCCAATGGCTTCAAGAGATCTTCACTATCTCTTAAGATCACAATGATCTTGACTCACTCTCTCTCTCAAAAGAAAAGCAATCTTGATGTATGCTATGATACAATCAAGAGTGTAACAAATGTTACAAGACCTAACAACTACAACTCTTGTATCTTCTTGGATGCCTTGAGTTCTTCTCTTGCAAATGAAGAGGAATGATAACACTTTGTATCTATTTGGATACTTTGTGTTCTTCTCTTGCTAATCAAGAGGGATGACAACACTTTGTATCTACTTGGATACTTTGTGTTCTTCTCTTGCTAATCAAGAGGAATGAAGAGGATCACTTGAATGGATGATTGGATCACTCTTAAACAAACTAAGACTCTCCAAATGATCAAAGAAAGTGTTCTAAGTGAAGAGGGATTAGACCAGAGAAAAAGGACTGGAAAAATCAAGTTGGAAGTGTGGAATGGTCAACTATTTATAGGCAAAGAAAAATCTAGCCGTTACGTACGGACGGCTCCGTTAAATACCCGACGGCTCCGTTAAATTTAATGGAGCCGTCCCTATTTAAAGGTGCCGTGGACGCTCCTTTTTTTGTCTTTTGTGGGGAAGGTTTATTTGGGGAAGTTAGGAGCTGTTTTGGGGGAAAATTTGACTATTGGGATTTTCAAACATATTTTTCAAAATAAAACATTTATTTTTAATTCAAAAATAATTTGTGAAATATATTTTTGAAAAAAATGTTTTGTCACATTAAAAATGTGATGTTTAGAAAAATAAAATCCTTTGATCATTTGTCCAGTAGTAGATTTGTTTGTTCATACCTTGAGTGATTTATGTCGGGATGGAAATCTACGACTTCGTTGAAGCATACTTGAGACGTCGGGAGGTGTTGATGTAAGTATGCATTGATGTTTTGTGTTTACAAGTAACTTGCACATTTTACGTTATGTCTTACAAGTTACATGTTTGTCATTATTAAAACCGAAGAAACCGTTTAGTTTAAATATCGTAATATTTGCACTAACAATCTCCCCCTTTTTGATGATGACAAATATGTAAACCGTAAGACATAGTAAAATGTAAAAGTTTCCTGTTTACACTTCCTTCTCCCTCTTTTGTCGAATCAAAAAGGTAGTGTCATGAGCGCTCCCTTGAATTCATCCCCTACTCCCCCTTATTGAACTACTTTCCTTTATCCCAAAAAGGCTAGTTTGCATCATCCCAGTGAAGTCTTCTGTCACCACTTGTGAAGATGACTCCATGCTATGTATTTAAATACTCCCGAGCTCCCCCTAGCTCAATGCTCCCCTATGGTGACTTAATCCCCTTGTTTATTTACCTTAGTATCTAGCGGATCCATGGATCAAATTCATACAAAGGCTTTTCCTACATCAAGGGTTAGCTTCGTGCAACATAATATATAACAGTATATGAGCATATAGGGATAGAATACACATAGCAGGACATGCAAGGGTTAAACTATGTGAGTGACACAACCTAAAAGGGTGCCAAAACGATGAAGAGCAACAACCTAAGGTGTAATTGTTCAGTCAATCAGACTAACAAGAACGAGATTCGTTCATTGACTGACACACAAATTGACTTCTTCCAAGTTGTCATTGGGAAGGCAAGTTCTAACAAACCTTTTGAACAACATAATCATCTACCTAAGATGATTGATGTTAAGGATAGTCTGTTGATAGGACATACTTCTAAATGATTACTATTATGACAAGTCGTGCCATAAAGTAGACTCGATAGAGGTTATACCTAAATGATTTCATAAGGTGGGAGAGTGTTGGTTGTGATGACAACAAGGACAACTTGGGTTATGTGGTTGTAGGGGATAGATAATGGGATGACCCATTAGTGGTTGTGGTGTTGGTGATAGTGATAAGGATGATGTGTTAGTGCCAAGTTCAAAAGGTGATGTAGGTGACAAGGTTAGTGTGAGAGCTAAAGGTTGTGGTGATGGTGATGGTGGTGAGGATGGTGTGTTGGTGTCAAGTCCAAAGAGGTTTGATGGTGATAGGGTTAGTGTGATAGCTAAAGGTTGTGGTGGACTTGGTAGAGGTAAGGGTGTAGGAATCCTAAAGGTGGAGGATGATGATGATGTGGTTGGAGATGTTGGTTTTGCCCTTTGAGGAAAGGTGGGAAAGGAAGGTTTAGGTTAATATATCATTTGCACTGACAATGAGATGTATGATATATTTCAAAAGGGAAAAAGAAAAGGTGTATGTGATCCTAACAGGATTGTTGGTGGATATCTCTAACGGGGTTGAGGTAACGAAGTTCTAGGTTTCTAGTTTGGATGATCCTAGTTGTGTGTTAGAGATAGTTTCGTGCATGTATGGTTTTGTGTGTTTGTGAGGATTGAAGGTTGTTGAACTAACTATCACTTATCCAAAGTGAGGAGTAGTTGTAAGGTTTGAGTGTGATGAGTTGAAGGTTATAAGGTTTGAGTGTGATGATCTATGGGTTGAAGGTTCTTAGACTAACTGTCACTGTCAAGAGTGTAGTGTAGCTAAAAGTTTTGAGTGTGATGATGATGTTAATGTGAGGTTTGAAGGTGAGATGCAAGATAAGCTTGCAATGGTGAGGCCTTATATAGGCAAGAGTTGTGGGATTCGAACTAAAGTTGGTGTTAGAGTCCTATGGTGTAGTGAGGGAATCCTAGGGTGTATGTGAGTTTGCAAGATTTTGCAGGTTTGAGGTTAGGAATGCAGGGATCTAAAGGAAACAGTGAAAATTCGTTAAACATAGGCACGGTACCACTAAATACCACACGGTACCATTAAATTTAACGGTACCGTGACCTATTTAACGGTACCGTGACTTGGAAGTCACGAATTTTCCTATACAGCCTAGTTCTGGGCAGCTAAAGGGAAGTTTCCTAGGGAATAAGAATCACATTTGTGTGTTCTTGAGAGTGTTTAGTGAAAGACTATATGAGTATGTTTTCGCTCCCCCTTAATCTATGACCAACCGGACAAGATGTAAAAGATAAAGAGGAAAACAAACGTTGACTGAAGCGATGAGCTTAGTAACGTCATGACAAGTAGTGGATAGCATACGATAAACTTCACCTTTGAAGTCACGTAGCTCTTCTCAATCATTGTGAATATTCATAGAATATTTATATGATGAGACATGTGATTACTTGGAGATATCCTAAGGGTTAAGAAGATAAAATCTTCAGGGTTGTGAGGTAGGTGATAAGGTTATAGGGTTATCTATGTTGATGAAGGAGGGTTATCTCAACGTATCCTAATGTCTTGTTTGAAGTGTGTGTGAGATGAGTGGGATGCGGAAGCATTGGTAGTGTTTAGTACCATGCGGAAGTGAATGGGAAGAAGGCTTAGGAATCAGAAGATAGATACAATCTGTTCTGATAGGATACGGTTCTGGTTCAAGACTACATCGAGTGTGTTTCGATAGTGGTTTTGAAACAGTGAGAATAAACTGTCTCAGCAAATAACGGTCCGACGGTACCGTTAAAAATAACGATATTGTCCCCTATTAAAGAGTACCGTGACCTGCTGAGGTCAGTTTTGACCCAGAATTAGATTTCTGACAAAGAAATTTCACATATGTTGTGATTTTTCTGGACCTTAGATTAAAAGAATTTATACCGAATAAATTCCTTTATGAATGAATCCACCGGGATTCGATGAACGTTTGTCGAGAACGAGAAATGACATTTAATTGCATTTCGCAAATTAAATAAACTTTAAATACTTCGGATGAAATATTTAAGTTGTCATTGGAGTTTAAGAGGATTTTACGAATAAATCTTCGCTGATTAAGGGAGATTTTTCGACACGAGGAGAGAATTTATACCTAATAAATTCTTTGACCGGTACTGGACGAGAAGAAATGACTTTTATATTTCCGAGGAAATACATAGGTAGTCATTAGAGCGATGTGAAAGATGACTTAATATTTCCAGTGAAATATCTAACAGTCATGGGACGAGATCGAGGGAATGACTTGATATTTCCAGTGAAATATTTAAATAGTCATGAGAGGGATTTAAAGAATGACTCAATATTTCCAGTGAAATATTTAAAGAGTCATGAGACGAGACGCACGAGATGACTACAATATTTCCAGTGAAATATTCAAGTAATCATAAGAGGGGTACGAGAGATGACTTTAATATTTCCAGTGAAATATTTAAATAGTCATAAGTTTTATGGAAAATTTCCATCATTCCTAGACCTAGACGGAGATGGTAAGGGGATTTTCGGTTGAGAGGTTTGGTTGATTTAAGGGTTTCTATGTGCTTCGCACGTGAGTGTTTCATGGGGTTTTGAAAGATGTAAAGCTAGGCCTATGGTGCTGATTTGCAGCAGGGTTTGGGATCTTAAGACGTGTATATTCACACGAGGATGAAAGGAACTACTAATTACTTATATAGTAACTCATGAGTCCTTTGGATGAGCGTTTTAACATATGTTGTTAAAAGGCTTGAGTATGATGTTTCGGATATGACATTTAACAATTGCGATCGCAAGTTAAACTTACTTGAATATTTCGGATGAAATATTTAAGTTGTCAACCCTACTCCGAGTTCTACTAGGTTTGTTCCTAACCTTCCCATGACAAAAAGGTGTATTACTTGGAATAAGGCGAAGTGATGACTGGGGAATTAGGGTAACTTCGCGACTACTTTGACTTATGGGTTTTGACACTAGTGTATGGCTCTATGACTTCTAAGGGTTCATAGTGATGGGCATACCTAATTCCTAATGTGTCAAAAGAACATAGTGTGGGTGCAAACTTTACAAGTAAATCAAGTAAAATGCACATATGGAATAAATGCAAACATCATGCAAAACATGATAATCATTTAGCATTTAAGATCATGAAGACATTTAATCATGTCTTATGAGAACATGTTATCATTTTGAAACATGTATGTGGGATGCAAGCAATCTAGGTTTGCTAAGGCAGATCCTAATTACTACTTGTTCAAGATGACATCCTAATGGGAGATATAGTTTAACGATGCAAACTATCTCTAGTCAAATGTAGGAATGAAAATTTTTCAAGTTAGAGAATGAGTATGAGACAATCACTAGTAGTGCTCAATTAAGGCTGAACACGACCATTTTTACTGGTTATACCACAAACCCAACTTCTCTCCTGGAAGCAATTCAACCGTTAGGTCAAATTGAATTTCTAGTGCGATATGTTCTCCAGTAGTCATTCTCATATTAGAAAATTTCAAATTCCTATATTTGCCTATTGAAGTGTAGCAAAGATGATATTAGCTTATTTCGCTAATACATGACCTAATATGACTCAACTAACCATACTTTGAAGGTCGATTAAGAGAATGACATGTCTTACACAACTCCTAACAAAGGCAAGCGAAATATTTTAATTTCGTGTTTGAGATTTAGAGGTTATTTGATGGAGATGGTGTATTTTATGATCTCTTGGACAACATCTTTGTTTGTTGAGTTGTTACATGTTATTTTAACATGATTTGGTTTCCTTGAACCAAGAGACACTCTAATGTGATACAATGTAGAATCTACTACATCGTGTGTGTTTCAAGAATGCTCCTTTGCATATCTTGAGTGAGAATCTAGTAAAGGTTACTTACCTCAATAGATCTTGTGAGCATTTTATTTAAAATGAGACATACTGTTTACTTCAACAAGTATGCTTTTCTAAGAGGAAACTTATCACTCTTATGAATGCTTTGTGAAACAAGTATTTTAGTGTATGACTAATTTTACTTGTTTATGCAATAACACATGACGTATTAGGTTATTATTCAACTCTAATATCCTATATTTGTTAACAGGATGCAATGTATTCTCTTGTAACATAACCATTCATGTCACAAAGAAAATAAGATGCATGGGATATAAGTTATCCTTTGCCAATCTTTTGATAAGAGAAATACATGTGATATTCTCAAAGATTGATGACTTACACAATAGTTAATAACATATTATGTGTGACACTTTTACTAGACATGTGACATTGAGTGTTGAGTCGTTCATGAGCAAAGTTTACATATGTTGTTTGTTTGCTCTTGTTTGGTTTTTCGGAAATGACACATTTACTAATTGCATTGCAATGTAAATTACTTGTATATTTCGGATGAAACATCCAAGTTGTCACTACTACTTAGTTGTGAATTTTATGCATCTTTTAAACATATTAGTTTAATGTTTGGAACACAACTATTGGACAACAAGACTCAATATGGCATCTTCAACACAAGTGTGAGTTATGATCCGATGCATATTATTTTCGTCTTGAAGAGGACGTCATTATTTTCATAACAATCGAGTGTGATTGAGTATGTAGATTCAAGATAATATGTTTCATCATGTTTTGATGTTATCTTTAAGCTAAACAAATAATGACTCCAATTTCATGTCCACACTCAAAAACTTGTCAATTAGATTCGATGATGATATCAATCATAATTTGAATAATGAATTGATATGTACTCGAAATCTTTCTTGACCCTCACAATCACCCCCTTTTTAAAAAGAAAATAAAAATTTAAGGAGTGTGTTCCATTTATTTTAACACTAGTTGTATGTGTGAGGTTAATGACAAACTAAGTTACTACTTTGATATTGTCATTTATTTTTATTTGAGAAAAACTATTTATATTATTATGCATAATACTCTTAGTTTTTCGACACCTCATTAGTATAAAAATAATTATCTTAACCATTTTTATACCACATACGTAAAATACTAAATGTTTAAAACATTTTGTATGTGTGTTAAATCAATGCAAGTTTAATACATTTTCTTTTACTTAAATACTAATGTATTAAAATGACCTTTTATCTTGTTTAGACAACCCATGGTCAAACAAGACAAAATGATGTGATGTTTTAAGGATCATGTTACGGATTTTATGAAAGTGTTAAGTGTTTTGGGGTGATATACTTTTTACACTTAAACCTTTGGAAAAATAATTGTGTAAGACAATATCTTTCGACACACATGATCTACCAACTTAGTTTCTATTCCTAAGAAAGTTACTAAACCATTTTAAGAACTTGCAACAAATGCAAGACAAATGGTTGATGCCTATATGCAATGCAAACTAATTACTTAATATAGTGCAAGTGATTTAGCATGAGCCTTATAAATGCATAAACCGAAAAACTATAATAAGCAAATAGCAATTTAACACACAAAAATACTTATCGTCATTTTGTGTATTAGGTATAACAATGTATACTAAGCTTGATTTTATTTGACAATGAATTGGTTTCCTCCCCATTTCAAATATTTTTGCTGAGCACTTTGAAAACATGTCAAGGTTTAAAAGTTGAATCGCCCTTTTTCAGTTTGACCAAAAATTTACGCAAACAGCATGACCAGAAGACCTTTAGTTGAAAATCAAGGACTTTAACATACTTTCATTTAGAACTAATTCATAAAAATGTTTCTCAAATGAAAGTAGACTCAACATCGTTCAAAATGATGGGCGACACGACTCGTACAGACTCATGGTTGATTTTATATGGATTTTTGAAAATGAACCAAAAATGAAAAACAGACAAACAGATGCACGGCACCATTAAATGACTCACGGTACCATTAAATATAATGGTACCGTACCATATTTAGTGGTACCGTGGTCTGTTTTCTGATTTAGAACTGCATGACTTAATGACTCGTTCTGAAAACATGACCGGACACTTAAAAACACTATTCTTTTAGTGGTTTAAGAAAATCTTCAAGCTAGTATGACAAAGTATACTTAACAACAAAACTTGTAAGTATTAAGCAACTAAATACTTTTCATATTTTTATCACCTTCATGGGTAATTTGATACATGGATCGTACTCAATTTTGAAAACCATTTGTTTTAAAAATTTGAGCAACGTGGCTCTGGTACCAATTGTGGAAACCGTAGAGGGGGGGGTGAATACGTTTCCATTTAAAAACTTAAAACTTTTTGTATCAAACACCCGATCAAGTGTGACGTAATATGAAAAGTGTCAACAATGATCATATATCATCTAGGGATGAATAAATTAAACTACAACACAAGCACAATCAACCATGACACATACATAACATAAGCAACTAGCCACACAAGCATAAACACTATGCAAATATAAACATAAAGCGATAAAGAATAAAATGAAAGTAAAGAGATAAGTTAGAAGGCGCAAACCGGACACGGTGATTTATAGTGGTTCGGTCACGAAGCTCCTCTTCGCCCTACTCCACTCCCCGAGTACCCAACTCGAGAGTTACTTCACTAATCAACAAACTCCCTTAAGGCGGAGAAAACCATACACGTCGCTTATCATATTTCCGACACTAAGCTAGATGTCGAGTGCTAATCTTAGCTAGCACCAATCTACCACGATCTACCCGATCTACACCGTACACGTCGCTTATCCTATTTCCGACACTAAGCTAGATGTCGAGTGCTAATCTTAGCTAGCACCAATCTACACGTCGCTTATCCTATTTCCGACACTAAGCTAAATGTCGAGTGCTAATCTTAGCTAGCACCAATCTACCACGATCTACCCGATCTACCCTTGATCCACATGATCAATCACACAAGCCCAATGGCTTCAAGAGATCTTCACTATCTCTTAAGATCACAATGATCTTGACTCACTCTCTCTCTCAAAAGAAAAGCAATCTTGATGTATGCTATGATACAATCAAGAGTGTAACAAATGTTACAAGACCTAACAACTACAACTCTTGTATCTTCTTGGATGCCTTGAGTTCTTCTCTTGCAAATGAAGAGGAATGATAACACTTTGTATCTATTTGGATACTTTGTGTTCTTCTCTTGCTAATCAAGAGGGATGACAACACTTTGTATCTACTTGGATACTTTGTGTTCTTCTCTTGCTAATCAAGAGGAATGAAGAGGATCACTTGAATGGATGATTGGATCACTCTTAAACAAACTAAGACTCTCCAAATGATCAAAGAAAGTGTTCTAAGTGAAGAGGGATTAGACCAGAGAAAAAGGACTGGAAAAATCAAGTTGGAAGTGTGGAATGGTCCACTATTTATAGGCAAAGAAAAATCTAGCCGTTACATACGGACGGCTCCGTTAAATACCCGACGGCTCCGTTAAATTTAATGGAGCCGTCCCTATTTAAAGGTGCCGTGGACGCTCCCTTTTTTGTCTTTTGTGGGAAGGTTTATTTGGGGAAGTTAGGAGCTGTTTTGGGGGGAAATTTGACTGTTGGGATTTTCAAACATATTTTTCAAAATATAACATTTCTTTTTAATTCAAAAATAATTTGTGAAATATATTTTTGAAAAAAATGTTTTGTCATATTAAAAATGTGAAGTTTAGAAAAATAAAATCTTTTGATCATTTGTCCAGTAGTAGATTTGTTTGTCCATACCTTGAGTGATTTATGTCGGGATGGAAATCTACGACTTCGTTGAAGCATACTTGAGACGTCGGGAGGTGTTGATGTAAGTATGCATTGATGTTTTGTGTTTACAAGTAACTTGCACATTTTACGTTATGTCTTACAAGTTACATGTTTGTCATTATTAAAACCGAAGAAACCGTTTAGTTTTGTAGGTCACGTTAATTATCTCAAACACACTCGTTAATACAAATAAGCACACGTACTACTACTCTAGAATAAGCTACGTAAAGAGAGAAATAAGCTAATAAGATAACGAGAGAAGAGAAGAGAAGAAGAATAAGAAGAGTGGATGGATTTCACTTAATCAAATGTTACTCAAGCAGAGCTTTCGCAATACACATGAAAACCAACAATGAGAATGTATCCCATGCCTTGTATTTATAGGCAATGGGAGGGGAATTATTCTAGGAATATTCCCTTACATGTGATAAGAATAAACTAGCTAATGTGACCGGTCCATGGACTACTAATGGACCGGTCCATAAATACAAACAATATAGTCCTTATAAACAACGGCAACATTATAAATGAACAAGACTTGTAATTATTTAAAACATGTTCCTAACAATCTCCCCCTAAGTCTTGATCATCAATGTTGCCCGACGTCTTCTTTGCTTCTTAGGCTTCCGACGTCTTTATAATCTTTGTTTCTTTGTTCTTGTTTAATGATGATATGTTGTTGTCTTTATCTGCCAATCTCCAACGTCTTCTTGTCTTCTCCATCATGCTCATATGTCTTAGACTTGTTTTCTGCAACTTGTTCTCACTTTTCAATCTTAAAACTTGAGAAAGGTTGATGTGCTTGAACTTTTGACTTTACTATATCATATGTTGAACTTTTGATGTTACTGAGTCTTTTGAGAGAACATTTCTTCAAGATATGAACATGATGTAGTCTTGATGGTCGAACTCCAGCTCCTCAGCAGCAGTAGCAGCAGCAACAGCACGAACCAACCGGTACTTATCAGGCTCAGACTTGAGATCATCAACAGCATAGTGTGAAGACTTTCTCAAATCCTATCCCAGACCGTTCTGAACCGGATTCCCCCAAAAGGGATTACACGGACACACCGAAGTGCACCCACGATTCAGTGAGTCGCTGGAGATCACCCCACGACTGTAGACCGTTTGGAGCAAACACTAAGCGTAACCCACAAGGAGTTACCGAAGTGACCTGCTGACAGAGTTGTTTGATGTTGCTCTGGCAGGATTTCCATTCAATCATTGATAATCACAATTATGACTTCTCTCATGAATGTTCTTGGCAGATTGCTGAGATCTGCGAAGGACACTTTCTTAATTTTACATCCGCTGCCCATGATGTAGAACAGCAGAGTAATACTAAGTGTACCTAAGAGATCTTTTATGAATCTCATGGCTCTAGACTCAATCAGTGCACATTTGTTTGGTCATCGGAGGCATGGAGCAGATTGCCTCCTTTTCAATATCAACACTCTCGTAATGAGAGGTCGATAGATTATGAAGGGTTCTCCGTGTGAATGAAACAAATGTCTTTTGAGAGACACTTGAGTGGCTTAGAAGGTTTATTAGTGCGTCACTGGGTCCATGACGTCTTTAGTCTTCAATACCGGTGATGCTCATCAACCAGTAGATTATGAATTGAACCCGGTGTCTGCCCTAAGGTTGAACAAATGGAGGGCTATTTCTTTTCACCCTTTTCTTTACTTTTTTTTTTAATTCTTCAACCCCTTCTTTCTCTGTTCATTCATTTTCTCCTTTTTATATCATACCTAGGACTTTCTAGTTTTAAACTATTGGTATTGTCCTTGGGTAGATCCCTCCGGCTCTGGCGGATCATAGGACGGTTTTCCCTAACCTTAGTCACCTTATAACTCCATGACTATCCTAATGATGCCATAAACCAAACCATTTGAAAATCTCTCAAAGTGTCGATAATTGTAAAGACATTTTGTTGACACCTTGAGAGTTTGATGATTTTTCAGAAATATTCCCCTTAACATGTGCGCATAAGTATTAAATTTCGAAATTTGCACATGCCGGAAAGAGTTGGCACTTTTTGAATTGATTGACTTTCAATGAACCTGATCGTTGCGAGATACGCTTACATCACCAGTTAAACTGGCTTGAAATTATTACCCGTCCAGATCAGATTCAAAGATTATCGCTCGAAATCGGTACATTCTACTCAGACACATCCTTTGCGAGACACGCTTACATCACCAGTTAAACTGGCTTGAAATTATTACCCGTCCGGGATATGTCCTTTCGACTACTGACTTTCCTATTCGTCAATTCGAGAGTCAATTCTGAGTTTAAGCACACGAGATTCCAGCAATTGAGACATCATATTTTAATCATCTTTTTCTTCTCCCCCTCAAAAATAGCATACTCATGATGTTTTTGAAAAACGTTTATGATTAAAATATGTTGTTTTTGAGTTTTAGGGAAGAATTTCAAGAACATTTATCATTCTTTGAACAAAGATTATATTTTCAAATACTCCCCCTTAACAAGGGAATACTTGTCCTTATGAGCAGAATGTTTGAAAAACCTTTGGAAAACATTCTGGTTTTAATTCTGCTCATAAGTAAGAAGCTTTCGCTCCTTTTTCAGGATTGAGGCACTGAAGCGTACCTCAGGGTCCTTTCTTTGGGGTCCGGGTTGTACACTATTATGTGTGCACAAGCCGTAATGTACAGGCCAATTATGGAAAGAAGAATGATATGATGAAATTTGAGAATTGATTCTTACATCATCCACCTTTACCAAAAGTTGTGAACACTGGGTCAGTTCGCTGAAATAGTCTGATGGCGAATGGTGGACGACCCCCAACATAGCTCTCTAGCCTCCTCATCTGATCCCGATGGTATAACCGTTCTTCCATCTTCCGAATAAATTCCTTGACTTGTCGCAGCTCCTTCGAATTCCATCTTCTTGATTTTTCCAACATCGAATCTCGAACTCTATTAGCTAACCCATCATGTACACTCTTTAGGGTATCATCACAGAACTTGTGAATTTCATTGAATGCCATGAAGCGGTGAAAATCAGTTGTGCTTCTGTAGACGAACCCAAAGTTTGGACGATGTAGCATGGTGACTGAGGGTCCTTTTTGCTGTTTAGAAGGAATTGTGGTTCAACAAGGTTAAGCTGAGTCTGATAACTTTCAACACCAAGCTGGAGATCTTCTACACGTTCTTTGATGATGGTTCTCCTGATGTAATGACAGAGGGAAGTACTAAGTGCATATCGAAGCTCATTGGTCAGATGCTGCAGTTTGCCTTAGTCTTACCTTTTGAATGAGTCTTTGAAGATCCAGATTCTTCAATCATCTTGGCAAGACCCACACGACGTTCACGGTATGCTTGGTCGTAATCATGATAAGCTTTTGTTTCTTTGACCTCATCAGGCATCAAAAAATTCTGGCAACCTTGCACCTTGCTTTCGCGTGCTTTCTTTTGGGAAATAAACTTTGCTCAATGTTTTATCCATGCTATACTCATGAACCTCTTGATCAGTAGGACGCTTATCAAGGTCTTCATGTTGATCAAGTAGATAGCTGATAAGAACTTTGGTGTATCGAACAAATGGGATTTTCTTGGATGCTTTACGCATTAAGTACATTATGTCTTCCCAGATGAGAGCAGCAAAGTCAATAGGTTCTTGGTTTAGAAATCCCCATAACACTTGAAGATGAGACAGTCTTGGATGCTCAAACCCACTATCTCTTCCAGTTATAGAATGTGTTATGATGAAGAAGATAGTCCTCCATGGTTGAGGAATGTATCTAGCATTAACTTTGGAGATCGTGGTTAATGGTGTATCAGGTTGAACATCATAACCAATATCTTCCAGGAATTGCATGACCTCAGACTCTGAAGGTGTTAGGTGGTATCGGTTAGAAGCTTCAGGTGCCTCTGGAAGTTTTAAGGCTTTTCTGAGTGTAGCAGGTGTGACTCTGATTTTCTTCCGATCCAGTGTACAAGTAAAAGACTTGTCATCATTGATTCTTATGAAGGTATCCCAGAATTGATGAATATATAGCTCTGGAATGGTGTCTGAGCTGTCAAGAAGATCCCTGCATTTGTGAGCTTTGAGAATCTCTACAGCAATCTGGCAACTGGAGTCGGAACACTTGATCTTGTCCAATTCTACCCGTGAATTGTTCTTCCCTATTTCCAGAGTATACCCACGAGGAAAGACTTCTTCTTTGGTGAGAGCAGGAAGAGGTTGTTGTTGTGAAGTTGCCATTGATGTTTCTGAATCAACAATCATATACAAATATACAGAATGCATGTTTGTTAGAAAAATTGTTAGCTTTTGAAAGCAATACATAGCATCCTATTGTATTTATGATTGGTTGTTACATGCTTGGTCAAAGAATTTATCAAAAACTAGCCAAATTCTATAAAATTTGATTAATCTTGATAAGTATAAAGGATATATGATATGTGTCGTTTTACACATATCTTTTCGTCCAATTTTCGAGTCAAAACAACCAAAAACACTTTAAAACGATCAAATAATGTTAAAAATATCTTTGAAATGTGTTTTTGTGTATTCCATATGCAAAATGATTGAAAACGATTGAAAAACAAACAAAATTTGCATAAATGGCAAGTCTAGTCCCTCAAGCTTGAAAAATAAAAAATAAAAAAAAATATAAATAATAATAAATTTTTGGTCCTTGGATTATTTTTAGTTGGCAAAATTGGTCCTCGGATGAACTTTACAAAATTGGCAAGGTTGGTCCCTTCAATTTCATAAATTACACCTATGGTCCTTGTGTTTAACTAAATTTAATCCTAACCTATCCAAAATATAACAAACCGGACCCCATTATACCTTAATACCCGGATACCCACGAAAACCAAACCCAACTAACCAAATCCCAACCCATCTAAATATCTAACACAGCCTAACCCTTTGCTAAACTAAACACAGCCCATCGCTAGCCCATCAAACCAAAACCACCCCATTACCCAACCCATTCAACAGACCCGACCCAATCTCGCTAAACTAAAATACGGGGTAAATAAGAGAGTCAAACCCCCAATACAAGTCAAAATCCCTAACCACAGTTTCCTGCATCTTCCCCAAAAAATCCCTAACCCGCCAAAACCCACACAACCCCCAACGCCTCCCCAGTCACTTTCTCCTTTCCAGCTCCCTCACCTCAGTCCAAAGCATCCTCACGGGTTCACCTCCACCTCATCAAATCAACGGCTGAGATCACTTGAACCAATCCAACGGTGTCAAGATTAAAGAAAGAAGACAGAGCAACGGAACCCTAGTTATTTCTTTTTTTATAAATAGGATAGTAGTAGTTTTCATTTTTTTAGGTTTTATTTAGCTAAAAAAAAACTCTCGGTATGTATTTTTTTTTCTTTTAGTGTAATTTAATTTTAAGTTTAGTGTAATTTTAGTTTTAGTTTAAAAGTAGATTTAATTTTAGTTTTTAATTTCGAAGGTATTGTAATCTTTTAATTCACTCAGTTTAATCATTTATTGTTCTTGTACGTTATCGTTATTTAAGCTTGAGATTTTATTTTATTTTTGTCAACGTTTTCTGTTGGTGATTGAGATTAACAGTTGGTCATTTTTGCTTAGATGTGTTGGAATTAAGTGGTAATCAGTTGGTAATTAATGAAAGCTTGAGTTTGTGTTTTTTTTGGTTAACGTAAAATTAAGTTAGAATCTGTTCATCGTTGTTGTATATGTTGTTGTTTTAAGATGATGTTATTGAATTTGTTTAAGGCTGTGTTCTTTTTAATTGTTGGTAATTTTATTTGCTTCGGTTAGATTGCTGTTATAGCTTATTGTAATAAGTTGTTAGTTTAAAGTTTAAGTCATGTGGTGAATAAGTTATGTTGCTGAATCAGTTGTTGTTGTGATTTGTTTTAAAGTTATGTTGCTTTTATTGAATCAGTAGATGTTTAAGGTTAAGTTTTAGGCTGTGTTTATGTATTTTTTTTAGTTTGAGAATCAGTAGTGAATCAGTACTTAGCAAAGATTAAAATTGAAAAAAAATATATAAAGTTCAAAAGAGCAAGAGGTGGGATTCGAACCCCAGACCTCTTGCTTAGCAAATCCCACCACACAACCAACACACCAGACCATCTGGGCTACAGCCCTCTTTCCTTATAGGATTTAATTAGTTTTTATTTAATCTAAATTTTAGTTGTTTTGCCTTAATGTCAGTTTTTTTTTTTTATTTTTAAATTAGCTTGCAAATTAATATTAAATTTTAATTAAAAAAAAATGTTATTCTTTTTATAAAATTTTCTTTTGTTATTTAGAATGTAAGAAAAATAATTTAGTTCCCGTAGAGTTTATATTTCATCATTTTCACGTTTTTAGCTTCGTTCTAGTTCCCGTTTTCGTTAATTCGCGTTTCTTTTATTTTAATTACGTTTTTAATCACGTTTATTTTTCCTTAATTGTTTTTCTCGTCTTTTAAATCGTTTTTAATTTATGTTCATATATCTTAGTTTAGAAACCCAAAAATCCCACTTTATTTCACCATTCAAACACGTGCACGATTCGAGATCACGAAATTCCATTCACGCCTTCGTTGGGGATAACGACCCGGGAATACAACTTCCATTGTATTCTTTGGAAATAAATACGACTTGATTTTAACCGATCAAATTTTGGCGCCGCTGCCGGGGAAGGCTGACGCGAATTTTTAAATCTCGTTTGTCGTTGCGTGTTTTTGTAAATATTTTCTTATTAAAAAGCCAAAAAGATTTTTATTTCAAAATTTATTTTCCTTTTTCCCTTTGAATTTTTCAAAATGTTATTAAAAATCCAAAAAGATTCTTCTTTGCCCTCTTATCCGTTTAATTCCTTTTCTCACCCTCTAAACGTTTTATTCTATCTTCTTAACCCTCTACACGTTTGATTCTTTTTATGTCTACATCTTACAACTACGGTTGTGAATGGTGTGGGGGACCTCCAAATGGTGGAAATTGCCAAGGTTGTAGCATTGTGAATTTGGGAAACGGGTTTGTCTATGACCAAAATCCCAACAATGAAACAACCAATTTCCTTAACCAACCCCCGCACCAGGAGATGGAAACATATTCTTGTGAATTTTGTGGAGGTTGTCCTCATCCGGGATTTGATTGTCGAACGGGAGACTTGCTTGTCTATGAGCAGAACCCTTATAACAATCAGACATCATCCGGATTTGACACATCTTCATATTATTCACCACCACAACAGTTTTACTGTTGTGAATACTGTGGAGGTCCTCACTATAGCTCTGATTGTCAAACAAGGTACCCGCTTGTCTATGAGCATGACCCTTGTAACAATTATGATTATTCTTATCCTCCACAGTATCAAACCACTCAAAGCCAGCCTCAGCTATCTCTTGAAGATATATTCCAAGAACTTCAAGAGATACGAATTGAACTTACAAATCTGGCTATTAAACAAAACCCAAATGATCGTCATGGTGAGTCTATGGAAGATTTACTCGCCATAGAACGAGCAGCACACAACCGTTTCTTGTTTGATCAGGCGTGCAAGCTCGATGACGATGATAATGACGAGGAGAGTACTATTCCCTTGAGCGATATCATTTCTCAACTCCCTCAGTCTATTGCAATCACATCATTCTTTCCATCTATGAACCCTGATGACTCTCCTACTATGGGGGATGAGCATCTTAGCACTGTTCCTGAAAAGGAATCGGACGAATTCATAAAGTCTAGTGCTGAGATCCTTATCCCAATCCCAAGTGAGTCTGAGGATATATCGGATGATGAATGTGATTTGTCTCTTTGTAGTGATCATCCTTTTGACACTACTGATGATACTTCCGGGATCTTCTCTAACCATCTTTTCAATTCAAATGATGATTTTTCCTCTAGTGATGACGAATCACTTTCTGATGAGGAAGTTCAAAATGAAAGTCTCAAAGTCTATTCGAATTCTCTTTTTGAATTTGATGATGAGTACTTTTCAAACAAAAATCCTCTCTTTGATGAAGAGTTAGAGAACGATGAGGTCAAGGACTCTATTATCTCAAATCTTGATGATATGACCTCGGTTCTTAATCCCGATATTCTTCCTTCTCCGACATATGTGACACTTCCCTTTGAAGATCGCCATTATATTGACGTCACATATGTCGTTCGAGTCTTTCTACCTTTCTGTGATTATAAGGTAGCTTGTCCTTCCATTCTCTCCGTTGAGAATGAGGACAAAATTTTTGACCCCGGCATCTGAGCCGGATGTATTTCATCGGAGTGGAACTTTCATGTACTTCAATGTTTATCTAAACATTTTGAATGAAAGTCCGATGGAGATTTTCTTTTCCACATGCTTCCCCAAGAACAAATGAATTCGGGGTCGAGTCAAGCTAGCGACTCGGTGAACAAAAATATTAGCGCACCATATGGGTTTTCACCCATATTTCTGACTTCTTTCTACTTTCTACCACCCTAGTGTGGGGGAGGTGCCCCCCGCTGTTGTATATAAATTTCAAAAAAAAAAAAAAAAAAAAAAAAAAAAAAAAAAATTTGCAAACACAAAAATAAAATAAATGGCCCGTAATATTTCCCTTTTACGTTCTCAGTTTCGGCATAACAGCCGGTACTTTGAATATTGAGGACAATATTCATTTCTAGTGTGGGGGGAATTCTCACGAATTTAATCACGTATATATACCATCTAATTCCCCCGTTTTTGGCCAAAAAAATTTTTTTTTTGGTGTAAGTGTTTTGCACTTACACAATAAATGGTTATCAGTCCACCATGTCTAACACACAAAAGGATTGGCTAATCCAAGAGCAAACGGCTCTTGGTAAAGATACATCAAATCCGTTTACGGCTTACAATTTGCCCAAAATTGTATGGTATTCGACTCACCATATCCTAAAAAGATGAAGAGTTGGCTAGCCCGCAAGATTATGGCTTGTGGTAAAGGCAGTTGGAAAACCATAATTGGTCATCAGCTCACCAAAGATAATAAGTTGTTTTATCTAAGAGTTGGCTAGTCCAGAAGCAAACGGCTTCTGGTAAAGACAAATCAAATCCGTTGGCAGCTGATGATTTGCTCAAAATCATATGGTTATCAGTGTACCATAGTTCTTACTTGAACTAAAACATTTGGCTACTCCAGAGGTGATGGCTTCTGGTAAAGAGATACATCCATCAACTTTTCATAAAAAATTGCTAGGGACTAGCAATTGCTCAGTGTGGGGGATTTGATATGTGTCGTTTTACACATATCTTTTCGTCCAATTTTCGAGTCAAAACAACCAAAAACACTTTAAAACGATCAAATAATGTTAAAAATATCTTTGAAATGTGTTTTTGTGTATTCCATATGCAAAATGATTGAAAACGATTGAAAAACAAACAAAATTTGCATAAATGGCAAGTCTAGTCCCTCAAGCTTGAAAAATAAAAAATAAAAAAAAAATATAAATAATAATAAATTTTTGGTCCTTGGATTATTTTTAGTTGGCAAAATTGGTCCTCGGATGAACTTTACAAAATTGGCAAGGTTGGTCCCTTCAATTTCATAAATTACACCTATGGTCCTTGTGTTTAACTAAATTTAATCCTAACCTATCCAAAATATAACAAACCGGACCCCATTATACCTTAATACCCGGATACCCACGAAAACCAAACCCAACTAACCAAATCCCAACCCATCTAAATATCTAACACAGCCTAACCCTTTGCTAAACTAAACACAGCCCATCGCTAGCCCATCAAACCAAAACCACCCCATTACCCAACCCATTCAACAGACCCGACCCAATCTCGCTAAACTAAAATACGGGGTAAATAAGAGAGTCAAACCCCCAATACAAGTCAAAATCCCTAACCACAGTTTCCTGCATCTTCCCCAAAAAATCCCTAACCCGCCAAAACCCACACAACCCCCAACGCCTCCCCAGTCACTTTCTCCTTTCCAGCTCCCTCACCTCAGTCCAAAGCATCCTCACGGGTTCACCTCCACCTCATCAAATCAACGGCTGAGATCACTTGAACCAATCCAACGGTGTCAAGATTAAAGAAAGAAGACAGAGCAACGGAACCCTAGTTATTTCTTTTTTTATAAATTGGATAGTAGTAGTTTTCATTTTTTTAGGTTTTATTTAGCTAAAAAAAAACTCTCGGTATGTATTTTTTTTTCTTTTAGTGTAATTTAATTTTAAGTTTAGTGTAATTTTAGTTTTAGTTTAAAAGTAGATTTAATTTTAGTTTTTAATTTCGAAGGTATTGTAATCTTTTAATTCACTCAGTTTAATCATTTATTGTTCTTGTACGTTATCGTTATTTAAGCTTGAGATTTTATTTTATTTTTGTCAACGTTTTCTGTTGGTGATTGAGATTAACAGTTGGTCATTTTTGCTTAGATGTGTTGGAATTAAGTGGTAATCAGTTGGTAATTAATGAAAGCTTGAGTTTGTGTTTTTTTTGGTTAACGTAAAATTAAGTTAGAATCTGTTCATCGTTGTTGTATATGTTGTTGTTTTAAGATGATGTTATTGAATTTGTTTAAGGCTGTGTTCTTTTTAATTGTTGGTAATTTTATTTGCTTCGGTTAGATTGCTGTTATAGCTTATTGTAATAAGTTGTTAGTTTAAAGTTTAAGTCATGTGGTGAATAAGTTATGTTGCTGAATCAGTTGTTGTTGTGATTTGTTTTAAAGTTATGTTGCTTTTATTGAATCAGTAGATGTTTAAGGTTAAGTTTTAGGCTGTGTTTATGTATTTTTTTTAGTTTGAGAATCAGTAGTGAATCAGTACTTAGCAAAGATTAAAATTGAAAAAAAATATATAAAGTTCAAAAGAGCAAGAGGTGGGATTCGAACCCCAGACCTCTTGCTTAGCAAATCCCACACACACAACCAACACACCAGACCATCTGGGCTACAGCCCTCTTTCCTTATAGGATTTAATTAGTTTTTATTTAATCTAAATTTTAGTTGTTTTGCCTTAATGTCAGTTTTTTTTTTTATTTTTAAATTAGCTTGCAAATTAATATTAAATTTTAATTAAAAAAAAATGTTATTCTTTTTATAAAATTTTCTTTTGTTATTTAGAATGTAAGAAAAATAATTTAGTTCCCGTAGAGTTTATATTTCATCATTTTCACGTTTTTAGCTTCGTTCTAATTCCCGTTTTCGTTAATTCGCGTTTCTTTTATTTTAATTACGTTTTTAATCACGTTTATTTTTCCTTAATTGTTTTTCTCGTCTTTTAAATCGTTTTTAATTTATGTTCATATATCTTAGTTTAGAAACCCAAAAATCCCACTTTATTTCACCATTCAAACACGTGCACGATTCGAGATCACGAAATTCCATTCACGCCTTCGTTGGGGATAACGACCCGGGAATACAACTTCCATTGTATTCTTTGGAAATAAATACGACTTGATTTTAACCGATCAATATACCTAAGGAAATTGATCAAAATTTTATATCAGATCACAACTGCGATAAATTATGTCAACTGCGATAATTATTGTCAACTGCGATAATTATTGTCAACTGCGATAATTATGACAACTGCGATAATCATTCAATCAAGATAAGTATCTTAATTGTAATAATTATCCAACTGCAATAATCATCTCAACTGCGATAATCATCCCAACTGCGATAATTAGCCCAACTGAGATAATTAGCCCAACTGCGATAATTATCCAACTGCGATAATTATCCAACTGCGATAGTTATGTCAATCAAGATAATTAAATCAATCAAGATAAGAATCTCAACTGCGATAATTATCTCAACTGCGATAAGTATCTCAACTGCGATAACTATCCCAACTGCGATAATTTTGGCCAACTTCGATAAACTCTTATACAAGAGTTTACGAACATATTTGTCGATGAACATATGCTTAAATCTTTATTGTAACTCATGATTTGTGACCACAGATTTTCACAAACAATTTGAATGACTATTATGGACATTTTGGCTAAGTTATAACAAAAACGAACCACAAATAAGCATAGATCAAACTGCTAGTGTCCAAGTTCTTCTTAAACCCTAAAATCGAATCGATTCACTTAAATTGTTTCTGGGTACAAATCACGCATGCCAATATTCAATTAAACATCAAACAACAACTTTCCAATCAACAGATTATGCAATAATACATTCACAAAGTTTTCCCCAAATCGTTGCTTAAACCCTAAAATTCGATTAGACTAATTTGTGGTTTCTGGGAGTAAGTAAGCATGCAATATAGGATTACTAACATTGTAAAAGTATTATCGTACAATCATTTTCAACTCAAACACTCTAAATCCAAGATCCCCAATTTAACGCAAAACCCTAGAACTAACTTCTACAATTTTGATTGTTCTAGCCGTTGGATCAAGAATCTGTTCAAAACCATCTTATATAATCACATTTTAATCATAAGATCACTCACAAATTTTGAAAATCTTGAGCGGATTTGCAGATTGAATGTTAGCCGTCGATGATGGTGGGTGGGTATATTGAATGCGGTTGGTGTAATTGGCAGAGATAATAACTGCGATAATTAATTATGCTTGACTTAAATATCTACCAATTTATCTTTGCACGTTTTACACATTTAGCCCCCTAACCTTGATTATTATGAACACTAGGTCCTAAACCACCATCAAACTAACACTTAGTCTCACTTTTGTACATTTAAGGCACACAAGTTTGTTATCTTAAAATCTTATCACCAAATTGCACAACAATTTCTGAAAAAAATATGCAAGTACAATTTAAAACTTGTGGAAAAAATTATGTCTCCCCCGCAACACGTGTTCAAAAATAATTAGTGACATAAAAAAATGAACAAAGTGTTGGATAAGGGATTGTACTTGCATTTTTTTTTTTTTTTTTTAATGTTTATTTACAAAGATAGTTTGGATATTCGACTCATTTATTTGTTTTTGAGAAAGTTTGTCAATTCTTGGGGAGTCAAACATCGCATTCCAATTTGATGAACCAATTTCACAAAACGATCATGAGGTAAGGCTTTCGTGAAAAGATCCGCCAATTGGTGTTCCGTTCCCACAAAATACAACTCAACGGTACCCTGCTCCACATGCTCCTTGATGAAGTGATATCTGAGAGCGATGTGTTTGGACTTGGAATGTTGCACAGTGTTGCATGAGATAGCGATGGCACTTTTGGAGTCACAGTACATCGGAATTTTGTTGAATACGTAACCATAATCCATCAGTTGTGATCGCATCCAAATGATTTGAGCACAACAGGCAGACATGGCTACATACTCTGATTCCGTGGATGAAAGAGACGTACAATCTTGCTTCTTGGACTGCCAGGACACCAGCTTATCACCTAGGAATTGAACACCACCGGATGTGCTCTTTCGTGTATCAATACATCCCGCATGATCCGCATCTGAAAAAGCAGTTAGTGCAAAACCAGAATCCTTTGGATACCAGATCCCCAAATGAATGGTTCCCTTGATGTATCTAAGGATTCTTTTAACAGCAGATAAATGTCTTTCTGTTGGGTTAGACTGATAGCGTGAACACAGGTATGTGGCAAATACAACATCCGGTCTGCTAGCGGTGAGATACATGAGAGACCCAATTATGCTACGATAATTTGTAGGATCAGTGGGTTTCCCATGTATGTCAGCATCTAGCTTCGGGGATGAGGAGGACATTGGGGTGTTATAGGTGTCACTAGTTGTCATGCCATGCTTTTTTAGTATCTCTTGTGCATATTTAGACTGACTCAAGAATATACCACGAGGTGATTGGTGAACTTGTAATCCTAGAAAAAAGTTTAATTCACCGATCATGGACATCTCAAAGTTTTGTTTCATAAGTTTTGCAAAAGCGTTTGAGTACTTTTTATGGGTAGACCCAAAAATGATGTCATCCACATAAATTTGTACGATGAGAATGTCCTCCCCGTGTTTTTGTATAAACAAAGTCGGGTCCACAGATCCTTTAGTAAAATGATTAGCAAGCAAGAATGCAGCAAGTTTATCGTACCATGCCCTCGGGGCTTGTTTAAGGCCGTAGAGAGCTTTCTTAAGCCTGTAAACGTGTTGTGGATGTTCTGGATCGACGAAGCCCTCTGGTTGTGAAACATACACCTCTTCACGAAGTTGTCCGTTCAAAAATGTTGTCTTCACGTCCATTTGGTAAACTGTGATGTTCTTATGAGCCGCGTACGCCAGAAACATTCGCACTGCCTCAAGCCTAGCCACTGGAGCAAAAGATTCCTCGAAATCAATTCCCTCTTCTTGGCTATACCCTTTAGCAACCAACCGAGACTTGTTACGAATAACCGTTCCTTCTGCATCCAGCTTATTTTTCCAAATCCATTTTAAACCCACAACATACACTCCATCTGGTTTTTCAACGAGTTCCCAGACTTCCAATCTTTTGAACTGATCCAACTCCTCTTGCATTGATTCAATCCAATTGTCATAAGTCATGGCCTCTTTGATATTTTTCAGTTCAGCTTGACAAACGGTGAGAGCATAAATGCAGGTTTCACCATCTGTGTGGAGTTTCTGTCGTGTCATAACTGGTTTATCTGGATTGCCAATCACATTAACTAACGGATGATCCCTTGTCCATTTATGAGTCGATGGGTAGTGTTGAATGTTGTGATGATGATATGACGGGTCCATGTTGCTCGAGGATGATTCTCCTGTATCTGGAACGTTTGGTGGTGGAGCAAATGGATTAAAGAAGGCGTTCCCGTCATATCCTGATGGTGTTGGAACATTGTTAGAAATGGGGGATGAATCTTCAACTGCAGGTTGAGGTGTTTTCTCCATTGATGATGATGATTCAGGTTGTGGTGCATCATCAACAACTACTGTAGAGGTAGATGCTGATGGATCAGGTGCTTGATATGGAAGTTGTTGAGCAGCAGAACTGGTGGAAGCATCTGATGCACTATTAACACGAACGTCATCAAACATTGGTGCAAACAAATCTTCCAGATCCTTCCTGTTGAAAGGTAGGGGTGCAGCCGAAGATTCAGGAAAGTTCAGACGGTTATGTGCGGGTTCTAAGCGGTCTTGCTCAGAAGCCATTTCAGTGAGTTCATCAAAATTAGCGTGTATGGTTTCTTGAATATCCCCGGTCCGACGATTCCAAATTCTGTATCCCTTGGAGTTCTCACAGTATCCTACAAATATCCCAATATCTGCTTTAGCCTTAAGTTTACCAAGATCATCTTTATCATTCTTCGGATAACACAATGCTCCAAAGACGTGAAAATAGTTGATGTTTGGTTTTCTTCCTTGTATAAGCTCATATGGTGTTTTGCTGTGTCTTTTGTTGATCATTGCACGATTCTGAGTATAACAAGCAGTATTGACAGCTTCAGCCCAAAGATAATCCGGTAATTGAGCATTGATCAACATAGTTCGAGCTGCTTCCACGAGCGTACGGTTTCGTCTTTCAACTACACCATTTTGTTCTGGAGTGCGAGCTATTGATGTCTGATGAACAATACCCTGTTTCTCAGTGAATTCCCGAATGATTTGATTCTTAAATTCAGTCCTGTTGTCTGTTCTGATGATGCGGACAGTGTTGCGGACTTGAACTTGAATCTTGGTGAGAAACGTGATGAGGATAGAAGGAACTTGATCTTTTGTCCGAAGAAAATAGACCCAAGTCCATCTTGAGTAATCATCTACTATTACCAGAATATACTTCTTCCCGTTAATACTCTGAACTCGCATCGGACCACACAAATCCATATGAAGCAGTTGTAGGACATGGTCTGTGCTGTGTTCTGTTTTGGGAGGAAAATGAGCACGGTGACCTTTCCCTTGTTCACACGCAGAACACAAGTGGTCCTTGGCATATCTGAATTTTGGTAGACCGTCAACTAATTTCTTCTTGGCAAGGTCAGTGATGGTTTTAAAGTTGAGATGAGACAATCTTTTGTGCCATAACCAAGCCTTTGTGGGGTGAGCCTTGGAGAGTAAACAAATAGGAGTAGAAGCTGTCATGCCTTCAAGAGAGATAGTATACAGGCTGGTTCCGCGTTTCCCTTTCATGAGGTCGTTGCCTTGAAGATCACGAATAAAGCAAGTTTTTCTCCTGAATGCTACTTCCAAGTCTCCATCGCAGAATTGTCCCACGGAGAATAAATTATGACCAAGGCCTTCAACATAATACACACGGCTGATTTCGATGTTCCCATTAATGTAATCCCCATAGCCCATAATTGCAGCGAAGTGATCATTCCCGAATCTGACCGTTCTGATAAACTTTGCAATAAAGTTTTGAAGAAGTTTGAGATTGCCGGTCATGTGTCGGGAGCACCCGCTATCAACAATCCAAAGGACAATTTGTATCACCTGCATCACAAACATTGGAAACAGGTGGAGATTTGATAACGGTTGGATCCGCTGGGTTAGTAACACAAGAGGTTAGTACTTTAGGTAACCATTTAAAACCAAAAGTGTGTTGTAACCAACGTTGCCAGGTCCAACTAGTCTCTGCCTTTTTCCTAATGTATGCACTAGGTGACTTTGTAGTCTTGGATTTGGGCTTTTCCAGATTCTTCTCAGAAACATCTAGTGGTGGGCATTCCTAAAATGGACTTTTCACTGGTTTTAAGCCTAGAGGAAGCGCCACTATTTCGTTTCTTTCTCTTAGTCAGCAAAGTTTTAGCAACACATTTTGTATGATCACCAGATAGTATGCTATTACGACAAAAAACACAAGTAGCATCAACCAAAACATCTTCATTAACATTTAAAGATTCATCATTTGTTACATCAATCTTAGAACTAGACTCAGATAAGTGCAATTCTATTCCTGATGTTACATTTGTCTTATTCAAACTACTAGCTGGAACTTCTTCAGACTTAGATAAGTCCTTCCTAGGTTTCTTGACTCTAAGCTTCCTCTGTTTCTTGTGAGTCTTGGAATGGCTGACCTTAGGTGTGGTTTCTAGTCCTGTGGAAGTACAAGTAGCTGAATTAGTGGTTACATCAGATGCTTGGGTATGTTCTTTGTCCACTACATACATCCCTGGGGCAATCTTATGAGTGTTTGTTTTGCCTGTGTCTAAAACTCTGATTTTCTTCTACAAATCAATAATGATGTGTTGGAACTCTTGATTTTGAGAGTCTAATTTTCGATTGAGGCGGACTGTGTCATTTCGGTTTTGGAGAATTTCATCCAGTTCCTTTTCATTTTCAAACAATTTAATTTTTAAAAAAGCTTTTGTTTCCTTAAACTTTTCAGGAACATGACTGTTTTGAAATGATAAAGATGCTATAATATGTTGAAATTTAAGTTCAAATTCAACACTCTGTTTTTGACACCAGTTAAGCCTTTTTTGAAGATTAAAAACTTTGTTTTCCACATCATTGTTGATCTGTCGAAGAATCTCATTCTCATGTACCAGATTATCAATCTCCATACGCAACATCTTACTATTCACAGCATGATCATTCACAAGTAAAGCATTACCAGATTCATAGAGCGAATTCATAATCACAGACACCACGTCATAACACAAAACTTTTTCCAAGAGTCGATCATTTTCTTTTGCTAAAAATTTCCTTTGAAGTTTTTGACGTTGAACCTTGTCATCTTTAGCTTTGAAAATGGTTTGCATAGATGCTACCTCTGTGTATAACTCCTCTTCCCATTTTGTTGCGCATTTCTTTAGATTTCTGACATGAGGAAGAATTTTCTTTTGAAGAATCTCTTTCTTTTCTTTTTGAACAGGAGAAAGAAAAGAAGAGGTAGGAATTTGAGAACTAAACTCAATTTCATTCTCCAAACGAGAAATGTCGTCCATAAATGTCTTAAAATATCGAAGAACCTGACATTTTGGAGGCATTTGTGGATCAGCAAGATCCTCTGTCAGACATTCTTTGAAATGTACAGCAGTCGTGGGAACAGAAGTTGTAGACGAAGGAACACTTATGTTTGTGTATGTTAACGTTTGTTCTGGATGGTCCGTAGGAGGGACAAATGATAGCTCAAATGAGGTCGTGCATTATAATCATAATGTATCTTTGAAAATTTTGTTTGTGAATCTGATCGACCCTCAATCTTGTTTTCCAGAAAATCAGTTTCTTCATCAACAGAATACATAACAACACGTTGAAAGGTATCATCTAACAGAAATGTTGCATTGTATAACTTGGGATTGTCTTTAAGTGCTTTGTGTAAATTACGGGGTGTGTCACTTCCAAGTGCAAAACTTACTCCTTTAGGACTCGGTTTCACAACATTCTTTTGAATTTGCGTTACAGAATTACCCGTTTTATACACAACATTTTGAAATTCTTTGAGTTTGGTTTCCAAATCCAGAATTTGATCAAGATATGAGTCAACACATTTCCTAGTGGCTTGCTTTTCTTCAAGAAGAGCCTGCTGAGAAGTTGAAAGCTCAAATTGAGTTTTTAACAACTCAGAAGTTAAAGCATCAATTTGTTTTTTGAATTCAAATTGATCCTTTTCTTTTTGAGAGAGAAGCTCAGCTTTGGCAATGGTTAGCTCACGAACTTGACTTTCTAAATTTTGAACTTTGACATATTCTTGTTGGAAAGCTATTTCAAAACCTTTTTCACGTTTATCTTGTTTAAGATAACCCGAAAGTTGTAGTTGGTAGCACTCATTATCCTTTGTTAACAATGCAATTTTATCTTTGAGCTTCTGATTGATGTCATTGCATTTTTCTATTTGTGACTGGGTGGTCAATAACAAGGCCTGTAACTCCGAATCTTGATCAGTCAAAGGATCTGTTGGATCAAGATGATTACAATTGTCATCATCAATGAGATCATCAAATGAAACAACGGTATTATCATCATCAAACGATACTACCGTGTTTATTTGATCATCGGATGGTGATGAGAATGAATCATGTTGATCAAACGTTTCATTTGTAGATGAAGATGCAGCTGGTAAAGCAATTTCATGGATGAGACATGTAGGATCAGGTACCTGAGAAAGACCATCGGTATCATATACCGGGACTGACTCGGACATATTCATTTCTTGCATATTAGCCATAAGCATGACTGCAGCATTTGCCTCTAGATCTTCCATTTCATCATCTGATTCCACATTAGCCATAAAACTTTGATCATTCTGAGTCATCCTTCCAGCAGCTTTTTCATCTTTGAGTACCATCAGAAGAGCCTCTTTGTGATAAGCACTGCCCATTGTTCTTGGCTTCGGACAAGCATTTGCCATGTGACCGTTCCCCCCACAGTTATAACATGTGATAGACGTATTTGCAATGCCTCTCTGAACATTCCCAACAGTCGAATTTCCTCTCTGATCATTCCCCATATTGTTTCTGTTTGCCCCTGCAGAATTGAACCTATTTCCTCCTGACTGAACCCTTTGAGTACCATATCCACGATTTGTAATACCTGAAATTTGAATAACCTATAAAATGACCAAATTACCCCTGAATCCATAATACCTAATATAATCATTTATAACAATTCCGAATTGAATCAAAAAAATTATCGAAAACAACTGCATATGAAACGAAATGAATTCTGGGTCAACACTACATTATATTGAATGTCAAGAAATTACAAAATCACATATACATTTAAGTATGGTCCGAAATTTAATTAATAAAATTAATATATATATTTTGCAAAATTATTTTAATTAGATAATTACAAATTAAATAAGGGAATTATATATCAAATAAAAGTATGATTTTGTGATATTCTTTGGGCCGAAAATACTGAGTTTATCCCCCCATAGTCGGCCAATAATATATACAAACCAAATCTTTTATTTTTGCAAAACCTTTAAACCGAAAACCTTATTGTCGATCCAAACTAAATTCGACACCAAGTTTATTCGACTTCCTGGACTGTTCAAGTATTTTTTTGGGATTGATCATAGAGTAACTGAGCTAAGAAAAATAGGAGTCGAGTTGTGGAAGCTCTCATTCGATCGTGAGGATTTGTCTTTGTTCGATATATTCAGCCGATAGGTACAATATTACCACGACTTAATTTTACGTTCTATATTCGATCTAGTATTTTTCTTATGATCTATATGTCATATACAACTCAGGAAAAATACGTAAAACAATTCATGCAAGCTAAATAACACGTACGAATTTATAATAGCTAAAACATACGTAAATTCCAAATAATGTTATGCGATTTTTCTGAGATGCAAATATAATTTTTATATGTTCTATACTGATCATATAAGCTTAGAAAAATAACCACATGATTTTTTGAAGCTTAAAATAATTGTTTTGAATTATTGTTCATAATCGGATTTAAGAGAAAACAAAGAAAAATAGGAAGAAACCCTAGGATGGATTAGGGTTAGGGTTTACATGTATAGATCTGATGTAATTAATGAAATTAATGATTGTATGATGATGGTTTAATGATTGGTTAAACTAGGGTTTTGTTTTGGTACATAAAAAGGATATACGATTTGTAAATAAAAGTGCAAGGGCTTGTTTTGTCAACTTTCAAACTTCTGGGATATTTTGTAAGATCATATAAGTCAGTAGGAAGGTGAGAAAAATATAACTTGAGGGTCCTAAGTGTAAATATTGCAAGTAAATGAATTAATGATAATTCAAGGGGTCGATTTGTAAATAATTAAAATGGAAGGACTAAAGGTGTAAGATCTGGAAACTTGAAGTTATTTTGAGTAAATAAAGTCATTCAGGGTGTAATGGGTAAATTTGAGTATTTGTGGGGTTGTTATGTAATTATAAATGAATTATGAATTAAGTTGTAAGTTTTGTAAAGGTAAGGGACTAATTGTGTAATTATTGAATCTTGAGGGTCTAATTCGTATTTCATGTAAAACTGAGGTAAGGTTCTGTAAAAATTGGTGAGACTAAAGTATTTTCATTTTAAACCTTTGAAGTTAATGAATTTGTAATTAAAACCCTAAATTATGAAGATTGTCAAAGTTAACCCTGAACTTTTGTAACTTGATAAAAGATACTTTGAATTCCATAATGAGTTTGAAATAAAGATTTAACCTAATCCGAAATATCAACATATTACTAAATCTGGAAAGTTACAAAATGAAAAGTAAATTAAAAGTAATAATTTACGTTTGAATAATTCGTAATTCCGTCTTCTACCTCTCTAGGTGTGAAGAAGGAGAAAGCCTTGATTTCTGCTTCGCATTTGCTTTCTTATCTTTTGCTTCGATAATAAGGTACAGATATTCCGTCCTTTTTCAGTAAGGGCTTCTCAGTTCTTTTCTTTCAGAATTCATTTCCTTATTAGGATTTCCTATACCTTTGCTATGTTCCCTTTTGTTGTGAACTTTCGATGGGGTCTTTGATTTGAATATTTTGCCATGTGCCCTTAAGATATAATTTTGATTATTGTTAGTACGCCCGACCTTTGTTCTACAGTTTAATATTACGAGCCAATAACTAGGCATGAGGGTTTCATGTCCATGTCATTGACGCACCTCTGACATGACTCTAGGGCAGGAGAGTGATGACCTGTTCCGTCCCTTATTTATTATTTGCTATGGCCATTATATTATGATTATTGATTTATCTGTGGGGCGTATGGGTGCACTCTAGATTTGATCTGTTATCTGTATATGTTATATGTTATTATATCTGGTGACTGATGGTGTGTGCGATACATGTCTTTCACATTTGATTTAGAGCTGATCACTCTATACAGGTATGTTTTATTTTATTAGTAATGCTATGGTATCGTAAGTAGTCTGGGCTCGTGATAAATTGTTGTGTCCTTGTTTTCTTGAATCTTTTCTTTATTCATGATCTACTTCTCATTTCTTTCATGTCAACTTCGTATCATTTCGTTTTTCCTAAATTGCTTTCGCATTTGCTACTTGCTATTGTTATCGTTATCTATATATCTGTTCACTGGGCTTTTGAAGCTCAGCCGCATGTTTCTTTTCATGTGCGGCAGGTACTTAAGCTAGGAGCAGGGTTTAGCTTTGGGATGAGAGAAATCTATTTTGGAGTTGACCTTAGTGTTTAGCTTTGCCATTTGAACTTCTATTTATTTTCATTATGCCATTGTTTAGGCATTTAAATATTGGATTTTGTACTTAAGCTATTTTGTCTTGCATTTTGATTTAAGTCATGTTGACTTATTTTGGATTTAATGTTAAGACTTATGAGGTTTTGTTTATTGAATGCTTTGTTGACTTCTGATATGCCACCATTGTTGTGATATCTTTACCCTTGACGGGTTGGGGTGTTACAATTTATGGTATCAGAGACAGGCTTTCATGAAACCTTAGAGCTTAGGCTATCGACCTGTGAGGATCTGGGTAGACATTAGGTTTTCCTTTCGCGCACTCTTTTCTTGTCCTGCTTTGTCATGCTTTCCTTTTGCTCTATCATTTTCCTATTGATCTTCTAATCGTTTGAAAATCCTGTAGATGGTTGTTACTCGTCGTGGTGGTGATTATTCTGAAGGGGAGGAAGAGATCCCTAATTTGGAGGAGTTGGTGGCTAATGCTATAGCCAATTTGCTACCTGGGCTTAATGCTAATGAGGTGATCACTCGGATGATCAACGAGTTTCGTAATGGAACTGGTCCCTCTGGTGGATCTGGTGGTGCTGGTCCTTCTAGTGGTGCTGGTGGTACTGGCGGTGGGGGCCGACCCACTACCATTAATGGTTGGCTGGAGAGTTTCAATAAACTTAAGCCGTTGTCGTTCAGTTCTGCTGCTACTCCTCATGCTGCAGAGGACTGGATAACACACATGGAGAAGCTGTTTGAGGTGCTGGGTTGTGAAGACGGGTTTAAGACTCGTCTGGCTGCGTTTAAGCTTGAGGGTGATGCGCTTAACTGGTGGAAGGCGCACAAGGAAGCTAAGGGTGGTGATGCTTATGTTCTTGGTTGTACTTGGGCTAATTTTCGGGCTACATTCTATAATAGGTACTTCCCAGTGTCCGAACAGCAGAGATTGATTAGGGAGTACAATACTATCTCTCAGCTTGAGACTGAGAATGCAGGAGAGTTTCTGGAGAGATTCCAGAGATTGGTTAGCTTTGTGGGCCCAGTTGCTGGGGATGCTGAGCATCAAGCCAAGCATTTCAAGTGGGCACTGAAGAGTTGGGTTTTAGATCGTCTTCTTAATCAGGAGTTCCTTGATCCGTCAGCATGTTGCGACGCAGCTCGCAACATTGAGATATTTCATGAGAAGGTGGGTTTCAAGAGAAACCGTGATGGCGACAGGATTCAGCCGCAAGGTCAGAATCGGGACAACAAGTGGTATTCTGGTAAGAACTTTGAGCAGCGGGGTCAGTCAGGTAGGAGCTATGATCAGCGGAAACCAGATTTTAAGGGTCAGGATGCTGGTTCAAATTCTAAGCAAAATGATAATGGTCAGAAGCAGTGGAAGGATCAACCTTCTAAGGGTTTTCAGCAGCAGTCTCGTGGTTCTGGATCAAGTTCTCAGAAGGGTTCATCTGGGAGCTTACCTACATCTCCAATCTGTACTTCTTGTGGGAAAAATCATTCAGGAGTGTGTCGTAGAGCAACTGGTGCATGTTTCCGATGTGGGTCTGCTGAGCATCGGGTAAAGGACTGCCCAAAGCAGAATCCTGCATCTGACAAGAATATATCTGCTACCTCCGCCTCCTCCACCTCCGAATACTGGGCGTGTATTTTCTACTACGCGAGATCAGGCAGCTAAGGCTACAGGTACCATTACCGGCTTTTTGTATATTGATGATTTTACTGTTTTCGCGTTATTTGACACCGGAGCAACACACTCTATCATATCTACAAATTTGACTAAGAAACTGAACATACCTGCAACACCATTAAATAATCCAATTGCTATATCTACCCCCATGCAAAACCACATTCTCATAAACCATGAATATTTGAACTGTCCGTTACGTTTCGATGATCGGATTCGTCCGGCGAATCTACTTCCTTTAGACATGATTGACTTCGATGTCATCTTGGGTATGGACTGGTTGGCTTTCCATCGAGCAACCATTGACTGCCATGCCAGAAATGTGATTTTTGGTGACATGAATAATCCCGAATTCATTTACCATGAATCTCGCCCTCTTAAAACCGTTAAAATCATTTCCGCCTTGAAAGCTCGAACCTTGATGTCTCATGGTTGCCAAGGTTATTTAGCCTCAGTGAAGGATTCGTCTGTTGAGATTCCAGATATTTCTAGTGTTCCCATTGTTCGGGATTTTGCTGACGTTTTTCCTGAAGTACTTCCTGGTATTCCTCCGGCTAGAGAAGTGGAATTTTCTATTGATCTAATTCCCGGTGCCGAACCTATCTCTAAGGCTCCGTACCGGATGGCACCTGTTGAACTGAAGGAGTTAAAGGAGCAACTGGAAGAGTTGCTGGACTGTGGATTTATTCGACCTAGTGTTTCGCCGTGGGGTGCTCCTGTACTTTTCGTAAAGAAGAAGGATGGGTCTATGCGTTTGTGTATTGATTATCGTGAGCTTAATCGCATTACCATTCGAAACCGTTATCCGCTTCCTCGCATTGATGACTTGTTTGATCAATTGCAAGGAGCTAAAGTTTTCTCTAAAATTGACTTGCGATCTGGTTATCACCAATTGCGAGTTAAAGAGCAGGATGTTCCTAAGACTGCTTTCCAAACCCGTTATGGACACTATGAGTTCCTGGTTATGCCTTTTGGCTTAACAAATGCTCCTGCTGTGTTTATGGATTTAATGAATCGAGTTTTCCATGAATTCCTTGATAAGTTCGTCATCGTTTTCATTGATGATATTCTAGTGTATTCTAAGTCTTCCGAAGGGCACGAGCAACATTTGCGTATCGTATTAGGTATCCTGAGGCAGCAGAAGTTATTCGCGAAATTTTCTAAGTGTGAGTTCTGGCTGAATCAAGTAGCTTTCCTAGGTCACATTGTGTCTGCAGATGGTATCACCATGGATCCATCTAAAGTTGAGGCTATCACCAAGTGGCCGAGACCTACCACTGTGACTGAAGTCAGGAGTTTTCTAGGATTAGCTGGCTACTATAGGCGTTTTGTAGAAGGATTTTCGAAGTTGGCTTTGCCATTGACTCAATTGATGCGGAAGGGTGAAAAGTTTGTATGGACTGATGAGCGTGAGCAGAGTTTCGAAGAGTTGAAACGGCGTTTGGTATCTGCACCTATTCTAACTTTACCATCGGGTCCTGGAGGTTTCCAAATTTATAGTGATGCTTCTAAGAAGGGTTTGGGCTGTGTGCTTATGCAAAACGGCAAGGTGATTGCCTATGCTTCGAGGCAACTAAAACCCTATGAGGAAAATTATCCAACTCATGATCTAGAATTGGCAGCTGTAGTTTTTGCGTTGAAGATTTGGAGGCATTACTTGTATGGTGAATCATGTGATATCTTCACTGATCACAAGAGCCTCAAATATATCTTTACTCAGAAAGAGCTTAATATGAGGCAGAGGAGATGGTTGGAACTTTTGAAAGATTATGACACAAACATCCAATATCATCCAGGTAAGGCTAATGTGGTTGCAGATGCACTTAGTCGGAAATCTGGAGTGATTGCTAGTTTGGAGTTTGATCAGCATGTCCTCAAGGATTTGGAGCGTTTGGATGTTGAGTTATGTTTTCGGCGGGATGTTGGTTACTGGGCTAGTCTAAAGATTGAGTCAAATCTGATGTTGCGCATTAAAGAGGCTCAGAAAGATGATGGTAAACTCTGGGCTATTGTTCAGAATATTGAAGAGGGTAAGCAGACTGAGTTTAGAGTTGATGACGATGGAGTTGTCTGGTATGAGGATCGTTTATGCGTGCCTAATGATTCCGACTTGTGTGAGGCTGTGTTGACGGAAGCTCACAGTTCTCCTTTCGCTATTCATCCTGGTTCTACCAAGATGTATCAGGATCTTAAGCAACATTTATGGTGGAACGGTATGAAGCAAGATGTAGCATTATTTGTTGCTAAATGCATGACCTGCCAGCAAGTTAAGATTGAGCATCAGCGAGCTAGTGGTCTATTACAACCTTTGGAAATTCCTACATGGAAATGGGATGAGATTTCCATGGACTTCGTTTGTGGTCTGCCTGTTACTCGTAAAAGACATGATGCGATTTGGGTGGTCGTTGATCGGCTAACTAAATCCGCTCATTTCTTACCTATCCGTATGACCTTTAGTGTTAGTAAGTTGGCGGAAGTTTTTCAGCAAGAGATTGTTCGATTGCACGGTATGCCTTCGTCTATTGTTTCATATCGTGATCCTCGTTTCACTTTGCGCTTTTGGAAGGGACTTCATAAAGCTTGGGGCGCTCGCCTTAAGTTTAGTACTGCATTTCATCCCCAAACTGATGGTCAGTCTGAGAGGACCATTCAGACTTTGGAAGACATGTTAAGAGCTTGTGCATTGGAATGGGCAGGTAGTTGGGATGAGTACTTGTGTTTGGTAGAGTTTGCGTATAATAACAGTTGGCATGCGAGTATTCGAATGGCTCCCTTCGAGATGTTGTATGGTAGGAAGTGTAGGGCTCCTGTTTGTTGGAATGAAATAGGAGAACGTTTGATTGAAGGACCTGAGATGATTGAGATCACAAGTGAAAAGGTAGCTGTTGCTAGAGAGAAACTGAAAGAATCGCGTGCTCGCCAGAAAAGCTATGCTGATAAGCACCGTCGGGATCTAGAATTTAATGTAGGTGATCGGCTATTCCTGAAAGTATCTCCTTTCCGTGGTGTCAGGCGTTTTGGAATCAAGGGCAAGTTGAGTCCCCGATTTATTGGACCGTTCGAAATCCTGGAACGTGTTGGGGAGGTTTCTTATCGTTTGGCTCTACCTCCTCAGCTATCTCATGTGCATAATGTATTCCATGTATCTCTCCTGAGAGGATACAATTATCATCCATTGCATGTTGTATCTTATCCACTCGATCAGATCCGGCCTGATATGTCTTTGTCTGAAGAACCGGAAGCGGTTCTGGACCGTCAGGAACGTGTCATGAGAAACAAAGTCATCCCGTTCGTAAAGATTCTTTGGAGGAATCACCCGGAGCGTGAAGCTACCTGGGAAACTGAAGAGTCAATACGAGCTAGTTATCCGTAATTCTCGTTTTAGTCTGGTATGTCTTTGTTTTGTTTTCCGTTCTCCTTTGTTTTGTTTTCCCTACTCTCTTTTTCTTTCTACTTCCTGCAAATTTCGAGGACGAAATTTTTTTGTTAGTGGGGAAGAAGTTGTAATACCTGAAATTTGAATAACCTATAAAATGACCAAATTACCCCTGAATCCATAATACCTAATATAATCATTTATAACAATTCCGAATTGAATCAAAAAAATTACGAAAACAACTGCATATGAAACGAAATGAATTCTGGGTCAACACAACATTATATTGAATTTCAAGAAATTACAAAATCACATATACATTTAAGTATGGTCCGAAATTTAATTAATAAAATTAATATATATATTTTGCAAAATTATTTTAATTAGATAATTACAAATTAAATAAGGGAATTATATATCAAATAAAAGTATGATTTTGTGATATTCTTTGGGCCGAAAATACTGAGTTTATCCCCCCATAGTCGGCCAATAATATATACAAACCAAATCTTTTATTTTTGCAAAACCTTTAAACGAAAACCTTATTGTCGATCCAAACTAAATTCGACACCAAGTTTATTCGACTTCCTGGACGTGTTCAAGTATTTTTCTGGGATTGATCATAGAGTAACCGAGCTAAGAAAAATAGGATTCGAGTTGTGGAAGCTCTCATTCGATCGTGAGGATTTGTCTTTGTTCGATATATTCAGCCGATAGGTACAATATTACCACGACTTAATTTTACATTCTATATTCGATCTAGTATTTTTATTATGATCTATATGTCATATACAACTCAGGAAAAATACGTAAAACAATTCATGCAAGCTAAATAACACGTACGAATTTATAATAGCTAAAACATACGTAAATTCCAAATAATGTTATGCGATTTTTTTGAGATGCAAATATAATTTTTATATGTTCTATACTGATCATATAAGCTTATAAAAATAACCACATGATTTGTTGAAGCTTAAAATAATTGTTTTGAATTATTGTTCATAATCGGATTTAAGAGGAAACAAAGAAAAATAGGAAGAAACCCTAGGATGGATTAGGGTTAGGGTTTACATGTATAGATCTGAAAGTAATTAATGAAATTAATGATTGTATGATGATGGTTTAATGATTGGTTAAACTAGGGTTTTGTTTTGGTACATAAAAAGGATATACGATTTGTAAATAAAAGTGCAAGGGCTTGTTTTGTCAACTTTCAAACTTCTGGGATATTTTGTAAGATCATATAAGTCAGTAGGAAGGTGAGAAAAATATAACTTGAGGGTCCTAAGTGTAAATATTGCAAGTAAATGAATTAATGATAATTCAAGGGGTCGATTTGTAAATAATTAAAATGGAAGGACTAAAGGTGTAAGATCTGGAAACTTGAAGTTATTTTGAGTAAATAAATTCATTCAGGGTGTAATGGGTAAATTTGAGTATTTGTGGGGTTGTTATTTAATTATAAATGAATTATGAATTAAGTTGTAAGTTTTGTAAAGGTAAGGGACTAATTGTGTAATTATTGAATCTTGAAGGTCTAATTCGTATTTCATGTAAAACTGAGGTAAGGTTCTGTAAAAATTGGTGAGACTAAAGTATTTTCATTTTAATCCTTTGAAGTTAATGAATTTGTAATTAAAACCCTAAATTATGAAGATTGTCAAAGTTAACCCTGAACTTTTGTAACTTGATAAAAGGTACTTTGAATTCCATAATGAGTTTGAAATAAAGATTTAACCTAATCCGAAATATCAACATATTACTAAATCTAGAAAGTTACAAAATGAAAAGTAAATTAAAAGTAATAATTTACGTTTGAATAATTCGTAATTCCGTCTTCTACCTCTCTAGGTGTGAAGAAGGAGAAGCCTTGATTTCTGCTTCGCATTTGCTTTCTTATCTTTTGCTTCGATAATAAGGTACAGATATTCCGTCCTTTTTCAGTAAGGGCTTCTCAGTTCTTTTCTTTCAGAATTCATTTCCTTATTAGGATTTCCTATACCTTTGCTATGTTCCCTTTTGTTGTGAACTTTCGATGGGGTCTTTGATTTGAATCTTTTGCCATGTGCCCTTAAGATATAATTTTGATTATTGTTAGTACGCCCGACCTTTGTTCTACAGTTTAATATTACGAGCCAATAACTAGGCATGAGGGTTTCATGTCCATGTCATTGACGCACCTCTGACATGACTCTAGGGCAGGAGAGTGATGACCTGTTCCGTCCCTTATTTATTATTTGCTATGGCCATTATATTATGATTATTGATTTATCTGTGGGGCGTATGGGTGCACTCTAGATTTGATCTGTTATCTGTATATGTTATATGTTATTATATCTGGTGACTGATGGTGTGTGCGATACACGTCTTTCACATTTGATTTAGAGCTGATCACTCTATACAGGTATGTTTTATTTTATTAGTAATGCTATGGTATCGTAAGTAGTCTGGGCTCGTGATAAATTGATGTGTCCTTGTTTTCTTGAATCTTTTCTTTATTCATGATCTATTTCTCATTTCTTTCATGTCAACTTCGTATCATTTCGTTTTTCCTAAATTGCTTTCGCATTTGCTACTTGCTATTGTTATCGTTATCTATATATCTGTTCACTGGGCTTTTGAAGCTCAGCCGCATGTTTCTTTTCATGTGCGGCAGGTACTTAAGCTAGGAGCTGGGTTTAGCTTTGGGATGAGAGAAATCTATTTTGGAGTTGACCTTAGTGTTTAGCTTTGCCATTTGAACTTCTATTTATTTTCATTATGCCATTGTTTAGGCATTTAAATATTGGATTTTGTACTTAAGCTATTTGGTCTTGCATTTTGATTTAAGTCATGTTGACTTATTTTGGATTTAATGTTAAGACTTATGAGGTTTTGTTTATTGATTGCTTTGTTGACTTCTGATATGCCACCATTGTTGTGATATCTTTACCCTTGACGGGTTGGGGTGTTACACGATTTCCCGAACCATATCTGCCTGAAGCCCTGTTTCGAATTTCTACTCTGCCATCATTAACAACTGCCTGATTCCTGGTATTTGAAGATGAACGAAGACGGTTGTTGGATTTGGTGAATCTGCCAAATGCGTTAGCAATCAATCCAAATGCTTCATTAAGAGAGTTGAAAGCATCCTCTTCTTCATCATAATCTGCATTTGAGTACAGCATTGAATCAGTGTTGTTGTATGGAACCAGCTGGTTATCAGAGTATTGTTGTGGTGCTTCATAAGGAATGATTTGATTATGAGGTTGGGGTGGAGGACTTGGTTGAAACGATGAGTGGCCAAATTCCTGGTGTGGTAAAGAGAAGTTAGATTGAGCAACGAGAGCAAGTGAGTTTGATGTTGGTGCGGGTGTGAAACCTCCTCGAGCTGCAATTTCTTTATCCACTTCTGATTGATGTTGTCTGAGGTAATCATACATGAGTCTATATGTGACATCACCAATTTTCTTTGTCTGCCTTACAAAAGTTGCATACTTCTGCCATTCAGGACCAAGACATCCAAGGAATTTTGAGTTGACAGCAATCTTTGGTAACTTTATATCATGACGATCAAGGTCATTGATAATGTTGGTGAAACGGTGGTAGTAAGATTCAATGGTTTCCCCTGGTTCCATGATGAAGTAGGTGTACTCCATATACAACTTAGACTCAAGATCTTCCTGGTTTAACTATGTTCCTTCCATGAGAAGATGAACATGTTCCCACATATCTTTGGCTGTCTTTTGAGCATCAATACTTCGATAGATAGGATTGGGAATCCCTTGAAGTATAAAAGAAATTGCCAATTGGTTTGCTTCTTGTTTTTAATGTTTGCTCAGTTGTGTAGTTGGCAACCGGAGTGGGAGTGGTTGTTTCTTCTCTCTCTGAAGTTGCTGGAACAACAGTAGCTGGAATAGGATAGGGTCCTTCTTCAATGACTTTCTTGAGGTATTGACCATGAGGTTTTTTCAGTTCAACGAATCTGAGGAATCTACTAGCCCATTGCACGTAGTTACCCGGAGTTAGCATTGGTGGAGTTTCTTGACTTCCAGCTTCATGACGTGATTGCTGACTACTAATTGCCTCACACATCTTGTTAAACCAATGAGGTTCTCTGGAGTAGGATGAATAATTCTGCAGTTGTTGATTCTGTTGCATGATTTGTTGTGGGGACACTTGTGGTGGAGAGAGAAATTGATGTTGTTGCACGAATGCTTGTTGTTGTTGATACTGAGGATGAAATTGCTGTTGTTGTGGATGTTGCTGTAGCTGGTAGTAGTAATTGAAATGAGGTGGTTGAGACATATCTGGATCTTTTAAGATAATTAAGATATGTGTTGATGAGATATGTTAAGTTGGTTTAGAAATCTAAGGATTTTGTCCAAATGCGATAAAGTACTGTTCACCAAATGCGATAAGACAGTTCACCAAGTGCGATAATGACAGTTCACCAAGTGCGATAAGATCAGTTCACCAAGTGCGATAACCTTCAATAGCGATAACGAAAGTAGAAAATGCGATAAAACTATCAAGTGCGATAAATAATGACAATTTAAATATGTTATCTTAAAGTGCGATAATTTATAGCAAACTGCGATAAAATATCCAACAGCGATAAGATAATATATCAAACTGCGATGATTTATGGCAAGTGCGATAGATTTATCACAAATCCAAGTTCGATAAATTCTCAACTCTTGTACAAGAGAAGAGAAGCAACCAAGTCGAAGTATTACTACTTTCTAATACAAGAAAGTACAATACTGAGTCCCAAATGCGATGAAACCCTAACTTATCTTGATTCGAACTGCGATAAAACCCTTAGTTATCTTGATTGCAACTGCGATGAAACCCTTATTTATCTTGATTGCCAAATGCGATGAAACCCTTATTTGTCGAAGTTCACTCAGAATCCAAAATATCACTTTTCATCAACTTTCCAATACGCTAATAATACGGATTACACCAAATCGTCCAAATAACCAATAAACTCGATTGTTTTTTACTTTAAACGATTAGTAATCAATAGATTTGATGAAGATTAAGCTTTAATAACGTAGAAAATATGAAAAAACATGAAGATTAGTGAAATTTTGACGAAATCAAAGCTATTTTCAACAAAAACGAGAGTTTGCACGTTAAGATGTGAACAAAACTTTTCGATAACAATAAAACCAACGCAATTAACACTACTAATGATTCAAACACACAATCCTAATTATCCCTTGGCGTATGATACCACTTGTAGGTCACGTTAATTATCTCAAACACACTCGTTAATACAAATAAGCACACGTACTACTACTCTAGAATAAGCTACGTAAAGAGAGAAATAAGCTAATAAGATAACGAGAGAAGAGAAGAGAAGAAGAATAAGAAGAGTGGATGGATTTCACTTAATCAAATGTTACTCGATCAGAGCTTTCGCAATACACATGAAAACCAACAATGAGAATGTATCCCATGCCTTGTATTTATAGGCAATGGGAGGGGAATTATTCTAGGAATATTCTCTTACATGTGATAAGAATAAACTAGCTAATGTGACCGGTCCATGGACTACTAATGGACCGGTCCATAAATACAAACAATATAGTCCTTATAAACGTGCAACATTATAAATGAACAAGACTTGTAATTATTTAAAACATGTTCCTAACAAGTTTAAATATCGTAATATTTGAACTAACAGCTACTAGTGATTTTACCTTGCACTGAACTCATGGAAAAGCAAAATTGATTTACATTACTTTCAAACTTCAAGTTCTATTATATGTTTCAAATCTTTTATTCGTTTGTATTACTCTTTTGCATAAGAAATTATGAAAACTTGATTTATTTCTGTATATACTCAGAGTTTTTTATAAACTTTAGAGACTAATTGAAATGATAAATTCGCGTATATTAAACTTTGAGTATTCAACGCTGATATGACAAGTTTATGTGTTTAGAATTAAATATTATAATTCAATAATTTATATGTTTTTTCTTAGTTATGTGTACTCCGATTTTATTGGGTAACAATTTTAGAACCAAAGGATAGATAAGTATACTTTTCTTTCTTCAAAACGAATACACTGCAACGCACGGTATTGCACTGTTAATCTCAAGTTGTTACCTTAACCATATACAATCCTTAAAATGTTTAACTACAAGTTTACCTAAACCGAAGAGTTCAGAATATTTCCCGACCCAAAGACTATTAAATAATCTCTAAAGTATTTTTTGTTTAGTGTTTCTTTTCTTTCACTAAATGAATAAATCAAAACCCACGTCTCAGCCGTCACAACTCATGATCACTCACCCTCTCGTTCTATCATCAATCACTATAGGCATTTCATTTAATTTCTGCATTTGCATGATTTAATATCGATTCAATCAACAACAGTAATATTTAATTCGTACAATTCATACTTACAACGAAAGGCAAGTGGCCGTCCTCATTCAACTAGGCTACGAAATGGAATGGACATCAAAGAAGAGAAAAAAAGAAACCTATGTAGAATATGCAAGAATGGTGGCCATAATAAGAAAACATGTCCTTCTAAAGCCTAAACGACTTTCCAACTAGTGTATTATCAAAGTATATCAAATTGGAATTTTCTTTTACCATTCATACACTTTTTAGTTATGCATCTATAATAAAATTGTGTTTGTGCTAACATGTATCTATTGATAGGAGCATTGCGATTGGACTGATAGATGACATGTTGATGTTGTCTTGGTTTTCTTTTTGGTCAGTGGATCGAGCTGTTATGTTGGTTTTATGTTTATTTTTATTCAAACACCCGATCGACTTTTTGTTTTCATTTTGAATGGATTCTTTTGTTTACTTCCATGGATCGGAATAGCCGATTTCAAGCTATGCTACTCATTCAGGAAAAACCCATTGCTACTTTGCTTCTTTCTGTGATCATTAATTTATTTGTTACGATGGATATGATAATTAAATACATAGGTTTAAAAATTTGTTACATGAAATCATCATAGTTGTCAATCCAAGAAAGCTTTTACATTACATCCTCAATTGCTTATAGTGACAAGGCGCTGTAAAAAATGGATTTACTATCCATTTGGTTCATATACAGCATGATGTAAAGTTATTGTAGACAATTGCTAATATCTATAAAATAAAGGTGTGGTTAAATAAAATGATTTAGTTAATTAATGTTTTCCACAACAAACAAACAATCAAATTGGTTTTAGATAATAAATTTAGAACTCCTCTGGTATCGAAAATACTTTTTTAAATCCTTATTGGATGGCAAAAAAATCCAGATATAAAGGTTGTGATAAACACAGTGATTACATCTTTCATCATTTTAGAATTAGGATCAAATGAGACGAAACCTTAAAATGAGAAATAACTATAACTTTTTTTTTAGAAAGACAACAAATTATAGAGAACCTCGAAAAAACAGACAAAGAACAATACAAGGCGCTCCACCCCGATTAAACAAGATAATTAAACGAGGGTGAGACTCAAAGAAAAAATGTTACAAACATAAGAACTAAAGAAGTAACACAACAATACAAAACTATCACGAATAAGAAAAGGTACGAAAACTAACAAAAACTCAAGATGCCATATTGAAGGTTGACCACAGATGACCACAGAAATAACTATAAATACATATTAGAGATGTGTCAACTTGAATTAGATGCATTCTTAATCTTTTAGATGCACTATAATATATTTTCTAGCTAAGAATTAGATTCATATATATAAATTAAATGCATTTCATCAATTAGGCAAATCTTATATAGTTTTCGTCATCTGCGGGTCAAATTTGTTGCATGTACTAGTTTGCGTCATTTTCACGTTAAAAATCACTTTCGAAATCAATTGGGATGCATCTAAATGAATAAAGATGCATCTAATTCAAGTCGATGCATCTCAAATGTGTGGTTATAGTTATTTCTCATCCTTCTCATTTTATGTTTTCTTCCGTATCGTTCTATTTTTTTCTTTTTCTTTACGAGTGCTATGATATGGAGAGTTATTGTACTTTAGATGTAGAGACGACAACTAGGTGAATTTACGAACTTTTGTAATAAACGCAAATCAAAACAACCAAATCATGTACTTACAGGTTGTAGTTTACAATCTTAATGTTTTACCAACAAAATCTGTTTCCTAAGATAGTTACTGATAGATTAGCGAGCAACAAGTCAAGTCTAACTGTTTAAGTATTTCAATTAATGACAAAAATCAAGATTATATATAGCCAATATACTTTCCGTTTTCATGCACCGTATCAACACAAGTAAGTATGCATGAGACTTCAAAATAAAAGAAATGAGAGTTTTATTCATTAGATACGATTTACAATCGGAGTTAATCAATATTTCAGTAATAGATATGTAGATTCTTGTATTGCATAACTAATTATTATGATTCAGTTATCAATTTATTTAGTAGTGAAGAAACACTTTATTTTTTGTCTTTTGTTCTTCATAGTTTTCAGAATTTCAACTGATACTTTGGTTGTTGATTTGGCGAAAACAACCCAAAATGTTTCTCCGTTTCTGCTCCCTGTTTGTTATTTTCATCGAACATTGCAAACAAATAAGTCTCAATAGATCTTCCGGGCTTCCGTGGTGTCCCCTTTGTCCCTTTGACATGCGCGATCAAATTCCTATAATAAGTTCCAGCATTTTCTACTGTCGCTGCACGGCCACCTGCTGATGGCCATCCACTCTCCGAAACAACAATCTCCACATTTTCTCCACCAAGACGTGCTTGAGCCGCATAATGAGCATCCAACATCGCGCTAAAAAGGTTAGAATATTGGCGACCATTGTCATTTACTACTGTTCCTGGTGCAGTAAATAATGCATATGGGAGATTCGAATTAGGGTCATTAAGGTAGCCAAAATAGGGGTAAATATTAGCAAGCATTGGTAAGTTGTTTTGGGCTAGAAATCTGATTATAGGCTCAATAAACCCGCGCACATTGTTATCAAATTGCCCGTCATTTGGTGGGAAGGTTTTGGATAGGAGACCGGTGTAGGTTGCGGTTGACACCTTGATTTGGTTATTTAGGCCCGCAGCTCTAAGGGCGGTATGGATATTTCGCATTGCTGGGAGTACAAAATTTACGTATCTTCGATTATCATTATTTGGATTAACTTCATTTCCAACAGCGATGTATTTAAATTTGACATCCGGGTATCTTTGGATGTTGTCTCTAACCCATGTGTTTGCTCTTCCTTGATCATTGAGGGATTGAAGATTATCATTAGGAACATCAAGTATGAGTTCAATGTTGGTTCCTTTGAGTGCTTGAAGGACAGCTTGATCTGGTCCATAGATACGCATCTTGGTTATGCCATTGTTTCTGTAGAGGGTGACCACGTCTCTTTCGGATGGTAAACCACTGCCAACTTTCCCGTAGCACACGCCTACGGACTGTGCATCTGTTTTACATCAGTAAAAATAGATTGAGTTAGAATGCAATACAAGGTTCGTGTACAAGATAAAAAAAAAAAAAAAAAAAAAAAAAATGATTAGATACACTTTTGTTTCTTGGAAAAAAGTCCATTTAAAAGGGTTATAATTTGTGTCTTAGCACGTATAGGTACACATGATACACACATTGGAGTATTCAAATCAGTTGCGGATCTAGCATGGTGGCGGGTGTACACGGGCTACGCCCATTAATAGCCTACGCTATATAAAAAATAATGACATTTTTCATGGTGCTACTAGCAAATTTTCTCTTATGCTGCTAGCTAGTTCTGTCAAGACTGTGATTGGAAGTGTCAATCTATACATGGGAAAATCCAAAAATTGAGTAGATTTCATGTTAAAGAATAGAACAAATTTTTGAAAATCAAGCTAAGGTGCAAAGATTTCGCCATTTTCTGGTGCTACATCGGAGTAAAAAACCTGAATATCATATATATGAAAAGTATATCATAAAACGAAAGCACTAATACAAACATTTATAAATATACAGGCCAATGACTAGTAAGTTAAATTAAAGAAAAGAAAAACCTGTGATTGCTAGAATACTACTAGTAATAAGTAAGGTGACTAGTAGAAATTTGGTTGCCATAACTATGAATTTCTGAAATGTTCTTTGAAATGCAAGCATATATATAATGGGAAGAAAACCAATAATTCCAATTTATTTATATCTTATAATAATAACATTTACTTAGTTGTGGAAAATAAGGGTTTCATATGTAGAATTAGTCGTCAACAAATAATGGGAAATTTCCACACTACGAGTCTCTCAAGTTGGCTCATTATTCTGAGTCAATTTTCTCATTGAAAGGTCTTTTTATTAAATGTTTGATCTATTGGTTTAAGCGCATATGACGGTATGACTGATTAACGTATTGAACATTCTTGTTTATGTTAGATTAAAATTTCTTGTATCGATAACTCAAAAGATGCATTTTAGCAGTAGAGAATTGAGATTTTTCAGTGTAGACTCAAGTTCAAACCCTAAACTCTACAGTTAACACTATGGGGTTTGTCTAGTTTTCAAGTGCCTAGCTAATCAGTTGGATCCGGGTAAAAGACTTTGCAAGAAAATGGTTATGCATGTTTCTTAAAACGGGCTAACTCTCTCTTAACCGTTGAGTCAACTTGAACATTACCTTTCGCATACTATTCTTACGACGAAAAATGTATACGGGTCACCATTACTGATTATCAACATTTTACAATAGAACTAGGGATGAGCAAAAGAACCAGAGAATCGGACCGGAACCGAGAACCAGACCAGAACCAAGAAGAACTGAATCAGATCCAGACCTGATGGTTCTGGTTCTGGTTCTTGAGTTGTAGATTCTTTGGTTCTTGGGTCGGTTCAATTCGGGTCCACCGGTTCTCGGTTCCGGAACCGAATATCTAATAATTCTAAAAACTTGGGATTTTCTTTACTCCTCAAACTCAAAACCTTTGATGGAATACATTTGTTTCTAAAACCATGAGCAAGTCAGTGACACTTCTTGGTCGAATCTAACAAAACTGCAACTCAGTTTCGGTCTGGTTCTCTTGTTCTAATGCTCCTCCTTATTTAGGAAGATGTGATTGTGAAAGATATGAAAAACAATTAGAGAAACTAACCGAAAAAAGATGAAGGAAAACAAACAGTGGAGCCATAAACGGTTTTGATTATTTGGTTGGACAAAGTTTGAAGATATTTTATTTTGTTTTTCGAATTGTTATGTGTCATTGGTTTGTTAAACATTTGAGCAATGTGAAACTATAAAATGATTGTTTGTTTGATTTTATGCTTTAATTGTTAAACGTTATTGGTTTAAATGTAAATGGTTGCAAATACTTAAAAAAAATTAAAATATTTTTTGTTTTTTATTAGCCTAATTCATTAATGCATGAGCCTTTTTTTTTTTTTTTTTTTTTAGATATCGGTTCCTAGCTAGGTAGACCCGAAGAACCAGAACCAAAATTTATATTCGGATCGGCTATCGGTTCCAACTTTTCACAAAATTTGATTTCCGGATCCATCGGGTCTTGTTACGATTCCAAGCAGTTCCGGACCATGCTCATCCCCCAAATAGAACTACTCATAATCTTACCGCTAGTGATAATACTAGCACAACCTCTTTACAAAAGTTTGATGTAATTTTATTAGGAAAATATCGTTGATAATATCGCGATGGCTATTGCTTCCATGGGCCTTCCTTCCATAATATCTTGTCCCTCATTAATTTACATCTAAAAATAGGTAAGTTTTGAGTGATGCTAACATTACGAATTCTTGTTCATGGATACGATATTACAAATTAAAGAAGACCCAAATAATTTTGAGTGAATTGTAAAAATAAATGTACTTTTTTATCAAGAACATATTGATGTTACATTGTTAGATTTTTTACAAAAGTTTCCAATTACTAGTTCCTGTAGAGTGCCCGTTCAACATGATGGATTAGTTATTTCTCCAATTTAAAGGTGGCGGATCTATTACAAAGTGTGAAATTTTAAAAAGCCACTCTTCAATTGACACGTGTCCCTCCATAATATTTTATTCAAAAAATTCGTTCACGAGTAAAATGGTAATTTGACTCGTTTTTTCTTTTCACCATCGAATTTAAAACACATATAACTCACAATCGACAAACTTTTAGAAAAAACCAATTTAACCACAATTTTTAAAATTTAATTATCTTTAATTTGGTACAAATTTTGTTAATTATTTCGAAACATTTTTTTTACATATTCATTGGGTTTTGATTTTCTTTATGTTTTTGCCATTTTTGATCATATTTTTTACCTTCAAGATTTTCGAATCATGAAATACTTAGAATACGAAAGTTGTAGACTTTGGTTCACTCTTAACCCAGAATTTAGAATCACTCGAATCTGATATGATATGAGTGAGATATCGTACGTTAAAGATGACATTTTAGTCATATTTGTTGCACACAAGGTGTTTGATGAAACATGTAGCTTATATTTTTAGTGTTAAAATTGCGTTAAATGCTCTATTTTTTGTACCACAACGCATTATAAATCATTTTATTAACATAAAATTCAAAAAGTGATGTTTTTTTTTTTTTTAAATGTACGTTTTATTCATCAGTTAATCTTGTTCATCAGTTATTATTGTTCATCAGTTAGTGTTGTTCATCAGTTAATCTTGTTCAAGACTGATGAACAATATTAACTGATCAACAAAACATATTAACTGATTAACCGTTATTTACAAATTAATCTTGTGCAATACTGATGAACTGATGAACAATACTTCGGTTCATCAAAATATAATTTTTTTTATTAACTTTCTCTTCCATATTACTTTTGTTCTTGAGCTTCCCCCGTTTCACTTTTTTTCATTAAAAACGAAGTATTATCATGAGAGATTATTTTATTTTTTATTAAGACTCATGGTATTAACAAGATTCATACCCTCGCAAAATATTTATTTATTTTATCAATAAAAAGTGTTGTTCATCAATATAAAAGTATTGTTCATCAATAAAAAGAGTTGTTCATTCGTTCATCAATAAAAAGTGTTATTCATCAATAAAAAGTGCTATTTATCAATAAAAAGAGTTGTTAATCAGTTCATCACAATGCTCATCAGTTCTCTTTATTTTTGTTCATCAGTTATATCACAATGTTCATAAGTTAAATTACATTGTTCATCAGTTTTCTAACAAAAAAAAAAAAAAATCATAATTTTTATTAGTTTACTAATTTTGTAATAAGAAAAATATAATGTTTATTAGTTTATCAGTTTTTCAATAATATATATTATATATATATATATATATATATATATATATATATATATATATATATATATATATATATATATTTTAGACGTGCCGGGTAATATGTATATATGTATACATAATGCCTTTTAACATACGTATACTATATCTAAATTATACTAGTATCTATCACTATTGTAGAACCTATTTTGCTGTTCAATAAGAATTTAATGAGAAATTACAGTTTTGTTTAAAAATAACCCTTAAATAAGGGTGAATGACTAAATTTGCTAATATTTTTTACTTTCTAACCAACTTTTGATAATGATAATAATTTCACAATTATAGTCTTATTAACTTAAAATGATATTGAACTAAGTAATATTATTACTCTTTCCGTCTCAAAATTAATGTCAGGAGACAAAAATTACAAAGTTTAATAAAAGTGGGATTACTATAAATCGCAACCACTCAAATAGAATATTCCCTCACTTAACTCTCTTTTTCTTACTTAAAATAAAAAGTGGATAATTATTTTGAGACATCCCTAAAAGAAAATATGGACAATTATTAAGAGACGGAGAGAGTAACATATTTTGTCTTACTTTTATTTTGTAAATACATTAAGACATATAGTATGCTTGAAAAAAAGAATGAAAGAAAATTTTATGACACTTTACTATGTCAAATGTAACATGGGCAAAAGTTCAATATAGATATCATATTTTTCATATATTCAATAAACCAATCATAACCGTTCATTTTTTTTATTAAAACAAAAAATATAAACTTTCACCCTTTTTTAATAAATTAAATATATCGCAAACCGTTAATCGTTACGCGAAAAAAATCATACCATCGCGACGAGAATTAAATTATCCTTCTATAGATATGCATTATTATATACTTTCGACGAACTTTTTGTTTTTAAATTTTCGCCAAGAAAAATCACACGTGATTTGTAAAAATCACATGTGATTTGATTTTTATGAATAACATGTGATTTTTACAAATCACATGTGATTTTTTACAAATCATATGTGATTTTTCTGGGCGAAAATTTAAAAAAAAAAAAAAAAAAAAAAAAAAAAAAAAAAAAAAAAAATTCGTCGAAAGTATAGAGAAATGCATATCTATAGATAGATAATTTAATTCTCGTCGCGATAGTATATTTTTTGTAGCTTGAATATTTATCGTTTGCAATATATATTGTTTTAAAAAAAATGGTGAATTATTTTTTTTATTAATCTAGATGAAAAATGGAAGGCTAAGATTGTTTATTTTGATTTATGACAAATATGAGATCTATATTGATCTCAACTAACGTAACATAACTATCTGTTTCGTGATATATATTTTAGACGTGCCGGGTAATATACTGTGGATGATAAAATTGTTCATATTTGTGAAAAGAAAAACAAAAATAACCGGACAAATTTTAACAAATTCCGCAACAACGTCCGGCTTCCATGATACTTGTTTTAATTATTTGTTCATAAATATTGTATATTATTTAATTTTAATAATACAATTCGTTAAGAATGTAAATGTCTATCTTGGCATGCGAAATCTGTCAGATGCATACACGGGGTTGTTAAATAAGATTTATCTATTGCATTATGTAAAATCTTTTATACTTACACAGTTATAATAACCGTGCATGTGCGGGTTTTAAAATAAATTATTCATGTATTAATATCGATTAATACTTTATATAGATTTTTGTTAGACGAATGATTTAACCTTGTTTAGTTGTCATGATATTCATGGGCGTAGCTTTCTTGAAACTAAGGAGGGTGTTGGCCCTCCTAGACTTCGGCTAGTATTGCAAATTTTCTTAAATCACATGAGTATTTTTCTATATTCTTAGTACATGACTCTCCCATAAAATGACATCCTATTATTGAGGTGGCCCTCCCAAAGTATTTGAAACTAGGGCTATAAACGAACCGAACGTTCAATGAACATTTCATGAATCGTTCGGTAAAAAGTTCGTTTATGTCCGTTTATTTATTAAATGAACGAACATGAACAATATTTTACGTTCTTTTAGTTAAATGAATGAACATGAACAAAGTTGCGTCCGTTCATTTATGTTCGTGAACGTCCGATTATGCGTTCGTTAACGTTCGTTTATGTTCATATATTTATTTATGTTCGTATATCATATCTTTTTATTGTATAATTAAAAAATTATGTTGTTTAAACAAAACAACACTTATAAAACAATATATTGTGCATAATTTAATAAAGAGCATGTTTGTTTGTCTATTTTCATTTATGTTCGATCGTTTATATTCGTTTAGTGTCTTAATGAACAAACATGAACAACTCATTTTCTTAATAAACGAACATTGTTGGGACAACATTAGTTAGATCTTCTTATGTTTTAATGATGACAAATAAACCTTCGAAACACATAAAATCACAAACATTAGCCAAAATCTTCTCGACCCAAGAACTGGGCCTAGCGTGCTGTAGTCTCTCCGACGCGGCAGCCCACTGTATTAATCGGGACGAATTTTGAAAGTCGGCTTTCCCTTTACCCGAAAAATGTGGATCTTTCAATATAGGTATGAATATGTTATGTGCTTCATTAGGAACACTCGAAACGAGTTCTAGAATTAGAGGGATCCAAATTTACAAACTCATGTTTTTGGCAAAACGACAACTCAAGTATTTTGATAAACGCCTCTAGCCAAGGCCTTTCTAAACCTAGGGAACTTATATATTTCACGTGACATCAAATGAAAGTATTCATACGGCCATAATCCGTGTTTACGTCTTCTCTAATCACGTACCGGGTTGAATCCCTTATTGGTCAAACTAAGTCAAAGGTCCCTTTGCGTAAACGCATCCTTTCCCAATATGGGATATGCTCTACAATGATGCAAAGCATTTAACTTGTTTGCATCAAGATGATTATTGATCACGTCGAGTTGTGGAAATTCACGTATTATGAGATTATGAATACTCGACGTTGAGTTACTTGAGATTATAAGTAACCTTTGATTTTCTCAACCCATAATCATAATTGTCAATTCTTTTCTTTCTTAATGTGACAAATGGTAAATTTCCCTAATATTTAATTCATGACAATTCATTTTCTGTGACCAAAACACCTGACTAGACCATTATACGTTTAACACAAATAACAGACCTGCACATTATGTCACCCGAAAATCTCACCAAAGAACAGTGAAATTATCGCATCTCATAATTTACTCACTATATTGTAGTAAGAACGGGAGGTTATCCCGGTTTCACACAGACTGACACCACACGCAAACCAGAAATAAATATAAAACTCAAGAATTATAGTGAAAACAAAGAAACTCAAAAATACATTTAACTATTAAGAAAACGACTCTGAAAATAAAATCTACTATATTTATGACGGTTCCGGGAAGGACCCGAGTTTGACTCAGTTTAACGGGACGCGGATATAATATACTACTCTATAACTAAACTTATCACTACACACTTAAATTAAATAAACTCTCACCCACTCACACCCTTCCCAAAGCCTGCATCCTTTAACCTAGGTATTCCCATAACTTTTGTCCGCCCCCTTTTCTTCCCTAAAACCCTTCGACCCATCTCTATCCCTCACCACTGATGATGTTATCTTTTTGACCTAGAAACCTCATCTTCTTCACGGGTCTAGGAATCCACACAAGTCAAACTAGGATATCACCATTTGAGGTAGTATTAGCACACGAATGGAAGGCTTACTTCTCCCAAATCCGAAAGACTCCATGGAGTTACTCTCCAAAAACCTCCATTTAATCCGCCTCTCCAAGGGATATCGAATCACAACTCAACAAAAACCCACCAAGATTCTGAGAAATTACTCAAGAAAGGATAAGTGTGGTGGTGCTTGTGGTTCGATTTGGAGTATTGGGTTATTCGGTTTGGAGCAGTGGGATTATTCGGATTGGAGTTTCGTTCAAGACCTTCATCCCTCAAGAATCATTGTAAGGCTTAGATTAGATTCGAATATACTTTTATTATTTAAATTCCATTTAAGTTTGAGTTCTCAGATCAAATGAAGGAATTAATTTAAGTGATGTTATGTTTAGTTTCGGTCGAATTAATTTCCAGAAGCACTAATAATTATTGAGGAAAATTTGTTAAGTGTTGTTGTTGTTAGTGTGGCGTAAGAAATTATACCTCCTAGAACTTGATTAATAGATTTTAAGTTGATAGTCATTGTGGTTATATTGTGCTCGAAAACCCCTAGGAAACACAGATCCATGGACTGAATCTGGGAAATTCATGGTGTTGAACAAGAGAATAGCGTAGAGAAACCATGTAGGACGTTGTGTACTTGCTAGGTTGGTGTTAACAACCCACTGTGACTAACCATAGTCGAGTAATGACCACCCAAAGCTAGGTGCTTTGGTGGTAAACGTTGGCTGGAAAACCACCTCGTGTAGGGAAGGTCTTGGTTCAAGTTAATCAGTGGTAATTAGACCCAAACCCTTGAGGGTTACACCCTCGGTTCAAGCTTTGAGATGCTCATTCGAACCTAAAGACAAGACCCCATTATGTTAGCACCAATACGCCCCGAAACAAACCCACCAAGGGTTGTGGTAATCGAATAGGGTGCCAAATTCTTTGTGGGAAGTAGACTTCAAGAAACTGGAAATGTAGTAACATTTGAGTCCTAGAAGTTAAGTCCATTCGAGGACAATTCCTACCCTTGTCAACACATAGGTTGAGCCAAAAACCAAAACCATTGTTAACGCTTAGACTTCCAAAGCTTCGGAGTGAGTAATACTCAAAGCATAGCCAAAGAGATAAATTCTAAGATCCTTGTTAGTGACCATTCTCGGTTAAGAAGAATTCCAGGAAAGAACAACACAAGTCTTTTAGACTTGTGAAGTTCTGTGTTTTCTTTGTGGTTTGTACCAGGCCGAACTAAATGAGTCAAGCCCATTTAGGGAGCTAAGCCTAAGCCCAACAAACAACCCTTTATTTCAGTCCACTAAATGGGCCTGTGAACAAATCGTTCTGCCCACCAGAACCTTGTAACCATTAGAGAAGCCCAACCCAATTAGCGACCCTTTATTCTTCCCCCTCCTCAAACTCAGTGGGCTGCAGCCCAATAAGTATTAAGTATGCAAAATTCGGTTAATAATTATAGAAGTATTGGTCGCAAACATTAAGATTTACATAAGCCGTTCACGAAAACATTTTTGTAATAATTAACATATATACATGTAAAAACTTTTATAGACGAGTGCACAATTTAATTTCATCTTGAATTATCATACATGTACACAAAAACTTGGATGGCCGAAATGTAAAACTCGACAAAGATAATTGAAACATTTAGACTATATTAGCACAATATATATATATATATATATATATATATATATATATATATATATATATATATATATATATATATATATATATATATATATATATATATATATATATATATATATACATTGTTTTACGATTTCATAAATGATATAACATATACTCGGGAAAATAGAGATATAAAAATCGACACACACTTGTGTAGTTAAAAATATGGTACTCAAGTGAGATAACAACGAATCAATTACAAGATAAGTTTAGGCTATAACACACGTCGGGATATATAAAAATTGACACTTACATTTGCTATTTTAAAACTAAGTCAACAAATAAAGACGTCACTAATGAAAACTAGGAATGATATATCGAACTTAACTTGAACAAAATTGACGAGGTATATATTGTTCTAAACTAAAGATGTATAAAAATGAAACATAATAAATTAATAATGCAAACTTAGTTAAATTATCCAAGTTACTTAAATTAACGTTATATTCAAATTTCTCAAACCATCTAACTAGTAGGTATTAAACGTCACATACATTAGGTCCTACTTCTAAAATCAACATAATCGGACATGACGAACATATTACACAACTACAATATATATATATATATATATATATATATATTATATATACACATATCACATCTCGATTTAATTCATTCGTACTTTAAATTGTTCAATATCCCCAAATTCCTCATTTCCGTACGTTTAGGTCATTCGTAGAGTTACACCTTACCAATTCTTAGGAAGTCCTTAGTAACCACACTTGCCGCCACACAAGTGACAACAACATAAATACTCTAAAAAGTTGAAATTAAAATATGAGAGAACTTGAATTTAATACTTGAAACTAAGACATTGTTATTTAATCTAGGTTGCGTGTTGGTGTCGTGCACTCCTTAATTTCACAGCTTTCACTGTTCAGGCCATTAAAGGTGAGTTTATAGCCTCATTTGACTTATACTTGTTTTACAAATATGGGGTGAGAAACATGAAAATCTTTTATGGACCATAATATTATAACTTTTTCTCAAAACTATTGCGTAGTTAGCCTAAGCTCTAGAACCCATTTTCATGGGCCGTTAGTTCCCTATGGGAAACGCTATTGCTTTAGATAGATCTATTGGGGTGACTCCCCCGTTCGGTTGGCCAGACAGGTCAAGGCGGACGTATAGCAAGTCGGACTTCGAGTGTATTGGGTTAAGCACTCGCTAAGGGACTATTATTTATGTGTTAGAGTTTAGCACACTAAACTGTCGAGCTTCGGTTGCATGAACTTAGTGCTAGCTCGATAGATACTTTTGTATGACATTATATATGTTGTAATGATCATGTTGATCCAAATTAACTATTTGATGATTTTATTTAAACCTATGAACTCACCAGCTTTTTGCTGACTTTTTAGTATGTTTTTCTTAGGTGTGTAATTTGAATTGTTATGGCATGATTTGGCAACGCAAGGGTCATGGAGCTTTTTCTGACAAACTGACAAATTAATTTGAGACTTGTTTTTATGTAGGACCACTATATTCAATGGGCATAACTTTTATCTAAACAATAAATTATCTTTTGTAAAACTCTAAATGTTAATTTAATTAAAAACGGAGTATGTATTCCGTTCTATGTTATGATTTCCAATCTACGCAAAGTAGCACCCTCAAAGTTTTGTATGCTTCCGCGACTGTTAAATTTTGGGGGTGTTACACTTAATGACATTGTGATTAAGCCATAATCAATCCTTTGATTATTCTCTACACCAAACTAATCCTCCAACCATTTCAAAATCCTCCCAAATCTTATCCTCAACATTCTCTCAAAATTCCCTTACACTCCATGGTACATTCATGTACTTCTTGTCTCCTACATACCCACACCATATCTTCCAAACATTCCCTTCTCAATATTCCAATCCAACCACTAAGATTTCACCACCTTATCATCTTCTTCATCTAACCACCCATTTCAAACACAAATAAACCTTCAACACAAAACACCTCACTTCTCATACTCTCCAACATTCGAAATTTGAATTTAGAATTCTACGCAAAAGGCTCTCCATCACCTCATTCTTATCACCATCACATCCTTATCCAACTCACCCTTACACATACAACCTCCCTCACTCACTACCTCTCCTCACACATTCAAATTTGAATCCAAACATAGGCTCCCCATCACATCCTTCTTACACATGCAAACTCAACCTTATCTCTTCACCTTCTCACACTCTCATTTCATCACATGGGGATTTCTCTCCTACACCCCAACAACTATAATTCAAATTTGAATTTCAAACATCCACCCTTTGCCTCCAAGCAAAGCATATCCTTGGAATATTCTCTTCTTAACCTAACCATGCTTTCTTTTCTAACCCAACCATGGTTCACCTTAACCCAACCTTACTCTCTCACTTCCCTTTCACACCATTTGAATTTCAAATTCAAATCTTCCCTCTCTAACATCCTCACTTCCTTTCCAAGTAAAAGAATATACCATGGCATATTCTTTCTCTCTTTTCTATGTCATGTGAGGAATACCCAAACTACACTTATCCAATTATCCTTTCTACCCTTCTCTCTTTGATAATTGGTTTCACTTAAACACTTCACAAAATATTTTTACAAATTGGCTATTTGAGTTTGTGGCCTTTAGAATGAATAATGTAAAAGTCTAAATGTGTGAAGTACAATTGGTGCTAATATTTTTTAGTTTCTAACCAACTTTTGATAATGATAATAATTTATCAATTATAGTCTTATTAACTTAAAATGATATTGAACTAAGTAATATTATTACTCCTTCTATCTAAAAATTATTTTCAAGAGACAAAAATTTCAAAGTTTAATAAAAGTGGGATTGCTATAAATCTCAACCACTCAAATAGAATATTCCGTCACTTAACTCTCTTTTTCTTACTTAAAATAAAAAGTTGATAATTATTTTGAGACATCCTTAAAAGAAAATATGGACAATTATTTCGAGACGGAGGGAGTAACATATTTTGTCTTAGTTTTATTTTGTAAATACATTAAGACATATAGTATGCTTGAAAAAAAAAGAATGAAAGAAAATTTTATGACACTTTACTCTGTCAAATGTAACATGGGCAAAAGTTCAATATAGATCTCATATTTTTCATATATCCAATAAACCAATCATAACCATTCATTTTTTTTTATTAAAACAAAAAATATAAACTTTCACCCTTTTTTTAAAAATTAAATATATCGCAAACCGTTAATCGTTACGCGAAAAAAATCATACCATCGCGACGAGAATTAAATTATCTTTCTATAGATATGCATTATTATATACTTTCGACGAACTTTTTTTTTTTAAATTTTCGCCCAGAAAAATCACACGTGATTTGTAAAAATCACATGTGATTTTTTACAAATCATATGTGATTTTTCTGGGCGAAAATTTAAAAAAATCGTCGAAAGTATAGAGAAATGCATATCTATAGATAGATAATTTAATTCTCGTCGCGATGGTGTATTTTTTGTAGCTTGAATATTTATCGTTTGCAATATATATTGTTTTAAAAAAATGGTGAATTATTTTTTTTATTAATCTAGATGAAAAATGGATGGCTAAGATTGTTTATTTTGATTTATGACAAATATGAGATCTATATTGATCTCAACTAACGTAACATAACTATCTGTTTCGTGATATATATTTTAGACGTGCCGGGTAATATACTGTGGATGATAAAATTGTTTATATTTGTGAAAAGAAAAACAAAAACAACCGGACAAATTTTAACAAATTCCGCAACAACGTCCGGCTTCCATGATACTTTTTTTTGAACAGTAAATTTCATTAGAGAAACAACACGAGCAGCCCCAAAATCAGGGCCCCCGGAACAGAATTACAACATTTACATGAAACTAAATTTACACCAATTCTCCCAGGACATCGACTTTAACCTACCTCTAACAGTAAACCATAAAAAGCCCACTGCCTTAACCTCGCTCAGAATGTCGCTAGCACGCACAATCTTGTTTGAGAACGGAAGCTCATTCCTCGCCCTCCACAGAGACCAGCAACCGATCAGAATCTGACCATGGAACACCTCCTTAGCTATGCCCTTTAGCCCCGCAAAATTATGGAGCTCGAGCAAGTCGCCAAAAGAAAAGGCATAAATGTTAGGGACCTTGCACCACTGGCTAATTCCTTGCCACAGGACCAAAGCCACCAGACAAGAGGTGAAGATATGCTCTACCGACTCATCCCCATGCCCACAGATCTGGCATCTAAGATCCGCGACCGGAACATGCCTCTTCAACAACGAAGTAGCAGTCGGAATCCCACCTAAAGCTGCCCGCCACGCAAACACATTACACTTAATAGGAACCCACTTGCACCAATTCAACACAAAATTGTTGCTAGCATCAATCCCGGATAACATTAACCTCTTAACTTCCGCCACTGAAAATTTCCCATCAGAGTTACCAAGCCAAATTCACCTATCCGAGCGACTGGACAGCTCAATAGATGACTCAGCAACTAACCTATTCAAAAGATCCAACTGAGCCTGCTCCTCTGGCTCATTCGGCCGACGCTTCCACTTCCAGCTAACTGAAGCATACCCCCCGAAACAATCAGCCGATCCTTAACTTTACATTTCTTAAAATTCTCTAGCCTAAAAAGGCCAGGAGCCAACTCTTTAAGCGGCAAGTCCGACACCCAAGGATCAATCCAAAATGCAATATCCGAGCCGTCCCCGACTGTCCCTTTGAACAATCTCCGAAAAGGGACTCCTTCAACCATAATATTAGACAGCGACTTTACAATCGAACGCCAAACACCACTGCTATTCCTACTAGCAGGTATGAAGTCCCAATTTCTATTACTAACATGAATTGCCTCGATAACATTCTTCCAAAGATTATTTTTTTCATTCTTGTACCTCCATCCCCATTTAGCGAGAAGAGCCGAATTAGCCGTCTGAAGTTTACACAAGCCCAAACCCCCTTTGTCCTTTGGCAATGCCACCTTATCCCACGCAACCCAATGCATTTTTTTATTCGAAGAAGACCCTCCCCACAGAAATCTTCTAATGTAAGACTCTAAGTCTCCAATCACTCTCTTAGGCGCTTTGTAGAGAGAAAAATAATAATTTGGCAGGCACTCCATCACCGACTTGATAAGCGTTAACCTGCCCCTAATTGACAAACAAGACGCCTTCCATTTCGAAAGACGTTTTTCAAAAACCTCGTATACCATTCTCCAACTGCACACTCGGTTCATATTTGCCCCGACCATAAGACCTAAATAACTAAATGGGAGCGCCCCCACTTTACACCCGACCATATTAGCCTTCTCCTCCACCTCCACCAAGTTAACTCCGGGGCCGAATAAATTGGATTTCTCCAAGTTAATCTTCAGACCCGAACATAAGTGAAAACACCGCAAAATCCTAACCACATTCAGGATATTTGTTTTCGACCACTCACCCATAATCACCGCATCATCCGCGTAAAAAATATGGGATAATACCACACCCCCATATGGTAATCGAATGCCTTCAATCGTCCCAACACACCGGGCTTTCTCGACCATGCACGAAAGCCCTTCCATCATCATGATGAACAAAAAAAGGGAAATAGGATCACCTTGTCTCATTCCTTTACTACACTGAAACTCGAAAGTTGGAGAACCATTAACAAGCACCGAGGAGCTCGCCGAACTCAAAATCCCCATAATCCACCTACACCACACCTCCGGAAATCCCATTTTCTTCATAATTTCGATCACAAACAACCAATTGACGTTATCATAGGCTTTTTCAAAGTCGATTTTGAACATGAAAACCTGTTTCTTCGCTCTTTTACACCATGACACAACTTCATTAACAATAAGAGGTCCATCAAGGATGGACTTATCATTAACGAAAGCAGACTGAGAATCCGAAATCACCGACCCCACCACCCGTTTCAGCCTGTCCGCTAGTACCTTCGAAATCGATTTACTTATAACCCAAACCAGGGTAATGGGACGAAAAACGTCCGGCTTCCATGATACTTGTTTTAATTATTTGTTCATAAATATTGTATATTATTTAATTTTAATAATACAATTCGTTAAGAATGTAAATGTCTATCTTGGCATGCGAAACCTGTCAGATGCATACACGGGGTTGTTAAATAAGATTTATTTATTACATTATGTAAAATCTTTTACACTTACACAGTTATAATAACCGTGCATGTGCGGGTTTTAAAATAAATTATTCATTATGTATTAATATCGATTAATACTTTGTATAGATTTTTGTTAGGCGAATGATTTAACTTTGTTTAGTTGTCATGATGTTCATGGGTGGAGCTTTCTTGAAACTAAGGAGGGTGTTAGCCCTCCTAGACTTTGGCTAGTATTGCAAATTTTCTTAAATCACATGAGTATTTTTCTATATTCTTAGTACATGACCCTTTCATAAAATGACATCCTATTATTGAGGTGGCCCTCCCAAAGTATTTGAAACTAGGGCTATAAACGAACCGAACGTTCAATGAACATTTCATGAACCGTTCGGTAAGAAGTTCGTTTATGTCCGTTTATTTATTAAATGAACGAACATGAACAATATTTTACATTCTTTTAGTTAAATGAATGAACATGAACAAAGTTGCGTCCGTTCATTTATGTTCGTGAACGTCCGATTATGCGTTCGTTAACGTTCGTTTATGTTCATATATTTATTTATGTTCGTATATCATATCTTTTTATTGTATAATTAAAAAAATATGTTGTTTAAACAAAACAACACTTATAAAATAATATATTGTGCATAATTTAATAAAGAGCATGTTTGTTTGTCTATTTTCATTTATGTTCGATCGTTTATGTTCGTTTAGTGTCTTAATGAACGAACATGAACAACTCATTTTCTTAATAAACGAACATTGTTAGGACAACATTAGTTAGATATCCTTATGTTTTAATGATGACAAATAAACCTTCGAAACACATAAAATCACAAACGTTAGCCAAAATCTTCTCGACCCAAGAACAGGGCCTGGCGCGCTGTCGGCGCTCCGACGCGGTAGCCCACTGTATTAATCGAGACGAATTTTGAAAGTCGGCTTTCCCTTTACCCGAAAAATGTGGATCTTTCAATATAGGTATGAATATGTTATGTGCTTTATTAGGAACACTCGAAACGAGTTCTAGAATTAGAGGGATCCAAATTTACAACCTCACGTTTTTGGCAAAACTCCAACTCAAGTATTTTGATAAACGCATCTAGCCAAGGCCTTTCTAAACCTATGGAACTTATATATTTCACGTGACATCAAGTGAAAGTATTCATATGGCCATAATCCGTGTTTACGTCTTCTCTAATCACGTAACGGGTTTACTCCCTTATTGGTCAAACTAAGTCAAAGGTCTCTTTTCCGTAAACGTATCCTTTCCCAATATGGGATATGCTTTACAATAATGCAAAGCATTTAGCTTGTTTGCATCAAGATGATTATTGATCACGTCGAGTTGTGGAAATTCACGTATTATGAGATTATGAATACTCGACGTTGAGTTACTTGAGATTATAAGTAACCTTTGATTTTCTCAACCCATAATCATAATTGTCAATTCTTTTCTTTCTTAATGACATTGTGATTAAGCCATAATCAATCCTTTGATTATTCTCAACACAAAACTAATCCTCCAACCATTTCAAAAATCCTCCCAAATCTTATCCCCAACATTCTCTTAAAATTCCCTTACACTCGATGATACCTTCATGTACTTCTTGTCTCCTACATACCCACACCATATCTTCCAAACATTCCCTTCTCAACATTTCAATCCAACCACTACGATTTTACCACCTTATCATCCTCTTCATCTAACCATCCATTTCAAATACAAATAAACCTTCACCACAAAACACCTCACTGCTCATACTCTCCAACATTCAAAATTTGAATTTTGAATTCTAAGCCAAAGGCTCCCCATCACCTCATTCTTATCACCATCACATCCTTATCCAACTCACCCTTACACATATTCAACTCACTCCCTCACATACAACCTCCCTCACTCACTACCTTTCCACATACATTCAAATTTGAATCCAAACATAGGCTCCCCATCACATCCTTCTTACACATGCCAACTCAATCTTATCTCTTCACCCTCTCACACTCTCATTTCATCACATGGGGATTTCTCTCTTACACCCCAAAAACTATAATTCAAATTTGAATTTCAAACACCCACCCTTTGCCTCCAAGCAAATCATATCCTTGGAATATTCTCTTCTTAACCTAACCATGCTTTCTTTTCTAACCCAACCATGGTTCACCTTAACCCAACCTTACTCTCTCACTTCCCTCTTAAACTATTTGAATTTCAAATTCAAATATTCCCTCTCTAACATCCACACTTACTTTCCAAGCAAAAGAATATACCATGGCATATTCTTTCTCTCTTTTCTATGCCATGTGAGGAATACCCAAACTACACTTATCCAAGTAACCTTTCTACCCTTCTCTCTTTGATAATTGGTTTCACTTAAACACTTCACAAAATATTTTTACAAATTGGCTATTTGAGTTGGTGGCCTTTAGAATGAGTAATGTAAAGGTCTAAATGTGTGAAGTACAATTGGTGGTTTAGCAAGGTTGGGTATTTAAAAGACCAAGATCCAAAAGAGAAAAATGTCCAGGTACTCTGGCGCGTCGCTGGCGCTTTGGCATGCCAGCAGCGCGCCAGCCTCGTTAACATTTTTTCTCATTTTGGATTTTGGCCTATAAATACCCACCCTTGCCTCTTGTATTCCTCACCCCTTGCCATTATTCTTTCTCTCTTATTTCTTTTCTCTCAATCCTCTAATTCTATCTTGTGTTCTTAATCTATCATATAACATTCTTTGAAAGAACACATCTCTCGCAAGGGAAGAATCACAAGAACCTAATCCACTCATGTGATTGTGTCAAAGGGTCTTCTTATGTTTACCCTTTCTATTACAATCGAGTTTCTAGGTTAGGTTAGGGCTTGATTAAACAATCAAACATTTATTCATTCTGTTTGATTGTAAGGGAAGTCTTGTGTCTTGGTGACCAAGCCTAGATCATCGGGGATCTAGTTGGGGTTTGATACTTCCGGTGGGAAGTCTTAGTGGTCTTTGTGGTTAAGTCGAATCACGAGTCCTTTAGGGTGGTTTCCGAGGGCGGAATACCCCTGGGGAGTAGCTCTTCTTAGTGAGCGCCGATCTTTGTGCATATTGATGAAGCGAAAAGTGTACCGCTTTTAAGGGTCATTTAAGCCCTAAATCGTATTTATTTGATCAAATATTGCCCTAAATCGTTTCTTTTGTCATTTTAGGTACTTTTGAGAAGAAATCTGGAAAAGGAAGCATTTTGGACGTTTTTGGAGCATAAAAGTGAAGAAAACGACAAAGTCTCAAAATCATGCTGGAAATTACCTTTGACGGCGTCAGGATTTACCCTGGACGGCGTCATGGCTTGGCAAGAAAAGGTGGATGTGAAATTTACTCATGATAAGCCAGTGAAAATTGCATGTGAATTCTGACGGCGTCACGCTTTAACCTGATCAAGGTCGTCACGGTATAATTTCAAGAGGGACGGCGTCACATTCAAGGTCTGACGGCGTCAAGCCTTGATAAGCCAGAACGGATTTTGGAGAGCTAAAGAGGGACGGCGTCAAGAAGGTCATCCGAGAACCCTAAAAGCGGCGAGGTGACGGCGTCACACTCCATAACGTGACGCCGTCAGATGTAAAAATCTATATATAGTTTTGCAATTCTTTGTCATTAGTGTGGAACTTAGTGTGGAATTTTTGGGAGAAAACCCTAAGACGATTTTAGCATCTTTTTCAAGGCTTTTTGCCTTGAGATCTTCCATGTTACATTGAAGAAAAGTTATCAATTAATCATTCAATATGTCTATGTGTTGTTTGATTCTATCTTATTCTTGTCTTTTGTTTAACATGTTAGGCTAGATTTATCTTGTGTTTGCTTAGATCTAATGAAACCTAGCTATTGATTATTGGTTATTAGTGTGTTATTAGTTGTATTGGATGATTGTTTATCTATGTTAGGCTTAAGAAAACTGGCTAACTTCCTATTCGGTAACTTGCTTGAACGTCTTAAGAAACATGAACCAAATGCGTACTAAAGGTTTTTATGGTTGTATTTAATGCACAAGCGAATTCTAGTGATCCCATGTTAGGAGCTTCCTAGCCGGCTCGACATAGGAGTGAAGTAGGAGCTTGTAGAGTTGGGGAAGTACGTACGCCACCCCACGATTGGTATTAAGGAATACACCCGTCATCCACGCGACTAATACACACTAATCAACCGGTAAAAGATAGTTAGGGAGTAAGGAAATCTAAGTGAACACATTTCTCTACACATAAGTTTCCACCAACTTTTTATTTCCAGTTATTTATTTTATTTGCATTTGTAGTTAATTGGGTTAGTTGACTAGCAACTAATTCCGCCCACTCCTTCAAACCCGAGATTTTACTTGCTTTCATAAAAAAATATAAAAACATAAAAAGAATCTTCCCTCAACCCTTAGACCTAATTAGAGTAGTCTTTCATACCTAACGAACACTATTCCCTGTGGAGAACGATCAATCCCCCGTACTTACCACTACACTATACTACATCGGTCAGGTACACTGCCTGGTGGGGTTGTAAGCCTCTTGAGATCCCTCGAGAGGTAAAACCTGTTGTAAGGTTGCAAAACCACGCATCAAGTTTTTGGCGCCGCTGCCGGGGAATAGTTATTGTTTAGGTTGAATTTTTATTTTATTAGGTCTACTCACTAGATTCCTTTCTAGTGAGATTTTTATTTTCTTTTTCTAGGTTTTCTTAGTCTATCTATTTTTCTTCGTTTCTTTGTTCGTAACCATTACCATTAGACATCATGGAAGATGGTAATATCCTTAATCCCAACATCCCACCACCACAACAACCACCACCACCTCCTAGAGCCCGTACTTTAGGAGAGTATTCCCGTCCTAGCCACCATGGCTATCGAAACACCATTGAGCTCACTCAAGGAGCCAATGTCACACCCTTGCGATCCGACACCATCCGGTTGGTGCAAAGCGGATGCGCATTCCATGGACTTCGTTCTGAAGATCCTAATCAACATCTCAAGGACTTTCTCAAAATTGTTGATTCTATAGACCTTGATGTTGCCACTCGAGAGACGACCCGATTGCGTCTCTTCCAATTCTCTCTGCGGGACCAAGCTAGTCAATGGCTAGAGCGTCAACCCGCAGGATCCATCACCTCTTGGGATGATCTCACTACTCGTTTCCTTGCTCAGTTTTTCCCACCGGGAAGAACTACCAAGCTAAGGAATGATATCTTGATGTTCCAACAACGTCAAGGCGAAACCCTCTACGAGGCATGGACTCGATTCAAGGACTTACTCCAAAAAGTCCCTCACCATGGCATAGAACTTTGGCTCCAAGTCCAAATCTTCTATGACCATATCAATCTTTCCACGAGGCAAACCATTGACCAATCGGCCGGTGGTAAGCTACGTGATCTTAGTGCGGAACAATCATGGGCTCTCCTAGAGGATCTTGCTCTTTATGACAACGAAAGTTGGAGTGATCCCCGTGATTTGAATAAAACGGTCAAGGCAATATCTTTGCCTTCGAACAATTCAAGCACTTCCGACCGTAGGATCATGGAACTTGAAGACCAAGTCAAGTTTCTCATGAAATCCTACGAGGCTCCTAAACCTTCAAGCCAAGTGAACAAAATCACTTCTTCATGTGAATTATGTAGTGGTCCCCACAACACTCATGATTGCATGGAACTCCCCAAACAGGCTTTCAAAGAATTCGCATCCTCGCGAATCGATAAGGCGGGAGATAAGTGGCTCACTACTAATTATGGACACAAGAATCCCGAAGATAGGTATGAGGCATGGAAGAATAAGCCAAATTTTAGTTGGAACCAAACTCGAAGTGTATCATTCAATGACTCTCCCCCACTCACCTGGTCTGAACATTACCCTCATCAGCATACGCATAAACAACAAAATCACGAGGAATCACTGCAAAAATTCATTCTCTCTCAAGAAACACAGCTCTCCAAACTTGAGAATCAATTCAGACAACAGCAAGTTGATATGAACAACAAGGTTGATGACCTGTTTAAGGTTATCAATGATCGCCTTGCTGGCAGGTCAACTTGTGAGTTGACACGAGTTAATGAGATCAAATCTGTTACGGTGACTCACCAAACACCTCCTCCTGTAAAAATCAAGCACCCTAGTAAACTCTTCAAACACATGTCACAAAACGGAAAAGAAACTGGAGATACTCATACCCCGTCGAAACCTCTCCACTTCGTGAACACCATTACAACAATACCTGTTCCTAAACCCAATCTGGACCAACAATCAACCGAGAATGTGGACAATGAAATGGAGGGTGAAGTTCCCGAAAAGAACCCCGAGGCGCCCGACGACTATCTAGACTCACCAAAGAACTCGAGTACAAGAAAGGTGAGTGATGAGAAGGGCTCGGAAGAGAAATCCGAAATGCCTCATGAGCTCCCAGTACTGCTAGACCGCCCCCTGGTGGAGGAACTTGAGAGGGGCACAGCTAAGTTGCCTATGGGATTCGGAGAGAGAATAGAGGATGGCGTTCCTAGGGTCTTAAAGATATCCTGCACCACTAGGAAAAAGTTTATAAAAGGTGCATACATAAACCCCAACTCTTCTATGAATGCAATATCCCTCTCTCTATATAACGAAGCCTTCACCGAACAAGACAAATATGAAGGTCTAATATCATCGGGGTAATAAGAAGGGTACCAATTGTGATAGAAAAGTTCCTCTTTCATATCGAGCTAACTGTATTTAATAACATGGACTCTATCATTAGCCCACCTTTAGCTAGCCTTGTTCTAGGCAAGCCATTCATAAACGCAACGGGAGTGATACTCGATGAGGATGATAGGAGTGCATTATTTATCGATGGTGTCAGGAAAGTGATTTTTCGGGATGGCTGTGAAGAAGTGTATGAGTATCAACCATCAGCATGTGGCAACACATGGGGGCTATGCGGTAGAAGGCCTGGCCGAATTAAGCGATGTGATCTGAATAATCTCAAAATACCTTGCATGATTGGTCACAAGCATTTTTATAATGTTTACATCGACACATGTTTACCCAAAAATGTGATGTCCCTGTTTCATTATAACAACATTTGAAGATGGGGGATGATTCATAAAGGGAAGGACGACATTGGCATAGATGATGATGTACAGGTGTTTGTAGGAAACATGACATTCACTATGAGCTTCGCAATCGTCGATAATATCGAAAAGTACATCGATCCCAGGTTATCACAAGTTATTTTTGGGGCACCTTTTTGCAAGGCCACAAGCTTGGTTGTGGACGAGCTCAATGGGATCATGACTTTCACCGATGGGATTAGGGAAATCTCATACCAAACGCCTTACAAGATGAGAGAATTCAAGGAGATTGATTATGATGGGCTGGATAGGTTAAGTTCCCAACTCGTGTTGTGTGTGATGATGATGTGAGAAGGGGATGTAAGGACACTTTTGACCTGTCAAGTGGATTCTTTAAGCATGATAAGGAGCTTAGTTCTAAATACCAAAACAATCCTTTTGATCTCGAGGACCCGAAATACCTTTACTATGAAAGTGATTCTGATAGAGAATCAAAGGAGAATGGCCTAGGAACCGTGACCAATGATGGAGTCACGTAATGTACGTGACTTTGAGTCTAGCTACAAGACTCGTTAATAAAGAAAAGCGCTTCTTGGGAGGCAACCCAAGCTTTATTTGCTTTGTTTGTTTGATTTTATTTGTTTCCGTATGTATGTTTAATTTTTATTCTTATTAATTCATGTTCAAAACTAATTTGTGAAAATGCTTTATCTTGTTTTTAACTTCGTCTTAACTACATATAAAGGTATTTTGCAAAAGATAAGTGTAAGGGAAATCCAAATCGGTTTATTAGAACAAATGAACATGAATCGTAATAATAATAAATTAACATACATATTAGTATTTGTTTGAGTCAAATGCTTGTATCGAGTCATAATGATGTTTTGCAGGATTTCCAGGAAGTAAGGTAAAGGTTTTTTCCATAAATTTTCCGGAAACTTAAAATGAGAATTTTTGTCAGGTCATTCCTGACGGCGTCAGGGTTTAAAACCTGACGACGTCAGATTTAATTTTCAGAAATTTTTGAAAGTTTTGTTTTCATAAAAAGTTTTTATTAAAATCTCCAACTTATAATCTCCAGGAATCTGCAAAATTATCATTCCACAAGCATTATATCCTTATATATAGAGTTTATCCCGCCGATGTTATGCAGGTTTTCGTGTTTGTTTTCTCAGGTTTAACAGGTTATTTTGGACAAGGAAATGTTTGTTGGATCAAGCTTATGGCGATGCATTAGTCATGGAGCTTCTACATTACCTTGGAAGAAGATTTAACCGTGTTACTTCATTATCCACCGAGTGAATCAGGGGAGTATTTGATTTCATTCTTTTACTTTATGCTTTTACATCTTGTTATTTGAACATTGGGGACAATGTTCATCTTAAGTGTAAGGGGGGGGGGGGGGGTAAAAGTACGATTAGAGAATGCTTTTACGCTTGATTTTTGTTTGTTTAATAGTAGATGTGTAATAAAACTGAGAGAAATACCTGTTAGGGCAATTTTAGTGCCAAATTTAAAATTTTTTACAACATATAGGAGTGAAACTTTGATCTTAATGAGCGTCTCACGGATAGGAGTTATATGACTAGCACAAAAACCGTACCACTAAAAAAATTTTCCACCCCCAAATATGTGAGGTTCGCCCCTAGAATTGGTAGGAAAAGCATTTATGCTATGATGTGTGTACCGGTAGCACTTAGATTCTAGAACTTGCGTTAGGACCATTCCAAGGCCACAAGTGAGACTACATTCGTGTAGTTAGATTTACTACATGATAAGAGGCATTAGGATTAACCCATTGTTTTACACCTGTGTTTTTGTTATAATTACATTGGCTACATTGGTCAAGTAATTCTCCCACACCCTTTGCGTTGTACTCATTTTTTAGTACACGATACCCCTAGTACACCCCTCAGAGCCTATCTTTTCGTTTCGACCTTTAAGCATTTTACTTAAAGGAAGAATTTGTTACACCCCACTTAAATGTACACCCAAATCGCCTTAGCCTACCTTGTATGCACTTATTTTTAGTGCATTATTGTGACAACATTTGTTTAAACCCAAGTTAATTATCTAGTTGATTACATGGTTGCTAAGTCGAGTCATATCCTTGTACATATTGTTTTGGGACGATTGGGACTCATGGGTAAAGTACTAGTGTAATGGAGTAATGGGAAGAACATCATTTATTACCCCCATATGTGCTAAATATTTTAAAAGTACTCCAAGTTTTTCGATTATCTTAATTCGAGTCATTAGAATAGTTAATTGTAAAGTTATGTAAAAGTTCAAGTGTAAGGGGATGCAATGCCCCTATGATGTATTATTTTGGATGGTAGGGCAAAAGTGTATGCAAAAAAAAAAAAAAAAAAAAAAAAAAAAAAAAAAAAAATCGAAAAAATCAAGAAAAATACAAAAAAAATGAGAAAAAGAAAAAGAGAAAAAACATACGGACTACCATCCCATTTCATTTTATGTTTATTTTATGTTTTTGTTATTTTCTTTCATTAGCTTAAATCGAGTCGAGTCTTGGCTTAGCAACATTGTATAGTACATGTAATTGATCAAGATCTTTAACTCGCCACCAGTAAAATATCCCTTATCCAACAAAACCGTGTTTTCCTTTTCCCTACACCTAACGTTATAACCCATGTAAAAGCCCTCTTTGATAGTTTATCTTAGGTGCTTACGCCTAGTGGAGGAGGTTTTTGATCCTTTCCCAAGCCTATGGTAATCTATTTGCTATGACAGGTAGTGAGAGATATTATCCGTTTTCATTTATGAGATTTATTTTGATGACACTTGAGAGATGTGAGTATCTAAACACTACTTGTGAGGTGCTAGTATGTAATCTCCGTGCTTATTATGATTAAAGAGGAACGAATATTTGTTGTAATTACTTTTATGTTAGCATTAAATGACCCCTAACTTGTATTTTGATTAGAATAAAAGCGCATTTGCTTGAGGACAAGCAAATCTCAAGTGTAAGGGTATTTGATGAAGCGAAAAGTGTACCGCTTTTAAGGGTCATTTAAGCCCTAAATCGTATTTATTTGATCAAATATTGCCCTAAATCGTTTCTTTTGTCATTTTAGGTACTTTTGAGAAGAAATCTGGAAAAGGAAGCATTTTGGACGTTTTTGGAGCATAAAAGTGAAGAAAACGACAAAGTCTCAAAATCATGCTGGAAATTACCTTTGACGGCGTCAGGATTTACCCTGGACGGCGTCATGGCTTGGCAAGAAAAGGTGGATGTGAAATTTACTCATGATAAGCCAGTGAAAATTGCATGTGAATTCTGACGGCGTCACGCTTTAACCTGATCAAGGTCGTCACGGTATAATTTCAATAGGGACGGCGTCACATTCAAGGTCTGACGGCGTCAAGCCTTGATAAGCCAGAACGGATTTTGGAGAGCTAAAGAGGGACGGCGTCAAGAAGGTCATCCGAGAACCCTAAAAGCGGCGAGGTGACGGCGTCACACTCCATAACGTGACGCCGTCAGATGTAAAAATCTATATATAGTTTTGCAATTCTTTGTCATTAGTGTGGAACTTAGTGTGGAATTTTTGGGAGAAAACCCTAAGACGATTTTAGCATCTTTTTCAAGGCTTTTTGCCTTGAGATCTTCCATGTTACATTGAAGATAAGTTATCAATTAATCATTCAATATGTCTATGTGTTGTTTGATTCTACCTTATTCTTGTCTTTTGTTTAACATGTTAGGCTAGATTTATCTTGTGTTTGCTTAGATCTAATGAAACCTAGCTATTGATTATTGGTTATTAGTGTGTTATTAGTTGTATTGGATGATTGTTTATCTATGCTAGGCTTAAGAAAACTGGCTAACTTCCTATTCGGTAACTTGCTTGAACGTCTTAAGAAACATGAACCAAATGCGTACTAAAGGTTTTTATGGTTGTATTTAATGCACAAGCGAATTCTAGTGATCCCATGTTAGGAGCTTCCTAGCCGGCTCGACATAGGAGTGAAGTAGGAGCTTGTAGAGTTGGGGAAGTACGTACGCCACCCCACGATTGGTATTAAGGAATACACCCGTCATCCACGCGACTAATACACACTAATCAACCGGTAAAAGATAGTTAGAGAGTAAGGAAATCTAAGTGAACACATTTCTCTACACATAAGTTTCCACCAACTTTTTATTTTCAGTTATTTATTTTATTTGCATTTGTAGTTAATTGGGTTAGTTGACTAGCAACTAATTCCGCCACTCCTTCAAACCCGAGATTTTACTTGCTTTCATAAAAAAATATAAAAACATAAAAAGAATCTTCCCTCAACCCTTAGACCTAATTAGAGTAGTCTTTCATACCTAACGAACACTATTCCCTGTGGAGAACGATCAATCCCCCGTACTTACCACTACACTATACTACATCGGTCAGGTACACTGCCTGGTGGGGTTGTAAGCCTCTTGAGATCCCTCGAGAGGTAAAACCTGTTGTAAGGTTGCAAAACCACGCATCAAGTTTTTGGCGCCGCTGCCGGGGAATAGTTATTGTTTAGGTTGAATTTTTATTTTATTAGGTCTACTCACTAGATTCCTTTCTAGTGAGATTTTTATTTTCTTTTTCTAGGTTTTCTTAGTCTATCTATTTTTCTTCGTTTCTTTGTTCGTAACCATTACCATTAGACATCATGGAAGATGGTAATATCCTTAATCCCAACATCCCACCACCACAACAACCACCACCACCTCCTAGAGCCCGTACTTTAGGAGAGTATTCCCGTCCTAGCCACCATGGCTATCGAAACACCATTGAGCTCACTCAAGGAGCCAATGTCACACCCTTGCGATCCGACACCATCCGGTTGGTGCAAAGCGGATGCGCATTCCATGGACTTCGTTCTGAAGATCCTAATCAACATCTCAAGGACTTTCTCAAAATTGTTGATTCTATAGACCTTGATGTTGCCACTCGAGAGACGACCCGATTGCGTCTCTTCCAATTCTCTCTGCGGGACCAAGCTAGTCAATGGCTAGAGCGTCAACCCGCAGGATCCATCACCTCTTGGGATGATCTCACTACTCGTTTCCTTGCTCAGTTTTTCCCACCGGGAAGAACTACCAAGCTAAGGAATGATATCTTGATGTTCCAACAACGTCAAGGCGAAACCCTCTACGAGGCATGGACTCGATTCAAGGACTTACTCCAAAAAGTCCCTCACCATGGCATAGAACTTTGGCTCCAAGTCCAAATCTTCTATGACCATATCAATCTTTCCACGAGGCAAACCATTGACCAATCGGCCGGTGGTAAGCTACGTGATCTTAGTGCGGAACAATCATGGGCTCTCCTAGAGGATCTTGCTCTTTATGACAACGAAAGTTGGAGTGATCCCCGTGATTTGAATAAAACGGTCAAGGCAATATCTTTGCCTTCGAACAATTCAAGCACTTCCGACCGTAGGATCATGGAACTTGAAGACCAAGTCAAGTTTCTCATGAAATCCTACGAGGCTCCTAAACCTTCAAGCCAAGTGAACAAAATCACTTCTTCATGTGAATTATGTAGTGGTCCCCACAACACTCATGATTGCATGGAACTCCCCAAACAGGCTTTCAAAGAATTCGCATCCTCGCGAATCGATAAGGCGGGAGATAAGTGGCTCACTACTAATTATGGACACAAGAATCCCGAAGATAGGTATGAGGCATGGAAGAATAAGCCAAATTTTAGTTGGAACCAAACTCGAAGTGTATCATTCAATGACTCTCCCCCACTCACCTGGTCTGAACATTACCCTCATCAGCATACGCATAAACAACAAAATCACGAGGAATCACTGCAAAAATTCATTCTCTCTCAAGAAACACAGCTCTCCAAACTTGAGAATCAATTCAGACAACAGCAAGTTGATATGAACAACAAGGTTGATGACCTGTTTAAGGTTATCAATGATCGCCTTGCTGGCAGGTCAACTTGTGAGTTGACACGAGTTAATGAGATCAAATCTGTTACGGTGACTCACCAAACACCTCCTCCTGTAAAAATCAAGCACCCTAGTAAACTCTTCAAACACATATCACAAAACGGAAAAGAAACTGGAGATACTCATACCCCGTCGAAACCTCTCCACTTCGTGAACACCATTACAACAATACCTGTTCCTAAACCCAATCTGGACCAACAATCAACCGAGAATGTGGACAATGAAATGGAGGGTGAAGTTCCCGAAAAGAACCCCGAGGCGCCCGACGACTATCTAGACTCACCAAAGAACTCGAGTACAAGAAAGGTGAGTGATGAGAAGGGCTCGGAAGAGAAATCCGAAATGCCTCATGAGCTCCCAGTACTGCTAGACCGCCCCCTGGTGGAGGAACTTGAGAGGGGCACAGCTAAGTTGCCTATGGGATTCGGAGAGAGAATAGAGGATGGCGTTCCTAGGGTCTTAAAGATATCCTGCACCACTAGGAAAAAGTTTATAAAAGGTGCATACATAAACCCCAACTCTTCTATGAATGCAATATCCCTCTCTCTATATAACGAAGCCTTCACCGAACAAGACAAATATGAAGGGTCTAATATCATCGGGGTAATAAGAAGGGTACCAATTGTGATAGAAAAGTTCCTCTTTCATATCGAGCTAACTGTATTTAATAACATGGACTCTATCATTAGCCCACCTTTAGCTAGCCTTGTTCTAGGCAAGCCATTCATAAACGCAACGGGAGTGATACTCGATGAGGATGATAGGAGTGCATTATTTATCGATGGTGTCAGGAAAGTGATTTTTCGGGATGGCTGTGAAGAAGTGTATGAGTATCAACCATCAGCATGTGGCAACACATGGGGGCTATGCGGTAGAAGGCCTGGCCGAATTAAGCGATGTGATCCGAATAATCTCAAAATACCTTGCATGATTGGTCACAAGCATTTTTATAATGTTTACATCGACACATGTTTACCCAAAAATGTGATGTCCCTGTTTCATTATAACAACATTTGAAGATGGGGGATGATTCATAAAGGGAAGGACGACATTGGCATAGATGATGATGTACAGGTGTTTGTAGGAAACATGACATTCACTATGAGCTTCGCAATCGTCGATAATATCGAAAAGTACATCGATCCCAGGTTATCACAAGTTATTTTTGGGGCACCTTTTTGCAAGGCCACAAGCTTGGTTGTGGACGAGCTCAATGGGATCATGACTTTCACCGATGGATTAGGGAAATCTCATACCAAACGCCTTACAAGATGAGAGAATTCAAGGAGATTGATTATGATGGGCTCGATAGGTTAAGTTCCCAACTCGTGTTGTGTGATGATGATGTGAGAAGGGGATGTAAGGACACTTTTGACCTGTCAAGTGGATTCTTTAAGCATGATAAGGAGCTTAGTTCTAAATACCAAAACAATCCCTTTGATCTCGAGGACCCGAAATACCTTCACTATGAAAGTGATTCTGATAGAGAATCAAAGGAGAATGGCCTAGGAACCGTGACCGATGATGGAGTCACGTAATGTACGTGACTTTGAGTCTAGCTACAAGACTCGTTAATAAAGAAAAGCGCTTCTTGGGAGGCAACCCAAGCTTTATTTGCTTTGTTTGTTTGATTTTATTTGCTTCCGTATGTATGTTTAATTTTTATTCTTATTGATTCATGTTCAAAACTAATTTGTGAAAATGCTTTATCTTGTTTTTAACTTCGTCTTAACTACATATAAAGGTATTTTGCAAAAGTTAAGTGTAAGGGAAATCTAAATCGGTTTATTAGAACACAAATGAACATGAATCGTAATAATAATAAATTAACATACATATTAGTATTTGTTTGAGTCAAATGCTTGTATCGAGTCATAATGATGTTTTGCAGGATTTCCAGGAAGTAAGGTAAAGGTTTTTTCCATAAATTTTCCGGAAACTTAAAATGAGAATTTTTGTCAGGTCATTCCTGACGGCGTCAGGGTTTAAAACCTGACGACGTCAGATTTAATTTTCAGAAATTTTTGAAAGTTTTGTTTTCATAAAAAGTTTTTATTAAAATCTCCAACTTATAATCTCCAGGAATCTGCAAAATTATCATTCCACAAGCATTATATCCTTATATATAGAGTTTATCCCGCCGATGTTATGCAGGTTTTCGTGTTTGTTTTCTCAGGTTTAACAGGTTATTTTGGACAAGGAAATGTTTGTTGGATCAAGCTTATGGCGATGCATTAGTCATGGAGCTTCTACATTACCTTGGAAGAAGATTTAACCGTGTTACTTCATTATCCACCGAGTGAATCAGGGGAGTATTTGATTTCATTCTTTTACTTTATGCTTTTACATCTTGTTATTTGAACATTGGGGACAATGTTCATCTTAAGTGTAAGGGGGGGGGGGGGTAAAAGTACGATTAGAGAATGCTTTTACGCTTGATTTTGTTTGTTTAATAGTAGATGTGTAATAAAACTGAGAGAAATACCTGTTAGGGCAATTTTAGTGCCAAATTTAAAATTTTTTACAACATATAGGAGTGAAACTTTGATCTTAATGAGCGTCTCACGGATAGGAGTTATATGACTAGCACAAAAACCGTACCACTAAAAAAATTTTCCACCCCCAAATATGTGAGGTTCGCCCCTAGAATTGGTAGGAAAAGCATTTATGCTATGATGTGTGTACCGGTAGCACTTAGATTCTAGAACTTGCGTTAGGACCATTCCAAGGCCACAAGTGAGACTACATTCGTGTAGTTAGATTTACTACATGATAAGAGGCATTAGGATTAACCCATTGTTTTACACCTGTGTTTTTGTTATAATTACATTGGCTACATTGGTCAAGTAATTCTCCCACACCCTTTGCGTTGTACTCATTTTTTAGTACACGATACCCCTAGTACACCCCTCAGAGCCTATCTTTTCGTTTCGACCTTTAAGCATTTTACTTAAAGGAAGAATTTGTTACACCCCACTTAAATGTACACCCAAATCGCCTTAGCCTACCTTGTATGCACTTATTTTTAGTGCATTATTGTGACAACATTTGTTTAAACCCAAGTTAATTATCTAGTTGATTACATGGTTGCTAAGTCGAGTCATATCCTTGTACATATTGTTTTGGGACGATTGGGACTCATGGGTAAAGTACTAGTGTAATGGAGTAATGGGAAGAACATCATTTATTACCCCCATATGTGCTAAATATTTTAAAAGTACTCCAAGTTTTTCGATTATCTTAATTCGAGTCATTAGAATAGTTAATTGTAAAGTTATGTAAAAGTTCAAGTGTAAGGGGATGCAATGCCCCTATGATGTATTATTTTGGATGGTAGGGCAAAAGTGTATGCAAAAAAAAAAAAAAAAAAAAAAAAAAAAAAAAAAAAAAATCGAAAAAATCAAGAAAAATACAAAAAAAATGAGAAAAAGAAAAAGAGAAAAAACATACGGACTACCATCCCATTTCATTTTATGTTTATTTTATGTTTTTGTTATTTTCTTTCATTAGCTTAAATCGAGTCGAGTCTTGGCTTAGCAACATTGTATAGTACATGTAATTGATCAAGATCTTTAACTCGCCACCAGTAAAATATCCCTTATCCAACAAAACCGTGTTTTCCTTTTCCCTACACCTAACGTTATAACCCATGTAAAAGCCCTCTTTGATAGTTTATCTTAGGTGCTTACGCCTAGTGGAGGAGGTTTTTGATCCTTTCCCAAGCCTATGGTAATCTATTTGCTATGACAGGTAGTGAGAGATATTATCCGTTTTCATTTATGAGATTTATTTTGATGACACTTGAGAGATGTGAGTATCTAAACACTACTTGTGAGGTGCTAGTATGTAATCTCCGTGCTTATTATGATTAAAGAGGAACGAATATTTGTTGTAATTACTTTTATGTTAGCATTAAATGACCCCTAACTTGTATTTTGATTAGAATAAAAGCGCATTTGCTTGAGGACAAGCAAATCTCAAGTGTAAGGGTATTTGATGAAGCGAAAAGTGTACCGCTTTTAAGGGTCATTTAAGCCCTAAATCGTATTTATTTGATCAAATATTGCCCTAAATCGTTTCTTTTGTCATTTTAGGTACTTTTGAGAAGAAATCTGGAAAAGGAAGCATTTTGGACGTTTTTGGAGCATAAAAGTGAAGAAAACGACAAAGTCTCAAAATCATGCTGGAAATTACCTTTGACGGCGTCAGGATTTACCCTGGACGGCGTCATGGCTTGGCAAGAAAAGGTGGATGTGAAATTTACTCATGATAAGCCAGTGAAAATTGCATGTGAATTCTGACGGCGTCACGCTTTAACCTGATCAAGGTCGTCACGGTATAATTTCAATAGGGACGGCGTCACATTCAAGGTCTGACGGCGTCAAGCCTTGATAAGCCAGAACGGATTTTGGAGAGCTAAAGAGGGACGGCGTCAAGAAGGTCATCCGAGAACCCTAAAAGCGGCGAGGTGACGGCGTCACACTCCATAACGTGACGCCGTCAGATGTAAAAATCTATATATAGTTTTGCAATTCTTTGTCATTAGTGTGGAACTTAGTGTGGAATTTTTGGGAGAAAACCCTAAGACGATTTTAGCATCTTTTTCAAGGCTTTTTGCCTTGAGATCTTCCATGTTACATTGAAGATAAGTTATCAATTAATCATTCAATATGTCTATGTGTTGTTTGATTCTACCTTATTCTTGTCTTTTGTTTAACATGTTAGGCTAGATTTATCTTGTGTTTGCTTAGATCTAATGAAACCTAGCTATTGATTATTGGTTATTAGTGTGTTATTAGTTGTATTGGATGATTGTTTATCTATGCTAGGCTTAAGAAAACTGGCTAACTTCCTATTCGGTAACTTGCTTGAACGTCTTAAGAAACATGAACCAAATGCGTACTAAAGGTTTTTATGGTTGTATTTAATGCACAAGCGAATTCTAGTGATCCCATGTTAGGAGCTTCCTAGCCGGCTCGACATAGGAGTGAAGTAGGAGCTTGTAGAGTTGGGGAAGTACGTACGCCACCCCACGATTGGTATTAAGGAATACACCCGTCATCCACGCGACTAATACACACTAATCAACCGGTAAAAGATAGTTAGAGAGTAAGGAAATCTAAGTGAACACATTTCTCTACACATAAGTTTCCACCAACTTTTTATTTTCAGTTATTTATTTTATTTGCATTTGTAGTTAATTGGGTTAGTTGACTAGCAACTAATTCCGCCACTCCTTCAAACCCGAGATTTTACTTGCTTTCATAAAAAAATATAAAAACATAAAAAGAATCTTCCCTCAACCCTTAGACCTAATTAGAGTAGTCTTTCATACCTAACGAACACTATTCCCTGTGGAGAACGATCAATCCCCCGTACTTACCACTACACTATACTACATCGGTCAGGTACACTGCCTGGTGGGGTTGTAAGCCTCTTGAGATCCCTCGAGAGGTAAAACCTGTTGTAAGGTTGCAAAACCACGCATCATAGTGAGCGCCGATCTTTGTGCATATCGGTGGAGTGAAGTTGTAACGGTTTGTAGTTCACCGAAAGGATTATACTTAGTGAATAGTATAGTTTCGTGGATTCACAACTGGACGTACGAATGGTATAAACCCCCCATCCCGAACCAGTATATATCGTGGTATTATTTACTTGCTTTATATACTTTGGTTGTGCTTGTTTTTTGTGTTTGCTATTGTACAACCACATATTGCTCTTTGAGGCTTGAAAAGTTTTTAAACATCTAAGAAGCCGAAAAGACCGTATTCACCCCCACCCCCTCTACGGTTCTACAAACATGAACAAGAAAATTCGTCCGTTTAAACGTTCGTGTTCGTTTATTTTTCCGGTTAAAATTAAACGAACGAACATGAACAAGGCTCCGTTCGTGTTCGTCCGATTCGTTTACAGCCCTATTTGAAACCAAAAGCTGCTCCATAGACCCCAAAATTGGCTGTCTTACAAACACCCCCTCAACCAAGTTGTAATTTCTTTTCGGTATATTGTTTTCTATATATAAGTAAATTGATTCTTTATTTTTTATTATTTTTTTTTCATTTTTATTAACATTTTGGACTTTGAATAATTTCGGCCCTCCTAAAAGAAAAATTCAAGCTCCGCCACTGATGATGTTAAGACTAACGTTGTTTAAACTTAACCATCGATATCATGTTTTAAACATTATACGTGTTTAATAGCACGTAATGACATTTGAAAATTTATTTTTCTGGATATCCTTATTTAAACTTTAAAGATGAATTACATGTGTCATTGCTATATGCACAATCTCGTGTATTTATTTTCATCTCACAAAAGCGGTGGGGCCGTACCTTCTCTTTGATATTTATATTTGTGTTAATAATAATTTTAGCCGTATTTAATTTTTAAACCTATATACGTGCGACTTAAACTTATAAAGAGGAATAACATAAGTCGCTTTTGAATGTGAAAAGTAAAAAAGCAAAAAAAAAATAAGTAAATAACTTTTTCGTGCATCCTTTTTACTCTCATAAAGAGGAATAACATGAGTCTTTCATATATTTACAATCTCGTGTATTCATTTATGTATCACACTAACTCGTGTTTTTATTTTAAATTTTATAAATAACAACATATATGATGTTTAAAAAAAGTGTAGTGGTTATTTATTAAATTTATAAAGTTATTAAAAAGGGTTAATTGGACGAAAATATAACTTACTTGCCACATTTTATAATTCTGCGTAGCCATCTATATTTTTCTAGATCGATGTAGCATACTTTTGAATTTCATCTTTTGATGTATCATGTGAACAGTTGTGTGTATTATTTAACGGATATATCCCTCCCAAAGTTAAATTGGAGTGCTTAAATTGAAGGGTAAAATGGTCAAATAGTCTACACAACTGGTCACATGATATTCCAAAAAGATCGAATTCAAAAGTATGCTACATAAATAAGAATAAAAATAGATTGCTACATAAAATTATTAAAACTGGCAAGTATGCTACATTTTCATACAATTAGCCATATTAAAAAACATGAAAACTGATAAGTTTATTTAATTCCATATAATTTATTTAAAATTTAACAACTAAAGTTTTTATTAATTACCTTCTTATTTTTTAGTTTTTTTTTTAAAATAAAATCGACACATGTGTTTTTATACATATTTTATGTTATTTTATTTTTTATTTTTTTCTATGAAATTTAGATGAGTTTGAATAAATTGTTTCATTTTGACTTTCTATTGTCTAATGAGATGACAATTTAATATTATTATTATTAACTTTTTAATGGAGCTACCAAGGATCGAACTTGGGTCTCTTAGTCTACAAACAAGCGTCTCAACCAATGGAGCAAGTTAGAAGTTGTGAAATGACATATTTCTTGCAGACAAAATCAAGCTTTCATAATAGTCTAATTATAACCTCTTGATTTCACATTTTAAATGTTCTCATATTACAGTACATAATACCAAAACGAGAGTTTTATTATCACAAATTGTGAGTTTAATACTAAATGTGATTGATTCAGTTTTTAATTTTCTCTGTTTTCTACATGCTAAGAAAAGAGATAGGTTCCCTAAAAAAAAGTGATACCCCCTCACATTTTTCATTTTCTCATTTATTTTTTTATTTTTTTAATAATGTTTTTATTGTAAAACTATGCAACGAAAAGTACAGAACAAAAAATCTAAAGTGTAACAAGTCAAAACTGATAAACTGACAAAAAATACGTAACAAAGACAGAAAAAAATGTGTTGTACTATGAACAATAGGGTGAAAAAGGGGTGGATATTGTAAATAGTGGTCCGGAAATGTATTAATATAGTAGTACCCCTATTTAAAATACTTGTAATGTGTTATCAAACTAGTGCAGATTCCTGTAGAATACCGTTTCAAACATGTAATGCAGTAGTTTTCACATTTATTCATGCCGAGATTTGCTAGAACCACAATATCTTTACAAAAGAACTTTCACACGTCGATGTGACATGACACTTTGACAACTTATTACTTTTTTTCCTTCACCAACTCTTTCTTTCATGACAAACCATTTTATTACATCTCATTTTGTAAAAATTCTTTTGTAAATTTTATGTGGTTAAAGTATTTCTCGTGCAATAATGGACTAGTTATTTTTTCCAACTTCAGTTTTCTCATTAAATTTGCGGGATATTGTTTGACGAATTGGTAGTTTTAAAAAGAGTAAACTACAAAATACATCCCTGTGGTTTGGTCAATTTCACACGATACATCCCTCCCAAAAAAATTGCGCCATACACATCCCTCCGTTAGTAAAAGTCAAACACAATACATCCAAGAGGACAAACGGTGCAAAGATTGTCTCGTTAAGTTGGACACGTGACAGTTAACTCTTTTTAAGATAGGGTATTTTAGTCCTTTTATCCCAAACCTACTCAGTCACTCTTCATTTATACTCTTATCAGTCAAACCAAAATAAAAACACCAACTCAAATCAAAACACGAACACAAATCAAAGACAGAAATCAAAATCAATAAATACACATTTTCAATTCATTTAAACCCAGAAAAACACTCTTAAACACAAACACAAATAAAAAACACAAATCCAGAATCAATTATCAAACCTTCCTGATGTACACACACTTATGAACACAATTATCAAACCTTCCTGATAGAATAAATTTACCAGTTACCTTTTAAACATCAATTTTCCAACAACAATTCATAACCAATTCACTCTCTGAGTTGATTTAATTCAGACTCATTTGTCACAACAATTCATAACCAATTTTCCAACAACAATTCATAACCAATTCACTCTCTGATATTCACAGCTTTTCACCTCACTCTCTTATCTCTCAGTGAGTCACGACCTCACTTAACTTCTCCATACTGACATTAACATTCAGTTGTCTCAAAACACACTGACATATATTCAGTTTGGTGAGTTCACCTTACAACTCTAATTCCAAACCTCAAATCTAAACCCATGACTATGTCAGCCCATAACCAACACTTTTAATCCATAATTATAAACCTGATTCAAGAACAATAACCACATTAACCGGATCTTGGTTTATATCATTGTGTTGGTTTAGTTATCTTGAGGCGTTTTGAGTGGATTTTTGAGTGATAACGATTGATTTTGATGAATCTGTGGAGATGATGGATCTAGTTTTAGATCCGGATCTTGGTTTTTGATGTGATTGTTTTGTTTGATGTTTCTGTTTGATGCAGTTTTTTTTTGTGTCGGTTTTTGATTGATAGATCGATTGTGTTTTTTGATCGGTGTGGGTTGTGTGTGGATAATAGACCAGTTCTTTTTGGATCTGGGTTGTGTATTTTTTGTGTGGATGGGGTTTAATGGGATCTTGAAGCCGAAACTGAAATTAACTCATCGGTTTGGTATTCGAAGAACATCAAACAGAAAGTAAGTGGGATTTATGGGTGTTAGATCGAGTGAATGATTTGGGAGTTGCTTCGGTATTCAAAGATTGAACCGAATGCCCCAAAAGATCTGAGATCTTGTTCATCCATTATATTGGTTTAAAATGGAAAAAACAAAACTTTATCTTTGTTTTTGTTTTGAGATCTCAGATCTGAGATGGAACCCATTTTAAACCAACACTGAGATCTTGAGCAAAAAGAGTGGGTTTATTGTTTTTGATTTGGGTTAATGACAGATTGTGGTTTCCTTTAGATTATGAATTGTGTTTATGAATTGGATTTGGATTTATGAACTCGTGATGTGTCTGGATTTGGATGTGTGTTTATGAATTGTGTTTATGAATTGGATTTAGATTTGTGTTTATGATAAAAGGACTAAAATACCCTTTCTTAAAAAGAGTTAACTGCCACGTGTCAAACTTAACGAGACAATCTTTGCACCGTTCATCCTCTTGGATGTATTGTGTTTAACTTTTACTAACGGAGGGATGTGTATTGCGCAATTTTTTTGGGAGGGATGTATGGTGTGAAATTGACCAAACCACAGGGATGTATTTTATAGTTTACTCGTAGTTTTAAAAATGAAATATTTTTAGAAACTGATAATGAACCAATATGGTGATGAAATCTAGATTATTGTTTGGAAAGGATAAATTCCTAAGAATTTTTAGTTTACAAATGCACAGTTTTGGATTCAACATATTTTGCATAGTTTTGAAAAAATTACATAGATAATCATTGAAATCGAATGACCAAGATTACTTGTTTGACTAACACAAATATGATCCAATTTTTACCAAAAAGAAAATACCTTCACTGCGCAACATTCTATTTTCCTGATACAGTGATCCTCCATCTGATATCATAGTGACTCTCCTAATTCGTGGACGAATATCAGCAAAAACGAACAACTACTCTCGTTCTGGAAAGTGAACCCGAACCCACTTTGGTCTAATTACCCATCCAAATTACTGTTTTCAACCAGTAAACTATATAAATCCAAACGATACCTATTTAACATTATAAATGTAATAAACAAATATTTGAACTCAAAAAATAATTTCTCAAAAATGTTCTTAAATTAGAAGTATGAACATCAACTTGAAAGTTTGAATCCTAAAAAATTATCGAAAAATACAAACTAATGATAATAAAACCAGTTGTATATCTTAGTAATTATCTGGAATGCATGTAAAGAATGTAAGATATTACGAAAATTAATTGTTGCTACAAAGAGGAAGTCGGAGGGCACCCCGAGTGCCTTGGTTGGCCCTAGCTCGCTTTTTATTGAGCGGGCCGGGCTAGCCCGGGTCTAGGGCAGCTCCCCTTATACAAAATATAGTAATTCGTATTACAGGCTTGTTTTTACATATTGTAGACCCAAACTTAAGACTTGGTGTTTAAGTTATTATGGAACTTTAAAAGGTGGTATTGTAGTAGGATTCAACGTAATTCATCTATATATGTGATACTATATGTAATTGTGAACTTGTAATTTGAATTTATCATTAATAATACTGTATCTGGTGTGTAAACTATGTTTTTTTTTCTTCTTTTTCCTGCAAGCTAACTTAGTCTTCATTTGATTCGCAGTATGTTTTGAAAGGAATTGTAATCTGTCAAAGGAATTGTAATTTGAATGAATTGTAATTCAAAGAGTTGTAATGTGTTGTAATTGTAATGTGTATGAATTGTAATGGATGTTTTCTGTCACTGTGTTTGGTTGGATCTCAACGTAATTGTAATTCGAAAAATTTATAAAATTTCAAAAAATTTATAAAAATTCGAAAAAATTTATAAAAATTCGAAAAATTTATATAAATTCGAAAAAAATTTATAAAAATTCAAAAAATTTATAAAAATTCGAAAAAAATTTAAAAAAATTCCAAAAATTTATAAAAATTTAAAAATTTTATAAAAATTTAAAAATTTGAATTTTTATAAAATTTTTGGTAAAATTTTTAAATTTTTAAATTTTTATAAAATTTTTAAATTTTTATAAAATTTTTAAATTTTATAAATTTTTTATAAAATTTTTCGAATTTTATAAATTTTTTATAAAATTTTTAAATTTTATAAATTTTTTATAAAATTTTATAAATCTATCGAATTTTATAAATTTTTTATAAAATTTTTAATTTTTTAAATTTTTTGAATTTTTAAATTTTTAAATTTTTATAAATTTTTTGAATTTTTATAATTTTTTTTTGAATTTTTATAAATTTTTTGAATTTTTATAAATTTTTTTGAATTTTTATAAATTTTTTCGAATTTTTATTAATTTTTTGAATTTTAATAAATTTTTCGAATTTATATAAGTTTTTTTGAATTTTTATAAATTTTTTCGAATTATTATTATTATTATTATTATTATTATTATTATTATTATTATTATTATTATTATTATTATAAAATTTTGAATTACAACGTAATTCAAAATTTTCCATCCAACATCCTATTTAATCTGAATTCCCTCTTTTGATGTAATTGTAATGACTGAATTACAATTACAACGCAAACCAAACAGCCTACGTAATGTAATCTGAATTACAATTCGCTCCATTCTGTGAACCAAACAGCCTACGTAATGTAATCTGAATTACAATTACATCCAATTACGTCAGATTACGACGAACTGCAAGCTAATGCAAGCTAACTTAGTCTTCATTTAGTATCTTATGATAGATGTCAAGTTCACACGCAAAACCAAACTACATGTAGCAGATAGAATAGAGGAAGAAAAAAAACATCTAGTGGGCTTAATAATTCCTTTGAACATTCTTTGTTCAAAGAATAAAGACAAATCAGAACTTTCATAGATGGCACAATGACTGAATGACAAGATACTTGTTTGGATCCTGCCTAACCTTAGAAAATGTCACTATTAATTTTTACAATACAAACAAATAAGTTTCGATATTTATTTGCAAACTATATAAATAAGTCTTACCTAAATTTGAACTTTCAAACTTTAGGCTGCAAAATAATCAAACGCGTTGACGCAGTCGCGCCTATCCCGTTTGATTCGGTTTAGCTAAAAGTTTAATAGCAAGTAGCTCCCTCCGTCCCTTTTTAAATGTCCAGTTGGACTTTTTTTGGTCTTTATTATTCAACTTTGACCATAAATATTTTTGTTTGTGTTATATAATACTTGATGCAAAATATATGAATGGATTGGGTTTTAAATGTATTTTAATTTGGTATAATTTTCATCAAGTATTACATAACACAAATAAAAACATTTACGGTCAAACTTCAACAAGAAAGACTTTGAAAATTTCAAATGGACATTTATTTAGGGACGGAGGGAGTAGCAAGTAGCTACTTGGTTCGTAGTTTATAATAATGACCAAGTAGAGACACTACAACAAAACGAAGTTAAAGCAACACTAATAAAGTGTTGTATTATGCCTTTAAAATGTTGCATTATGCGTTATGCGACACTCTACCAAGTGCTACGTTATGTAACGTTGTCTTAGGTATATGCAACACTTATATTGGATTATGCAACATTTATTGAAAGTGTTGCCCATGTTTAGCAATTGTGATACTTCAATGTGCACACTTTTTAAAATAAAATGCAACACTTTTTACACTCGAGCACAACACTTATACGCTCAAATGCAACATTCTTTACGAACAAACGCAACGCTCTTAGATTCAAAAACAACACTTCTCGCGTTGATGTGCAACACTTCTTCATATAGAACCACTGAGCATACAACACTTTAATGTATCAAGTGTAACACTTTCTGGTGTTTTATCATATTAGTGCAACATTTTTTCTAATGATTTGTAGCACTTTTATTTCATGCAACACAAATGTTGAATGTTTATAAAACACAATTATTCAGGAAGTCTAATATATAAATTGATACTTCCATTAAATAATAGAAATAATTAAATACAATACAAAATATGATATTGTACATTGACCAATTTGTTTAATGTAAAATAGCTAACATACATTATCTGGTAGAAAGAAAAGTTATCTAATCAAATCCTAAAAATCTTGACATCTTCTTTGCAGCTCTCCACGTACAACTTTCTGTTGGTAAAGTTAAGTCAAAGCAACGCAGCCTGCTATACATGAAAACAATATAAGATTAGTTTTTTTCTTCATATATAGAATAAAAATGATAGCTACCCTTAGTAAAATAGTTACCCCATATATTTAATTATAATAATAATAATAATAATAATAATAATAATAATAATAATAATAATAATAATAATAATAATAATAATAAAAGACTCTTAGGGTGGTGGCAGTCATGACTTCCAAAAAATCCATACCTCCCAAACTCACCAATAATATCATTCCACCTCATTCATACTTTTTTCATACCTCCCAACCATTTTTTTAGTGGCAATCATGCCTTTTTCATACCTCCCAACTAATTTTATTTTTTTCTTTTTTATTTTCATAAATTATATTAAACAATTTAATAAAAACATAATATTTCATTAATAACTAAAATAACATTACATAATACGTGAAAAAAAAAATACATTACATAATACTTGAAAAAAAAAATACATTACATAATACTTGGAAAAAAAAAATACATAATCATATCTAAAAATCGGTAGGCCATCCATATTTCGCCGCGTACTCACGTTTTTTGGCAATAGCGATTTCTCGCATAACCGGATTAGTTATGTGTTCGTGCGGCTCGTTATAGAATTTCATCGCCCGAAGCATAGCCTTTTCGTTAGCATTAGCAAGTTGTGCCGCCATCAACTTTTCGGACAATTCATCCTTTGCACGTTTTTTTTCCATCGCCTCATCCAACGCTAGTGATTTCTTTGCAGTATAGTTCTCAATAAAGTCAGCAACACTATTCTTTGTCGACGACTCGCTAGCGGTCTTTTTCCCTTTTCTTTTTGATAAAGGAGTCATGTCGTCATTTAGATCCGGAATAACAGTCTCAACATTGTCATTGCTTCCGGACTCATAGTAGCTAGATTCCGACGACTTCCTTCGTTTGTCGGAATGAGAAGTCGAAGATACTTTTTCAAAACATGGTTGTTCCAACCATTTCGGTTCTTCCTTAACAACCTTCCACGCTTCAATATGAGTAAAGGAATTGCCCTTATTTTTCTTATCATAATCGGCCATGGCGTTATGCAAGACGTTGACATCGTCACACCCACTCTCACGAATGCGACTCTACAATTATAAAAATTAACACAAGTATATAAATTAACACAAGTATATAAATTAACACAAGTAAATAAATTAACACAAGTATATAGTTTAAAAATTACGTGTTGGATGTATAGCCCGTTAAAGATACCGATTGCGTGATTCATAGTTTTCCACTTCGTGTTCAAGCTATGATGACTTCGCGTAGTGTCTTTAATGGTGGACTTGAAATGCTCTAAAATTCTTGCCCAAAACTTTTGTCTACCTTGTTCATTCCCGACTTTTTTACATGTCGAGATATGAACCCACGCTTTAGCCAAAGCAACCTCTTCGATCGACGTCCAAGGCTTTTTATCCGCTTTACTTTTCACTTTAACGACTTGAACATCTTCATCTAGTATATAATTAGAACATATAAAATTATAACAAGTAAAATTATAACGTATAAAAAAATTATAACAAGTAAAATTATAACGTATAAAAATAAAATATATACCAATTTGAGTTTGTGGTTGCGTTTCGGGAACAAACTCAAGATCGTCATCGTCTTGATCATATAGAGGTAGTTCGCGTTCCACATTTGGTTCACGATGCGAAGGACCTTCACGGTAGTCACCAAACGGGTTGAATTCACTCGTCATTGTTATATTATATTGGTTTGGGTTCATCGGTGGTGGAGGTTGGGTATAATATTGTTGTTGAAGGTATTGTGGATTAATCGGTGGTGGAGGTTGGGGATAGTAGCCCGATTGAGGGTATTGTTGATTCATCGGTGAAACTTGCGGACGAAAGCCCCGACCACGACCTCTTGTTGACGATGAGACACCTTTTGATTTTCTTTGATCCATGCTACAACTTTTTTTTTTAAGTATGATATAGAAGTTTTTTTTTTTTTTTTTTTTTTTTTTTTTTCTTTGTTCCATGCTACTGCCTCATCAGTTTATATAGGAGTTTTTTTTTTTTGGTCCAACGCTCCTATTTAAACGGTCATATTTTACAAACGTTCGAAAATTAAATCAATGATACCGTTGAGGCATTGTACCCCGCTCAACCATGACTTTGGCCAAACCGCTGGGGGTGGCAGCGGTGTTCACCGGCGGTTTGGCCATACCGCTGGGTGAAACCGCTGCCATTGCCACCAGCCTTATAAATATGTACAATATCATTCAAGTAGTTCTTTGAAAAACCCAATCAATACAAAAATATACCAGTAAACCTTATAGCTTGCATGAAGTTTTGGGTCCTTACGGGGATGGGGCGTGGTCAAATTGTTATCTTTTATGACCATATAACCATTTCATATCCTCTAATGTTTACAAAATTAATATGCGACTAATTTCAAGAGATATATAATCTTCATGGTCAAGCTAGAACTACATATGAAAGTCCCAGATACTATTGCAGCATGTAGTATCAAATGGAATATGAATTACGAATTCATACCTTCTACAATACTCAATAATAACTCATGCTAATAACAGTCGCGCACCTCCATACTTTTCTATATGCTTTTGCATGCCATTTTCAACTAGTCTCGCTTGTTGTCAACTTCTTTGCACCTTGCATCTAGTTCAAGCTTATTTCTTTCATGATCCTTTCCGATCTTTGCATTCCAACCAACCGAGTATTTTCAGCTTCTAGTAGCCCATATGTTGTTCCCTTAACACGCTTAGAGTTAACTAAAGAGTTAATCTATTAGTGTTTATGACTGATTCAATGTTATTGATTAATTACAATCTATAAGTTAAAACGTAAATATAAAAACTCAATGTTTTTCAACGTTTAAATTCTTATTAGAAATCAATAAAAGAATCTATTACCCAAGTGTTTTGCGGAACAAACACTTGGGATTGAATAGACAAGGTATGGTGTCTCCTATCTAAACTTAAGCTATGCTTAAGTGGTAACAATTTAGACCCACTGAGCTATCTCAGGGATTGGTTACTCTTTGTAGGAGAAAAGGGGTATTGTGAAAGTCTAAGCTTTAATTGCACAAAAATACCTAACCCACTTTTCTCCATTTGTTTGCTATTTATAGGCAAACATGTTAAGAGTACTGAAGATATAAAATACATAAACAATGGAAGGCGTGTCTGACAACTACAACAGTAATTGTCATTTACAAGAACCAATAGGATTGCGCCAAGAAAGTCTTCGAGGGTCAGTCCTGACACTTCTTGACTTTTAGCCGCTTTAGGGGTGGTTTGTTTCTAACCCCGATAAGACTTGTTCTTATCTCTTCAAAACCTTCCCGCTTAATCCCGCCTTTTATTCAGGCTTTAGGTTCTTCAGTCATTCGCCTTCAGTCTTCAGTTATTGTTGTTGAGGAGACTAGGGTTCAGTGAGTTCTTGTCCAACACTCACTGAACCCATTACCTTCTTCTTTGGCTCAAGTAACACTTCAGGGAGTACCGCCTCACTGTGTGGTGAATCTTTCTTCTTTAGATTCGTCCTGAGCATCTTAAAGGTAACTCACTGAGTGACTGTTCACTCAGTGACTTAATTGTGTTTTCGGTTGATTAACACTTAGCGTAATTTGTATTCAAATCTTGTTTAAGGATCCTTGGGTACTGAAGGACCCAACAATCTCCCCCTATTTAGATATAAATTATGCTTAAGTGTTTTGATCAGTTATGAGTGAGCTAATGACTTCTGCTCATACTGAATGTACTAGAAAGTAAATAAGGACACTGAAATAACAAAACAAAGGAACATCATTTTATTAATTTCTTTACAAGAGTCCTAACTACTAAACAATGTACAGGATAGTGATGTTGCAGATTCATTCAGTCCAATTTATAACCAAGGGCTTCAAGCTTTGGTCTTTTGGATTCCAGCTCATGTTGATCAGGATGTTCTTGAATCTTGGTTCTCAGGTCATTGCAGAACCTCACATTGGCAGGACTCTGGATTGGGGAGGCCATCATGAGGAAACCAAGCATGGCTTTGATTCCAGCCTGATCAATATCACTCCATCGTTGGAAGGCTGGGTCTCCAAACTCATCAGTGAAGAAGAGACCCCTTTCAGGTTGTTCAATGGCCAAGTTGTTCACGAATGTAACTCCTTCAGGGAGGGCTCTGTTGCATTCAAGGCCAGGAACTCTGATCTCAGGCTCAGACTCAATTTGCTTCCTCTTTCTTCTAGAGGACTGAGTGGGAGTAGGCTGACTGGCTGGAGCTGGGAGTAAAGAGGGAATACCAAGTTCAGTGGGTGTTGCTGTCAGTTTTTCATATGTTTGCTTCAGGGCTTTCATCAGGCTTGTGACAACAACGTTTGACTTTTTGTGTATGATTGGACCCAATTCATCCAATTCAGTGATCCCAAAGTCAGAGAATTTAAAGGGATCATGAATTTCAAAGTTCCTCTTGTCAGGACCTCTGAAGACACTGATGATAGCAGGCTTGGTGTTCTGATGAATCTTTACATCAGTGATTGGTTCAGGTCTCAGTCTGCTTGTCATAACCCATTGGTACTTCTCAATTCTCTTTCTCCTTATCTCCTCATTCCTTTTCAACCTCTCTTCTCTTTTCTTCCAGAAAGGTCTTTTGGCTCAATTCCAAGTTTCTCAGCCTCTTCTCTGACCACCTGGATGAGGGCAGACTTGTTCTGCCTTTCTTCCTCAGCAGCTTTCTTCAACATCTCTTCCTTCTCCATGTGAGCCTGAATTTCAGCCTCAGTGAGAAGTTGCATCACTCCATTGACCTCATAAAGGACCTTGATTGGTTCATCAGGGTCAGGCCTTCTTTCAGAGGAAGCAGGCACCAATATTGTAGACTCAGGCTCAGTAGTGGTGAGAATACCTTTGCCTTTGTCTTGGCGAGATGATGATGGGGTTGTTTCAGGAATCTCCCCCTCAGTGTGAGAAGGAGGTTGTTCTTCAGTGACTTTCTCCCCCTCAACTGTTGCTGGAGCCACGGTGATAGCAAGAGTTGGAGTGCCCACTGAAGTTGAAGGAGCAGCCTGACCTTTGAAAGCCTGATAAATCTCAGTCATCATTGACTTGATGTCTGAGGTGTCCTGCTGAAGAGTTGAGACCTTTGCCTCAAGAGATGCTTGAGAAGCCTCTATTGCAGTCATCCTAGGCCCAAGATTCCAGGCCAAGGAATTTGAAGACTTAGCCCAAGATGCCAAGTGTGCCTCCATAAGTACCAGAGAAGACTTGATGGAGTCCACTGAAGAGCTGAGATCCTGAAGGTTAGAGGATTTTAGCATGTTGACAACCTCAATTAACTGAGTTGATTGTTGCTGAAAAGTCTCAGAAGCCTGAAGAATTTTCTTGTTGAGCTCAGGGTCATCTTTCACTGACTCTTGAATAGTTGCAACGCTCTTGGTGATGTTTGAGAGGGAGGCGTTGAACATTTTAAGATTCTGATCAAGAGTTGTCAAGTTGTAGGAAATCCCTGACTGTTGCTCATTTACTTCTTCACGATAAGCCTCAACAGATTCCCTCAGGTTGACATAGTGAACTGCAGCTTCACAATGTTGGTCAAAGAGTTCATCAGTTAGCCCAGAGAAGAGTGCATTGTTGGCCTTCTGCAAGAACTTGACCAGTTGTCTTTCAGTGAGAGGAAGAATGTTGTCATACTTCCTGAGATTTGCTGGGCAGGATGATTCAGAGTCCGAAGAATGATCAACCTGAGAAGCTGATTCTTCACCTTGTGGTGGAGAAGACTGATGCGATTGTTCAGTGGGTTGAGCATCAGTCTCCATATCATCACCTGCCTCAAACACTTCTTCCTCACTTTCAAGAGTGAGCTCTTCATCAGATAAAAGAGCAGCCTGAAAATCCGCCATGGACTGAATCTGCAACTGGGTGTGGCCAGGTCCTGACCCCGTCATAATAACTGAGTGGGTTTGCTCAGCCTGACGTTTGGGGTCAGTTCCCGAGAGAAGGGATCCGCATGGAGGGGTTGTGGGTTCCGTATCAGCGGGTGGTTTTAATCCCTCTGAGTCTTTGTCCCCCTTAGCGCCTTCAAGTACTGATGGGTGTTTTCCAGTACTATCATGAGGCACACATTGTGATGGTTGGTGGTCCCCCTTCCCATCAGGGTTGTACTGCCCTTTTGGGGATTTAGGGTCCTTGACTCCCTGAGACTCTGAGTGTGATTTCTCAGAGCCGTGAACGGGATGTGATTGGGTGTGGGTCCCCTTCCCAGTTGAGTAGTGCTGCCCAACTGAGGATTCAGGACCCTTTTCTCTCTCAGGCCCTGATTGTGATTTGTCAGTGCCTTCATCGGGATGTGAGAGGTTGAAGGTTCCTGACCCTACCAACTTGTGTATGTCAGTAGAGCCATGAGGAAACTGGGGTTTGCCCGAGGACACTGAGGATGATTTATCAGTGACCTCCGTTGGCATTTGTTTTAGGGTCAAGAGGGTCTCAATGATGGTTGTCTCTGAGGTCTTGGTCATTGTTTCCCCTTCTGAGGGTTCTGAGGCAGAAGATCCAAGGGCGAGTGATTTGGGTTTAACCACCTTCTTGGTCCCTGCCTTCTTTTTCTTCTTCTCCTGCTTTTCAGGAGAAGGAATGGGTGAGACAGCTTTGTCACCCTGAATGACTACCAGCATGTAGTTGGTCAGGGCGACTGGTTGTACCTCTGTTATGCCACTGGAATAATTGGCCTTGTGTAGGACGTCAGGTTTAGAACCTTGAGCGTCAGGCCTAAAATATAGTCAGGGCCAAGTAAGTCCTGAAGCACGCAGGAAATAAACCTAGGGTAAGACAAGTGTCTTTGCCTAGATTTCCCTGAGAGCTTGGCAACGAGGTCACGGAAGATAATTCCTCCGATGTTAATTTTTCTACCCTCCAGGAGACTGAACACCATCAATTGTTGTGATGAGTTCAACTACTCCGTGGAGGATTTATTACCTCCAAGGACCTGAATGACAAAAGTCATCAGGATCATCCAGATAGGTGGGAACCAAGTTTTAATTATTGGTGCCTTTGCCAATAATGAACCTGGGGCCACTTCAGGTTGTTTGGGGTCATGTGGCCCTAGAAAAAGCAATTCTGCTTTAACTTCTTGGTCAGTGGGGTTGGGCATAAAATTCTTAGCGAAATCAAGACCAGTGGCCTTGATGAAGGTTGAGTAATCAAGGGAGAGGGTCCTTCTCCCATTCATCACTGAGAAAGTGATAATAGAGTCTTTGGTGTCCTCAGGGCTAGTTGCCACTGCTGTACACCAAAATTCCCTCAAGTAGTCATGGTATATGACTGAGGGGGTCTTTGTAAATGCCATAGCAAGAAAGCAGTTTTGTAGATACTTAACTACATTCTTGTACGCCCAAAACTTTTGGGGATAGGCAAAATTACCTACCACATTGTTCTTGGTCATGTCTACGCCCTCCATGAGGAATTCCACATTTGGGGCGTATGTAATAGCATTAGAAGAAGCCATTTTGTTGGGTAAGTCAAGGTAACAAAGATGGTTGGGGTTTCTAAAAGCTAAGAACACACAAAAAAAAATTTGAAAGAAAAAGGGGCAAGAATTTGCTTAGAATTTTCTAAAAAACGCGTGTGTGTTTTCTGTTTGGGGGGTATTTATAGGGAAGTTAAGTGGAGGGTATTTTAGGCATTTAGCGGTTTAATATCCCAAAAGATATTTTTTGAAAACCGTTTTGAATAAAACTTTTGGGATCCGCATTAAATGCTTAACCACTCCACTATCCCTGTTTTGCGCAACTGTCAAGGCAAACAGTTGTGCTATCTGCAAAAAGTAAAACTTGCAGAGTTGAGTCATCACATATCTGTTATGTGATTGGAGAGGCATTAAATGCCAAGTGGGAATGTGGTGGCCCATGAGGTGCATGCTAGAAAGGCAAAAGAACAAATATTCTTATATTAAATAAGAATTCAGTTACCAACCTCGGACATTTACTAACTAGATACTTAGAGCATTTAAGTTAGCATTGAATGTCATCTGAGGGCCCTGAATGACTCTTCATTCAGTGAACTTGCTTGTTCAGGACTTGGGTTTAGTTCCTGATGGTTCAAGGGTTCAGGAACTTGGGTTTAGTTCCTGAGGTACAAGGGTTCAAGAACTTGGGTTTAGTTCCTGAGGTTCAGTGATCCTTTTCACTGAGGAACACATTGAGTCAGGGACCTGGGTTTTCAGAATTAACACAAGGTTGGATGGATTCAATCAGTGGACTGAATCTCAATATCCAACATTCCTAATTCAGCTTTCAGTCTTGTGAAAGTTGGTTCATCCAATGGTTTGGTGAATATATCAGCTAGCTGATATTCAGTAGGAATGAAGTGTAATTCAATGTCACCATTCATGACATGGTCCCTGATGAAATGATATCTAATATCAATGTGTTTTGTTCTCTGATGAAGAACAGGGTTGTTTGAGATGGCAATTGCACTTGTGTTATCACAAAAGATGGGAACCATCTTGTACTGAATTCCATAGTCACCGAGTTGACTTTTCATCCAGAGTACATTTGCACAATAGCTTGCAGCTGCAACATATTCAGCTTCAGCTGAGGACATGGCAACAGATTGTTGCTTCTTAGCACTCCAACGGACTACTTTCCCACCAAGGATTTGGCAGGAGCCTGAGGTGCTTTTTCTGTCCATGTTGCATCCAGCATAGTCAGAGTCTGAGTATCCTTTGAGATCAAAGCCTAAACATTTTGGATAGTATAATCCAAGGTTTGGAGTACATTTCAGGTACTTGAGTATCCTTTTCACAGCTGTGAGATGAGATTCTCTTGGGTCAGATTGATATATGGCACATAAGCACACTGAGAATTGGATGTCAGGCCTTGATACAAGTAGATACATCAGTGATCCTATCATTCCTCTGAAGAGAGTTTGATTCACTGGTTTACCAGTAAGGTCAGGACCAAGGTTGTTTGGTAGTACCATGGGAGTTTTGACTGAGGCACAGTCACTGAGCTCATACTTCTTTAGTAGGTTCCTGACATACTTCTCTTGACTGATAGAGGTTCCTTCATCAGTCTGTTTGATTTGCAGTCCAAGGAAATAAGTCAGTTCTCCCATCATGCTCATTTCAAATTTCTTTGCCATCAGTTTTTCAAACTGTTTGCAAAGTTTATAACTTGTTGAGCCAAAGATGATGTCATCAACATATACTTGTACTAGTATGACATCATTATTTGTCCTATAGATAAACAATGTGCTGTCTATCTTGCTGATGAAGCGAAAAGTGTACCGCTTTTAAGGGGTCATTTAAGCCCTAAATCGTATTTATTTGATCAAATATTGCCCTAAATCGTTCCTTTTGTCATTTTAGGTACTTTTGAGGAGAAATCTGGAAAAGGAGGCATTTTGGACGCTTTTGGAGCATAAAAGTGAAGAAAACGGCAAAGTCTCAAAAATCGGCTGAAAGTTACCTTTGACGGCGTCATATTTAACCCTGGACGGCGTCATGGCTTGGCAAGAAAAGGTGGATGTGAAATTTACTCATGATAAGCCAGTGAAAATTGCATGTGAATTCTGACGGCGTCACGCTTTAACCTGATCAAGGGCGTCACGGCTTAATTCAAAGAGGGACGGCGTCACGTTCAAGGTCTGACGGCGTCAAGCCTTGATAAGCCAGAACGGATTTTGGAGAGCTAAAGAGGGACGGCGTCAAGAAGGTCATCCGGGAACCCTAGAAGCGGCGAGGTGACGGCGTCACACTCCATAACGTGACGCCGTCAGATCCAAAACTCTATATATAGTTTTCTAATTTTTTGTCATTAGTGTGGAACTTAGTGTGGAATTTTTGGGAGAAAACCCTAAGACGATTTTAGCATCTTTTTCAAGGCTTTTTGCCTTGAGATCTTCCATGTTACATTAAAGATAAGTTATCAATTAATCATTCAATATGTCTATGTGTTGTTTGATTCTATCTTGTTCTTGTCTTTTGGTTAATATGTTAGGCTAGATTTATCTTGTGTTTGCTTAGATCTAATGAAACCTAGCTATTGATTATTGGTTATTAGTGTGTTATTAGTTGTATTGGATGATTGTTTATCTATGTTAGGCTTAAGAAAACTAGCTAACTTCCTATTCGGTAACTTGCTTGAACGTCTTAAGAAACATGAACCAAATGCGTACTAAAGGTTTTTATGGTTGTATTTAATGCACAAGCGAATTCTAGTGATCCCATGTTAGGAGCTTCCTAGCCGGCTCGACATAGGAGTGAAGTAGGAGCTTGTAGAGTTGGGGAAGTACGTACGCCACCCCACGATTGGTATTAAGGAATACACCCGTCATCCACGCGACTAATACACACTAATCAATCGGTAAAAGATAGTTAGGGAGTAAGGAAATCTAAGTAAACACATTTCTCTACACATAAGTTTTCACCAAACTTTTTATTTTCAGTTATTTATTTTATTCGCATTCGTAGTAATTTGGGTTAGTTGACTAGCAACTAATTCCGCCCACTCTTTCAAACCCGAGATTTTACTTGCTTTCATAAAAAATATAAAAACATAAAAAAGAATCTTCCTCAACCCTTAGACCTATTAGAGTAGTCTTTCATACCTAACGAACACTATTCCCTGTGGAGAACGATCAATCCCCCGTACTTACCACTACACTATACTACATCGGTCAGGTACACTGCCTGGTGGGGTTGTAAGCCTCTTGAGATCCCTCGAGAGGTAAAACCTGTTGTAAGGTTGCAAAACCACGCATCAAGTTTTTGGCGCCGCTGCCGGGGAATAGTTATTGTTTAGGTTGAATTTTTATTTTATAGGTCTACTCACTAGATTCCTTTCTAGTGAGATTTTTATTTTATTTTTCTAGGTTTTCTTTAGTCTATCTATTTTCTTCGTTTCTTTGTTCGTAACCATTACCATTCGACATCATGGAAGATGGTAATATCCTTAATCCCAACAACCCACCACCACAACAACAACCACCACCTCCTAGAGCCCGTACTTTAGGAGAGTACTCCCGTCCTAGCCACCATGGCTATCGAAACACCATTGAGCTCATTCAAGGGGCCGATGTCACACCCTTGCGATCCGACACCATCCGATTGGTGCAAAGCGGATGCGCATTCCATGGACTTCGTTCCGAAGATCCTAATCAACATCTCAAGGACTTTCTCAAAATCGTTGATTCTATAGACCTTGATGTTGCCACTCGAGAGACGACCCGATTGCGTCTCTTTCAATTCTCTCTGCGGGACCAAGCTAGTCAGTGGCTAGAACGTCAACCCGCAGGATCCATTACCTCTTGGGATGATCTCACCACTCGTTTCCTTGCTCAGTTTTTCCCACCGGGAAGAACTACCAAGCTAAGGAATGATATCTTGATGTTCCAACAACGTCAAGGCGAAACTCTCTACGAGGCATGGACTCGATTCAAGGACTTACTCCAAAAAGTCCCTCACCATGGCATAGAACTTTGGCTCCAAGTTCAAATCTTCTATGACCATATCAATCTCTCCACGAGGCAAACCATTGACCAATCGGCCGGTGGCAAGCTACGTGATCTAAGTGCGGAACAATCATGGGCTCTCCTAGAGGATCTTGCTCTTTATGACAACGAAAGTTGGAGTGATCCCCGTGATTTGAATAAAACGGTCAAGGCAATATCTTTGCCTTCGAACAATTCAAGCACTTCCGACCGTAGGATCATAGAACTTGAAGACCAAGTCAAGTTTCTTATGAAATCCTACGAGGCTCCTAAACCTTCAAGCCAAGTGAACAAAATCACTTCTTCGTGTAAATTATGTAGTGGTCCCCACGACACTCATGATTGCATGGAACTCCCCAAACAGGCTTTCAAAGAATTCGCATCCTCGCGAATCGATAAGGCGGGAGATAGGTGGCTCACTACTAATTCCGAAGATAGGTATGAGGCATGGAAGAATAAGCCAAATTTTAGTTGGAACCAAACTCGTAGCGTATCATTCAATGACTCTACCCCGCTCACCTGGTCTGAACATTATCCTCAGCAACACACGCATAAACAACAAAATCGCGAGGAATCACTGCAAAAATTCATTCTCTCTCAAGAAACACAGCTCTCCAAACTTGAGAATCAATTCAGACAACAGCAAGTTGATATGAACAACAAGGTTGATAACCTGTTAAAGGTTATCAATGATCGCCTTGCTGGCAGGTCAACTTGTGAGTTGGCACGAGTTAATGAGATCAAATCTGTTACGGTGACTCACCAAACACCCCCTCCTGTAAAAATCAAGCACCCTAGTAAACTCTTCAAATACATATCACAAAACGAAAAAAAAAAACAGGAGATACTCATACCCCTTCGAAACCTCTCCACTTCGTGAACACCATTACAACAATACCTGTTCCTAAACCAAATTCGGACCAACAAACAGCCAAGAATGTGGACAATGAAATGGAGGGTGAAGTTCCCGAAAAGAAACCCGAGGCGCCCGACGACTATCTAGACTCACCAAAGAACTCGAGTACAAGAGAGGTGAGTGATGAGGAGGGCTCGGAAGAGAAATCCAAAATGCCTCATGGGCTCCCAGGACTGCTAGACTGCCCCCTGGTAGAGGAACTTGAGAGGGGCACAGCAAGGTTGCCTATGGGATTCGGAGAGAGAATAGAGGATGGCGCTCCTAGGGTCTTTAAGATATCTTGCACCACTAGGAAAAAGTTTATAAAAGATGCCTACATAAACCCCAACTCTTCTATGAGCGCAATATCCCTCTCTCTATACAACGAAGCCTTCACCGAACAAGTCAAATATGAAGGGTCTAATATCATCGGGGTAATAAGGAGGGTACCAATTGTGATAGAAAAGTTCCTCTTTCATATCGAGTTAACTGTAATTAATAACATGAACTCTATCATCAGTCCATCCTTAACTGGCCTTGTTCTAGGCAAACCATTCATAAAAGCAACGGGAGTGATACTCAATGAGGATGATAGGAGTGCATTATTTACCGATGGTGTCAGGAAAGTGATTTTTCGGGATGGCTGTGAAGAAGTGTATGAGTATCAACCATCAGCATGTGGCAACACATGGGGACTATGCGGTAGGAGGCCTGGCCGAATTAAGCGATATGATCCGAATAATCTCAAGATACCTTGCATGATTGGTCACAAGCATTTTTATAATGTTTACATCGACACATGTTTACCCAAAAATGTGATGTCCCTGTTTCATTATAACAATATTTGCAGATGGGGAATGATTCATAAAGGGAAGGACGACATTGGCATAGATGATGATGTACAGGTGTTTGTAGGAAACATGACATTCACTATGAGCTTCGCAATCGTCGATAATATCGAAAAGTACATCGATCCCGGGTTATCACAAGTTGTTTTTGGGGCACCTTTTTGCAAGGCCACAAGCTTGGTTGTGGACGAGCTCAATGGGATCATGACTTTCACCGATGGGATTAGGGAAATCTCATACCAAACGCCTTACAAGATGAGAGAATTCAAGGAGATTGATTATGATGGGCTCGATAGGTTAAGTTCCCAACTCGTGTTGTGTGATGATGATGTGAGAAGGGGGTGTAAGGACACTTTTGACCTGTCAAGTGGATTCTTTAAGCATGATAAGGAGCTTAGTTCTAAATACCGAAACAATCCCTTTGATCTCGAGGACCCGAAATACCTTCACTATGAAAGTGATTCTGATAGAGAATCAAAGGAGAATGGCCTAGGAACCGTGACCAATGATGGAGTCACGTAATGTACGTGACTTTGAGTCTAGCTACAAGACTCGTTAATAAAGAAAAGCGCTTCTTGGGAGGCAACCCAATCTTTATTTCTTTGTGTGTTTATTTATTTGTTTGTTTGATTTTATTTGCTTCCGTATGTATGTTTAATTTTTATTCTTATTGATTCATGTTCAAAACTAATTTGTGAAAATGCTTTATTTTGTTTTTAACTTCGTCTTAACTACATATAAAGGTATTTTGCAAAAGATAAGTGTAAGGGAAATCTAAATCGGTTTATTAGAACACAAATGAACATGAATCGTAATAATATTAAATTAACATACATATTAGTATTCGTTTGAGTCAAATGCTTGTATCGAGTCATAGTGATGTTTTGCAGGATTTCCAGGAAGTAAGGTAAAGAATTTTCCAGAAATTTTCCGGAAACTTAACATGAGAATTTTTGTCAGGTCATTTCTGACGGCGTCAGGGTTTATAACCTGACGGCGTCAGATTTAATTTTCAGAAATTTTTGAAAGTTTTGTTTTCATAAAAGTTTTTATTAAATCTCCAACTTATAATCTCCAGGAATCTGCAAAATTATCATTCCACAAGCATTATATCTTTATATATAGATTTATTCCGCCGATGTTATGCAGGTTCTCGTGTTTGTTTTCTCAGGTTTAACAGGTTATTTTGGACAAGGAGATGTATATGGAATCAAGCTTATGGCGATGCATTGGTCATGGAGCTTCTACATTACCTTGGAAGAAGATTTAACCATGTTACTTCATATCCACCGAGCGAATCAGGGGAGTATTTGATTTCATTCTTTTACCTTATTACTTTTACATCTTGTTATTTGAACATTGGGGACAATGTTCATCTTAAGTGTAAGGGGAGGGTAAAAGTACGATTTTAGAGAATGCTCTTACGCTTGATTTTTGTTTGTTTAATAGTTGATGTGTAATAAAACTGAGAGAAATACCTGTTAGGGTAATTTTAGTGCCAAATTTAAATTTTTTTACAACATATAGGAGTGAAACTTTGATCTTAATGAGCGTCTCACGGATAGGAGTTATATCACTAGCACAAAAACCGTACCACTAAAAAAATTTTCCACCCCCAAATATGTGAGGTTCGCCCCTAGAATTGGTAGGAAAAGCATTTATGCTATGATGTGTGTACCGGTAGCACTTAGATTCTAGAACTTGCGTTAGGACCATTCCAAGGCCACAAGTGAGACTACATTCGTGTAGTTAGATTTACTACATGATAAGAGGCATTAGGATTAACCCATTGTTTTACACCTGTGTTTTTGTTATAATTACTTTGGCTACATTGGTCAAGTAATTCTCCCACACCCTTTGCGTTGTACTCATTTTTAGTACACGATACCCCTAGTACACCCCTCAGAGCCTATCTTTTCGTTTCGACCTTTAAGCATTTTACTTAAAGGAAGAATTTGTTACACCCCACTAAAATGTACACCCAAATCGCCTTAGCCTACCTTGTATGCACTCATTTTTTGTGCATTATTGTGACAACATTTGTTTAAACCCAAGTTAATTATCTAGTTGATTACATGGTTGCTAAGTCGAGTCATATCCTTGTACATATTGTTTTGGGACGATTGGGACTCATGGGTAAAGTACTAGTGTAATGGAGTAATGGGGAAGAACATCATTTACCCCCATATGTGCTAAATATTTTAAAAAGTACTCCAAGTTTTTCGATTATCTTAATTCGAGTCATTAGAATAGTTATTTGTAAAGTTATGTAAAAGTTTAAGTGTAAGGGGGATGCAATGCCCCTATGATGTATTATTTTGGATGGTAGGGTAAGAATGTATGAAAAAAAAAAAAAAAAAAAAAAATCGAAAAAATCGAGAAAAATACAAAAAAAATGAGAAAAAGAAAAATAGAAAAAACATACGGACTACCATCCCGTTTCATTTTATGTTTGTTTTATGTTTTTGTTATTTTCTTTCATTAGCTTAAGATTGAGTCGAGTCTTGGCTTAGAAACATTGTATAGTACATGTAATTGATCAAGATCTTTAACTCGCCACCAGTAAAATATCCCTTATCCAACAAAACCGTGTTTTCCTTTTCCCTACACCTAACGTTATAACCCATTTAAAAGCCCTCTTTGATAGTTTATCTTAGGTGCTTACGCCTAGTGGAGGAGGTTTTCGATCCTTTCCCAAGCCTATGGTAATCTATTTGCTATGACAGGTAGTGAGAGATATTATCCGTTTCCATTTATGAGATTTATTTTGATGACACTTGAGAGATGTGAGTATCTAAACACTACTTGTGAGGTGCTAGTTTGTAATCTCCGTGCTTATTATGATTAAAGAGGAACGAATATTTGTTGTAATTACTTTTATGTTTGCATTAAATGACCCCTAACTTGTATTTTGATTAGAATAAAAGCGCATTTGCTTGAGGACAAGCAAATCTCAAGTGTAAGGGTATTTGATGAAGCGAAAAGTGTACCGCTTTTAAGGGGTCATTTAAGCCCTAAATCGTATTTATTTGATCAAATATTTCCCTAAATCGTTCCTTTTGTCATTTTAGGTACTTTTGAGGAGAAATCTGGAAAAAGAGGCATTTTGGACGTTTTTGGAGCATAAAAGTGAAGAAAACGGCAAAGTCTCAAAAATCGGCTGAAAGTTACCTTTGACGGCGTCATATTTAACCCTGGACGGCGTCATGGCTTGGCAAGAAAAGGTGGATGTGAAATTTACTCATGATAAGCCAGTGAAAATTGCATGTGAATTCTGACGGCGTCACGCTTTAACCTGATCAAGGGCGTCACGGCTTAATTCAAAGAGGGACGGCGTCACGTTCAAGGTCTGACGGCGTCAAGCCTTGATAAGCCAGAACGGATTTTGGAGAGCTAAAGAGGGACGGCGTCAAGAAGGTCATCCGGGAACCCTAAAAGCGGCGAGGTGACGGCGTCACACTCCATAACGTGACGCCGTCAGATCCAAAAGTCTATATATAGTTTTCTAATTTTTTGTCATTAGTGTGGAACTTAGTGTGGAATTTTTGGGAGAAAACCCTAAGACGATTTTAGCATCTTTTTCAAGGCTTTTTGCCTTGAGATCTTCCATGTTACATTGAAGATAAGTTATCAATTAATCATTCAATATGTCTATGTGTTGTTTGATTCTATCTTGTTCTTGTCTTTTGGTTAATATGTTAGGCTAGATTTATCTTGTGTTTGCTTAGATCTAATGAAACCTAGCTATTGATTATTGGTTATTAGTGTGTTATTAGTTGTATTGGATGATTGTTTATCTATGTTAGGCTTAAGAAAACTGGCTAACTTCCTATTCGGTAACTTGCTTGAACGTCTTAAGAAACATGAACCAAATGCGTACTAAAGGTTTTTATGGTTGTATTTAATGCACAAGCGAATTCTAGTGATCCCATGTTAGGAGCTTCCTAGCCGGCTCGACATAGGAGTGAAGTAGGAGCTTGTAGAGTTGGGGAAGTACGTACGCCACCCCACGATTGGTATTAAGGAATACACCCGTCATCCACGCAACTAATACACACTAATCAACCGGTAAAAGATAGTTAGGGAGTAAGGAAATCTAAGTGAACACATTTCTCTACACATAAGTTTTCACCAAACTTTTTATTTTCAGTTATTTATTTTATTTGCATTTGTAGTAATTTGGGTTAGTTGACTAGCAACTAATTCCGCCCACTCCTTCAAACCCGAGATTTTACTTGCTTTCATAAAAATATAAAAACATAAAAAAGAATCTTCCTCAACCCTTAGACCTATTAGAGTAGTCTTTCATACCTAACGAACACTATTCCCTGTGGAGAACGATCAATCCCCCGTACTTACCACTACACTATACTACATCGGTCAGGTACACTGCCTGGTGGGGTTGTAAGCCTCTTGAGATCCCTCGAGAGGTAAAACCTGTTGTAAGGTTGCAAAACCACGCATCACTTGCCTCTGACAAATTTGTTTTGGATTAGGAAGGCTGAGAGAGTTTCATACCATGCCCTGGGAGCTTGTTTCAATCCATAAAGGGCTTTATTAAGCTTGCAGACATTGTCAGGAAACTCATGGCTTTCAAATCCAGGAGGTTGCTGAACATAAACTTCTTCTTTCAGTGACCCATTTAAGAATGCACTTTTAACATCCATTTGGTACACCTTGAAGTTCATGTAGGTTGCAAAAGCAAGGAAGATCATGATGGCTTCCATCCTTGCTACTGGTGCAAATGTTTCTTCATAGTCAATGCCTTCTTGTTGATTATAGCCTTTGGCTACAAGTCTGGCTTTTTTTTAATGACTATGCCATTTTCATCAGATTTGTTTTTGAATACCCATTTCATGCCAATGACTGAAACATCTTCAGGACACTTGACCAATGTCATTACCTTGTTTCTGTCAAATTGTTCTAGTTCATCATGCATGGCCTGAACCCAACTTGGATGATTAAGTGCTTCCTTGACACTTTTGGGTTCAATTATGGAGATAAAGTCCACAAATAGGCATTCATTGGCTGAGGCTGCTCTCAGTTGTGCAGCCATGCTTCTAGTGAGCATGCCTTCAGTAGGCTCACCAATTATATTGACAAGTTCTATATTCTGAGACCTAGTCCAACTGTCCTGAGGTCTTGGAAACTGATTAGAACTTGTAGAGGCCTGATGGGTAGGGTCAGGATCAGACACATGATGATCTTCAGTGTCATGAGTGTCTGAGTCTGTTGACTCATCACTATGATTGTTTGGTACCTGAGCACTTTGTACAGACTGAATGATTGCATCAGTACTTTGTGCTTCAACAAACTCAGTGATGGTTGGGTAAGGAAGGTTGTGAGGGATGATGTAATAGGAGATGTCAGCATTTGCTTGGTATTGAGTGGAAGGACCATTTTCAGGATGATGTTCATCAGGAGGGTATCTTGATGAATCATCAATGCCTATCTCTTCCACTGAGGTGTTAGAGACACTGATTGCATCAGTGCTCTCATCAAAGGTAACATGGAATGTTTCCTTAGTATGCTGTCTCCTAGTGTTGAACACCCTGAAGGCCTTTGAGACAAGTGAGTATCCTAGGAAGTATCCATCATCATCTTTGGCATCAAATTTTCCTAAGTGATCCTTGTGATTATGAATAAACACATGACACCCAAAGACATGAAAGTAGCTGATGTCAGGGATCCTTCCCTTGAATAACTCATAAGGAGTTTTGCTATGTCTCTTGACAATGATGGATCTATTTTGTGTATAACAGGCAGTTTTGACTGCTTCAGTCCAAAAGTGTTTGAAAAGGACTGATCCATTTAGCATTGTCCTGGCTGCTTCAATGAGTGTTCTATTTTTCCTTTCAGCCACACCATTTTGTTCAGGTGTGTAAGGAGAGGAAAAGTTTTGGGAAATTCCTTTCTCATCACAGAAACATTCAAGTTCATAGTTTTTGAACTCTATTCCATTGTCAGTCCTAATCTGTTTGACCTTGACGTCATTTTGATTTTCAATGTTCCTGACAAAGGACATGATTGTTTCAGCTGCCTGACTCTTTTTGATCAGGAAGTACACCCAAGTGTATCTTGAGTATTCATCTACAATGACCAGAGTATACTTCTCATGGTTAATGGATCTAGGACTGATGGGCCCAAAGAGATCCATATGGAGAAGATGAAGGCAGTTCCTGATGGAAAAGTTTGTTTTGGTTTTAAAGGATGCTCTATGATGTTTTCCTTTTTCACAGGAAGAGCATGGTTTATCCTTTGAAAACCCAAGTGATGGTAAGCCAAGGACCTTGTTTTGTTTCACAAGATTGTTTATGTTTTTGAAGTTCAGGTGGGAGAGTCTCTTATGCCAAAGCCAGTTGAGAGTTTCAGTGGCCTTAGTAAAGAGACAAGTTCCATTCTGAGTTAGACTGGACATGTCTAACACATAAACATCATGTCTTCTTGGTGCAATAAGGACAACTTCCTTATTAGCATTGAAGATGATTCCTTGCTTATCATCAAACTGAACTATGTATTTTGCATCACATAGTTGACTAACACTGATCAAATTGTACTTAAGGCCATTTACATAAGCTATCCTAGTAAAGACTATACCATTACAGTTTACTGAACCATAACCTTCAGTGAGACATGATGAGTTATCAGCAAATATCACCTTGGGTCCTGATTCTTTTAGAAATTTGTGCAGATATTCTTTCACACCAGTCATGCTCCTTGAACATCCACTATCTAGATGCCAAACAGGTTCCCTGGTATGTTTATGCACAAACAGTAAACTGAATTAGTTCTTTCTGGGATACCACCTTTTGGTGGGTTTGACTTGATTAGCCTTAATGATTGATGCATGGTTAGTGGTTGAATGGGCTGAGCTACCACAGATTTTGCATTTCATTGCAGAGGTGGACTCAGTGGACTGAGAGGATGGTTTGGGGACTCCTCTTTTATTTTGAATGACCTTCTCAAGTCCTGAGGTGTCATGAGTAGGATCTCCACATATTTTACAACAATTGTCCATTAGACAATCCTCAGGGAGATGGTCATTAAAGCCACAGTGAGGGCAAGGTGCAAAAGGCTTTGCATTTTGTTTCAGTTTCTGCTTTGAATCAGATGGATACTTAAGAGCTTGAGCTTTAAAGTTTGCCATCTTAGTTGTGGCTGTGTATGATAGGTGATCAGAGGTCATGTGATCTTCCTTTTTACATATCTTGCAGTAAAGGATTCTAAAACAATCATCAGAGGAATGATTGGTATAGTGACACAGCTCACATTTTAGCTGAGGTTTTGAGGGTTTGGGTTTGGGTTTGGTGGTACTTGAGGAAGCTGATTTGGGTTCCTTCTTGGATTGAGAAGGTTTCTCAGAGGATTCAATCTTCTCACTCAGCTTCCTGACCATTTCAGCCAACCGATCAATTTTTGAGTCAGGGCTGTCAGTTTTTACTTCAGAAGGGACTGAAGTTGATGAGTCATCAGTATTTACTGAGACTTCAAGGGTTTGCCTTTTCAGGATGGTTTTTCCCATTCCTGGATTCTCCTTTGGAGAATACTGAGAGTAGACCAATGGTGGGAGGTCTGAGCATGGTGCAGCACCCTGAAGGATATTCAGTGGTGGGAGTGGTGTGAATGATTCTGATTCAGACTCATTGACTGACTCAGTACTACTGGGTTGGTCAGTGAGTCCAAGCATATTTTTCAGAGCCTGACTTTCAGGAAGCAAGATTTTTCCAGTCTCAAAGTTTGGTAACTTACTGACTGGGTTGTCCCTGACAATCCAGTCATTTGACTTGGGTTGCATTTCTTGCTCTGCCAGCTGGAATAAAGGTCATTTCACTGTGACTCTCACTGGGGTTTTCAGTGAGATGGTCAATTCCTATTGTATTCTTAGGAATTAAGCCAATAGTATCGAAGACCTTGGGGTTCTTTTTAGTCCAGCCTTTAATGACAGCCTTTTCTTTGTTAAGTTCATTTTGCAGGGCTTGGTTTTGTTTCAAAATTTCAGTGTTTTGAATTTGTAGAGTAATATTTTCTAACTTGGCTTGTTTTAGTACAAGCAATTCATCTCTACACTTATTCAATTCTAACACAAGATTGTTATATTTTGAAAACAAGTTAAGCCTTTGTTCTTCAACAAACTTAAGATCTACACAAATATAATTTATATAGGACTGCCAATCAGAATTATTATCCATGGAAAGTAATGTGTTTACCTTCTTCATGGTTATGTTCACCCACTCTCCATTCCTTGCATGGCTTTTCCCAATAGCCACCTGATCACCTTCAGAGAGTGCCATTAGTGCACTCACACTGATTTCCTCATCTTCTGAAGAGACTTCTTCTTCATCACAGTCATAAGCTTCTGCTACAAGAACCTTGTTCTTTGTCTGAACAGGTTTAGGTGTTTGAGCAGCCTGAGACAATGAGAGATTAGTTTCAAGAAGTGCAAGTTTAGCCTTAGCTTTCCTATATTTTGCTTCAAAGTCTTTTTGACCCTTTTGAACATTATTGTTTTGAAATTTTTGGGTCGACTGAAGCATTCTAGGTTGAAACTTGCGAGTTTCTGAGGAACTATTTCCTGAAAATCTATAAGAGGGTTCTGAGATGGTTTTAGAATAACAGTCTCCAGCAAAATGACCCTTTTTAACACAATTAAAACATTCAGTGGTTTCATTTGCTTTGGCTTTTGAAAAGTTGGACTGATTTCTTTTGATGAAACGTTTTGAATTAGCAAGGAGTGCCCTTTCTTGGAATTCCAAGTTTAAATCATTTAGGTACTCATCACTAGTCCTTTCATCAATTTCATCTTCAGAATCCTCTTGAAAATCCTGCACAAAACCATTAGTATAAAAGGTAGTTGATATGGGTGTGGAGGTCAAGGCCTTTTTGGTCTTAAGAGCTTTTGAGTCTGGGTATCTCCTTGAGATTAAGTTGTCTTCATAGCCACTTCTCAGGGAGACTGTTGACAAAGCCAACATTTGTCTCATGCTTAGACAACACTACACCATCATTTGATAGCTCGTTTATCAAAGTCTTGTATCTGGTATAAGTCTGAGAGAGACTTTCAGAGTCCTTTGCCCTGAAAGTATTGTACTCAAGTTTCAGGTCCATGACCCTGTTTTCCTTGGTATCTGAGGGACCCTCAAAGCTATTGACCAAGTCATCCCAAGTTTGCTTGGCTGTTGAACAGTTGATGACTGATTCCATTATATCGTCAGGAAGACAAGATATAATGATGCTTTTCAGGCGTTGGTCTTGATTGACCACCCTCCTCTCATCAATGGTCCATTGAGCTTCAGGATTGTTTAACCCTTCAGCAGTCTTTGGGACATAGGGACCATCTTTTACACAAGTGATGTAGTATGGTTCCATACCAGTCAAGTAGCAAAGCATTCGCTTTTTCCACTTGCTAAATTTACTAGCTTCAAGTCTGGGTGCAACAGCTGAAAAGCTTCCACCCTTTTTGTCGACTAGCTGGGGCACATTAATATCAGCCATAGTAGGATCTTGGTTTTAAAAACCTTGAGCACTCTTGGTTATTTTTGAAAGATTTTATAAACCAGAGGCTATGATACCACTTGTTGTTCCCTTAACACGCTTAGAGTTAACTAAAGAGTTAATCTATTAGTGTTTATGACTGATTCAATGTTATTGATTAATTACAATCTATAAGTTAAAACGTAAATATAAAAACTCAATTTTTTTCAACGTTTAAATTCTTATTAGAAATCAATCAAAGAATCTATTACCCAAGTGTTTTGCGGAACAAACACTTGGGATTGAATAGACAAGGTATGGTGTCTCCTATCTAAACTTAAGCTATGCTTAAGTGGTAACAATTTCGACCCACTGAGCTATCTCAGGGATTGGTTACTCTTTGTAGGAGAAAAGGGGTATTGTGAAAGTCTAAGCTTTAATTGCACAAAATACCTAACCCACTTTTCTTCATCTGTTTGCTATTTATAGGCAAACATGTTAAGAGTACTGAAGATATAAAATACATAAACAATGGAAGGCGTGTCTGACAACTACAACAGTAATTGTCATTTCCAAGAACCAATAGGATTGCACCAAAAAAGTCTTCGAGTGTCAGTCCTGACACTTCTTGACTTTTAGCTGCTTTAGGGATGGTTTGTTTCTGACCCCGATAAGACTTGTTCTTATCTCTTCAAAACCTTCCCGATTAATCCCGCCTTTTATTCAAGCTTTAGGTTCTTCAGTCATTCGCCTTCAGTCTTCAGTTATTGTTGTTGAGGAGACTGGGGTTCAGCGAGTTCTTGTCCAACACTCACTAAACCCATTACCTTCTTCTTTGGCTCAAGTAACACTTCAGGGAGTACCGCCTCACTGTGTGGTGAATCTTTCTTCTTTAGATTCGTCTTGAGCATTTTGAAGGTAACTCACTGAGTGACTGTTCACTCAGTGACTTAATTGTGTTTTTGGTTGATTAACACTTAGCGTAATTTGTATTCAAATCTGGTTTAAGGATCCTTGGGTACTGAAGGACCTAACACCATATGCTCCCTTGGACTAGATTTGATGTCTCGTCGCCATCAACCTTCCTTATCAGGTCACTACTACAAAAAAGCTCACATGGCCATGTTGAAAAAGGTCTCAAGTCTGTAACGAAGCTAGTACGGTTCAATGGTTGTAGAATAATAGTGAAAATTCTGGGTAACTAATAAAAAACCTGATTTTTCAGGAGTAATTTTGTTCATATACATGATAAAGTATGTCTTTAATATTGTATTTTGAAAGGTGACAAGCTTATCAACCAATTGAGGATCTATAGCAAGTGGAAGTGATATGAAGTGAGTCTATTCAAGAGTTGAGCTTTTAACGGCCTGCACAAAAATCATTTGTATGGAAATCACATATCGGCATGTTAAGTAAAACGAAAGCTAAAAGAAAGATTTTTCATTAAAGCATGACAAATTAATCTACTTAGTTAGCTTATCGACATATTTATTACCAAACATAAAGAACAACAACTGCAGCAAGGATCACGTGCTTGTAAATGTGAAAAGATGGGTTGGTTGGTCAGGTTGGGCAACAAGTCAAAATGAGTCAGGGTTGAAACACTGGTATAGGTCAAAACAACATAGGTTGGGTTGACCCGTAAACACTTTTTTGTCTTTTTAATAAATCATGATTACAAAAATAATAGTATTAAATTACAATTATTATCTTAATTATTAGAGCAAAACGATTTAAAAGGTTTTATACATTACAGATAAACTTTGGGAGACTTTAAGCCCGTTTGACATTTCCCCTGACCCGTTTGAAATAAAACAAAATCCTAATCAACTCAGTTAAAAGTAATGGGTCGAAATTTCACCACATGTTTTTACACAAGAACCAAAGAAAACATACACGAAAACTGGTATCTTTTTCCTATAACCAACCTCGTCAATTATGGGTCGAATTCTTTCAGCAACTCTAGCTACACTATCAGAAGAAGCGCCTTCAATGACTGCAAAAACACGCCTTGTAAATATTTTTTTTCATGATATAAGATAGGAATACATGTAAGGACTACAAAGCATACACAATACATTTTACAAATAACGGGCCATGAGCAACGTTAACACTAATGCATCAGCCTATTTAACTGTTTACGAGAAAGAGTTATTTTAGGAGCAAGAGATAAAAAAAATACAACCATTAGTGCCTGACCCAAGTGAGTCAATACAAAATGGATGAAAACAAAAGACATATTTATTGAATCTTCTTTTCTTGATGTTGGAAATATCATTCTAATCCCCAACTCTTTTTCAAGTTGTTCAGGTATGGAACCCCTGTGGAGAATTTATGGTGACATGTATACATGGCAAAGTGAAAATGTGTGTGTAAGTTTACACAAAGCCTAGAATATATTAGTAGTAATCATTAGCATACATGGCAAAGAGCAATGTGTGTGTGTTTAAAGTAAAGTTAAGAGTTTAGATCATGCATAAATTAGTATTAATAATTAGCATATAAATATTGATAGTTACCTTAGTACAAATAAGAAAAGAAGAATGGTCAACTTCCTGTAGATACCAATCTAGTTGCGGAGTAAAAGATTATATACATAACCACATTCATATATGAGTCAACATTATACAACAAAGATGCGTAAACATATATTTTTTCCTCTTCAAAAGTCCAATCCAAACATAAAACAATAGTTACCTGCATTTCAACAATGTTGAAATAATTCTGTCCAAGTCTAGCTTTTCCTTCTCAAGCTGCAATAAAACATAAGCAATTTCAAACAGCCTCATATAAGCAGTCTAAATAACCAATCCCAAACAGCCTTAGGTTTATGCTTTCATCAACCATTAGAATTGTAAATAAATCATTAAAGTATCTTTATTTCATGGTACACTCCTCGAGTGATGGGGTAAATTCTGTTGCCTATATTTGATCACAAGTACGAATAAAAACTACATATTTAAGATAAGTTAGTCTAACACTCATTTATTTAATATTTGAGCACTTTTACACTGACAAACAAAGATGAGCAAATGTAAACTATGGATAAATCTTTGCCTAAGGACTTCTTGTGCCTTCCTTTGATTGGAGTACTGGACCAGGGCATGTGCACACTAAATTCTATGATTTAAAGATGCGAAAAAGAAAAGAAGGAGGATCACCAAGTTTGTTTCAACTACCTAAATAACAGCAACAAGTTATAAAATTACAAACCATCAATTACCTCTCTGCAATTAGATCTAAAATTTACCCTAAGTTCCAATTAAGGCTCAAACAAAGTAACACATGCGCATACATAGATAAGTCTACAATTAACTCAAGAAATTTACAGATACATTAACCCTAAAATTAAGACATACACATACATAAACAAATCCTAAAAGTAAAATCAACTTTTGAAATCATATGAAAATAAGATAAAATTTACAATTTTACCTGATGCAAAACAACGCAACTGTGCGATAACCACACTCAGTTGAGTGTTGTGCATACTTCAGGATTTTTTGGACATATTTGAAAGGAACAAGAGGGTGGTTATTAGGTGACTTGGGTGATTACAGAAGAAAAGGGAGATGCAATTACTCACGTTGATTAACTTGTTATATTTATTTTTTTTTTTAGACCACATTTCTTCTGAAATATTTCAAAAATAGGATTCTTAAGAAAATTAGAAGTGGACGAATAATACATTGAATATCCGTAAAAATATTTTTACCATCGTTCAATGATGAATCGCGTTACTTTTCTACAAATTTAACCGGCGTGTATACGGGTTTAAAAATTTAACTACTCAAACATTAACATTAAAAAAAGAAATCGATCATATTTTCAAACCTAAAAAAATATTGTTTAAATAATATTATTAGTTGTAGTGATTGTCCAATCCCCGTGCATGCACAGACATAAAACTAGTTATATTGTAATTGGTTAATAGAAATTAACAAAAAAAAAAAAAAAAAAAAAAAAAAAAAAAAAAAAAAAACTTTAAAAAATTATCTTATCTTTAAATTCATTTTACATGCTTAAACGTAAATTTATCGGTTTTTACAATTTTTAATAAGTTTATAAATTTAGTAAATACCCATTATACTCTATATTTTTCTATTTATAAAGAAAAAATAACTTCTATTAATTGCTATTTGTTGTTGTTTTCATCGTCATAGTTATCTTTATTTATTATTAGTAGTAACTAAAACTTTGTATTGGAAAGGGATTATAAATAGCAAAATGAAAACACTGGCAATCATGAAAAGCAAATAAATATACGAGACTCATGTAAAATATTATTTGATAATTAGTTGAACAAAGCTATGTCCCGTGTTCCAAATCGAATGTAATCTTTCAGCTAAAAATTCATCCACTTAACCTGCACAAGGGATTTGTAATTTTTTTATATCTTTCTTTGGTTTTTTTTATAGAAATTCACCCGCTAATTGGGAGGTGATTAAAGAGGGTTTTTGGTCGTGTGTTAAACACTTCGAATCCACATGAGATTTTGCTAAGGGATGTAATCTGTCGCTCGTCATCTTGATCCCTAAAAAAATGACCCAATTGTTTTACAGGACTTTCGTCCCATTCGTCCCATTAGTCTGATCAGATGTGTCTATAAAGTGATTTCTAAACTTCTTAGTTGCACTTGGCAAAAATTATCAATTCGGTTATTGGTCCTGACCAATAGGCATTCATTGAGGGACGACAAATCTTAGATGGATGCCTCATTGCAAATGAAATTATTAGAATAGCCTCGCTGGAAAATCAAAAGCTTTTACTTTTCATGATTGATTTCGAAAAAGCTTTGATAGCGTTAATTGGAATTTTCTCCTCAATGAGATGAGACAAATGCGTGAAAAGGGGGCGACTTTGTTTCTAGTAAGTGGAAAAATATCAAAATTAATAACTAACAAGCAAAAATTAATGAACTTCGGCTAAAACATTTTGTGATCTTGGTAAATCATAAAAATCACATGATCAAGGGTCGGTGAAGCAAGTTGTAGAAAACAAGAAAGGGGGTTGAAAATTTTTTACCGATTTAAATTTAGTTTATAAAAACTTTTAGATTGATAGTATTTGAAACCTTTGGATGTTGAGATATGGATAATGCAATATACTAGTAAAGAAATAAATACATGAAAGTAAAGTGATAAAGGATAGAAATGTGACAGTTGGTTGTAGTGGTTCGGCTACAAGGACACTTTCCTTGCCCTACTCCACTCCCCGAGTTACCTACTCGAGAGTTCGTAAACACTATGTCAACAAGCTCCTTCAACCGGTGGAGAAACATTCACAACTGTTGGGTCCTTCAGTACCCAAGGATCCTTAAAACAGAATTTGAATACAAATTACACTAAGTGTTAATCAACCGAAAACACAATTAAGTCACTGAGTGAATAGTCACTCAGTGAGTGACCTTCAAGATGCTCAGGACGAATCTAAACAAGAAAGATTCACCACACAGTGAGGCGGTACTCCCTGAAGTGTTACTTGAGCCAAAGAAGAAGGTAATGGGTTCAGTGACTGTTGGACAAGAACTCACTGAACCCCAGTCTCCTTAACAACAATATCTGAAGACTGAAGACTGAAGGTGAATGACCGAAGAACCTAAAGCCTGAATAAAAGGCGGGATTAAGCGGGAAGGTTTTGAAGAGATAAGAACAAGTCTTATTAGGGAAAGACACAAACCATCCCTAAAGCGGCTAAAAGTCAAGAAGTGTCAGGGCTGACACTCGAAGACTTTTTTGGCGCAATCCTATTGGTTCTTGGAAATGACAATTACTGTTGTAATTTTCAGACACGCGTTCCATTGTTTATGTATTTTATATCTTCAGTACTCTTAACATGTTTGCCTATAAATAGCAAACAGATGGAGAAAAGTGGGTTAGGTATTTTGTGCAATTAAAGCTTAGACTTTCACAATACCCCTTTTCTCCTACAAAGAGTAACCAATCCCTGAGATAGCTCAGTGGGTCGAAATTGTTACCACTTAAGCATAGCTTAAGTTTAGATAGGAGACACCATACCTTGTCTATTCAATCCCAAGTGTTTGTTCCGCAAAACACTTGGGTAATAGATTCTTTGATTGATTTATAATAAGAATTTAAACGTTGAAAAACATTGTGTTTTTATATTTACGTTTTAACTTATAAATTGTAATTAATCAATAACATTGTATCAGTCATAAACACTAATACATTAACTCTTTAGTTAACTCTAAGCGTGTTAAGGGAACAACAAGTGGTAACAGAGCCTCTGGTTTATAAAACCTTTCAAAAATAACCAAGAGTGCTCAAGGGTTTTGAAACCAAGATCCTACTATGGCTGATATTAATGTGCCCCAACTAGTCGACAAAAAGGGTGGAAGCTTTTCAGCTGTTGCACCCAGACTTGAAGCTGGTACATTTAGCAAGTGGAAAAAGTGAATGCTTTGCTACTTGACTGGTATGGAACCATACTACATCACTTGTGTCAAAGATGGTCCCTATGTCCCAAAGACTGCTGAAGGGCTAAACAAGCCTGAAGCTCAATGGACCATTGATGAGAGGAGGGTGGTCAATCAAGACCAACGCCTGAAAAGCATCATTATATCTTGTCTTCCTGACGATATAATGGAATCAGTCATCAACTGTTCAACAGCCAAGCAAACTTGGGATGACTTGGTCAATAGCTTTGAGGGTCCCTCAGATACCAAGGAAAACAGGGTCATGGACCTGAAACTTGAGTACAATACTTTCAGGGCAAAGGACTCTGAAAGTCTTTCTCAGACTTATACCAGATACAAGAATTTGATAAAAGAGCTATCAAATGATGGTGTAGTGTTGTCTAAGCATGAGACAAATGTTGGCTTTGTCAACAGTCTCCCTGAGAAGTGGCTAAACTTCTCACAAAGCCTCAGGAATGCTAATCACATTCAGACACTTGAGCTCCCTGAGATCTATGGGAAGTTTGTCTATGAAGACAATTTAATCTCAAGGAGATACCCAGACTCAAAAGCTCTTGAGACCAAGAAGGCCTTGACCTCCACACCCATATCAACTGCCTTTTATACTAATGGTGTTGTGCAGGATTTTCAAGAGGATTCTAAAGATGAAATTAATAAAAGGACTAGTGATGAGTACCTATTTAAACTTGGAATTCCAAGAAAGGGCACTCCTTGCTAGTTCAAAACATTTTATCAAAAGAAATGAGTCCAACTTTTCAAAAGCAAAAGCAAATGAAACCACTGAATGCTTTAATTGTGGTAAAAATGGTCATTTTGCTAGAGACTGTTATTCTAAAACTATCTCAGAACCCTCTTACAAATTTTCAGGAAACAGTTCCTCAGGGACTCGCAAGTTTCAACCTAGAATGCTTCAGTCGACCCAACAATTTCAAAACAATAAGGGTCAAAAGGACTTTGAAACAAAATATAGGAAAGCAAAGGCTAAACTTACACTTCTTGAAACTAATCCCTCAATGTCTCAGGTTGGTCAAACATCCAAACCTGTTCAGACAAAGAAAAAGGTTCCTGTAGCAGAAGCTTATGATTGGGATGAAGAAGAGGTCTCCTCAGAAGATGAGGAAATTAGAGTGAGTGCACTGATGGCACTTTCTGAAGGTAATCAGGTAGCTGTTGGAAAAAGCCATGCTAGGAATGGAGAGTGGGTGAACATAACCATGAAGAAGGTAAACACTTTACTTTCTATGGATGATAATTCTGATTGGCAGTCCTATATGAATTATATTTGTGTAGATCTTAAGTTTGTTGAAGAACAAAGGCTTAACTTGTTTTCAAAATATAACAATCTTGTGTCAGAATTGAATAAGTGTAGAGATGAATTGCTTGTACTGAAACAAGCCAAGTTAGAAACTATTACTCAACAAATTCAAAACACTGAAATTTTGAAACAAAACCAAGCCCTACAACATGAACTTAACAAAGAAAAGGCTGTCATACAAGGCTGGACTAAAAAGAACCCCAAGGTCTTTGATACTGTGGGTTTAATTCCTAAGAAAACAATAGGAATTGACCATCTCACTGAAACCCCAGTGAGAGTCACAGTGAAATGACCTTTATTCCAGCTGGCATATCATTTGAGCAAGAAATGCAACCCAAGTCAAATGACTGGATTGTCAGGGACAACCCAGTCAGTAAGTTACCAAAGTTTGAGACTGGAAAAATCTTGCTTCCTGAAAGTCAGGCTCTGAAAAATATGCTTGGACTCTCTGACCAACCCATTAATACTGAGTCAGTAAATGAGTCCGAATCAGAATCATAACCACCACTCCCACCACTAAATATCCTTCAGGGTGCTGCACCAAGCTCAGACCTCCCACCATTGGTCTACTCTCAGTATTCTCCAAAGGAGAATCCAGGATTGGGAAAAACCATCCTGAAAAGGCAAACCCTTGAAGTCTCAGGAAATACTGATGACTCATCAACTTCAGTCCCTTCTGAAGTGAAAGCTGAAAGCCCTGATTCAAAAATTGATCAGTTGGCTGAAATGGTCAGGAAGCTGAGTGAGAAGATTGAATCTTCTGAGAAACCTTCTCAATCCAAGAAGGAACCCAAATCAGCTTCCTCAAGTACCACCAAACCCAAACCCAAGCCCTCAAAACCTCTGCTAAAGTGTGAGCTGTGTCACTATACCAATCATTCTTCTGATGATTGTTTTAGAATCCTTTACTGCAAGATATGCAAAAAGGAAGATCACAGGACCTCTGATCACCTATCATACACAGCCACAACTAAGATGGAAAACTTTACAGCTCAAGCTCTTAAGTATCCATCTGATTCAAAGCAGAAACTGAAACAAAATGCAAAGCCTTTTGCACCTTGCCCTCACTGTGGCTTTAATGACCATCTCCCTGAGGATTGTCTAATGGACAATTGTTGTGAAATATGCGGAGATCCCACTCATGACACCTCAGGACATGAGAAGGTCATTCAAAATAGAAGAGGAGTCCCCAAACCATCCTCTCAGTCCACTGAGTCCACCTCTGCAATGAAATGCAAAATCTGTGGTAGCTCAGCCCATTCAACCACTAACCATGCATCAATCATTAAGGCTAATCAAGTCAAACCCACCAAAAGGTGGTATCCTAGAAAGAACTAATTCAGTTTACTGTTTGTGCAGAAATATACCAGGGAACCTGTTTGGCATTTAGATAGTGGATGTTCAAGGAGCATGACTGGTGTGAAAGAATATTTGCACAAATTTGTAAAAGAATTAGGACCCAAGGTGATATTTGCTAATAACTCATCATGTCTCACTGAAGGTTATGGTTCAGTAAACTGTAATGGTATAGTCTTTACTAGGATAGCTAATGTAAATGGCCTTAAGTACAATTTGATCAGTGTTAGTCAACTATGTGATGCAAAATACATAGTTCAGTTTGATGATAAGCAAGGAATCATCTTCAATGCTAATAAGGAAGTTGTCCTTATTGCACCAAGAAGACATGATGTTTATGTGTTGGACATGTCCAGTCTAACTCAGAATGGAACTTGTCTCTTTACTAAGGCAACTGAAACCCTCAACTGGCTTTGGCATAAGAGACTCTCCCACCTGAACTTCAAAAACATAAACAACCTTGTAAAACAAAACAAGGTCCTTGGCCTACCATCACTTGTGTTTTCAAAGGATAAACCATGCTTTGCCTGTGAAAAAGGTAAACATCATAGAGCATCCTTTAAAACCAAAACAAACTTTTCCATCAGGAACTGCCTTCATCTTCTCCATATGGATCTCTTTGGACCCATAAGTCCTAGATCCATTAACCATGAGAAGTATACTCTGGTCATTGTGGATGAGTACTCAAGATACACTTGGGTATACTTCCTGATCAAAAAGAGTCAGGCAGCTGAAACAATCATGTCCTTTGTCAGGAACATTGAAAATCAAAATGACGTCAAGGTCAAACAAATTAGGACTGACAATGGAACTGAGTTCAAAAACTATGAACTTGAATGTTTCTGTGATGAGAAAGGAATTTCCCAAAATTTTTCCTCTCCTTACACACCTGAACAAAATGGTGTGGCTGAAAGGAAAAATAGAACACTCATTGAAGCAGCCAGGACAATGCTAAATGGATCAGTCCTTTCCAAACACTTTTGGACTGAAGCAGTCAAAACTGCCTGTTATACACAAAACAAATCCATCATTGTCAAGAGACATAGCAAAACTCCTTATGAGTTATTCAAGGGAAGGATCCCTGACATCAGCTACTTTCGTGTCTTTGGGTGTCCTGTGTTTATTCATAATCACAAGGATCACTTAGGAAAATTTGATGCCAAAGCTGATGATGGATACTTCCTAGGATACTCACTTGTCGCAAAGGCTTTCAGGGTGTTCAACACTAGGAGACAACATACTTAGGAAACATTTCATGTTACCTTTGATGAGAGCACTGATGCAATCAGTGTCTCTAACACCTCAGTGGAAGAGATAGGCATTGATGATTCATCAAGATACCCTCCTGATGAAAATCATCCTGAAAATGGTCCTTCCAATCAGTACCAAGCAAATGCTGACGTCTCCTATTACATCATCCCTCACAACCTTCCTTACCCAACCATCACTGAGTTTGTTGAAGCACAAAGAAGTACTGATGCAATCATTCAGTCTATACAAAGTGCTCAGGAACCAAATAATCACAGTGATGAGCCAACCCACTCAGACACTCATGATACTGAAGATCATCATGTGTCTGATCCTGACCCTACCCATCAGGCCTCTACAAGTTCTAATCAGTTTCCAAGAACTCAGGACAGTTTGTTGGGAATTATTGAAGAACAGACTTAAGTCTGCTGATGTACTCGTTAAGTCTGTTAGTCTTAGTTAAGTCTGCTAGTACAAAGTTAAGTCTGGCAGACATAGTTACATAGTTAGTACTGGTTATTCATATTAGTTAAGTCTATTTATGTTTAATAGCAGAGTTAGTTAGCTATATGTTAGGAAATGATATAAACGAATTAGTTATCTTATTAGAAGATATGTTTATCCTTTCACACGTTTTGTAATATTAGGATTTCCTTAGAGTATAAAAGGAACCCTACATCATTATGTTTAGTGTGACATTGTTGCAATTGAAAGTTTAATAGAAAATACGAAGTTAGTTATTATTGTGTTCTTCATACCTGTTGGTTGTTAAGATTCCGCATTAACAATCAATTCACTGTTAAGAGTTTCTCACATAGATTAATTTGGATTTATTCAAGTTATCTATTGTCTTACAAAGGCTACTTAGATCCATAACCAGTGGACCTACAAGTGGTATCAGAGCCTATAGAGGGACTCTAAGTAAGAAGAAACACAAACCACAAACACTCATTCACTCAAAAATCCTGCATAATGTCTCAACAAGCCAATGATGAGTACTCTACTCATATTAGTGATGATGAAGTTTCGAATCATGATGATGATGCATCAGACACCAGTAGACCTAAACAACAACAACAAAACATTCCTGCAACAACCACTATCTCAAACATCAAACTCCCAATTCTGAAAAAGGAGGAGTATGATATCTGGGCTATGGAGATGGAGCATTACCTTTAGTACATTGATAATGATGTATGGAAGGTGATTCAGAATGGAAACTCAAAGAAGAGGATCTCTGTTGGTAAGGATGGTGTTGTTAGAGTGCTTCCACCAGTCTCTGCTGCAGAGATTCATGCTGTGGAGAAGGAAAGGAAAGCAAGAACCATCTTACTGATGGCTCTTCCCAAGGAGCACTTAAGAAGATTTCATGGAATGGATGATGCTAAGGAGATTTGGGAAGCGATCAGAACAAGGTTTGGAGGGAATGCTAATTCGAAGAAGATGCAGAAAGCTGTTCTCAAACAACAGTTTGAAGCATTCATTGTGACCAGTTCTGAAGGATTGTAGAAAGGGTATGATAGATTCCAACATCTCCTCTCACAGTTGGAAGCTCATGGTGCTGCTGTATCTACTGAAGATGCAAATCATAAGTTTCTCAGATCTTTGCCAAAAGAATGGTCAAATCTGGCAATGAGCATGAGAATGAAAGAAGATGTTGACACCTTGTCAATTGATGATTTGTACAATAATCTTAGGGTATTCGAACATGAAATCAAAAGTATTTCAAAGGCATCTTCAAGTTCTGCTAATGTTGCTTTTGTCTCCCAAAGCAAGAGCAGTACTAGCAAAGTTAATTTTGGTACTTCTTCAAGCAATATGAAAGAAAGAGAAGTTCCTGCTGGTTTTGCTGATGAAGTCATCTATTCACTCTTTGCAAAGAGATCAGAAGACAAGGACCTCATTAATGAGGACCTTGAACAGATAAATGATGCTGACATTGAAGAGATGGACATAAAGTGGCAGATAGCAATGATTGCTCTAAGAGTGAAGAAGTTCTACAAGAAAACTGGTAGAAATATCAGATTTGATGGAAAGGCACCAGTTGGTTTTAATAAGAAGAATGTCGAATGCTATAGGTGTCACAATACTGGTCACTTTGCTAGGGAGTGCACATCAAAGGTGACTACTGATGGGAAGAAGAAGAAAGATTCAGACTCTCAAGAAGCAGACAAGCTGGAGAAGAGTCAAATGGGTATGCTGACTTTGGAAGCTGGTGCTGTTAACTGGGGAGAACACACAGATGAGGAAACAGAACCAAATCATGCATTCATGGCTATTGGCTCCAGTACTGAGGTATCCTTATGTTCTAAAACATGCATGAAATCATATAATAGTCTTAAAACATTGTGTGATGAGCAAATGCAATAGATAGGTGATCAGGAAGCTAAAATACTTGCTTACACTAATGCTGTTAAGACCTTAGAAGCTCAAATTGTCACTTATCAAAAACAGCAATTAACCTTAAATGAAAAGCTTACATTTCAAGCAAATGAAATCTTTGAAAAAGATGAAAAGCTTAAAAGATATAGGAGAATTGGAATGAAAGCTGTGAAAGATAAGGAAGAATTGCAGAAAAGAATAGACACATGGACTAAGTCTGCTAAAAATCTGGATAGGTTAATAGATTCTGGTATGAGCTCAACTTGCAAAATTGGTCTAGGATATGAAATAAAATCAGATAGTGAGATTTTAAGTTATGAGGAAGAAATGGAAAGAATTGTGTTCACTAGTACAAGTGATGACTTTGCTGGTAAACCTGTATACAATAGATTCTCAAAAACTGACAACTTCAAAGGAGTTCCACCTCCATTAAATGGAGATTACACTCCTCAACCAGAGAAAGAGTTTGATGAGTCTTTGTATGTTTATGGTAAAAAGGGACCTCAAAAGCCTGAAACAAGTGACTCAGATGACAAATCCAGTAAGTATTCTACCTGTCAATCTGATGACAGTGAAGGATCCATTGGAAATGTCTCTGAACATTCTGAATCAGAACCAGAAGATGTACCAAAAGAGGTGTCTAAGTCTAAACCTGTTAAGATTAGTGAACCAGTCATGTCTGCACCAAAACCTAAAACAGTTGAACCTAGTTGTGTCTCACACATAAAAACTCCTAGGCAACATGTTAAAAGTCAAGAGTCACCCAAGGTTGATAGAATGAAAAGAGAACACGGGAAAGATTACTCTTTTATTCCGAAAAGATGTTTTGTTTGTGGTAGCCTTAGTCATTTAATTAAAGATAGTGATTTTCATGAAAAGAGAATGATTAGAGAGGCTGAACTTAAGAAACAAAGAAGTGTTAATACTGGTAATGTGATGGCTAAACCAGTGTGGAATAATATAAACAGAGTTAATGCAAATCAATTTGTTCCTAGACTAGTACAAGTTAATACTAGTAGATCACATGTTAATTCTGTTAGGACAAATGTTAATACTGGTAGGCATAATATTAAGTCTGTTGGGAAAAAAGTTAATTCTGTTAGGCCCAAAATTAATTCTGGGTATGTTAATCCATTTAGACCCAAACAACCAGTTGCACATAGACCACAGGTGAACAAATCTAATCAAAGAAATGTTTTTGCTAAATCACACTCACCTGTGAGGAGACCCGTTGTTAAGAATACAGCAAAAATGTCAAACTCTAATGCTGTAAAGGGACATGGGGGGTCTGTTGTTAAGGCCTCATCATGTTGGTCTTGGGATCCATTTCAGAATGAACTTACTTATAAATCTCAAAGCAACAGTGGTTCATGTTCATATAAGACATACTGTTGGGAATTATGATTTGATTATTTCAAAACAAGAAGGACTGAAGATGAGAGATGTTAGGAATCTGGGAAATACTTAGTGTCTCATTGCTGCCGATAGTGTTAAGCTGGTTCCTGCCGATATGAATGGTTCCTGCCGATAGCTTTGGTTCCTGCTCAAGCTCATTACTGCCGACAGTGATATCTTGTTCCTGCTGTTAGTGTTATTACTACGGGTATTAGTTATTGTTATCCCGTAGGTTTAGCGTGTTTGTTTGATTTATTTTTAGAAGAGATTGATGTTTATCTCTTTACATGTTTTATTAATAACAGGCTGTATTAGGTATTAGGGTTTCTTATCTATATAAGAAACATACAGCCATTCATATTGTGGGACTTCAAGAAAAATATTCATCAATAACAGAATTCTTGGTTCATAGTCTGATCCATAGAGGATCATTGTCATTTAGTCTTTTCTTCTTTATTATACTTGTTGTTTAGTTTCCGCATAAACACTTGTATAGCATACAGAGGTTCTCGTTTATACCAAGCTCAATCAAGCTCGAAGTACTCGATCCTACAAGTGGTATCAGAGCCTGGTGAGGATCTCTGATAAAGAAGAAGAGTTGATTCGATCGACTGAAGCAGATCTTAATTTCTAAGGTAATCGCATTTTTTTTGGCAATAACTGATCGGCTGTTTGTTAGATTTGATTGGACGAATTAATAAACCTCGTACTATACGAATTAATTGGCTGTCGTGAGGGTATTATTGATTGGTCAAAATATAAAGTATTCGATATTAATTGCTAACTGGGTGTTTGACATTTTTGTCGACTTCGGTTATTGATTTGGTCAATTAAATATAACGTGGGTCCATTGTGATTGCTTGACTTCTGCTATTGTCGCTTGTGGTTTTAATTGATCAAGTGTTTTGTCGGTTAGGCAATTAAGTGAAAGTGTGTTATTATTGTTGACTCACGTGGGGAGGTAAAAGTCAACGAGAGCTAGTGGTATTAATTTCGGTGGCTACTCTTGATTGGAACTGGTTTGTTGAATTAAGTGGGTTTTCAGTAGCAGCAAATATAAATATTAGTTATATATTGGTCACTGATTGGTAAGATTATTGATCATTTGGGTTTCATCAGTAAGTGGTGGATTAATTTCAATCAGTGGGGATTGATTCTGGTCTGTGAGCAGCTGTGTTGTTAGTGTCAAAGAAGCCTTTTTCAAACCATTCTCTTAAACCATCATACCATGACCACATTCGGATCAGGTGATTCTTTTGAGACACGTGCCATGAAGATTAGAAACTTGCTACCTATTCATCCTAGGGTAGACTGGTCAAAAGATGAAGGAAAAGATAAGGAAAGATGTGCCACTCATGTTAGGGAAATGGTTGCTGGACATGAGACAAAAGGTGAGGTATTCAGTAAGGTTGCTGAAGCACAGGCAGATGTGGCTTGTGAATTCGCTTTGATGAGTTTCCCATCTCAGGTACCAAGTTGTTCTGTTGCTTGTCATGATTTATATGCTTTATTTAAGAAAGAATATGATGACATGGAATCTCAATATAAAGATATGTTTATACAGCTCAAAGCTCATAAAAATGTTGTTAAAACATTAGAACAACAAAAAATCTGGTATCAAAAGAATCAGTTAGTATATGAAGAGAAAATTAAGGTTTTGGAAAGAGATTTAAAAAACACCACTAATGAGTTAAAACATGTTGAGAGACAGTATGATAAAGTAATTTTAGAGAAAAATGAATTACAAGCTAAGTTGGAAAGTGAAGAGATTAGATGTGCTTCATATAAAGAATCAACTAGGCTTGTAGATAAATTGAATTCAAGTTCTCAATATGTAAAGTGTAAGAGGGGTCTAGGATGTCCTAAAACAGATGACTCTTCTGAGTCAAGAAATTTTATTCCTACCCCTAAGGAGGAAAACTTACAAATACCTGTAAAGTATGTAAAAGAAGGTGAAATGCATGCTGTCCCTCCTCCTATAAGAGGTGTGTTTAAACCTGTCCCTATGCACTCTGACCTTGACATTGACTTAAATGAATCACACATGTCCTATGGCAAAAAGTCCAATGACTTGCCTAATCTTGATTGTGACTCTAAAGACTCTGTCTCTTGCTCTAAAAGTGACAAGTCTTCTGAGACAAAGACCAATGACTTTGCCTCCTGTGATTCAAATAACAAGTCAGCCACACCCAAGTCTGATGACTTCTCACCTAAAGTAGCTAGTGTGGAATCCAATTCAAAGACAGCTACTTTAGAAGACATCTCTCTTAGTCCTATTAAGAACGATTTTGTTTCTGGTTCTGTTTGTGAGAAGTCTTTGTGTGATAAGCAAGGTCATGATAAGAAAAGTCAGGTTAAGAACAAAAAGATTAAAAAGAAATCTTGCTTTGTTTGTAGAAGTTACTCTCACCTAATTAAAGATTGTGATTATTATGAGAGTAAAATGAGTAATTGTGTTCAACAAAAGCAACCTAGGTCAGTATGGAAAAATGTAGAGAACATTCCCCCATTTGTCCCTAGAGCAAATGCATTTCCTAAGGCAAAACGACCAGCACCAGTTCCAGCTGGTCAAACCAAGTCTACTGGTTGGAAAAGGAATGTTGCTAGACCATTCTACATACCTATTAGCACTTACTTTCGGAATGGTTTTTGGCCTGGTTATTATGACCCAAGGTATATGGGGGGAACAAGATGGGATACTGGTGTTAAGCCCTCAACAGGTTGTTCTTGGACAAATAAAAGGAAAGGTTCATTCTGGGTACCCAAGAACAATAGTCCTTGTCAGGTGCACTGATTGAGGGGAGGCATAAGCCTAAGGGGAGGCTTATTGTTGTATATTTTGTGCTAACTAACATTTTTTTTAGTTTGTTTTGTGTTCACTAACTAAAATAATGCAGCTGTTGAGTTTGTTGCTTTCTTTTATTGACTGAGTGGTTACTGCTGAGGAACGAATTGGTGTTAGAGATATTCTTATGGGTTTGTTTGCTTTTGTTTCTCATGATTGGTCGAAGAGTTAATGGGATAACTAGTGATTGACATTTCATATTGTATGGGATTTAAATGGGTTTATTATAAGAGAGCAGTATAGTCAATTGTGAGGATAAGTAAATGGTTTGTCATGTACTGCATCAAGTGGGATTGATTTCAATTGTGGGGTCAAGGTATTAACATGTGCTATTAATTGATTCACTTGGGGTTAGTAAATTAAATTGGTCAAAGCTGTTGTTCACTCTTTTTGCCGTACTGATGAGATTGACTGACGCGAAGTATTGAACTATCAATGGTTACTGATCTATCAAGGATTATTATATTCATGAATGTGGGGCTCGCATGCTATATCTCGTGGGTTATAAGGGAATTACAGTTTTTGTCACCTACTGATATTGAATACATGGGTCTGATGTTAATGAATTAATGGGTCTGATGTTAATAAATTGGTGGCTTCAATATACTGTTCATATTATTTTATTGGCTATGTGGGGCTGAGAATTAAAGGGGATGTTTGTGTTATTTAATGGATCTGATCGAGTTTTCACATTAAAGAATCATGTGGTTAATGGTTCTTGTCATGTTCTGCTTGAGTAATAAATTGGTCGGTCAACGTGAGGTTATTTTATGTCTACTGAGATCGTGGGTAACCTCATTCTTTACTGCTGGTAATGTCAGCAGCAATGGTTTCTGCTGATAGTTCTTCTGTTTCTGCTGACAGTGTTCCCGTTACTGCTGGTAACCTCATTCCTGCTGCTCAGTTCCTGCTGCTCGTTAAAAAAAAATAAAAAAAAAATAAAAAAAAAAATAATAATAATAATAATTCGCACTTGTATACTAACTTTTGTGCAGGTACAGTGTTGGTGTTTACACCTTCACCATAAATGGTATTCAACTCACCATGTCTTGCAGACAAGAAAGAGTTGGCTCACCATGAGGGTACGGCTCTGGTGTGATAATCAAATCCGTTGATAGCTGTAATAGCTTGCTTAAAGCTATAGGGTATTTAACTCACCCATGGTTTATTCCTGAGAGTTGAAAATGGTTCTCAATTCACCATGGATGTAACCCTTTATGGGATCCAAAGGATTGGCTAGTCCACAAAAGTATGGTTTGTGGTAAAGACAATTGGTATCCATATTTGGTATTCAATTCACCAAGGTTCAGTTGAAACCAAAGAATTGGCTAGTCCTGAGCAAACAGCTACAGGTAAAGACAAGTCAAATCCGTTTATAGTTGCTGATTTGCTACTAAATCAGATGGTTATCAATGTACCATGGTCTCACACACCTAAACATTGGCTACTCCAGTAGTGATGGCTATTGGTAAAGAGACATCAAATCCATTAATTTTCAATGATTCACCTCTCACAGGAGTTAACACACCTGGATTTGATGAGAATAGTATGAAACTTAAGTGATTTGATGTACATCTTGTCATAAGTAGCAGTCAAGTTCAAGTGAATGTTATGGTGACCAGTCAATATGTTTTGAAGAAGATTTCCTTTTCCTGCTGAACTATTGAAGTTGCTGCTGGATGCTATAGAGGCTGGAATCTTGCAAGTTAAGGATTTTGCTGCTGGTTACTAATTATTGCTGCTGCTAAGTCGCAGTCCTCAAGCCTGAGAAGTTAAAGCTATATCATACAGGAAACTTGAGGTTAACCTAGTTTACCGATCCACTAGGTCAACCACAAGTTTAGGGGAGGAATAATGAGTGTTTGCAGGTTATTATTTATGGTAGCATGTTCAAGGGGAAGCATTGTTCAAGGGGAAGCATTGAAGACAGTTTTGTAATATCAAATAGGGGAAGATTGTTGGGAATTATGATTTGATTATTACAAAACAAGAAGGACTGAAGATGACAGATGTTAGGAATCTGGAAGCATTGAAGACAGTTTTGTAATATCAAATAGGGGAAGATTGTTGGGAATTATGATTTGATTATTACAAAACAAGAAGGACTGAAGATGAGAGATGTTAGGAATCTGGGAAATACTTAGTGTCTCATTGCTGCCGATAGTGTTAAGCTGGTTCCTGCCAATATGAATGGTTCCTGCCGATAGCTTTGGTTCCTGCTCAAGCTCATTGCTGCCGACAGTGATATCTTGTTCCTGCTGTTAGTGTTATTACTGCGGGTATTAGTTATTGTTATCCCGTAGGTTTAGCGTGTTTGTTTGATTTATTTTTAGAAGAGATTGATGTTTATCTCTTTACATGTTTTATTAATAACAGGCTGTATTAGGTATTAGGGTTTCTTATCTATATAAGAAACATACAGCCATTCATATTGTGGGACTTCAAGAAAAATATTCATCAATAACAGAATTCTTGGTTCATAGTCTGATCCATAGAGGATCATTGTCATTTAGTCTTTTCTTCTTTATTATACTTGTTGTTTAGTTTCCGCATAAACACTTGTATAGCATACAGAGGTTCTCGTTTATACCAAGCTCAATCAAGCTCGAAGTACTCGATCCTACACATACAAATATGTTGATCCACAAGGCAGACCCAAGCCTGCTCAGGCCTGGGTCCTTAAGAGAAACTAATTTCTCTTCTTTGTGTGCAGGATCATCCACTCAAGAACATGGGAGATAGAGGCATATTTGATAGTAGATGCTCAGGGCACATGTCTGGTAACAAGGATCACCTAAAAGATTTTGAAGAATTCAAAGGAGGTTCTGTTACTTTTGGAGGTAGCAAAGGCTACATTACTGGCAAAGGAAGAATAGTAGTTGGCAATTTAGAATTTGATAATGTGTCTTTTGTGAAAGAACTTGGGCAATTTAACCTTTTCTCAATATCACAAATTTGTGATAAGCAGCATAAGGTGCTTTTTACTGAAACTGAATGTTTTGTGTTGACTTCTGACTTTAAGATACCTGATGAAAGTCAGATACTCCTAAAAGTCCCAAGACAACACAATATGTACAGCTTTGATATGAAAACACCTGAACCTGCAAAAGGTTTTGCCTGTTTAATTGCAAAAGCCACTATTGATGAATCTAAATTGTGGCACAGAAGGCTTGGTCACATCAATTTTAAGAATCTAAACAAACTTGTGAAGAATAACCTTGTTAGAGGGTTACCTTCAAAGGTTTTCAAGAATGACCATACATGTGTTGCTTGTCATAAGGGTAAACAACATAGGGCTTCATGTAAGGCTAAATTAGAAAGGTTCATCACTAAGCCTTTACACACCTTGCATATGGATCTTTTTAGCCCTACTTCTGTGCAAAGCATAAATCATGCTAGTTATTGCCTTGTTATTACTGATGATTGCACTAGGTTTTGTTGGGTATTCTTTATGTCTAAAAAGGATGAAACCACTGGCTTACTTCAAACTTTCATTAGGCAAATAGAAAACCAGCTTAATCATAAGGTTAAGATTATTAGATCAGATAATGACACATAGTTTAAGAATAGAAGCATGCTTGAATTTTGTGGTAACAAGGGAATAAAACAAGAGTATAGTAATGCTAGAACTCCACAACAAAATGAAGTTGCTGAAAGAATGAACAGGACCCTCATTGAGGCAGCTAGGACTATGCTAGCAGACTCACTCTTACCAACCACTTTTTGGGCTAAAGCAGTTAATACTGCTTGCTACATATTTAATAGGGTGAGAGTGACTAAACCTCAGAACAAAACTCCTTATGAGCTTTTATTTGGCCATCAACCAGTTATTAGTTACATAAGACCTTTTGGGTGCCATGTTACCATTCTAGATACTCTTAGTGTGCTTGGCAAGTTTGAAGGAAAATCTGATGAGGGGTTCTTAGTAGGATATTCATTAAGTAGTAAAGCCTTTAGGGTATACAACTTAGTGACAAAAAGGGTAGAAGAGAATCTCCATGTTGACTTTCTTGAGGAGAAACCTAATGTGAAAGGAATAGGTTATAGATGGATATTTGATATTGATTATCTGACTAATTCTATGAATTATATTCCTGTCTCTAAGAAGAATCAAGCTAACCCTCATGCAGGTTCCATAGAAGTAACTAACAATGCAGATACTCAAGTTACTTCTGATGCAAATGCTTCTGACCAAGAAGAGGAGACTGAGGAACTCATTGTTGTTCCTACAACAGTAGTCAAGATTGATACAGCTCATGAAGGCACAAAGAAATCTTCTACAATTTCAAAGAAGAAGGAGACTGTTCCCAAGCCTCAAGCACAAGGAAAAGAGGCTTCTCCTACAAAGGTTTCAGAAGATATTCCATCTTTCAGAGATGAATTGAATGCATTGGCTGACAAGCATCTTGGAAAGAAGGATACCAGTACTTCCCCACTTAAGTCTGGTAATGACTTTGTTAATTCTGCTAAGCCTGATCCTACTCAAACTAAAGTTCTTGATGATTCTGAGATGCCAGAGCTTGAATTCTTTGACAAGCCAAGTGAAGGGATCTTTGATGGAGCTTCTTATGATGATGAAGGAGTAATCACTGATTTCAACAACTTACCCACAGAAGTGGATGTAAGTCCAACTCCTACACTCAGGATTCACAATATTCATCCTAAAAGTCAAATACTTGGTGATCCTAAGTCAGCAGTTCAAACTAGAAGCAAAGTGCAAAAGCAACATGAAGCTCATGCACTTCTCAGTTTTGTTAATAAGTAGCAAAGGATCAATCACAAAGATCAACAACACTGTCTGTTTGCATGTTTCCTTTCTCAAAAGGAACCTACCAAGGTTTCTGAAGCATTAGAATATGAGAGTTGGGTGGAAGCAATGCAGGAAGAGTTGTTGCAGTTTAAGTTGCAAAAAGTATGGGTTCTGGTAGATCTACCACATGGAGCAAAAGTAATTGGCACAAAGTGGGTCTTCAGAAACAAGAAGGATGAAAGAGGAGTAGTGGTTAGAAATAAGGCAAGATTGGTGGCCTAAGGATACAGACAAGAGGAAGGGATAGACTATGATGAGGTTTTTGCACCTGTAGCTAGAATTGAAGCTATCAGGTTATTTTTGGCCTTTGCATCCTACATGGGATTCATAGTTTATCAAATGGATGTCAAGAGTGCTTTTCTGTATGGCACTATAGAAGAAGAAGTGTATGTTCACCAGCCTCCTGGTTTTGTTGATCCTGCTCATCCCAAGAAGGTTTACAAAGTAATCAAAGCTTTGTATGGATTACATCAAGCTCCCAGAGCTTGGTATGCTAACCTCTCCAAATTCCTTGAGGAGCATGGGTACAAGAGGGGTGTCATTGACAAGACCTTGTTCATTAAAAGGAACAAGAAGGATATCATTCTAGTGCAAGTGTATGTAGATGATATCATCTTTGGTTCCACAAAAAGGTCGTGGTGAGAAGAATTTGAGGCATTGATGAAAGGAAGATTTCAGATGAGTTCAATGGGTGAGCTCACATTCTTTCTTGGACTGCAAGTGAAACAAAAGGAAGATGGAATTTTCATTTCTCAAGACAAGTATGTTGCTGAGATGCTGAAGAAGTTTGATCTTGCAAGTGTGAAGACAGAAGTCACTCCAATGGAGAACAAGGTGCCATTAACCAAAGATGAGGATGCTGATGATGTGGATGTGCACCTATACAGATCTATGATAGGTTCTCTTATGTATCTAACTGCCTCTAGGCCTGATATTATGTATGCAGTTTGTGCTTGTTCTCATTTTCAGGTTACTCCCAAGACTTCACATCTTCATGCTATGAAGAGGATCTTTAGATATCTAAAGGGCAAACCCAATTTGGGTCTTTGGTATCCTAGAGAGTCATCATTTGACCTGGAAGCCTATTCAGATAGTGACTATGCTGGAGCAAGTCTTGATAGAAAATCCACAACTGGAGGTTGTCAATTTCTTGGTAGAAGATTGATTTCATGGCAATGCAAGAAGCAAACCATTGTGGCTACATCTACAACTGAAGCTGAGTATGTAGCTGCTGCTAATTGCTGTGGACAAGTCTTGTGGATTCAGAATCAGATGTTGGATTATGGTTTGAATTTCATGAATACTATAATTCACATTGATAATGAAAGTACTGTCTGTATAGTAAAGAACCCAGTGTATCACTCTAAGACTAAACACATAGAAATAAGGCATCACTTTATAAGGGATTGCTTTGAAAAGAAATTGATTAGGGTGGAAAAGATACACACAGACTTTAATGTGGCTGACCTATTGACCAAAGCTTTTGATGGACCTAGGTTCAATTTCTTAGTGGTTAATATTGGAATGGTAAACCCATAGCAACATTTAAGGGGAGGTTAAATGTATAGTTTGTATAATAGTACAAGTATTAAGTAGATTTAATTCTGGTAGAAGTTAAATCTGGTAGCTTTAGAGTTAATTCTGGTAGTTAGTATGTTTTAATTCTGGTTGCAACAACATATGGTTGTATATTTTCTTGGTTTTTAGACTAATTTTTCCAGGAAAAGCATGGATTTGTGGTGATTGGAAGCTCTACTAATGGTTTTTATGTGTGTTTATCTGATGTTTTTGTTAAATCTGGTGGATTGATAGTTAAGTCTGGTTGACCAATGTTAAGTCTGGTAGTGTTAAACCGTAATTAATTTTTTACCGTTAGGTCTGGTCGTACACTTAATGATTTTTCCTGTTTAAATAACACCGTTACTATTTTTTAGGGAAAAAGGGGTATATATGGATGATATTTGATTCATTTTTCATCTTTATCCATTATTTACTTCCATTTTAAAAAAATTTATTCTCGGCCAAGATTTACTCTGTTTTTCAACTACCAGTATAAAAACCCTAATTCACCAGTCAACCAGTACTTACCAATCATCTATGGCTCAACTCAAATACTGTGATAAGCATAATCAAGTGGGTTTCTTGAAGAAACCAACCAAGAGTGACGGCTTTGAACAGATAGTGAACTTCTTAAAAGGCTCTCAGCTCAGGTATGCCTTGACTCATAATCCCACTATCTATGATTCCCTAGTCAAACAGTTTTGGGAGACTGCTACTTCCGAAACTCTTGCTGATGGGACTCTACATTTAAGGGCAACCATTGATAATAATGAAGTTTCAGTCTCTGAAGAATCCATTAGAAGTAGTCTTAAACTGGATGATGCTTCAGGGGAAACTATGTTGTCAAATAATATGATTTTAGAGGAAATGGGCAACATATGATATCCCACTGATGGTGGTTTTACATTTTGGAAAAGCCATTTTTCACCTCAGTGGTGGTTTTTAATCCATCATTTGTTGCACTGTCTCAGTCCCAAGAGTGGAGGATGGAATCAATTTGGAAGCAATATTGCTTCTGCTTTGGTCTGTCTTTCACTTGGAAAGACTTTTAATTTTTCAAAACTAATCTTTGATGGAATGGTAGTAAATGTAAAAAGTAAGCACAAGTTTTTAATGTACCCTCGTTTTCTTCAAATGGTGTTGAACATTGAAACTGAAAACAAAATGCAGACTTACTTGTGTGTGCCCTTTAAGCATAAAATTTTTAGTAACATGAAAAGGGGATTTCAGGGGGCACATAAACCTTTATTGCCTGCTATGTTGCCTGTCAGTACTAACATTGCAGGTACATCATTGTCCTTACCTGGAAGAGAAGCACACTCACCATCACCTACAACTGAGAAGCTTGCAGATGTACCTAGATCACCTACACCACAACCACCATCACCTACACCCACACCACCTTCACCTCAGCAGCAAACCCAGGTTGAAACTCCAACTCATGAGGAGGAATCAGCTCAAATGTCTGTGGATGCTCTCTTACAGCTGGTTCCACAATTAGTTCAAAGGATTACTGTATTGGAGAAGGCCAATAAAACCATGGGCAGTGCTATTGTGACTTTGGTCAGAAAAGTCAAGAAGATGAAGAAGGTTATGAAGGAAAAAGGGGTTGACTTTAGTGATCAAGAGGGAGCTGCAGATGAAAATTCTTCCAAACAGGGGAGGAATTTGGGTGAAGAACAATTTTTTCAGACTCCTGCTCAAGAAAAACCATCTGGAGATTCTGACATAAGTCCAGAGGGATTGGAAGCAGCATAAACTTTAGCCAAAACCCTTAGTCAAATTCAACAGAAGAAGAAGAGAAGGCTAAAAAGGAAGTTGGTAATTGATGAAGTTAATTCTGATGATGATACAGTTAAGTCTGCTGGTGATAAGTCTGCTAAAGATAAGTTTGGTGATCAGGTTAGTACTGGTAGAGAAGACAAGTCTGCTACAACTCAAAGAGAAGGAAAGCAGATACTTGTAGAAACTCCTCAGCCTAAGAAAACAAAGAGGCAACAAAGAGAAGAGGAAGCAAGTTTAGCTGAGATTGCAAGGATTCAAGTAGAAGAGGAAGCTGAAAAGGAAAAGCTTGAAGAGATAAAGAGACAGGATGAATTATATGCAAAGAAGTTGCAAGAAGAGTTTGATAGTGATCCTTTCATGTCCATGATTAAAGATGATAATGAATTAAGGGCAAAATTGGAAGAGTTAAGGGCTATTGAAGGTCTGACAACTGAGGAAAGGGCAAAACAGCTTGTAGAATTCATTAATGCTAGAAGGAATACAGAAACACTTGGGGACATGATGGAAATGATCAAACAGACTTAAAAGAAGAAGAATACTACCAGTACTACCAAGAAACTCACAAAGCAGCAAAAGATGTCTGATATGAAGATATATTTGAAGAATCAGATGCATTCCACTTTTGAAAAGATGAGAGGAATGTCATATGAAGAGATTGAAGGAATGTACCTCAGAGTATATGAAAAGGATCAGAATTACAAACCTATTGACTATGAAGATTCTATTAGAAGAAGTTTCACAAGGCAAAAGGTGACTGAGGCTGAACAAGTGACTGAGGTTGAAAAGGTATCTGAGGTTGTAAAAGAAGAGGTTGAAGTTAAGAAGCCTATTATAAGGTGGACTAGAAGAAAGAGAGCAGCTAAGAAGGGTAAATCAGTTTCTAAGGAGGATGTGCAAGAGGAAGAAGAACCCTCTTATGAGGAATTCACCATGGGTTCAATTCATGAAAGCTCAGCACAACCTACCAAGATTGTTAGATGGTAAATCATCAAAACTGGTAAGAGAGGGGCTTATCAGATAATCAGGGAAGATAACACAGATGTTATCTATGTGAATTTTCCAGGGTTGCTAAATGATTTGAGCAGAGATGATCTAAAGGAGCTGTATAAGCTAATGATGATCAAACATGGGGATAATAGACCAGAAGAAGAGTTTGAAAGAGTTCTTTGGGGAGATTTGAAGACCATGTTTGATCCACCATCCAGAACTGACAAGATTTGGAAGCTGCCCTATCAACAAGAGATAGTAAGATGGAGGTATTTTGATAGCTGCCAAGTTCATTATTTGACTTTGCAGAGTGCACACATCTATATGTTGGCAGAAGTTGAGTATCCTTTACATCCTAGGGTATGCAAGGAGATGATTGAGAAGAAGCTGCTGTCTGATAAGAAGGATGAGGTATACTATCAGCTGTTGGAGCTAATTAAAATGCAATCCCAAAAGGAAGCTGTTTGGGGTGTTTGAAAGAATTTTCCAAGTTGATAAGTGAGATTAATGGAAGTTCTCACTTGGTGAAGGTGCTTTGCACTAACACAACAAATGGTTATCAGTCCACCATGTCTAACCCACATAAGGACTGGCTAATCCAAGAGCAAATGACTCTGGTAAAGATACCTCAAATCCGTTGAAGGCTGACAATTTGCCAAAAATTGTATGGTAATCAACTCACCATATCTGTGATAGTGAAGAGTTGACTAACCCACAAGAGTATGGCTTGTGGTAAAGGCTGTGGAAATCCATAACTGGTTATCAATTCACCAAGGTGAAGTCTGCATTCCACCAAAGAATTGGCTAGTCCAAAAGCAAACGGCTTTTGGTAAAGACAAATCAAATCCGTTGATAGCTGATGATTTGCTAAAAATCATATGGTATTTCAACTCACCATGTTTCATATACAAAGAGTTGAAATGGTTATCAATGTACCATGGTTTTACACCAAACATTGGCTACTCCAGAGTTAATGGCTAACTGGTAAAGAGACATCAAATCCATTAAATTTTCAATGATTCACCTCTCACAGGAGTTAACACACCTGGAAGTAATGAGAATAGTATGAAACTTTATGAATTGATGTACAAACAGTCAATGTTGCTGCAAAGATCAGATGGTGTAAAGATTGATGATAAAAGAAGCTGCACAAGATCAGATATGATGATTTGAAGAGCTGAAGTTCAAAATAATTCCAAACAATTAGAGTTCAACATCCTCAGGAAGCTTATCAAGAAAGAAACTTGAAGTTCATGGAGCATGAAGATCAAGTTAGGGGAGGATTGTTGGGAATTATTGAAGAACAGACTTAAGTCTGCTGATGTACTCGTTAAGTCTGTTAGTCTTAGTTAAGTCTGCCAGTACAAAGTTAAGTCTGGCAGACATAGTTACATAGTTAGTACTGGTCATTCGTATTAGTTAAGCCTGTTTATGTTTAATAGCAGAGTTAGTTAGCTATATGTTAGGAAAGGATATAAACGACTTAGTTATCTTATTAGAAGATATGTTTATCCTTTCACACGTTTTGTAATATTAGGGTTTCCTTAGGGTATAAAAGGAACCCCACGGCATTATGTTTAGTGTGACATTGTTGAAATTGAAAGTTTAATAGAAAATACGAAGTTAGTTATTATTGTGTTCTTCATACCTGTTGGTTGTTAAGATTCTGCATTAACAATCAATTCACTGTTAAGAGTTTCTCACATAGATTAATTTGGATTTATTCAAGTTATCTATTGTCTTACAAAGACTACTTAGATCCATAACCAGTGGACCTACACAGTTGGACTAGGTCTCAAAATATAGAACTTGTCAATATAATTGGTGAGCCTACTGAAGGCATGCTCACTAGAAGCATGGCTTCACAACTGAGAGCAGCCTCAGCCAATGAATGCCTATTTCTGGACTTCATCTCCACAATTGAACCCAACAGTGTCAAGGAAGCACTTAATCATCCAAGTTGGGTTCAGGCCATGCATGATGAACTGGAACAATTTGATAGAAACAAGGTAATGACCTTGGTCAAGTGTCCTGAAGATGTTTCTGTCATTGGCATGAAATGGGTATTCAAAAACAAATCTGATGAAAATGGCATAGTCATTAAAAACAAAGCCAGACTTGTAGCCAAAGGCTATAATCAACAAGAAGGCATTGACTATGAAGAAACATTTGCACCAGTAGCAAGGATGGAAGCCATCAGGATCTTCCTTGCTTTTGCAACCTACATGAATTTCAAGGTGTACCAAAAGGATGTTAAAAGTGCATTCTTAAATGGGTCACTGAAAGAAGAAGTTTATGTTCAGCAACCTCCTGGATTTGAAAGCCATGAGTTTCCTGACTATGTCTGCAAGCTTAATAAAGCCCTTTATGGACTGAATCAAGCTCCCAGGGCATGGTATGAAACTCTCTCAGCCTTCCTAATCCAAAACAAATTTGTCAGAGGCAAGATAGACAACACATTGTTTATCTATAGGACAAATAATGATGTCATACTAGTACAAGTATATGTTGATGACATCATCTTTGGCTCAACAAGTTATAAACTTTGCAAACAGTTTGAAAAACTGATGACAAAGAAATTTGAAATGAGCATGATGGGAGAACTGACTTACTTCCTTGGACTGCAAATCAAGCAGACAGATAAAGGTACTTCTATCAGTCAAGAGAAGTATGTCAGGAGCCTACTAAAGAAGTATGAGCTCAGTGACTGTGCCTCAGTCAAAACTCCCATGGTACCACCAAACAACCTTGGTCCTGACCTTACTGGTAAACCAGTGAATCAAACTCTCTTCAGAGGAATGATAGGATCACTGATGTATCTACTTGCATCAAGGCCTGACATCCAATTCTCAGTGTGTTTATGTGCCAGATATCAATCTGACCCAAGAGAATCTCATCTCACAGCTGTGAAAAGGATACTCAGGTACCTGAAAGGTACTCCAAACCTTGGATTATACTATCCAAAATGTTCAGGCTTTGATCACAAAGGATACTCAGATTCTGACTATGTTGGATGCAACATGGACAAAAAAAGCACCTCAGGCTCCTGCCAAATCCTTGGTGGGAAAGTAGTCCGTTGGAGTGCTAAGAAGCAACAATCACACTGGTACAGATTTCACCTTTCGTCACACCCAAAATGCGTGAGTCTATGCATATAGTCACACACATTTTTTTGGGTGTTGTGACAAAAATTCGCGACCACCGTAGGTATCATATGGTCACATTGCTTAGTTTGTGGCCGTTTTAATTGAAAAAGAGTGACCAAAACCCGAATATGTGTGACTAATTAGGCACAAGTTTTGTTGGATTCATCAGTATGTGTGACTATTTCCCATCCTATGGCCACATGAAAATATAATAAATGTGACATTTGTGATGATTTAGTCACACAACGTGTGTTGTTTTTTTTGAGTTAGTCACATACAATTTAAAAAACAGTGGCCAAAAGTGTGAATAAGTGTGACCATATGCTGTTTAAGTGAAGAAATGTGTATTTTGTGTGACTATTGATCATCCAATGGTCACATGAATTTTTAGTTTGTGTGGCCTTTTGTAATATTTAGTCATACAAAGCATGTTTGTTTTGGGTATTTAGTCACATACAATTAAGCATAAAGTGGCCAAAAGTGTTAATAAGTGTGACCATATGCTGTTTTAAGTGTAGAAATGTGTATTTTGTGTGACTATTGATCATCCAGTGGTCACATGAATTTTTAGTTTGTGTGGCTTTTTTAATATTTAGTCACACAAAGCATGTTTGTTTTGGGTATTTAGTCACATACAATTAAGCATAAAGTGGCCAAAAGTGTGACCATATGCTGTTTAAAGTGAAGAAATGTGTATTTTGTGTGACTATTGATCATCCAATGGTCACATGAATTTTTAGTTTGTGTGGCCTTTTGTAATATTTAGTCACACAAAGCATTTTTTTTTTTGGTATTTAGTCACATACAATTAAGCATAAAGTGGCCAAAAGTGTTGATAAGTGTGACCATATACTGTTTAAAGTGAAGAAATGTGTATTTTGTGTGACTATTGATCATCCAATGGTCACATGAATTTTTAGCTTGTGTGGCCTTTTGTAATATTTAGTCACACAAAGCATGTTTTTTTTTGGTATTTAGTCACATACAATTAAGCATAAAGTGGCCAAAAGTGTTGATAAGTGTGACCATATGCTGTTTAAAGTAAAGAAATGTGTATTTTGCATGACTATTGTTCATCCAATGGTCACATGAATTTTTAGTTTGTGTGGCCTTTGGTACTATTTAGTCACACATTGAATTAAACAAAGAGAGACCAATAATGTTGATAAGCTTGACCATATTATGTGACTGCATCTTTTAGTCACAGGGTTACTATACTGTTGGAGCAGAGTTGCTACTGCTAGTACTAAGGTAGTCCTGCTGAAGCAGAGTTACTACTGCTAGTACTATGCTAGTGCTGCTGGAATGAGTATATATATTATATATAAAACAATATTCAAAACCACAAGAAATTTCAAATTGAATTAAACTCGAATGTATATAACTAGATAGGATATACAATTGTAATGTCGTACTTAATTAATCAAATTCTCAATAATCTAAAGACTTTTGAACCTTTACCGCCTTATTAGCAGTTTGCCTTAAGTCGTTAGCAGATATATATTGTTTCTTCAATGGTGCCGGTGGTACACATTTAGTCACATGGTTTTTTGGTGTAACCTGTAGTAAACAAAAGACGCTTCTATCAAACACTGAATTACATATGAATAATTTATATATATGTAGGTTGAAAAAACACATGTATGTACCTCCTCTTCAAAAATAACTTGATCCTTTGGCCATGCAACGAAACTACCTTCGACTTTCTTAACTGTTTTTAACCCATTATGTGCTACGTCCGGTATGCATGTTGCATCAACTAACGATTCATCAATTGACACTTTGTAGCAATCACTTGGGAGTGGTCGGTTATGCAGCAATTGCTTTCCAAGAGACTGGTATACGGTACCCAAAGCAACAATATTTGTTTGCTTTATAATCCACAGTTTGCACTTAAGTGTCTACAAAAAAAGAATTTTTGCATGTATATATCAGAAATTATTTAAACAAAAGAATAACAAGAAACATGTTGAAATACATATTGTTGGCATGCTTGTGTTGGAGACACATCTTGTTGCGATTGGAATTCGGAGACCCGTTTTTTCGCTTCTTTGCTTTGTCTTGGGTCCGACAGTTTTAGCAAGTTCCTATTATTATATATATATATATATATATATATTATATGATATATATATATATTATATATATTTATATATATATATATATATATATAATATATAAAACACGTTACATTATTTAAACAAAAGAGTAACAAGAAACATGTTGAAATACATATTGTTGGCAGTGGTTGTGTTGGAGACAACACATTTTGTAGCGATTGGGAATCTGGAGACCCGTTTCGTCGTGACTTAAGGTTATGCTTAGGCCTGACAGTTTTAGCAGGTTCCTATACGTATATATAAAACACGGTACATTAGTCGATCATGTATGTAAAATTCAAAAATCAAAGGGGATGTTTTATTACTATACTTAATTACCATTGTTTCCGTTACCTTTTTAGAAGTTTCAAGGCCATTGGACTTCTCCTCAATTCCCGCATCTTTAGCACTTACAACATCACTTGTCTGAGTGCAGTCCACCTCATTAGCGCTGCTCTCTATATTGTCAATGGCGGCCATTGGAGTCACCTGCAATATAAATTAAGAAATACAGTCACTCATCAGTTTATGTTCAATGCCTGGTATCATTAGCATCAGTGGTGTTAGCATTAGAAAATGAAGTTGTTAACAACATAAAAAATGGCTTACAACTGAGGCTATTGGCGATGGTTCAGATGGCAAACTTATATTCATCCCTTGATCATTCAACTGTTTCATAATTTGAGCAAGCACTTTATTTGTGTGTTCCACCTCACCGGATAATTTCTTGACCTGCACATCTTTTTCAGTCATCTCGGCGGACAATTTCTTGACCAATTTATCTTTTTCTTCACGCTCGTGTCTCTCATTATCCAGTTGAGTTTGAAGTAACGCAAGTTTTTCATCGGCTTCTTGTTTTCTTCGAGGAAGGCCAAAATACTCTTTGTATGTTACTCCACCTCCCACTCCTCTGGCATAACTGCCCTTTTCCTTACCAAATACAACTGTCATGGCATCAGTGCCATCATCAACACTCAAGGTTCCTTCCTTGATATTGTCATCAGCTTCTTTCTGCACAAAAAATATAGGAAATGTTGGGATTAAAAGTCTTCTTGATGCTGTTAGAGTAACTGCTGCTCATATTTGTGTCAATGTTGCTCAGCTGGAGTTAGTTTTGCTCATGAACTTCAATGAAAAATATGCTAGTACACAGTTACTACTGGTATACAAGCTATTACTGCTAGTACACAGTTAATGCTGCTGCTATATAAGCATAATAATAGAATTAGCAGTCAAACTTACAAGTTCATCTCCCTTTGATTTAATATCATCATTTGGGTATTCGCCGTCTTTGTTTACCCTTCCTTTCACCCACATTACATCACGCGGGGGTTCTTCATCCGCTTCAATCTCTTTATTTTGGATCTAATAAACATCAAATGCATACACATGTAAACTTAAACCAAGATAAACGAAAAATATGAGGGTATTAATGCAAATGTGCAAATTAGGCAATGTAAACAGATTCATTTCTCATGGGCAATTTGTAAAACAAACATTATGTAATCTTACCATTTTCTCTTTGACATAAACATATCCACCTCGTCCCATTTTATGCTGATAAATATTTTGGGAACGCGCCATTTTACCTTTCTCAGATTTCTCCTAAAAACAAAAAATCATAAGGCGTTTAGATGCGGTAATGCTGCAAACTGAAAATTATAAAATGACATATACACTTAAATAAAGATGACTAATTAAAACCTTGTATGCTTCGGTGGTCATGTATTTAACATACTCGACCCAGTCTTGTGATTTCATTATTGTACTATACAAGTCCGGGACTTCAGTCAGTTTGGAAGGTGTATTTAGGTTGGGCAAAATGTAGTTGAATTTGAGCTTCCTTATCTAATTCCTTATAATTTTACCAAGACGAATCATTATTAATTTTCTGTATTTCAAGTCAACATCAAAAAATTTCTGCAAATATTAACACAATGTTGTTAATTAGTTGCATATAATGTAACTGCATACATAAACTTATGTAGTACTGGGTTACAAAATAGTATATATGTACCGTGATTTCATCCCATAGTTTATCTCTTGATTGTTTATTCACCTTCTTCCAGTGTAGAATCTTCACACCTATCTGCTCACGAGCCACATCTCCTAAAAAACTCACAAACACTGCTCTGTTTGCCCCTGATACCCTACCGAATGCATCGAAGGTTACCTTGAGCTTTATTGCACCAGGTTTTTCATGCTTCGCGCGAAACTTTACTTGCCTGGTTGAGCCCCTCTTAGCTAGTATCTCTGCTTGGTTGGTTCCAGTCGCAACTATATCTTCATCATCAGAATAGTGTTCGGATTCATATTCTAAGACGTTATCATCAACTACAACATCATGATCAAGAGGAAGCAAACTTTGATTATCAGCAATGGGTTCAATATCCATGACTCTTGAGCAACAAAGGGTAAAAGAAAATGATTATGGCTTAGCTTGGAGAGTAATGGTGATAGAAGATTTGATTTTTGTTTTTTCTTTGCAGTCTTTTTTTATGGAGAGAAAAGAGGCTATACACCAAGAATATGAATCGTTGTGATTCAAAAAAGTTCGATCCAAAAATTTGCGTCCAAGTTGTAATTTGAAATTTACATTTGAATTATTTGAAAATTTTGCCTTTGAACCTATTAATTAAAGCATAATCTTGAATAAATCAAAATTTTGGCTCCAAATGTTTTATATCATTATCTTAATAATCGCAAATGTACCATACTGTGCAACCATCACATCAACAGTACAAACTACTACCCTTTTAACAAACCAAAATACTTATATAATTACCAGTTATTGTACCCTTACTAATTACATTTACAAAACACAAATTGCTACAATTTTTTTTTTTTTTTTTTGAACATTGAAGACTTTTTATTAAGTAAGTAATACTCTATTGAAAAAAAAAACCAGCAAGTTGTTGGGGAATACATAAAGGAGAATATTTAAAACATAATACAATACATACATAAGGGAAAATCAGTATCCAAATTAAATGTCAGAATTGAACCAAATACCATTTACAAAACACAAAAGCTGTTAATATATATCCTAAACCGAACCCATTTATAATATACCCGTAGCCGCCCCATATCCCACCGGATACCCGATTAATATTATCCATCGGTTTTTTCGGGTTTCCCCGTGGGTATCAGTTATCCGTAGTTGAATATTATATGGACAAAATTGGCGGTATTAAGATTAAGTCACGCTAAAATCCACCGACAAAACAAAAGAAAATACTCTAACCACTCCCAACAATAACTCAGCTTTAAACTTTAACACACTGTCATGTCTGCTTTAACACACTCACCCTTAACTCAGCTTTAACACACCTAACCGGTGTGGTAAAAATCGTGGCTCGCCGTGGCAAAATAGATATTATTTGTAATTAGAAATGTAAAGTTTATTTTAAAACTTGTAATGTTGAAGATCTTGCAAATTGAAACTACATTAAACATCAAGTAGAATACATTAAACATCAAATTGAACCTACATTAAACAGCCACTTGAAAAAACAACAAACGATTAACGTAAACAATGAACGATTAACATAAACAACATACGATTAACATAAACAACCACAGACTAATGAAATGTATCATCTGAGTCTGGGTAACCATCTTCAGAGGATTCGGAAGGTGTGAAAAACCCAAACTCCCACCTTTGCCTACGTTCTTCATCCTCCCTAGCTTGCCGCTCCAAACGAGCAGCTTCCTCTTCTATTTCAAGTGCTTCCATTTCCAGTAAGACTTGCATATCTTGGTCCATTTGGCGAAGTTGTTCCTCAGTTAACCCAAACGGATTTGGGTCTTGGTTGGCAACCGGTGGATTGTGCACCGGTTCATTTTCCGGTTGATTATTCACCGAAAAATTTTCCGGTTGGAAACCCGGAAAGATATGCTCGGGTGGAGTATGGAATTCTTCATTTTGGCGAGGTGGGCTTGGAAATTGTTGCCCGAAATCCCTTTGGCGAGGTGGGCTTGGAAATTGTTGCCCGAAATCCCTTTGGCGAGGTGGGCTTGGAAATTGTTGCCCGAAATCTTTTCTGGAAGACATGTTGAATTTGAGATTTTTGGATCTTGAATTTGAAAAGTTTGGATGTTGAATGTGTTTGTGTGTGACATTTGTTTCAGAGGCCATGCTATTTATAGTGGACAAGAATTAGCAAATTTGAAAGTTTGAAATTTGAAATATATCCCGCCCTCCAATTTGAATTTGAATTTTGAAATATATCCCGCCCTCCAGTTTGAATTTGAATTTCAAATTTTATGTTTTGAATATCCCGCTCGTTAATTAAATTCGAATTTTGAATTTAAAAGTTCAAACGGTTATAAATACCATACCGTTCTTGGGTGTTCAACAAATCTGAAATGAATAATCGTTTGTCTAAAGAGGAAGAGAAGTTGCTAGCTAAAATTTGGGTGGCAGTTTCCCAAAGTCAAAGTTTGGGAGGAGAAGTCGGATCTCATCGACAACTACAACTCTATATAAAATTTCGTATCGTATTAGTATTTGTTGTATCGTTATTTTTAATTCCCGTATCGTTTTTTTTCGTATCGTAACTTTATAAATTAGTGTGTTAATCAATTTGAGTTCTTTTTCTTGTTCATTGCGTAATCGGGTGAGGATAGCCTTTTGCACCTCTGCTGGTTAATTCGTTAGCCGTTGGAGCCTATTTTAACAATCCACCGGAAAATGAACCGGTGCACAATCCACCGGTTGTCGACCAAGACCCAAATCCGTTTGGTTTGACAAAGGAACAACTCATCAGACAAATGGACCAAGATATGCAAGTCTTCCTGGAAATGGAACAACTTGAAAGATATGCAAGTCTTCATTCGTAGTTTCTTTTTAATTTCCTTATCTTATTTTCATTTGTAGTTTGGTTTTAATTTCCGTATCGTAGTTTAATGTAATTTCTATTTGACGTTTAATGTATTATTTCTATTTGATGTTTAATGTATTTCTATTTGATACTTTAGAAAACGTTACAATTTTTTATAAAACATTACATACCATATCAAAGAGGCAAATAAAACATTACAATTTTTTACAAACCCTAAAAACCCTAAACCCTTAAAGCTAAACCAATCCGTAACTCAAACAATAACCAAACGAATAGTCCAATAAATCCAAATATGTTAGTCTACGGGTAGCATGTCTCGAATAGTCTACGGGTATAATGTCATTTAAATAGTATTAACATGTTTTTTTTTTTTTTTTTTTTTTTTTTTTTTTTTTTTTTTTTTTTTTTTTAATTCTACAAAATACATTCCATTTGCGGTTCAAACAATAACCAAACGAATAGTCCAATAAATCCAAATATATTAGTTCTTAAGATCCTATGGTAAAGATCGGGATCCTATAAGATCTTAAACACACTGCCACGTCAGCTTTAACCTTTTCACCTTTAACTCAAAAAAAATACCCGCAATCATAACTCACCCTTAACTCACCTTTAACTCAACTATTTTCAAACCCTATAAACTTATTTAATATCATTAATATTTTAATATAGAAAATATCATTAATATATAAAATATCAATTACCCTAATCAAAAAGTCAATTAGTCAATCCAACACCAAAAACACTTCCAAATCAACTAAACTAGTCGATCCAAACCAAACACAAACCAAATCCTATTATCCATCTGTTTAATTTTGGCGCATTTTGATGGTCACTCTTCCCGCCTAAAGTATTGGGAACCGTTCGTATACCGTCTGCAGCCTATTTATACCTATGGACATGGAAAACCGTTCATAATCAACTCCTTTGATATTTTCATTAGAAAATAAATTTCAAATTTCAATGGCTGAATCCTCTTCAACTCCTTCTTCAAACAAAAACAAACGCCCAAGGGATGATTCTCCTCCTCCAATGCCTGAAGAATATAAAAAATTAGGCATATCCCAACATATTTGGGAGAAATGTAGGGAAGGCGAGTATGGTACTCAAAACGCATTGATAGAAATTTACAACAAGCGTATAAAGATGTTTGAAGAAAGGAACAAGAAAGATTTAGAGGCCATTGAGGAGCATCAGAAGAAAATTGATGAGAGGAACAAAAAAATAGAAGAAGCAAGAGAGCAAATAGTTGAAGTTTACAAAAGTATTCAAGCTAGTATATATATGTCTTAATGTATCTTTTGTTTATATATTTTGCCTATGTAAATGTAAACTTATTTTGACTTTGTTTAATATATGAATGCAGTTATTATTACAAGTTTATGATATTTGAATGCAGTTATTATTATTGTACTGCTAGGCAAACCGTTGTACTGCTGGGTATCCTTTTAGCAGTGGTTGGGAGTGCAGGGTAGTTTGTATCACTTTTTACTTAAAGGGTAAAAATCCCCAATTGCGGCACACAAGCACATTCACGCACACATTAATCTCTCTCTTCCACTCCCTAATCGAATTTTAATCGTCATATTGCAAAACCCCCAAATCAAATCATAATGTCGAACCTAACTTTTACCGAACCTCATAATAATGTTGCCTTTTTAGAAAAATCCAATGAGTCTGTAGATTTTACTGAGATCATTGATTTCCTTAATGCAAGCTATATTAAGTTTGCATTAACAGTAAAACCTACTATATATACTTCCAACATTATCCAGTTTTGGTCGTCTGCTAAGGTCAAAACTATTAATGGAGAAGCACAAATCCATGCCCTTGTAGATGGGCAGATGATTATCATTACAGAGGCGTCTATTCGAAGAGATCTTCTCCTAGATGATGCTAACGGAGTTGAGAATATTCCAAATACTACAATCTTTGAAAAACTTTCACTGATGGGCTATGATAGAAATACAAATGCTTTAAAGTTTGAAAAAGGTAATTTTTCTCCTCAGTGGAAATTCTTAATTCATACTGTCTTAGTGTGTCTAAGTCCAAAGACAACTGCGTGGAATGAATTTAGCAGTAATTTAGCTTCTGCTATAATTTGTTTGGCTGAAAGTACTCAACGATTTAATTTCTCGAAATTAATTTTTGATAGTATAGTTAAGAACTTGGAAAGTTCTTCGGCTAAATATTTTCTATATCCAAGGTTTTTGCAACTCTTTTTGGACAACCAATCTAAAAAAAACAAAAAAAAGTCACAAAAATGTTTATCCCACTCCCTGCCTTACCAAAAAGGTTTTTGCTAATATGAGGAGGGTTGGAAAAGTTTTTGCAGGGACAGTGACACCTTTGTTTCCAACAATGTTGGCACTAGCCCAAACCCAAATGGGTGAAGGTTCAGCAATCCCAGCTGGTACCCATCACACACCCACAGAACAACAACAACAGACCTATAAACGTAGGACTAACACCAAGAACACTGAGCTACCTCAGGCTAGTGGTTCTATACCAACTGTTGCAGATGAGGATGTCACTGGGGGGGAGAGTGACATGTTGGCAAGGGCTGCCACTACTGTGTCTAGCTTAGCAGCAGCACAGGACAGTGGTGAGGATAGTATGCAACGTTTGAATGAATTGAAGGATACCTGTGCCAAGCTGTCTGCACAAATTGGTGATCTGCGAGCAATAGCTTCTTCCCAAGATGGAGTCATCAAAGCTCAAGGTGGGGAGATAAAGGCTTTGAAGAGAAGGGTTAGGTATTTAGAAGGAGTCAAAGGATCAAGAATTCCCAAACAAAAGGTTAAATCTTCTGAAGCTTCTAAGGATGCTCCCAAACAGGGGGGGAATGAAGGCAAAGTTTCAGGGGAGGATAACCAAGGGAATCAAGTGGTGATTGATCATCGTCTGGGCAAGGTTACAAATGCTGATAGTGCTAGTGAGCCAATTACAGCTAGTACTACAAAAGCTAGTACTGCTACACCAGAGGTTTTTGCAACTGCTGTTAGTGTACTTGCTGAGCTGAAGACAGCAAAACCAGTAACCAAAGGTGTTGTGATACAAGAGCCATCATCCTATCCAAAAGCTAAACAATCAACTCCACAGGTACAAGGGAAAGGTAAAGGGATTCTTACTGAAGAGCCTGTGGAGAAACCATTATCAAAAGAAGAGCAATTAAAAGTCGATGCTGAAATTGCTATGAAATTATCACAAAAGTATGATGCAGAACATAAGACAATTTTGGAACAAAGGAGAATACAAGAAGAAAAAGATGCTGAGTTAATAGCTTCATGGGATGAGGAAAGGGCTCAGGTTGCAGCTGATTCTGAGCTTGCTAAGAAACTACATAAACAAGAGCAAGATAAGTACTCAGTAGATGAAAAAGCCAGGATGTTGAAAGAAATTTTTGATGCAAAAAAGAAGTTGTATGCATAACAAAGATATGCAGCTAAGAAGAACAAGCCACCCACTCAAAAACAAAGAAGAGATCTCATGTGCAGTTTTTTTTTTTTTTTTTTTTTTTTTTTTTTTTTTTTTTTTTTTTTTGCAAAGGTAAATTTATATTAATATCAACAACACCCAATATGTACATCATAAACATCTACTCATGTGCAGGTATTTGAAGAATGTAGCCAGTTGGAAACTAAAGGATTTGAAATTCTTGGATGATAAAAGAATTGAAGAATTATATGCAATTGCCAAGAGAAACAATGAACTCTTCTTGAATGACAGTTCAAAGAGAGCAGGTGAACAGTTGGAAATAGAAAGCAATAAAAAGAGAAAACAAGAACAAACTGAGCAAGCTGTTGCTAAAGAACAAATGCAAGCTCACACTGAACTTGCAGTTGACTCTGTAGGAGAAGCCATGGATGCACAACCTTTAACTGTCAAACATCCCATTGTTGATTATAAGTCTGGATCTCATGGGGAAACAGTTTATTACGATATTAAGAGGCATGATGGTTCTTCTAGAAGGTTTGTAAGCTTTCTTCACATGGTTCATGATTTTGATAGACGAGATATGATAGCTCTATGGAAATTACTCAAACAAAGATTTGGTAATAAGACACCAGAACAAGCTTATGATAGAGAAGTCTGGAATTATTTGAAGGTAATGTTTGAACCAAATCATGAAGATGAATGTTGGAGAAGACTAACGCACAATACTGTTAAAGAATGGAAAATTTTTCAACGATGTGGAGTACATGCTTTAACTGTGAATGAGTTGGTGATCTACATGCTTGTAGAAAAGGATTACCCTTTAAAGTTTCACAAAGACATTCTACATCAGATGTTGCGTGGGAAGAAAATACTCAAGCTTCAGCTTAATTATGATGACATGGCATATGAACTGCTCAGGAAGATGGAAGAGTATCTAGGACCCAAGGACAAGAAATAGAATGTATAGTTATTACTGCTAGAATGTATAGTTTGACTTAAACATGTATAGTTATTACTGCTAGAATGTATAGTCTGACAAAATATGCTTACATAAATGCTTACAATGGAGCCAAAACATTGATATTTTTAAATTTTTGACTATTGCATAAGTTATCAGAAATGTGTGACCATATGTATCGAATTGTGACTACACTTAAATAATGTGTGACAAAATTTGACTATTGCCTATAGTCACATGATTGTGCTACAATTAAATGTGACCATACACATTAGGAATTGGCAGGCAAACACACACTTAACTTTAGACACACATATTAACTTACGTGACTATTTGTATCGAATTTTGGTCACACTTAATCATGTATGCCTATGGTTTAGTGTGACCATATATGACATTTGGTCACACATCTCAAGTGTGTGACATATATTTGTCACTTTTAAATGCATATCGTGACTATGCTTCAAACTTACTTTTCAGTTGTCACACATTTCAAATTCATATGTGGCTAAATTTTCAACAAAAACTAGCAGTCACGCTTAAATAATGTGTGACAAACTTGAGCATATGATTTAGCCACATACACAATTACTTCGTGTGACCATGTATGGATTTTGGTCACACTTTTCAATTGCGTGACATATATTCGTCAAATATGAATATATATAGTGTGACTAATGTTTCAACCTTATTTGTATCCATCACACGTCCCAAATTATAAGTGACTAAAAAATCAAAAAAAACTTTACCAGATACGTATAGTCACGAAAATATTCAAATGTGTGGCTGTAGCCTCGGATGTAATTCCGAAATGGTCACACAAGTCGGATCAAGTGTGGCTGTTTATTTTATTCTGGTACATTTAGTCACATAAAAAGGCGACTGTGTGGCTGTTCGAAAAACAACATGTGTGACTAAATCCACATTCTGTACCATTGTCAGTTGCCATGTCCTCAGCTGAAGCTTAATATGTTGCAGCAGCAAGTTGTGCAAATGTACTCTGGATGAAAAGTCAACTCAGTGACTATGGAATTCAGTACAAGATGGTTCCCATCTTTTGTGATAACACTAGTGCAATTGCCATCTCAAACAATCCTGTTCTTCATCAGAGAACAAAACACATTGATATTAGATATCATTTCATCAGGGACCATGTCATGAATGGTGACATTGAATTACACTTCATTCCTACTGAATATCAACTAGCTGATATATTCACCAAACCATTGGATGAACCAACTTTCACACGACTGAAAACTGAATTAGGAATGTTGGATATTGAGATTCAGTACATTGATTGAATCCATCCAACCAAGTGTAAATTCTAAAAAACCCAGGTCCCTGACTCAATGTGTTCCTCAGTGAAAAAAAATGATCACTGAACCTCAGGAACTAAACACAAGTTCCTGAACCCTTTAACCTCAGGAACTAAACCCAAGTTCTTGAACCCTTGAACCATCAGGAACTAAACCCAAGTCCTGAACAAGCAGGTTCACTGAATGAAGAGTCATTCAGGGCCCTCAGATGACATTCAATGCTAACTTAAATGCTCTAAGTATCTAGTTAGTAAATGTCCGAGGTTGGTAACTGAATTCTTATTTAATATAAGAATATTTGTTCTTTTGCCATTCTGGCATGCACCTCATGGGCCACCACATTCCCACTTGGTATTTAATGCCTCTCCAATCACATAACAGATATGTGTTGACTCAAATCTGCAAGTTTTACTTTTTGCAGACGGCACAACTGTTTGCCTTGCCAGTTGCGCAAAACAGGGATAGTGGAGTGGTTAAGCATTTAATGCGGATCCCAAAAGTTTTATTCAAAACGGTTTTCAAAAAATATCTTTTGAGATATTAAACCGCTAAATGCCTAAAATAACCTCCACTTCACTTCCCTATAAATACCCCCCAAACAAAAAACACACACACGTTTTTTAGAAAATTCTAAGCAAATTCTTGCCCCTTTTTCTTTCAAAACAAAATTTTGTGTGTGTGTTCTTAGCATTTAGAAACCCCAACCATCTTTGTTACCCAGACTTACCCAACAAAAATTGCTTCTTCAAATGCTATTACATACGCCCCAAATGTGGAATTCCTCATGGAGGGCGTAGACTTGACCAAGAACAATGTGGTAGGTAATTTTGTCCTATCCCCAAAAGTTTTGGGCGTACAAGAATGTAGTTAAGTATCTACAAAACTGCTTTCTTGCTACGGCATTTAGAAAGACCCCCTCAGTCATATACCATGACTACTTGAGGGAATTTTGGTGTACAGCAGTGGCAACCAGCCCTGAGGACACCAAAGACTCTATAATCACTTTCTCAGTGATGAATGGGAGAAGGACCCTCTCCCTTGATTACAAAACCTTCATCAAGGCCACTGGTCTTGATTTCGCTGAGAATTTTGCGCCCAATCCCACTGACCAAGAAGTTAAAGCAGAATTGCTTTTTCTAAGGCCACATGACCCCAAACAACCTGAAGTGGACCCAAGTTCATTATTGGCAAAGGCACCAATAATTAAAACTTGGTTCCCACCTATCTGGAGGATCCTGATGACTTTTGTCATTCAGGTCCTTGGAGGTAATAAATCCTCCACGGAGCAGTTGAACTCATCACAACAATTGATGGTGTTCAGTCTCCTGGAGGGTAGAAAAATTGACATCGGAGGAATAATCTTCCGTGACCTCGTTGCCAAGCTCTCAGGGAAATCTAGGCAAAGACACATGTCTTACCCTAGGTTCATTTTCTGTGTGCTTCAGGACTTACTTGGCCCTGACTATATTAGGCCTGACGCTCAAGGTTCTAAACCTGACGTCCTACACAAGCCAATTATTCCAGTGGCATAACAAGGTACAACCAGTCGCCCTGACCAACTACATGCTGGTAGTCATTCAGGGTGACAAAGCTGTCTCACCCATTCTTCTCCTGAAAAGCAGGAGAAGAAGAAAAAGAAGGCAGGGACCAAGAAGGTGGTTAAACCCAAATCACTCGCCCTTGGATCTTCTGCCTCAGAACCCTCAGAAGGGGAAACAATGGCCAAGACCTCAGAGACACCCATCATTGAGACCCTCTTGACCCTAAAACAAACACCAATGGAGGTCACTGATAAATCATCCTCAGTGTCCTCGAGCAAACCCCAGTTTCCTCATGGCTCTACTGACATACACAGGTCACTAGGGTCAGGAACCTCCACCCAATCACATCCCGATGAAGGCACTGACAAATCACAATCAGTGCCTGAGGGAGAAAAGGGTCCTGAATCCTCGGTAGAGCAGCACTACTCTACTAAGAAGGGGACCCACACCCAATCACATCCTGCTTACGGCCCTGAGAAATCACACTCAGGGTCTCAGGGAGTTAAGGACCCTAAATCCCCAAAATGGCAGCACAACCCTGATAGGAAGGGGTCGACCAACCATCACAAGGTGTGCCTAGTGATAGTACTGAAAAACACCCATCAGTGCTTGAAGGCACACATGGGGACAAAGACTCAGGGGGCATGCGACCACCCACTGATATGGAACCACAACCCCCTCATGGTGGATCTAGTCTCTCGGGAACTGACCCCAAACGCCAGGCTGAGCAAACCCACTCAGTTATTATGGCAGGGTCAGGACCTGACCAAAATAAGGTGCAAATTCAGTCCATGGCGGATATTCAGATTATTCTTTTTTCTGATGAGGAGCTCATTATTGATAGTAAGGAAGAAGTGTTTGAGGCAGGTGATGATATGGTAACTGATGCACAACCCACTGAACAATCGCATCAATCTTCTCCACCACAAGGTGAAGAATCAGCTTCTCAGGCTGATCATTCTTTGGACTCAGAATCATCCTGCCCAACTAATCTCAGGAAGTATGACAACATTCTTCCTCTCACTGAAAGACAATTGGTCAAGTTCTTGCAGAAAGCCAACAATGCTCTCTTTCAAGGGCTCACTGAAGAAATCTTTGACCAACATTGTGAAGCTGCAGGTCCCTATGTCAACCTGAAGGAATCTGTTGAGGCTTATCGTGAAGAAGTAAATGAGCAACAGTCAGGGATTTCCTACAACTTGACAACTCTTGATCAGAATCTTAAAATGTTCAACGCCTCCCTCTCAAACATCACCAAGAGCGTTGCAACTATTCAAGAGTCAGTGAAAGATGACCCTGAACTCAACAAGAAAATTCTTCAGGCTTCTGAGACTTTTCAGCAACAATCAACTCAGTTAACTGAGGTTGTCAACATGCTAAACTCCTCTAACCTTCAGGATCTCAACTCTTCAGTGGACTCCATCAAGTCTTCTCTGGTACTTATGGAGGTACATTTGGCTTCTTGGGCTAAGTCTTCAACTTCCTTGGCCTGGAATCTTGGGCCTAGGATGACTGCAATAGAGGCTTCTCAGGCATCTCTTGAGGCTAAGGTTACCACTCTTCAGAAGGACACCTCAGACATCAAATCCATGATGACTGAGATATATCAGGCTTTCAAAGGTCAGGCTGCTCCCACAACTTCAGTGAGCGCTCCAACTACTGCTCTCACAATGGCTCAAGCAACAGTTGAGGGGAAGAAAGTCACTGAAGCTTCTTCCAGCCAACAACCTCCTTCTCACACTGAGGGGGAGATTCCTGAAACAACCCCATCATCAGCTCAAGATAAAGGCAAAGGCATTCTCACTACTACTGAGCCTGAGCCTACAATATTGGTGCCTGCTTCCTCAGAAAGAAGGCCTGACCTTGATGAACCAATCAAGGTCCCTTATGAGATCAATGGAGTGATGCACCTTCTCACTGAGGCTGAAATTCAGGCTCATATGGAGAAGGAAGAAGGGTTGAAGAAAGCAGCTGAGGAAGAAAGGCAGAACAAGTCTGCCCTCATCCAGGTGGTCAGAGAAGAGGCTGAGAAGATTGGACTTGAGCCAAAAGAACTTGCTGGAAGGAAAGGTGGTCAGAGCTTTGTGAAAGCTCAGGATGCTGAGATGACTGCCCTCAGGAAGAAAAGAGAAGAAAGGTTGAAAAGGAATGAGGAGATAAGGCAAAAGAGGATTGAGAAATACCAATAGGTTATGACAAGCAGACTGAGACCTGAACCCATCACTGATGTAAAGATTCATCAGAACACCAAGCCTGCTGTCATCAGTGTATTCAGAGGTCCTGACAAGAGGAACTTTGAGATTCATGAGCCCTTTAGATTCGCTGACTTTGGGATCACTGAATTGGATGAATTGGGTCCAATCATATTCAAGAAGTCAAACGTTGTTGTCAAAGAACTGATGAAGTCCCTGAAGCAAAGATATGAAAAACTGGCAGCAACACCTCAAGAACTTGGTATTCCCCCACTTCTCCCAGCTCCAGCCAGTCAGCCTGCTCCTACTTAGTCCTCTAGAAGAAAGAGGAAGCAAATTGAGTCTGAGCCTGAGATCAGAGTTCCTGGCCTTAAATGCAACAGAGCTCTCCCTGAAAGAGTTCAATTTGTGAACAACCAGGTCATTGAACTGCCTGAAAGGGGTCTCTTCTTCACTGATGAGTTTGGAGACCCAGCCTTCCAAAGATGGAGTGATATTGATCAGGCTTGAATCAAAGCCATGCTTGGTTTCCTCATGATGGCCTCCACAATCCAGAGTCCTGCCAATGTGAGGTTCTGCAATGACCTAAGAACCAAGATTCAAGAACATCCTGATCAACATGAGCTGGAATCCAAAAGACCAAAGCTTGAAGCCCTTGGTTATAAATTGGACTGAATGAATCTGCAACACCACTATCCTGTACATTGTTTAGTAGTTAGGACTCTTGTAATGAAATTAATAAAATGATGTTCCTTTGTTTTGTTATTTCAGTTTCCTTATTTACTTTCTAGTACATTCACTCAGTGAGTTACCTTCAAGATGCTCAGGACGAATCTAAAGAAGAAAGATTCACCACACAGTGAGGCGATACTCCCTAAAGTGTTACTTGAGCCAAAGAAGAAGGTAATGGGTTCAGTGAGTGTTGGACAAGAACTCACTGAACCCCAGTCTCCTCAACAACAATAACTGAAGACTGAAGGCGAATGACTGAAGAACCTGAAGCCTGAATAAAAGGCGGGATTAAGCGGGAAGGTTTTGAAGAGATAAGAACAAGTCTTATCGGGGTCAGAAACAAACCATCCCTAAAGCGGCTAAAAGTCAAGAAGTGTCAGGACTGACACTCGAAGACTTTTTTGGCGCAATCCTATTGGTTCTTGGAAATGACAATTACTGTTGTAATTGTCAGACACGCCTTCCATTGTTTATGTATTTTATATCTTCAGTACTCTTAACATGTTTGCCTATAAATAGCAAACAGATGGAGAAAAGTGGGTTATGTATTTTGTGCAATTAAAGCTTAGACTTTCACAATATCCCTTTTCTCCTACAAAGAGTAACCAATCCCTGATATAGCTCAGTGGGTCGAAATTGTTACCACTTAAGCATAGCTTAAGTTTAGATAGGAGACACCATACCTTATCTATTCAATCCCAAGTGTTTGTTCTGTAAAACACTTGGGTAATAGATTCTTTGATTGATTTCTAATAAGAATTTAAACATTGAAAAACATTGTGTTTTTATATTTACGTTTTAACTTATAAATTGTAATTAATCAATAACATTGTATCAGTCATAAACACTAATACATTAACTCTTTAGTTAACTCTAAGCATGTTAAGGGAACAACAACAACGTCGCTTACACTTTTTTCGGTACAAAGCTAAATACCGAGTCCTTAGCACGGCAGACCAAACCAACACAACAATACAACTAACACAACAACTTTGAGAATACAAGAAGAAGTATCAACAACAAGAAAACAACTCAGTGGTCTTGAGGTGATAAGAAGTCCGAGCTATTTGAGAAGAAGGATGGCTCGTATGTATGAAAGCGTGATCTCGTCTTGTAATAAGAACCTAGAGAACACAAGAGAAAGAGAGCTACAAGAATGATCTTTAGATATGAGGTTAGAGAACTTAGAATGTAGAGAGAAGATATATCTAAGTGGGGTAAGAAACAAGAGAGAAATGACCCACTATTTATAGGCAATTCTGAGCACTGTTCACCTGGATCCGGCAGATCCCTTTCCAAATGTATCTGGCCAGTGTAAAGCAAGGGATCCGGCTATCTGGTAGTACCAGTTCGGATTTTGGGTTACAATTCCGGGTTTTGGGTTATGGGTCAAGTGATGTCATGACATCTCGGGTCATGGGTTATGGACTTTGGGTCATGGGTTTTACCCATTATTTAAGTCATGCATGATGTTATGCAATGGGTCAAGCTCCAAGGGTTATGGGTTATGGATTATCCAACTCATTTAATGCATTTTAATTATTACAAGAAGTATACTTTAATTATAGCATGTAAATGTAAGTTGTAAATGTAAGAACATGTAATGTTTAGATTTATACTTTTACATAATGTTATGTTTGTTATCGACAAAACTTAAAGAGATCGATAAATATTAATAAACTTTTTACGGTTTATTTGTATTAACACAAGTCATTGAAGCAAGTGTCGAGGCATTGGACATTTTATTATGGGTTTTCACCGGTGGTGTTCATACATGTTGGGGTATTTTCTTCAATCGTGTCATACTAGCTATTCGTAGTGACACCAACCACTTGGTCAAATAGTGTTCCAGCAGGTTATGTTTCATGTGTTAGGTCGTGATCGTTTTTCAACCTGTTTCATATTTTAGTATGTCAGATATTCAATCACCTTGTGATATCTATGTGTCCTAGGGTCATTTCATTGGGTTGTTATGCTCGTGTCCATGTAATTTAGCATTGTAGAACCGTATAGGGGGGGGGTGATTGCATACGTTCTTTTAATTCAACCTGTTTCATATTTTAGTATGTCAGATATTCAATCACCTTGTGATATCTATGTGTCCTAGGGTCATTTCATTGGGTTGTTATGCTCGTGTCCATGTAATTTAGCATTGTAGAACCGTATAGGGGGGGGGGTGATTGCATACGTTCTTTTCGACTTATTTTATGTTTAAGTAAGTTAAGTCTCAAGTTCGCATATAAGTGTGTAAGCAATCAATCAATATAAATAACATGTAAAGAGTTAGGAGAAGAGAGACAAACACAATGATTTATTTTTAAGGACGAGGGTTTTAGATCATCTGTGTGAAAACATAGATGGGGGGGGGTGAATACGTTATGATTTTAAAATCTTAAAACTTGTTGTATCAAATGTCCATTTAAGCTTGTTCTAATATGAAGGATGTTTCTAACTTGCTTAAGTTAAAACATGTTATCACACAAGTATTATCAACAAGTCCCACCACAATCAATCACATAATTCAAATATAAAAGTAAAGAGATATGTAAAAGAAAGCGCAAACCGAACACGATGATTTATAGTGGTTCGGTCACGGATCTCCTCTCCGCCCTACTCCACTCCCCGAGTACCCAACTCGAGAGTCACTTCACTTGATCAACAAGCTCCCTTCTCGGCGGAGAAAACCTTACATACGTCGCTTACACTTTTTCCGGTACAAAGCTAAATACCGAGTTCTAGTTCGAGGTAGAACCAACCTAACGTCGCTTATACAATTACCGACACTAAGCTAGATGTCGAGTTCTTTTACATGGGTACAACCACTCCCGTCGTCGCTTTACCTTTTTCCGGTACTAAGCTAGATACCGAGTTCTTTACATGGGTACAACCACTCCCGCTATGTTTTATGGCCCAACATAGAAACCTTGTGTTTTATGGCACAAACACATAAACCATCTAATCTAATATGGTATGTTACAATGATGATCCATGACTTAAATGTTTCATGAATATGTATGACTAATCATAGATGAACTTCCATTGAAAGGAAGCCTTCAATGGATGAAGATCACAAGCTCCATAAACTTGTTGTGATGGATCTTCATATATACATATGGTATCTACATGAACTTCTTGAATAAGAAGTCTTCAATCATTGAGGATGTCAAGTGCCCTTGAATCTTCATATGTTGGAATGCTTTGGTGGATGACTTCAAGATCTTCTAACCTTCATGGTAGATCAGGAAGTATGCTATGGATGATGACTCATGATCTTGAGCTTGCTTCACAGGATCATAACAAGTGTATGCTTACAACATAATGAAAGTTAGTAACATTATGATCATTATGCAAAGGGTGATTAATGTATGAATCTACATGGTTTGCTACTGATCTAAGTGTGTGAAATGATGAAGGGAATGTGTGTTCTAGTTGCTTGAAACTATGGGCAAACAATGGGCTTCTATTTATAGGGAAACTGTTTAAACAGTTGGCAGATTTGGCGGATCCTGAAAAAGGGATCCGCCCTTTGTATCAAAGGGATCCGCGGGATAACAAAGGGATCCGCCAAACCTGACAGCTAGCAAATCTTACCATATCTTGCCATATCTTCAAAAGTCAACTTGTTAGCTTGAAGATCTATACAAAATATATTACAAATCTTCCAAGATATGTAAGTGATGCATGCCATGATGTCATGTTAAATATTTCTAATTTAAGAAATAAACATAAACATGTAAATGTATATATGTATGTAACATGTATCCTAGTGATCATGTAGCATGTATATACTAGCTTAACTAATATATGTTTACCAAGATGTATCATGTTAGTTTGACACCTAAAGTGTACTTATCCTATTAAACTTAGGAAACATGATGTACAAGTAAAAATACTTGTTTATACAAAGGTGTAAAATGAGGTTCTAAGTAGAAGGATTAGCCTTTTAAAATACTTAATAACCTAACCGTATTTTTTGAATATTCTAAATGGTTTGTTAAGGGTTTGATCATAATGCTATATAACAAACATGTAAAACCCAGGTTTTCTAAAAGCGTAAAATACCAAAAATACCCTTCAATCTCAAATTCATAAAAGACGTTTAACGCATTTAAATCCCGAGTATATCCTAAGTAGCTAACGTTAATATTTGAACGAGTAAAATACATGTACACGTTTGATCAAGCAAATCCTACGACTAAAGTATAATGCCAAAACCGAAAATCTCCATGTAGCATTTAAACAAATATAGTAACATTTAAATTGGCCACAAAATCAAGCCATGAATTATGCCATTTACCAAACTTGTAAGCCCATTCACTCGTTTTTCTTTAAACCGATCCATGCACTATATATTTTATATGGTTTGCAATATCTTTCTCCCATTCTCACAAAACACAAAACCCTAAAACTTCTTCCAAACCTGCGACTGCTGCTGCCATTTTTCTTGTTGCTGCTGTCCGATCCAAGGCAGAAAAAGAAGGCCTTTTTAGTGGTGGTTCTAAGTGTGCATTGTTCCTGGCTGTGGTAGTTCTTGATCGTGGAGTAAGGGGCTGTTCGAAGGAGGTTTGATCGTGGTAACAGTAGGGTTCGAAAGGGCTGTGTTCGCGGCTTGGTTAAATCGTGGCTAATTCTTGCGTTCTTGAGTCGTGCGCATGATCGATCTAAGGTAACCCTTGAACAGTTTGATGTTCCTTGATTCGACTCTTAGATATTCGAAAGTATTATATGAACACCTAGTCGTATCATCTCGCTAATAACCAGTCATACGAAGAAGTTAAAATTCATGTCATGAAAAGCTTTAATAATACGAAGTCCATATCTGTTTTGTGTCGCAAATCATATCTACTTTGTGTCGAGTTATAAGGCTGCTATTGTGTCGTGTTCCAGCCCCTTTGTCGACCATCATATGTCCCTAACAATGCCCAAAAAAAATAAAAAAACAAATCTGTCTTAAGAAGTCATTAAAGCGGCGCTAAATATCAGAAAAACCATGGGCTGTTATTACTTGAGTTCTGTGATTTCATGTGAGGTTTTGTGAATGTTTTTGGCTTGTTAAAAACGGTGATCGCGTGGGCTGATATGGGTGCAATTTCGGTGAGGTTTTAAACATGTTAATCATGCACCGATTATGGCATAGTGGTGATGGCCATAGCCGTTTGTTGGCTGCCCATGAAACCCCTCGCACCACTTCTGTTTGATCTCGCCATAGTGTGTCGCGGTATGAGTCAACCGTTGGTGTTTTAAATGAATGTGATTCATATATTTCGAGTTCGATGTCGGGTCTCGGTATTTTTATATGTTGAGCGAAATATATGAAGAAGATGATAGCATGATTTCCATAGAATTCCTATCAAATGAAGTTACGTGATCAATAACAGGAGTGAAAATTTCATGTTGAGAACTATACATGCATGTATATTATATCCTAAATATATATCAGTACATTGAATATTTAATGTGTAAATGTATATACTATATATAAGGACTCTTCAAATGGGTAAACTTTCTATGACAGTATATGTTTACACGCTAAGGGGCTATGGTCCATGAAGTGTGATTTCATGTGAAGTCATGTAAGATTGAATGAGTTGGTCACGTGCGAGTTGTGTATGAAGTGGGTAGTTTGTTTACATTTATTTATTACGGTGTCTTGGTGGGTCTATCATGAGTCTTAAACATGTGTGTATTTAAACCAGATTAAAAGAGAATTGACTTATGATATTATGTGGAACTTGTGTGTTGTTAATATTAAATGGTGTGTGTTAAACCGTTTTCGTAAGATGGTTGTAATTGTGAGTCGACACGTGCTTAAATAGATTCGAGAGTGTAAATTATCTTGGGCTTAAGAGTTGCATCATGGATATACAAAATTGTTAGTCGTGTGGGTATACATGTGGATAATTATATTTTGGGTCGCCGCGGTCTAAACTAATGTCGAGAGCACGTTTAAATAAATTATGGAGCGACGGAGTCCTAAATGTTCATTTTGATATAACTTACAGTATAAACCCTAAAGTTAATTATTCGACATTTTTAAATACTAAATTTTGAATATTTACATTTATGACCCTAAACCTTATTAAATTGACATAATTAACCCTAAGCCATTGTAATTGTCATTTTGACGCTTAGATATTATTAATTGTCAATTATAATCTTAAATTATTAAATTACTATTTCGGGAAATTTCCTAAATATGAAAAGTTACTAAAAATAGAAAGCCGACTAAAATGAGAGATCTGATTTGAATAAGGTATTAATAATAAGACGACCATGTATTCGTGTAGATTCGCTGAAGATGGAGTTGTTTCCGATCTTTATAGATATGTTTGCACTTGCGGTATAAGGTACAGATATTCTGCCCTTTTAATAAGGAGCCTTCGTTTTCTTTTTGATTCGTATTAGGGTTTCCTAAACCTTTGCTATGTTCCTTACGCTTTGATTTGTTTGTTTGATTCGTTATCCATAATTCGTTATGATACTTCTGATTATGATTTGAGCTTCGTTTATCTGACCTATGCCTTTGCCAAGTTGCTCTAAATTTCTGAACTATCTTTGTGAGAAACTAAGACTTTGGAATGATTTGTTAAACTAAGGATTTTGAAATGGTTTATTTAACTAAGGTTTTGAACTACTTGTTTTGAACTATCTTTTATGAAGACTATTTTAATGACTATCTTTATGAAACCAATTTAAAGACCATTTTAATTAAATACTTTGATTAAGCTTTCTAAAATGAATCTTTTGAATAAAGACTTTGAAGATGAACCCTTTGATAAAGACTTTGAACTTTAATTAAGATCCCCTTTGTTTTTAAAACTATAATGTGAACTTTGGAAGACCTTGGTGAACCACTCTGTTATGAACTCTTCGATATGAACCCTGTTCTATGGACCTTGTGATATGAACCCTGTGATATGAACTTTGACATTTGGACTGTGATTATGACCATATGAATCTTTGACCTGTGACTCCAGTTTGATACCCGAGCCAAAATGTGTTTCCTAGCCATGAAGGTAACATGGCCGTGTCTGTGATGCACCACTGGCATGACTAGTGTGTAGCCCTAGTGATTTGGTTACACCGTCCCCCATTGTGATTGTGATATGCGCACTTTATGATTATTATGGCCAATGTGATTTGTGGGGGGGCGAATGGATGCATCCTAGGTACGTATTTGTGATGTGATATGTGATATATGTGGTGACTGAGGATGGGTGCAATCCACTTCTTTCACAAAATGTGGGAGCTAGCTACTCCAATTTGATACATGAGGACACCCCTCATATTATTTGGTTACTTAAGAGGTATCCCCTCTAGATTACTACTGAATTTTGATATGTGATGTGATATGTGGGCTCGTGGTGGATTACTGACCTAACCTTTTCCCTTTCTTACCTTGTACCTTTGTCTATACCTTATGTTATTCCATTGCATTATACCATATATGTTCGTTTCCTTTTGCTTTCGTTTTCTTTTATATATATCTGTTCACTGAGCTTTTTAAGCTCAGCCGCATTTCTTTTCATGTGGCAGGTTTTTAGTCGGAGGCTGGGTATGAGTGAAGAGATTTTTGGACTTAGAAGACTTGATAGTTATTTTGGCCTAGAGATGATTAGAAGTTATTATATTGTTAGAATTTGTATTCGCATTTTGTAACCTTGTAATTTCAGTTTTTCATTTGTAACCTTTGAGATTCCTTGTATTACTGTAATGTATGCTTTGTTATGATCTGATATGAAACCATTAATGTGATACTTCTACCCTTGCCGGGTTGGGGTGTTACAATTATGGTATCAGAGACAGGCTGCGATTCGTAATACATTTACCCTTGGCCTGTGTAAGTTAGGACCACTAAGTTTTCCCTGTAGGCGCTCGTAAGAAAACTTTTGAAAATTTGCTTTAAGATCTCCTTGTAGGAACCTAAGTTTTGACCGGTGAGGAATGGGTAGACTATAAGGCATTTGCTTAAATATCTTTGCTTCCGCATCACTCTGATTCGTGCTTTGTTTTGGTTAGATTCTGTTGATATCACTTTTGGAAATCGAAAGCTTATACTTTGCACCACCTAAGATTTGAACCTGATCTAAATAGTGAAGGCATTGAAATTGCATAATGGTTGCCCGACATTGTATGATCTTTATCTTCAGATTCCTCTTGTTAATCTTTTGATAAAGACCCGCGTTTCACTCTGATCATTTTGTTAATCACTTTAATGCTTATTCGGGCATTCTGAACCTCCATGGCGATGAAGTACTGGATATGTTTTGTTATATGTCTTTTTCTTTTGATAAGTACCTATGAATCTTCCGACACTATTTGATTTTGCTTCACCCATCTCTGTCCCTACGAGAAGTCTTGTGGTGTTTATCACGAGTATAAGAATGTTTACTCTCACTTTTGAACGATAAGTTTTGCTATGCTGATCCGTCTTTCCTTGGATAGTTAACTTAAATTTTATTCTGGCAATTAATTTGTTGAGTGATCAGTCAAATATTGACAACTACCCTTCTATGTCTCACCTCTGGCATTTGAAACAATTTTGAACTCCCTACTACGGTTTATCGATTGTTAAACCCTTTGCTATCACTATTACTCTGGAGACTCGTGTGTTACCTTCGCGATTATGAAGTTTTCCTAGGACCCATTTTGTACGTATCTTGAACGTTATTGAGCACCCTGAATTTCTTGAATATGTTTCCTATTGAACCATCAAGCGTTCCACCATAGTGTGAAGTAAGATTTGACATGATATCGAGATATTGTCTAGTCACCAGGTAAGATTTCCTCTGGATGTGTCCAAAATTATAACAGTTGATTTGAGCCACCGGGAAGAACAGCAACCGAAGACCGGGAAGCAAGTTTGATTAAGTGTACCTTTTGGGCGTATTGCAGTTTCATTCGCGATTAAGAAGGATGGTGACAGGAGATATGTAGTGATTATTGGAAGCTGAACCGTATTACTGTTAGAAGCCAATATTCCTCCACCCTGAAACGACTATGTGTTTGTTTAATTTCAGAGCGCAAAGTTTCCTTCTGATGAATTGATTTTATTCTGGGAATCGCCTTCCATATTCGTAAACGACTACTATGACAGTTAGTGACGCTAATAGTATTAGCTAAAGCCTTGACTGTCTTGTGAATTTGATAAATGATGTTTTCTCGTGAGTACTTGGGCAAATGGTCATTGTATGACTTAATAGTACATTCGGAGTCGAGAAAGAATCATTTTACACCTTGTTAGAAAGTTGACGATCATTTGTGCATTCTAGGAGATGAATATTCGTTAAGAGAACGGTGTTCTTTGCCTGACCTGGAGTTGACGACAATGGAGACTACCCTGAAGAGTGAAGACATTCCTTACAAGGCAGAAGTGTTGGCGATGCAGAAGAAGAAATTCTAGTCAAGATGGCGAACCTGGAGCTGATGAAGACATGCAGTCTCACTTCCCTATTCATCTTGGTTGTACTAAGATGAATTGAGAGCGGAAGAAGACTAGATGATGAAGAGATTTAAAGATCGTGCCAGAAATCCACATTACTCCATCACATTTCAAGAAGAACTGCAGGAGGCTCGATGAACCAGACACAAATTTCCGATTTTGGTTTCACTTCCCGATTGATGGACAGACGAAGACAGATTAACAGGACTAGGAGAGATTGGAGGTGTTGAATGAGCGGAATTTGAAACAGACCCTTCATGTTTGGAAGATTAGATTTTATGAAGGCCGAAGTTCTTGACGATTAAATTTTATTTCCGTTAAATCTCTTAAGTTTCATGATGAAGTACTAAGACCCTCTAATGATTTGAGTTCCCTAGAAGCATTTCAGTTCGTGTTTATTTTTCGTATGTTCGGTGATGGCTTTGTTTTGAGAGATTTTGGCGAATTGTGGAAGATATGATGCTTGTGACGGCGTACCTCACTTCTGCTAGGCAATCTGGGATGTTAATACTCTTGCGAATAGTGTTGTTTTCCCTCTTGACTATGACATTTGATCTTGTTGACCTTTGAGAATATAGAACTACTAGGTGGATTAAGATAGGAGGTTTTGCTCACGACTCGAGATAAAGTATGATCATCATGAAGGCATAATTATGTGGTGCTAGTATTATGACGCCTGATCAACGTGATAATACTTACACCGTATAACGTGCACTCATCGTGGACATAGGATGTCTTGGGGAGTACCTAAGAAGGTTAGAATTTGATCTCCGTTGGATTACCTGTGATTAGTGAGACTTTAGGTTCATTCTACCTATGCGTATACTCTGTTTTCGTTCGTTAAGATATCTGGATGAGTTTGGACTCTCGTTTTGCATTCTGTTGACCTCAGTTATAAATCTGGAAAACTCTGTGAAGGGCTCTCTACTGTTAAAACAGTTAATTTGATTTGAAATCTTGTTCGTATTCCATATGAGCTTTCTAGAAGTTTCGCCTATTGTCTATTTTGTGTTGCATGGACCTTTTGATCAAAATCAACTCATTTTGTCTCATTCTGAGAAATTTGAACCCACCTCATTTTGATTCGAGTCATGAGAAACTATTTGGTCTGAAGATCTTTTTGGAAGAAACTACTCGGGCGTGAGAATGTTTGTGACGACCTTTTGCGGTTTGCTACGACTTCGTTTAACCTTGCGACTTCAATTTTCGAGGACGAAATTTTTTTTTAGAGGGGAAGAGTTGTAAAACCCAGGTTTTCTAAAAGCGTAAAATACCAAAAATACCCTTCAATCTCAAATTCATAAAAGACGTTTAACGCATTTAAATCCCGAGTATATCCTAAGTAGCTAATGTTAATATTTGAACGAGTAAAATACATGTACACGTTTGATCAAGCAAATCCTACAACTAAAGTATAATGCCAAAACCGAAAATCTCCATGTAGCATTTAAACAAATATAGTAACATTTAAATTGGCCACAAAATCAAGCCATGAATTATGCCATTTACCAAACTTGTAAGCCCATTCACTCATTTTTCTTTAAACCGATCCATGCACTATATCTTTTATATGGTTTGCAATATCTTTCTCCCATTCTCACAAAACACAAAACCCTAAAACTTCTTCCAAACCTGCGACTGCTGCTGCCATTTTTCTTGTTGCTGCTGTCCGATCCAAGGCAGAAAAAGAAGGCCTTTTTAGTGGTGGTTCTAAGTGTGCATTGTTCTTGGCTGTGGTAGTTCTTGATCGTGGAGTAAGGGGCTGTTTGAAGGAGGTTTGATCGTGGTAATAGTAGGGTTCGAAAGGGCTGTGTTCGCGGCTTGGTTAAATCGTGGCTAATTCTTGCGTTCTTGAGTCGTGCGCATGATCGATCTAAGGTAACCCTTGAACAGTTTGATGTTCCTTGATTCGACTGTTAGATATTCGAAAGTATTATATGAACACCTAGTCGTATCATCTCGCTAATAACCAGTCATACGAAGAAGTTAAAATTCATGTCATGAAAAGCTTTAATAATACGAAGTCCATATCTGTTTTGTGTCGCAAATCATATCTACTTTGTGTCGAGTTATAAGGCTGCTATTGTGTCGTGTTCCAGCCCCTTTGTCGACCATCATATGTCCCTAACAATGCCCAAAAAAAAATAAAAAAACAAATCTGTCTTAAGAAGTCATTAAAGCGGCGCTAAATATCAGAAAAACCATGGGCTGTTATTACTTGAGTTCTGTGATTTCATGTGAGGTTTTGTGAATGTTTTTGGCTTGTTAAAAACGGTGATCGCGTGGGCTGATATGGGTGCAATTTCGGTGAGGTTTTAAACATGTTAATCATGCACCGATTATGGCATAGTGGTGATGGCCATAGCCGTTTGTTGGCTGCCCATGAAACCCCTCGCACCACTTCTGTTTGATCTCGCAATAGTGTGCCGCGGTATGAGTCAACCGTTGGTGTTTTAAATGAATGTGATTCATATATTTCGAGTTCGATGTCGGGTCTCGGTATTTTTATATGTTGAGCGAAATATATGAAGAAGATGATAGCATGATTTCCATAGAATTCCTATCAAATGAAGTTACGTGATCAATAACAGGAGTGAAAATTTCATGTTGAGAACTATACATACATGTATATTATATCCTAAATATATATCAGTACATTGAATATTTAATGTGTAAATGTATATACTATATATAAGGACTCTTCATATGGGTAAACTTTCTATGACAGTATATGTTTACACGCTAAGGGGCTATGGTCCATGAAGTGTGATTTCATGTGAAGTCTTGTAAGATTGAATGAGTTGGTCACGTGCGAGTTGTGTATGAAGTGGGTAGTTTGTTTACATTTATTTATTACGGTGTCTTGGTGGGTCTATCATGAGTCTTAAACATGTGTGTATTTAAACCAGATTAAAAGAGAATTGACTTATGATATTATGTGGAACTTGTGTGTTGTTAATATTAAATGGTGTGTGTTAAACCGTTGTCGTAAGATGGTTGTAATTGTGAGTCGACACGTGCTTAAATAGATTCGAGAGTGTAAATTATCTTGGGCTTAAGAGTTGCGTCATGGATATACAAAATTGTTAGTCGTGTGGGTATACATGTGGATAATTATATTTTGGGTCGCCGCGGTCTAAACTAATGTCGAGAGCACGTTTAAATAAATTATGGAGCGACGGAGTCCTAAATGTTCATTTTGATATAACTTACAGTATAAACCTTAAAGTTAATTATTCGACATTTTTAAATACTAAATTTTGAATATTTACATTTATGACCCTAAACCTTATTAAATTGACATAATTAACCCTAAGCCATTGTAATTGTCATTTTGACGCTTAGATATTATTAATTGTCAATTATAATCTTAAATTATTAAATTACTATTTCGGGAAATTTCCTAAATATGAAAAGTTACTAAAAATGGAAAGCCGACTAAAATGAGAGATCTGATTTGAATAAGGTATTAATAATAAGACGACCATGTATTCGTGTAGATTCGCTGAAGATGGAGTTGTTTCCGATCTTTATAGATATGTTTGCACTTGCGGTATAAGGTACAGATATTCTGCCCTTTTAATAAGGAGCCTTCGTTTTCTTTTTGATTCGTATTAGGGTTTCCTAAACCTTTGCTATGTTCCTTACGCTTTGATTTGTTTGTTTGATTCGTTATCCATAATTCGTTATGATACTTCTGATTATGATTTGAGCTTCGTTTATCTGACCTATGCCTTTGCCAAGTTGCTCTAAAGTTCTGAACTATCTTTGTGAGAAACTAAGACTTTGGAATGATTTGTTAAACTAAGGATTTTGAAATGGTTTATTTAACTAAGGTTTTGAACTACTTGTTTTGAACTATCTTTTATGAAGACTATTTTAATGACTATCTTTATGAAACCAATTTAAAGACCATTTTAATTAAATACTTTGATTAAGCTTTCTAAAATGAATCTTTTGAATAAAGACTTTGAAGATGAACCCTTTGATAAAGACTTTGAACTTTAATTAAGATCCCCTTTGTTTTTAAAACTATAATGTGAACTTTGGAAGACCTTGGTGAACCACTCTGTTATGAACTCTTCGATGTGAACCCTGTTCTATGGACCTTGTGATATGAACCCTGTGATATGAACTTTGACATTTGGACTGTGATTATGACCATATGAATCTTTGACCTGTGACTCCAGTTTGATACCCGAGCCAAAATGTGTTTCCTAGCCATGAAGGTAACATGGTCGTGTCTGTGATGCACCACTGGCATGACTAGTGTGTAGCCCTAGTGATTTGGTTACACCGTCCCCCATTGTGATTGCGATATGCGCACTTTATGATTATTATGGCCAATGTGATTTGTGGGGGGGCGAATGGATGCATCCTAGGTACGTATTTGTGATGTGATATGTGATATATGTGGTGACTGAGGATGGGTGCAATCCACTTCTTTCACAAAATGTGGGAGCTAGCTACTCCAATTTGATACATGAGGACACCCCTCATATTATTTGGTTACTTAAGAGGTATCCCCTCTAGATTACTATTGAATTTTGATATGTGATGTGATATGTGGGCTCGTGGTGGATTACTGACCTAACCTTTTCCCTTTCTTACCTTGTACCTTTGTCTATACCTTATGTTATTCCATTGCATTATACCATATATGTTCGTTTCCTTTTGCTTTCGTTTTCTTTTATATATATCTGTCCACTGAGCTTTTTAAGCTCAGCCGCATTTCTTTTCATGCGGCAGGTTTTTTAGTCGGAGGCTGGGTATGAGTGAAGAGACTTTTGGACTTAGAAGACTTGATAGTTATTTTGGCCTAGAGATGATTAGAAGTTATTATATTGTTAGAATTTGTATTCGCGTTTTGTAACCTTGTAATTTCAGTTTTTCATTTGTAACCTTCGAGATTCCTTGTATTACTGTAATGTATGCTTTGTTATGATCTGATATGAAACCATTAATGTGATACTTCTACCCTTGCCGGGTTGGGGTGTTACAAAACATGTACGAACCTGTGTTGTATCATTCGAGGACTCGAGAGGTGTTGAATGTATGTTGAGACAAAATAAGATTACAAGTAACTTGTACATTTTATGTTATGTATCAAGTTACATGTTTGTCATCAATCAAAACAAACGAGATTGCTTGCACTAACAATCTCCCCAACGAGACTGCTTGCACTAACAATCTCCCCCTTTTTGATGATGACAAAATATGTAAACGTGATAGAAAGTAAAATGTAAAAAGTTACTTGTGTTCGTACTACCTTTAACATTACCTTCTCCGTTTACATCTTTCTCAACTCTTCTAGCCTATTACTTTCTCCGTTTACACCTTTCTCCCCCTTTTGTCGAAGCAAAAAGGGTGTGTCCTTGGAGTTAACTTCATTTCTCCCCAAAATGGCGAGCTTGTATCATCCCTAGTGAAGTTAAACAGACTACTCCAATCTCCTTTGGTTGTTGCGTTCCCTAGGTTGTTAGCGGATCCATGGATCAAACTAGACTCTTAACCTATATCAAGGTTAGTGATGTGCAACATAAAAAGAATATATATGAAAAATGCATGATGAATGAAATGCATATAGCCAACGATACATGTGGGTAAGCAATGTTGGACTATGTTGACCTATCTCCTCCTTTTTGTAGAAACAAAAAGAAGATATGCGTAGCGGGATGCGATTATGAGAAATTTAAAGCTCCCCCTTGATTTATACTCCCCCTAAATGGAGTGACAAGGATATGATGTATAATGATGCATGATCCTACAAAACAAATAGTTAGACTATGATATGCTCCCCCTTGATGTATACTCCTCATTGCTAGAGTACCAACGTATACGGTTCAAGGATGAGAAATGCCAAAAATGATGAGTTAGTATATGATATACTCCCCCTCGATCTATACTCCCCGTTGCTAGGGTACCGACGTATATGATCCAAGGATGAAGAATCCTACAAAATAAAGGTTAGTATAAAACAATATTTGTCCAAGGACAAGTATGTGATATACACCAATGCGTATATATGATGCATCCTAAAAAATGTTTGACGAAAACTCCCCCTTGCTCTAGGGCGTCAAGATGAACCTATAAAAGAAGAAAAATAATTGATGCAAACTTCATCCTATGATGAGTAAGCTATATACGATCGAGCGTATATGATGATGAACCTACAATGAAATGGTTAGTGCAATATATTTTATCTCAAGGAAAAATATTATGCAACATATCAATAATCTAATCACAAACAACTTGCCAATTGTGATTGTCTAATCAAAGAGAAAAAAAATGATGCAGCATTTCGATTGTGATATCAATCGTGATTATCTAGTAACCCATGTTACAAAGAGTGTAATCTTCTAATAAGAATTACAAGAGTATTCCTACAAAACAGTGCCTATGATGAGGATATGAATGATCCTAGTGTTGGTGTTAGTTTACTAGTGATAACTTGATGACTAAAGATTGATGCCAGTAAGTTTTTCGCTAATCCATGGGGATGATGATTAGTGAAAGAGGCGATGGAATGTGGTGGTTATAATGAATGCAATGAATTCAGAAACTCTAATGTATAGCAAATGCTATAAGAGTAATAAAGACGGTTAAGGTTATGATATTATCATCTACTAAAGATGATAAATGCTCAAATGAAGGAAGTGAATACAATGATCACTTAGGAATAGAGATTCCATATACCTATATGAAAATGAAAATGACATCATATGATGAGAGTGTTGATTGGACCAACGTGTTGAGAGTGATGGTTCTGTTTGCACTAACAATGACGTGCTTGATATGTATCAAAAAATGAAAAGGATGAGATCCTATGGTGGTGTTCCTAGACAATGAAGGAGTTCTGGATAATGAAGTTTTTCTAGACAATGAAGATATGAAAGTAAATCCTAGACTCGGTTATGAGAGGGTTGTCTGTTTTAAAAGGTTGAAAACTGAGCCTAGTACCCGCGGATTGGGCGGAACCAAACTTTTGGTTCCGTCCGTCTTATCCAAGGGTTCCGTGAGACCATAATAGGTTTGGTCATGTTTTGTCATTTTTGATCAAACGAAGGTTCATGCTAAGGTCTATTTATTTATAACTACTGATTTGGTTTCACTAATCCTAGTCAAAGTCTAAAGAGACTTAATGGTTCACGTTTAAGAGGTTTGTCAAACACATGATGTGTTTTTCACTTGACGAGGTATTGGTACAAGACTGTGATGTTGGGTTAAGAGGGTTTGACACACTTGTGATTGTATGAACTGATTTCAAATGAATGGTGTGAACCTACATGTCGGTATTTGAGGATCTAAGAGATATGTGTACTGTATTGACTTACGAATGACAATGCAAGCGATGAGCTTAGCAATATTTTTGCGGATGTTGTTTAGCATACTAAGAACTTCATCCTCGAAGTTATGTAGCTCTTCTCTATCAATGCAAGATAATCACACGACGAGGTCATGTGGTTTCCTCATGGAAGGTGTATTGTTATAACTAAAGGATGATGGAGATGTTGTTAGGAAAGCAGAAGCAACAATATGATTTGGAGAGAGGTATGTTGAAAGATATCCAAACAGAAATTTCAAACCTCCGAAACTTAATCCTATTAGCTTTTAAAGCTATATGCAAGAAAATGGATCCCATAAACATATTACTAATCTAAGTAGCAATAATGAGAGAACAATTATGCAAGATGAGCATAACAAAGAGAAATAACAAATAGTTTGTTATCAACCTTCAAGACAAAAGTCTTAATGACAAAAGATGTGAATATCATAAGACAACATCTTATAAAAACAAATAATCTACTACTAGACACAAAGTTACCACATAGCATCAAGACAAATAATCATAGCATGACATTGTTTAAGATACTACATTGTAAAATTGTTTTGAAGTTAGGCTTAGTCACTCAAGCATACTTACCCATTAATTAACACAATGATCTATGTGATTAATAAAACAACTTCTAAGTGTTTATCATACCAAAAATCACTTAGACATATAGGTGCACACATAGCAAATAAAAGTAATGAAACAACAGGTTCATGCAAATGATTCTATCATTTTAGAAGCATGTATCATTTTGGCTATCCTACGAAAAAGCTCAATGAATGTCAACTAAAGACAAGAGCTATCTAACACCATGTATTAACAATGACATATCGTGAGTTAACAAGAAACATGTTAATCTTGTGAAATATCATATAACAAGTATCATGCAAATTATGTTAACATCTAGTAGCATGAAACATATATAAGCATGCAGACAAAACCTTTTGAAGGTTTACACATTTGACTATCAATCATGATAACGTCAAGATACTAAATCATATCAAACAAATAACATGTAATCAACACATGTAAGTGTAATGCAAGTAATTTTAAAGAAAATCACATCTACTACTTGTTTGATTAATATTCCTAAGACAAGATAAATTATCATCTTTTAATACTTACTTTAGGCAAGTATAGGAATACAGATTTTTCAAGTTGGAGAATGAATATGAGACTATTACTAGCGGTGCTCAATTCAGGCTAAACACGACCATTTTTACGGGTGATTCCACATACCCAACTTCTCTGCTGGAAGCAATTTAACCGTTAGGTTAAATTGAGTTTCTAGTGCAATAGGTTCTCCAGTAGTCGTTCTCATTTCTGAAAGATAGGAATTCCTATTTTTGTCAATTTGAAGTATATAAAGATGATAATTCACCAATACTTGACTTAATAAGACTCAACTATTTCTATTAAAACTAAGGTGATGAAGATGTCATGTTATACACGGGAATTTGACAAATATGTGTCAACAGATTTTAATCTTTGTGTTTGGAATCTAAGATTGAATGATCTAAAGGGAGACATCTTTTATGTTGAGTTTAATTATGTGAAATGATTATCTAAGACCAAGAGATGTGTTCATAGAACTTGCAGATGAGATGTAATGAAATCTCTTGTAACATAACCATTCATGTTGCAAGGAGAGAATGATGCATAGGATATACATTATCCTAAACGCATGATTTCTAAGGCATGATGCTTTCCCAAACATTATGTTTTCCTAAATGAAGCCAAAGTGTTTGATAGTCCTAAATAAACTTGGGGTGCATGAGGTTGTCTTTGAGATTTTGCATTTTAACATATGTTGTTAAAATATTGATTTGAGACATAAGCAGAAGCTTGGTGACGAAGTATTACTAATACTTTGATTACTTGTGAAAGTGGTACTACTTAAACCTAGTAAACAATGATAAACATTGAATGTGAACATCATGCTCATTTGAAGGTTCTAATCCTATAGGTGATAAAGTATGGTTGAATATGTTTAACGCATACTTGATTTGATATGAGTGTTTAGACTAAGGGCTTTTTAAGCAATGCACTCAATGATGGTAAGGATCGTGGTGTTGTAGGGGTTTGTTCAATTATGGATGTTGAGGACAACAAGGATGAAGACTAACTCTTATGATCCATTGGTTGGTATAACTAGTGGTTGATTTAAAACTTAAGGGCTGAGACATATCACAAAGGTGAATGCGATGGGATGATGGTGAAAGTACAAGTGTACTTAAGTTTCATGAATGTTGAAGATGACAAGAATGAATAATGATTCTTGTGGTTCACTAGTGGATGAAGTGCCTAGGGACTGAATGTGAAGAACAAATGTTCTAGACAGGATAAGTGTTTTAACATACGTTGTTAAAATACTTGGGAGTTGATTGTTTCGGATATGACTACAATCGTAAGTCAAATTTACTTGAATATTTCGGATGAAATACTTAAGTTGTCAATCCTACTTTGTTGAGATAAGACTTGATAATACATCTATAACCTAAGTGTGAGTTATGACTCGATGTAAATCATAATCGTCTTGAAGAATGACATGTTAACCAAGTAAGGCAACATATGTGGAAACTGGACAATATCCACAGTCATGAGTTGGGTTTGTAATCTATGATATATATGTAAACAGTGAGTCTGGATTAGTTTGGAAGTTGTCAATTTACAAATCAAGCTAGTGAATGAGTAAAGGACGGGAGGATGCAATGAATGTGTGTAATGATCACAAATACTCAGTGGTTTACCGAAAAGGTACCTTGGAGTATTTTCATGAGATTTGAAACTGTGATTAGATATGATTATCCTATTTGGTGTTTGGTGAGATGTCCTAATCCTAATTTGAGTGAACATTAGTGATAAGAATCCTAAGAACTAGAATCAATAATCTAAGGATTGGGATTAGTCAGGAATTTTGAAAAAGTTACTGTTGAGACTGACGGATCCAATCGACAACAAGTGCGGATTCCATATTTGGGTTCCGCAGAATCCGCAAGGTGAGGAATGGCGGAGCCAAAGTGTACAACATGCGGAACCAAAATTTGGGATTCGCCATATCCGCCATGTGGAAGTCCTAATTCTTAACAGAGAGATATGCATATTTTGCGTTATCCGATCAAATCTCGGAAATTCTCCTAAAACATATGTCACTACTAATATGTGATAGAGTAAAACTAAAAACACATATTCTAACACACGTTTGCACATATATCAATCTGATGATAATAACTTACCATAAATGGATGTTAAGCCAAACAGTGGCTTAAACACGGAAAACTTGATAACATCAAAGTGTTATCGTCCTGCATGATACGGTTAGTTCATACGATCATTCAAGGATAAGTTTCTATCCTATGACAAGACACAATCATTAAACATCATGATTAGAAGCAAATGTACCAATCACCATTTTCACAGATACTACATGTTTACATATTTTAACATTTGAGCTAAAGTTTGTGCAAGACAATACTTTTCAAGACACTAAACTAGTTTCACTTAGTTCTCATTCCTAAGTAAGTTATGCAAGGTTTTCACATAACATATGCAAACAAAAGTATCTAAGTCTATAAGTGAAACAAACACAGTTTATCAACTTAGTGCACAAGATCTAGCAAAAGTCCTATTGTGCATCAAACAGGCAATTGATAAACAAGCAAATAATTGTCATGGCAAAACACTTATGTATTTCCTATCAACAAATTCAATCACAATTACCAACAGGCAAATCACATGTATGCAAATAACTTAGAACAGATAGTCACATAGCATAGCATAAACGAACAGATACTTTTCGTCACTTTGCGTTTAAATATGACGATGTATGCCAAGCTTGATTTGTTTCCTTTATATTACTAAATTCTTTAGTTTAAAAAGAAATCATATCAATGTTCAAAGAATACCAACTTACATTGCCCGACGTAAAAGTTTAAGTTACTGTGTCAAAATGAAACTTAATATTTTGAACAGGTTGTAGTATTTGATTTGTTTTACCTACTTCAATTTAGATTTAGGATATGAGATTATTTTTAAATGAAAGTAGACTTAATTACCTTCAAAATGATAGGTGGCACGACTCCTACGGACTTACGGTTAATTAGTTATGAATTTTTTAAGTTGGACAAAAACTGAATGTAAGACCGACGGATTTGGCGGATCCTTTTTGAGGGATCCGCCCTTTGTAACAAAGGGATCCATGGGTGTCTGTGACAGATTCTCCTAAGCTCGTATTTTGACATGGAGAAAATGTGCAGGACTTTCTAGACTTAATATTAAACATATATTACACATTTTTAACAATATTTCTACCTAGGTGACTTACCTAAACATTACGAAGGTGATTTTTCAACTAAATTAATAGTTATCCCAAACGCCCCTTTAAAACCCGTGTTTTTCGTAAATTAGCTTTACGCATACAATTTGACACTTAATCATTTTAAGAAATCTTTTCTTTCGATTTTCCAAAGACATCTTCAAGCTTGTATACAAAGTGGTATTTAACAACAAAATTTCTAAGTATCCATAGTGAAACATTTTTCATATTATATTCCGCTTCAATAGAAATTTGATACATGGATCGTACTCCATTTTAAAAACCATTTGTTTTGAAAATGAGAGCCACGTGGCTTTGATACCAATTGTGAAAACGTAGAGGGAGGGTGTGAATACGTTACCGTTTTAAAATCTTAAAACTTGTTGTATCAAATGTCCATTTAAGCTTGTTCTAATATGAAGGATGTTTCTAACTTGCTTAAGTTAAAACATGTTATCACACAAGTATTATCAACAAGTCACACCACAATCAATCACATAATGCAAATATAAAAGTAAAGAGATAAGTAAAAGAAAGCGCAAACCGAACACGATGATTTATAGTGGTTCGGTCATGGATCTCCTCTCCGCCCTACTCCACTCCCCGAGTACCCAACTCGAGAGTTACTTCACTAGATCAACAAGCTCCCTTCTCGGCGGAGAAAACCTTACATACGTCGCTTACACTTTTTCCGGTACAAAGCTAAATACCGAGTTCTAGTTCGAGGTAGAACCAACCTAACGTCGCTTATACAATTACCGACACTAAGCTAGATGTCGAGTTCTTTTACATGGGTACAACCACTCCCGTCGTCGCTTAACCTTTTTCCGGTACTAAGCTAGATACCGAGTTCTTTACATGGGTACAACCACTCCCGCTATGTTTTATGGCCCAACATAGAAACCTTGTGTTTTATGGCACAAACACATAAACCATCTAATCTAATATGGTATGTTACAATGATGATCCATGACTTAAATGTTTCATGAATATGTATGACTAATCTAGATGAACTTCCACTGAAAGGAAGCCTTCAATGGATGAAGATCACAAGCTCCCTAAACTTGTTGTGATGGATCTTCATATATGCATATGGTATCTACATGAACTTCTTGAATAAGAAGTCTTCAATCATTGAGGATGTCAAGTGCCCTTGAATCTTCATATGTTGGAATGCTTTGGTGGATGACTTCAAGATCTTCTAACCTTCATGGTAGATCAGGAAGTATGCTATGGATGATGACTCATGATCTTGAGCTTGCTTCACAGGATCATAACAAGTGTATGCTTACAACATAATGAAAGTTAGTAACATTATGATCATTATGCAAAGGGTGATTAATGTATGAATCTACATGGTTTGCTACTGATCTAAGTGTGTGAAATGATGAAGGGAATGTGTGTTCTAGTTGCTTGAAACTATGGGCAAACAATGGGCTTCTATTTATAGGGAAACTGTTTAAACAGTTGGCAGATTTAGCGGATCCTGAAAAAGGGATCCGTCGGGATCCGCCCTTTATACTAAAGGGATCCGCCCTTTGTATCAAAAGGATCCGCGGGATAACAAAGGGATCCGCGGGATCCGCCGAACCTGACAGCTAGCAAATCTTACCATATCTTCAAAATTCAACTTGTTAGCTTGAAGATCTATACAAAATATATTACAAATCTTCCAAGATATGTAAGTGATGCATGCCATGATGTCATGTTAAATATTTCTAATTTAAGAAATAAACATAAACGTGTAAATGTGTATATGTATGTAACATGTATCCTAGTGATCATGTAGCATGTATATACTAGTTTAACTAATATATGTTTACCAAGATGTATCATGTTAGTTTGACACCTAAAGTGTACTTATCCTATTAAACTTAGGAAACATGATGTACAAGTAAAAATACTTGTTTATGCAAAGGTGTAAAATGAGGTTCTAAGTAGAATGATTAGCCTTTTAAAATACTTAATAACCTAACCGTATTTTAAACATTCTAAATGGTTTTGTTAGTGCAAATATTACGATATTTAAACTAAACGATTTCTTCCGTTTTAATAATGACAAACATGTAACTTGTAATGCATAACGTAAAATGTAAAAGTTACTTGTAAACACAAATCATCAATGCATACTTACATAAACACCTCCCGACATCTCAAGTATGCTTCAACGAAGTCATAGATTTCTATCCCGACATAAATCACTCAAGGTATGGACAAACAAATCTACTACTTGACAAATAATCAAAGGATTATATTTTTCTAAACTTTACATTTTTATAAATATGACAAAACATTTTTTCAAAAATACATTTTACAAATTATTTTTGAATTAAAAAGAAATGTTTTATTTGGGAAAATCATTTCAAAAATAGTAACAGCTATTTTCCCCCCAAAACAGCTCCAAACTTCCCCAAATAAACTTTCACCACTAAAAGACAAAATTTGGAGCGTCTGGAGCGTTTTCGTCACCGACGGCTCCAAGGTTCCACTAAATTTAGTGGAGCCGTGGCACAATTAGTGGAGCCGTCCATACATAACGGCTAGATTTTTCTTTGCCTATAAATAGTGGACCATTTTACACTTTCAACTTGATTTTTCCAGTCTTTTTTCTCTGGTCTAATCCCTCCTCACTTAAATGACTTTCTTTGATCATTTGGAGAGTCTTAGTTTGTTTAAGAGTGATCCAATCCTCCATTCAAGTGATCCTCTTCATTCCTCTTGATTAGCAAGAGAAGAACACAAAGTATCCAAGTAGATACAAAGTGTTGTCATCCCTCTTGATTAGCAAGAGAAGAACACAAAGTATCCAAGTAGATACAAAGTGTTATCATTCCTCTTCATTTGCAAGAGAAGAACTCAAGGTATCCAAGAAGATACAAGAGTTGTAGTTGTTAGGTCTTGTAACATTTGTTACACTCTTGATTGTATCATAGCATACATCAAGATTATCTTTCTTTTGTGAGAGAGTGAGTCAAGATCATTGTGATCTTAAGAGATAGTGAAGATCTCTTGAAGCCATTGGGCTTGTGTGATTGATCATGTGGATCAAGGGTAGATCGAGTCAAGTGGGAGTAGATCATTGTGATCGTGTCGAGATCTTGGAGATCTCTTGAAGCCATTGGGCTTGTGTGATTGATCATGTGGATCAAGGGTAGATCGGGTAGATCGTGGTAGATTGGTGCTAGCTAAGATTAGCACTCGACATCAAGCTTAGTGTCGGAAATAGGATTAGCGACGTGTACGGTGTAGATCGAGTAGATCGTGGTAGATTGGTGCTAGCTAAGATTAGCACTCGACATCTAGCTTAGTGTCGGAAAACAAGTTAAGCGACGTGTACGGTTTTCTCCGCCTGAAGGGAGTTTGTTGATTTGTGAAGTAACTCTCGAGTTGGGTACTCTGGGAGTGGAGTAGGGCGAAGAGGAGCTTCGTGACCGAACCACTATAAATCACCGTGTCCGGTTTGCGCCTTCTTACTTATCTCTTTACTTTTATTTCATTCTTTATTGCTTTATATTTGCATTGCATTTTTGCTTGTGTGGCTAGTTGCTTATGTTATGTTGATTATCTATGTGTCGTGGTTTGATTGTGTATATGTTGTAGTTTACTATATTCATCTCTTGATGCTATATAATCATAGTTGACACTTTTCATATCACATCACACTTGATCGGGAGTTTGATACAAAAGTTTTAAGTTTTAAATGGAAACGTATTCACCCCCCCCCCCCTCTACAGTTTCCACAATTGGTACCAGAGCCACATCGCTCAAATTTTTAAAAGAAATGGTTTTCAAAATTGAGTACGATCCATGTATCAAATTACCCATGAAGGTGATAAAAATATGAAAAGTATTTAATTGCTTAATACTTACAAGTTTTGTTGTTAAGTATACATTGTCATACTAGCTTGTAAAATTTTCTTAAATTAATAAAAGTTGGTTCTGTTCAAAACTGAAATAACAGGTACGGCACCGTTAAATATAACGTACGGTTCCACTAAATATGGACGGTACCACTAAATTTAACGGTACCGTCGTATGTTTTTCAGAATTCGGTAATTTTCAAAAATTCGTATAAAATCAACCGTAAGTCCGTAAGAGTCGTGCCACCTATCGTTTTAAACGTAATTGAGTCTACTTTCACTTAAAAATTATTTTAGAAAGTGATTGTAAAGTGAAATTTACGAGAGTCTCTATTTCGTAACAGAGAGTCTTTTCCGGTCATGCCGATTGCACAAATTTTTTTGTCAAAACACAAAGTGAACATCACACGTTGATGCATTCATGATTTCAAGGTGTTGATCAAATTTTTAAATGGGGTGGAAAATAATTCATTTTCAAATAAAGTCAAGCTAAGTGTACATTGTTATACTTAATACACAAAATGACGATAAGTATCTTTGTGTGTTATGCTAAATGACTATTTGCTTTTCTTTGTGTCTTAGTATTGTTAGTCAATACTTTTATATGCTTATCGATATCTTTAGTTGAGCTAACTTTATCCATAAGCATAAGTGTCTTTCATGCCATGTTGCTATTTGTTTATTATAGTTTTCCGATTTATGCATTTATAAGGCTCATGCTAAATTACTTGCACTATATTAAGTAATTAGTTTGCATTGCATATAGGCATAGACCATTTTTCTTGCATTTGTTGCAAGCTTTTAAAATGGTTTAGTAACCTTCTTAGGAATAGAAACTAAGTTGGTAGATCATGTGTGTCGAAAGATATTGTCTTACACAATTATTTTTTCAAAGGTTTAAGTGTAAAAAGTATATTACCCCAAAATACTTAACACTTTCATAAAATCCGTAACATGATCTTTAAAACATTACATCATTTTGTCTTGTTGACCATGGGTTGTCTAAACAAGATAAAAGGTCATTTTAATACATCAGTACTTAAGTAAAGGAAAATGTATTAAACTTGCATTGATCTAACACACATACAAAATGTTTTAAACATTTAGTATTTTACGTATGTTGTATAAAAATATTTAAGATAATTATTTTTATACCAATGAGGTGTCGAAAAACTAAGAATATTATACTTAATAATATAAATAGTTTTTCTCAAATAAAAATAAATGACAATATCAAAGTAGTAACTTAATATGTCATTAACCTCACACATACAACTAGTATTAGAATAAATGGAACACACTCCTTAAATTTTTATTTTCTTTTTAAAAGGAGTGATTGTGAGGGTCAAGAAAGATCTCGAGTACATATCAATTCATTATTCAAATTATGATTGATATCATTATCGAATCTAATTGACAAGTTTTTGAGTGTGGACATGAAATTGGAGTCATTATTTGTCTAGCTTCAAGATAACATCAAAATATGATGAAAAGTATTATCTTGAATCTACATACTCAATCACATTCGATTGTTGTGAAAATAATGACGTTCTATCAAGACAAAAATAATATGCATCGGATCATAACTCACACTTGTGTTGAAGATGCCATATTGAGTCTTCGTGTCAAATGGTTGTGTTCCAAATTTTAAACTAATATGTTTAAAAGATGCATAAAATACACAACTAAGTAGGATTGACAACTTGGATGTTTCATCCGAAATATACAAGTAATTTACATTGCAATGCAATTGGTAAATGTGTCATTTCCGAAAAACCAAACACGAGCAAACTAACAACATATGTAAACTTTGCTCATGAACAAATCAACACTCAAAGCCACATGTCTAGTAAAAGTGTCACACATAATATGTTATTAACTATTATGTAAGTCATCAATCTTTGAGAATATCACATGTATTTCTCTTATCAAAAGATTGACAAAAGATAACCTATATCTCATGCATCTTATTTTCTGTGTAACATGAATGGTTATATTACAAGAGAATACATTGCATCCTGTTAACAAATAGAGGATATTAGAGTTGAATAATAACCCAATACAACATGTGTCATTGCATAAACAAGTAAAATTGGTCATACACTAAAATACTTGTTTCACAAAGCATTCGTAAGAGTGATAAGTTTCCTCTTAGAAAAGCATATTTGTTGAAATATACAATATGTCTCATTTTTAATATAATGCTCACAAGATATATTGAGGTATGTAACCTTCACTAGATTCTTTCTCAAGATATGCAATGGAGCATTCTTGAAACACACACGATGTAGTAGGTTCTACATTGTATCACATTAGAGTGTCTCTTGGTTCTAGGAAACCAAATCATGTTAAAATAACATGTAACAACTCAACAAACAAAGATGATGTCCAAGAGATCATAAAATACACCATCTTCATCAAATAACCTCTAAATCTCAAATGCGAAATTAAAAACATTTCGCTTGCCTTTGTTAGGAGTTGTGTAAGACATGTCATTCTCTTAACCAAATTTGAATGTGTGGTTAGTTGAGTCATATTAGGCCATATATTAGCGAAACAAGCTAATATCATCTTTGCTATACTTCGATAGGCAAATATGGGAATTTGAATTTTTCTAACATGAGAATGACTACTGGAGAACCTATCGCACTAGAAATTCAATTTGACCTAACGGTTGAATTGCTTCCAGGAGAGAAGTTGGGTTTGTGGTATAACCCGTAAAAATGGTCGTGTTTAGCCTTAATTGAGCACCACTAGTGATAGTCTCATACTCATTCTCTAACTTGGAAAACTTTCATTCCTACATTTGACTAGAGATAGTTTACATCGGCGAACTTTATCTCCCATTAGGATGTCATCTTGAACAAGTAGTAATTAGGATCTGCCTTAGCAAACCTAGATTGCTTGCATCCCACATACGTGTTTCAAAATGATAACATGTTCTCGTAAGATATGGTTAAATGTCTTCATGATCTTAAATGCTAAATGATTATCATGTTTTACATGATGCTTGCATTTATTCCTTATGTGCATTTTACATGATTTACTTGTAAAGTTTGCACCCACACTATGTCCTTTTGACACATTAGGAATTAGGTATGCCCATCACTATGAACCCTTAGAAGTCATAGAGCCATACACTAGTGTCAAAACCTATAAGTCTAAGTAGTCGCGAAGTTACCCTAATTCCTCAGTCATCACTTCGCCTTCTTCCAAGTAATACACCCTTTTGTCATGGGAAGGTTAGGAACAAACCTAGTAGAACTCGGAGTAGGGTTGACAACTTAAATATTTCATCCGAAATATTCAAGTAAGTTTAACTTGCTATCGCAATTGTTAAATGTCATATCCGAAACATCATACTCAAGCCTTTTAACAACATATGTTAAAACGCTCATCCAAAAGCTAAAAGCTAACATCAACCCTCGGATGACAAAGGACTCACAGGCTACTATTTAAGTGATTAGTAGTTCATTTCATCCCCGTGTGATTATACACGTCTTAAGATCCCAAACCCTACTGCGAACCAGCACCATAGGCCTAGCTTTACATCTTTCAAAACCCCGTTAAACACTCACGTGCGAAGCACATCGAAATCCTTAAATCAACCAAACCTCTCAACCGAGAATCCCTTAACCATCTCCGTCTAGGTCTAGGAATGATGGAACATTTTCCATAAATCTTATGACTATTTAAATATTTCACTGGAAATATTAAAGTCATCCCTTGTACCCCTCTTATGACTACTTGAATATTTCACTGGAAATATTGTAGTCATCTCGTGCGTCTCGTCTCATGACTCTTTGAATATTTCACTGGAAATATTGAGATCATCTCTTCTATTTCGTGTCATGACTTTTAGATATTTCACTGGAAATATCAAGTCATTTTTCACATCGCTCTAATGACTACCTATGTATTTCCTCGGAAATATAAAAGTCATCTCTTCTCGTCCAGTACCGTTCAAAGAATTTATTAGGTATAAATTATCTCCTCGTGTCAAAAAATCTCCCTAAATCAGCGAAATTTATTCGTAAAATCCTCTTTAACTCCAATGACAACTTAAATATTTCATCCGAAATATTTAAAGTTTATTTAATTTGCAAAATGCAATTAAATGTCATTTCTCGTTCTCGACAAACGTTCATCGAATCCCGTTGGATTCACTCATAAAAGAATTTATTCGGTATAAATTCTTTAATCTAAGGTCCAGAAAAATCACAACATATGTGAAATTTCTTTGTCAGAAATCTAATTCTGGGTCAAAACTGACCTCAGCAGGTCACGGTACCCTTAAATAGGGGACGGTACCGCTAAATTTAACGATACCGTCGGACCGTTGTCTGCTGAGACAGTTTATTCTCACTGTTTCAAAAACACTATCGAAACCCACTCGATGTAGTCTTGAACCAGAACGTATCCTATCAGAACAGATTGTATCTATCTTCTGATTCCTAAGCCTTCTTCCCTTTCACTTCCGCATGGTACTAAACACTACCAATGCTTCCGCATCCCACTCATCTTCCACACACTTCAATCGAAGAACCGCTAGGATACGTTGAGATAACCCTTCTTCATCAACATAGATAACCCCACTAGAACCTTATCACTAACATCACAACCTTGAAGATTTTATCTTCTTAACCCTTAGGATATCTCCACGTGATCACATGCCTCATCATAATATTCTATGAATATTCACAATGATTGAGAAGAGCTACGTGACTTCAAAGGTGAAGTTTATCGTATGCTATCCACCACTTGTCATGACGTTACTAAGCTCATCGCTTCCGTCAACGTTTGTTTTCCTCTTTATCTTTTGCATCTTGTCCGGATGGTCATAGATTAAGGGGGAGCGAAAACACACTCATATAGCCTTTCACCAAACACTCTCAAGAACACATTAATGTGGTTCTTATTCCCTAGGAAACTTCCCTTTAGCTGCCCAGAACTAGGGTGCACAGGAAAATTCGTGACTTCCAGGTCACGGTACCGTTAAATAGGCCACGGTACCGTTAAATTTAACGGTACCATGTGGTATTTAGTGGTACCGTGCCTATGTTTGACGAATTTTCACTGTTCCCTTCTGATCCCTACATCCCTAACCTCAAACCTGCAAAATTTTGCAAACTCACACACACCCTAAGATTTCCTCACTACACCATAGGACACCATCACCAACTTTAGTTTGAATCCCACAACCCTTGCCTATATAAGGCCTCACTACTGCAAGCTTATCTTGCATCTCATCTTCAAACCTCACATTAACATCTTTCATCATCACACTCAAACCTTTTAGCTACACTTCACTCTTGACAGTGATAGTTAGTCTAAGTACCTTCAACCCATAGATCATCACACTCAAACCCTATAACCTTCAACTCATTACACTCAAACCTTACAGCTACTCCTCACTTTGGATAAGTGACAGTTAGCTCAACAACCTTCAATCCTCACAAACACACGAAACCCTTCATGCACCAAATTATCTCTAACAAACAACTAGGATCATCCAACCTAGAAACCTAGAACTTCATTACCTTAACCCCGTTAGAGATATCCACCAACAATCCTGTTAGGATCACATGCACCTTTTTTTTTCCCTTTTGAAATATATCATGCATCTCATTGTCAGTGCAAACGATATATTAACCTAAACCATCCTTTCCTACCTTTCCTCAAAGGGCAAAACCAACATCTTCAACCACATCATCATCATCCTCCACCTTTAGGATTCCTACACCCTTACCTCCACCAAGTCCACCACAACCTTTAGCTATCACACTAACCCTATCACCATCAAACCTCTTTGGACTTGGCACCAACACATCATCCTTATCACCATCACCATCACCACAACCTTTAGCTCTCACACTAACCTTGTCACCTACATCACCTTTTGAACTTGGCACTAACACATCATCCTTATCACTATCACCATCACCACAACCACTAATGGGTCATCCCATTATTTATCCCCTACAACCACATAACCCAAGTCATTTAGTGCGTCAGTCAATGAACGAATCTCGTTCTTGATTAGTGTGATTGAGTGAACAATTACACCTTAGGTTTTCGGTCGGGTTGTGACACTTACGTGTTAACATAGTTTAACCCATGCATGTCTTGCTATGTGTATTCTATCCCTATAATGTTGCTCCTATACTGTTATATATTATGCTGCACGAAGCTAACCCTTGATGTAGGAAAAGCCTTTGTAAGAATTTGATCCATGGATCCGCTAGATACTAAGGTAAATAAACAAGGGGATTAAGTCACCATATGGGAGCATTGAGCTAGGGGGAGCTCGGGAGTATTTGAATACATAGCATGGAGTCGTCTTCACAAGTGTTGATAGAAGGCTTCACTAGGATGATGCAAGCTCGCCTTTCGGGGGAGAAAGGATAGTAGTGCAATAAGGGGGAGTAGGGAGTAAATTCAAGGGAGCGCTCGAGGAAACTACCTTTTTGATTTGACAAAAGGGGGAGAAGGGGAGTGTAAACAGGTAACTTTTACATTTTACTATGTGTTACGGTTTACATATTTGTCATCATCAAAAAGGGGGAGATTGTTAGTGCAAATATTACGATATTTAAACTAAACGATTTCTTCCGTTTTAATAATGACAAACATGTAACTTGTAATACATAACGTAAAATGTAAAAGTTACTTGTAAACACAAATCATCAATGCATACTTACATCAACACCTCCCGACATCTCAAGTATGCTTCAACGAAGTCGTAGATTTCCATCCCGACATAAATCACTCAAGGTATGGACAAACAAATCTACTACTTGACAAATGATCAAAGGATTATATTTTTCTAAACTTCACATTTTTATAAATGTGACAAAACATTTTTTCAAAAATACATTTTACAAATTATTTTTGAATTAAAAAGAAATGTTTTATTTGGGAAAATCATTTCAAAAATAGTAACAGCTATTTTTCCCCCCAAAACAGCTCCAAACTTCCCCAAATAAACTTTCACCACTAAAAGACAAAATTTGGAGCGTCTGGAGCATTTTCGTCACCGACGGCTCCAAGGTTCCACTAAATTTAGTGGAGCCGTGGCACAATTAGTGGAGCCGTCCGTACATAACGGCTAGATTTTTCTTTGCCTATAAATAGTGGACCATTTTACACTTTCAACTTGATTTTTCCAGTCCTTTTTCTCTGGTCTAATCCCTCCTCACTTAAATGACTTTCTTTGATCATTTGGAGAGTCTTAGTTTGTTTAAGAGTGATCCAATCCTCCATTCAAGTGATCCTCTTCATTCCTCTTATTAGCAAGAGAAGAACACAAAGTATCCAAGTAGATACAAAGTGTTGTCATCCCTCTTGATTAGCAAGAGAAGAACACAAAGTATCCAAGTAGATACAAAGTGTTATCATTCCTCTTCATTTGCAAGAGAAGAACTCAAGGTATCCAAGAAGATACAAGAGTTGTAGTTGTTAGGTCTTGTAACATTTGTTACACTCTTGATTGTATCATAGCATACATCAAGATTATCTTTCTTTTGTAAGAGAGTGAGTCAAGATCATTGTGATCTTAAGAGATAGTGAAGATCTCTTGAAGCCATTGGGCTTGTGTGATTGATCATGTGGATCAAGGGTAGATCGGGTAGATCGAGTCAAGTGGGAGTAGATCATTGTGATCGTGTCGAGATCTTGGAGATCTCTTGAAGCCATTGGGCTTGTGTGATTGATCATGTGGATCAAGGGTAGATCGGGTAGATCGTGGTAGATTGGTGCTAGCTAAGATTAGCACTCGACATCTAGCTTAGTGTCGGAAATAGGATAAGCGACGTGTACGGTGTAGATCGAGTAGATCGTGGTAGATTGGTGCTAGCTAAGATTAGCACTCGACATCTAGCTTAGTGTCGGAAAACAAGTTAAGCGACGTGTACGGTTTTCTCCGCCTGAAGGGAGTTTGTTGATTAGTGAAGTAACTCTCGAGTTGGGTACTCGGGGAGTGGAGTAGGGCGAAGAGGAGCTTCATGACCGAACCACTATAAATCACCGTGTCCGGTTTGCGCCTTCTTACTTATCTCTTTACTTTCATTTCATTCTTTATCGCTTTATATTTGCATTGCGTTTTTGCTTGTGTGGCTAGTTGCTTATGTTATGTTGATTATCTATGTGTCGTGGTTTGATTGTGTATATGTTGTAGTTTACTATATTCATCTCTTGATGCTATATGATCATAGTTGACACTTTTCATATCACATCACACTTGATCGGGAGTTTGATACAAAAGTTTTAAGTTTTAAATGGAAACGTATTCTCCCCCCCCCCCCTCTACGGTTTCCACAGGTTTGTTAAGGGTTTGATCATAATGCTACATAACAAACATGTACGAACCTGTGTTGTATCATACGAGGACTCGAAAGGTGTTGAATGTATGTTGAGACAAAATAAGATTACAAGTAACTTGTACATTTTACGTTATGTATCAAGTTACATGTTTGTCATCAATCAAAACAAACGAGATTGCTTGCACTAATAATCTCCCCAACGAGACTGCTTGCACTAACAATCTGTACGTCCAATTGAGAATCCACGACACCTATACTATTCACTAGTACAAAATCCTTGCGGTTAATAAACCTTACATCCGGATCAAGGTTTGACTACATTGGTGCAAGACTTTTACACCCTTACTTATCCACACCCGATTATCCGCACATGGACAAGACTTTACAAATGAATGAGAGTTTAAGTATTTGTTACAAACCAACCTAAAACTCAACTCAAAGAATATAGTAGAAGAAGACTCTAGACACACACGAGGGAAGGTGAGTGAACGAGAGGGAGAATACTTTGAGCGGGGAACAAGGCGGGGATAATTAGGGAGTGCCCAAGGATTAGGTAAAAGAGTGTAACGGAGATTCCCGCTTCAAATTTAAAATTCAAATGTTATAATCTTTCTTAAGCCACAATTAGTTATATCGCTTTATAAACGCAAAATATTCGTCTTAACCGCTAAGGCGCGAGGCTTTATCATGCCGTCACGCCACGCCTCGAGAAAAAGTGTTTTATATAACATATGACATTAACATTATTACAAGTAAATGAGTCTGCGGTTAAGCGCGGACAAAACTCTTCTCGATAACTACAAGCACTATACGTGTGAATTGTGATTATCCCCATTGTTACAACTCATGACTCTAGATTTTTTTTTCCTTCAATATTGTACACTAAACGAAATGGTAGTGTCATAAAATTTTCAGCACAAATTTTCAATTAGATTTAAATTTTGACTAAAATTCAACTTCTTTTAATCGGTGGTAAGTCGATGTTTAGATAGCCCGCTAATTCCCCCGCCAAAAGTAATCTGATGCTAATTTCTCCCGCCAAAGGTAATTTCCCCGCCAAATTATTCACCCACAGTTGACAGTTAGACACCACGTTTCTTCATCTCCATTCTCAGCCACTTACAAGTGTCCAAACCATGATAACCCACTACCACCACCCTTCTGACTACGTGACCACTACCACTTACAAGCGTTCATTCTCAATCGCTAATAGAATTTACGATTTGATGATTTTATTGGTGGTGTAGTAAACTTCTCAATATAGACCCGGTTAAAATTTGAGTGGACAAACCGACAACAAGGAAGTCACCTACGAATAAATCAGGGTATATATCTCTCCGTTCACTGTTTGTTGCATTGTGAATTTCATTTATTGGTTGTCTTTGTTGCTACTTATATTTATTACACATTTGCAAATTGTGAATGCCAAGTGTTCGCTTAAATGTCTTAATGGAGTTTTACCAATAAATTATATTATATGTGTACACTTATGTTTGCGTTTTTATACATATATTGAATGAGTATTGGGGATTGATTTCGTATTAATTCATGTAACTAAATAAACGATATGATAACTATATGTCAAAATGTGAAGAAACATCCACGAAAGCAACAAAAGAAATATTAAATTTTAATTGAATTTTTTTGCATTATACTTAACACAAACATACTGATCTAGGAGATCTATAATTTTTTTCTGCTTATGCACTTGACATAAGTCCATGAAAATGGTGTTTGGATTTGCTTACCGTGTAAAAAGTGTTTGATTATTGTTTACATGGAACAATATTTAAACAATTTGGCTTTGCTGATTTTCATTATTGTTCAAAACAAACTAAGCCTATATATTAATCTTAATTCATAGTTTTATGGTATGGGTTTTGTTGTTCTGTTAGGGGGTGTTTGGATTAGCTTATTTTCCCAGCTTATGAGCTTATTTAGTTTTTGTAAAGCTGATAAGGTTACTTTTTTAGGCTTATGAGATTATAAGATGATTAGATTTAAAGTGTTAAGATTTGTGTCATGAAGTTTCAGACGTAATTTGGATGTATATTCATGATAAATGTGTAAAAGATGATAACTTTTTCATGTATTTGCATCAAATTTTTTGCTGGTTGTGCCATTAATATTGTTTTAGACCTAATCTTTATGTATTCTAATGCGAAATGTGTTATTTTTAGTCCTGTTACAGTGTTTATTTTTATTTTCTATGGTTAGAATTTCTACTGAAGCAGATGTATATTGCAGGTTATCAATGAACAAGTTAGCGGAACCAGTAGGGGGTTTTGCTTTGTTACTATGTCATCCGTCACCTTAAAAGAAAATGGGCCTAATGGAGATGATACTAATAACAACAAATGAGGGAATGCACCGATTGCGAGTTCAAACGGTGGCGCAGGTACCTCGCCTTGGAAAACAAAAACAGGTAGAGGTACTGATCCATAAAGCCTTTATGCAAGGGTAAGTTTCTATATGATGAGCACTTCGCTTCCATTACTTCTTTTCCAATCTGATGAGTTTGTTCTTTTTATCAAATGATGACAATTAAATTGATATCATGTTTCTTTTGATTTACAAAAAAGAAGAGGATCTCTTTGTTTTGTTTAGGATTGTCATTGGGTGGCTGTGAATTCCAAAGGAAAAGGATGCACTCAGCAAGTCAAATCAACGCTTGCTCACATTCAAGTGTAGCTGCCCACTGAGGCTTTTTCTCTTGGTTTGGGTGCCCACCAATTCTTCTTACATGTAGCTGAACGCGGGCATCTGATTGTTGCAAAAGGGTTGGTACCGAGTTTGGTTGTTAGCTTATCTAGCTGTATTTATCAGCCTTAAGGTGTTATTTTTTGACTGAAAATAATGCCTTTGTATATTTGAATACCTTGCTTTGTAGTATAAGGAGAGTCAAAGATTCTGATATTGCGTCTGCTGAACATTGGCTTAAAACCCATATGGCTAGACGTGTAAATTTTGATCCATTAATTTATCTAATGGGTTGGTTGGGTTGTATACAGTATACTACATCCGTGAAGATAAAGATAGTTTGTAAGTGTCAAATTGGTTGAATTAGCCAATTGAATTAAGGCATACATCAAAAGGTATGTCCACTTTGACAGATTATCCGACCTATCTAAACCGTGTGGACAATCATAACTTGGGTCAGCAGATAGTATATAGTATTATGTTAGACTGAATTTGAATTATTTAACAATTTAGAGGTGGTAAAGTGTAAGCTAAGCGAGTTTGCTTCAAAATTTGAATCTCTTATTCTTTCATTTAAGAATCATATTCAGGCTGGTATGCAAATGATTTATTGTCATAGCTTTAAGTGCAATAAAGAAGATCGTCATTCTGTATTTTTGATTTTCTATATCACATCTTCATTCTAACTAAACCTCATCGGATTGCCCTTTATGCTCACACTAGGAAGAGCTGACTCTATGATTTTGGGTCAAGGTTTAAATCTAATTAATATTGCCATATAGAATGACCAAAGTCAAAATATTTTTGCATGATTCTTATCCATAGACTTAAAATGGCTTTTCAGCTTTTAAATAATGCATTAAACAAGCAAGACCCTTAAATAAGCTTACCCAAACACCCCTAACTGTTAGATTATATTTTTCCTCCTATTTCTTTTTGTTTGTTCTTCTCTGAAGAGTTCTCATATTATTAAAATATGTTTTTCTGTTGGTTCGGTTGGTTTGGTTGGTTCAGTATGTTGGCTCAGCGAGTGGGTTCAGGGGGATGTGTTCAGGAGCTGTGTACAGGGGTGTGTTCAGGGTTGGCTCAGCGGGTGGGTTCAGGGCAATGTGTTCAGGAGCTGTGTACAGGGTGTGTTACGGGGTGTGTTCAGGGATTGGTTCAGCGGGTGGGTTCAGGGGGGTGGTTCATCGTGTAGGTTCAGGGGGTGGATTGAGTAGGCTGTTTCGGTTGTTGCATCGACAACTTATACTTTTAATCATCAGAAAAGTATAACCCGTTAATAGACACAAGCATGAACTTTCGAGCTCTTATGGGGTGAGTGACAACATGCTCACAGTTAAACTTCTGTCATTGGCTGTTGATTACCGATCGTCTGCTGAAATTGTTTCTGAGAGTTCAGAAGATACCGTGCAATCTTGGCACATTAATGGACACTTTTTCTTTGTCATCGGGTAAGCTCAAGGCCTTTTTTTTAGTATGCTCTTGATACTAGCAACATGTATATTGGAAATCATGAGATGAACCCTATTGACATGGACCTATACTAATATGTACATTAATTGATTTTTTGTTTTATATACAGGAATTACCAAGCGGCTGAAGGAAAATATTTCTCCATCTTCTGGATGTCTACCAAACTGGATTCATAGAAATGAAATTCCATCGGATAATAGAAATAAGAAGACAAACATTTATGTGGTAAGTAGTGTGAAGCTCATTAAATTCTTTTAAGGGTAAAAAAAAGATAAATTTATGCATAGAACTGTAGTAATCAATTGTTTTATGTACTTGCAGCATGCACAACAAAAATAAAAAAATTTGAAGTCGTTCGCAGAGCAAATAACAGAAGATGAAGAAAAAGCAATTTTCGGATTGCTTGCCTTTTATTTGTATAAATTTGTTTACAGTTGTGGGTCTCAAACTTTTATATATATTGTGAGTTGTGAGTCTTTCGGATTACTTACACTTGCTTACAATTGTGAGTCTCAAACTTTTATTTGTATAAATTTGTTTCATACCTACCTCAATGCTTATAATTACATAAGAAAAATAACAAAGGGCAAATTTTTGAGAAACTATGTTTTTCAAGACACCCCGCGGCGAAGCGCGGGTCTGAAAACCTCGATAACCTACATGAGGGAGGTTCTTAAAAATGCTCATCAAAATCTTTAAAAGTAAGCATATTTGTGTCATATCTAAAACGTATGTAAATGCAACACTTTTTGAAATGGTGTGCAACACTTTTTACAATGTTGCGTGATTACTTTAAACCAAGTGTTTTACTTTTCCTTTAACAAAATGCAACATTTCTATAAAGTGTTGTATTTTACAATAAAATATGCAACACTCAGCAAACAATGTTAGATCTTTAAATGCAACACTTATTCATTAACATGTTGCTTTATTATTATTGAAGTCTATAAGGCAACAATATTAACATGTTGCTTTATTATTATTGAAGTCTATATAAGGCAACAATTTTCAAAAGTGTTGCTTCTAAAATGATGCAATAGCTTCATTTTCTTGTAGTGAGAATAGCTAGAAGATGCAATTGCCCTTCTTTAAATCATTGTAGTCTATAAAAATGCTGATGAAGAACTAATGCAAATGTTATAGATATACGACCCAACTCTGCTAGTGATTTCAGGTAAAACCGAATTAAATTGTTGTTATGTACAGCTCTAAAGCCTTCCAAGTTCCAACGTGCCAATGGATGATACTTTATATGCTTTACGTCTTAATGAATAACTTAACAGATTAATGAACACAACTCAAATATAACAAAACTGCATTTTTTGAGAAGTCATCGTATATACAACAAATACCGACAACACCAACAATCTTATAACCGAGTTTTCTAATTTATGGTGAAAATGCCACCTTAATACATTAACCTTACAAATAATGAAATTAAAGAATAAATCCACTATCATTCACATGTTTAAATTCAATAACACCTTATAAGTTATAAACAGAATCACTATACACTCGAATCTCGCATAATGAAACATGAAAGGAAAAAACACATGTACACAAGACCCTTTCACATATCAATCATACAGCAGAGTCAACTTTAGTCGAACATTTTTATCATGAATCAGTTGGAATATGTGAACTATATAAAACCATAAACACATATAATCATCAAGAACACGCAGCGGATAGATCTACAAGAACAAGTAATTAATTAAACTTAAATAGAAACGTACCTTAGTGATTCATAGCAAGAACAAGGAATCTCTTCAACAAGAACAAGATATATAAACCCTAATGGGAATATATATGGATCGATCACCAATGTAACACACAACCTAAAATAAGGTTGTTACTCGTTCTTGTACACACGTAATCTAGCGTTCCAATGGGATAAGCTAGGTTCAAGAATCACAAACAAGCCAAACACTTGACTAGCCTTACTTTGAATCGACAATACCAAGTGGTATTAAAATAGGTCGATCGTTTCTAGCTAGGGAGAAAAGAGGAGAAGAGAAGTTAAGCTTGTAGGGAGTTCAAGATTAGGTTTAAACCAAAACAAGTGAATTGTTTATATAGGCAAACCCTAAAACACCAAACTTGTTTCCCTAAGCTAACCCAAAAATCCGGCCAACCCATTGCCTTGGGCTATTCGGCCGACCCAACTCAATCCTAGTGGGTTTGGGTTTCTTCTTTTCCTATTTTACAATATTAGTCCTTTAACGGCCGTTATCTCTAACCCCGTTAAGTACTAACTATCGTTAAGTATTTTGTTTGTGAAATGAATAAATAAAATACATAAACATATTTAATTTATTCATCCATTGGAACTCTCACGTTATTGTGTGCAATCCCGAGTCTCGGGTTCGAAACCGGACATACGTATATTAAAAGTTAAACATTAACTCTAACAGCTCCCATTGGATAACTATTAATATAGTAATGACATGGGCTAGTCTAGCTTAACAGATCCCAATGCCCCCAGCTCGATCCGAGTATGGTTTTCCTGGAAAAACCACGTGATGATTTAATCATCATACTTATCCTTTTGTTACTAATACCGCGTTAATTTGGATATGGATCTTTGTCATTCCATAATTAACAGTAGTTTCTCGTTTATACATAATTGAACAAGATTACCAAAACATCTGAACGTCTTCCAAATAGACTTTGGGCGTGCGCACGCAAACATCTTGTTAATTATACGAGTGGCCAAGCAGTATTAAACTTCAACACAAAGTTGAAGGAACAAATCCCTTATTGATTGCGAGCATAACCCTCGAACTTCGCATCATTTCTGAAAATAGCCCTTATAACTACCTTTTACGGATAGCGTTAGACTATCTCACAGAAAATGAGCTACATCCTCGGCAATTATCTGGCATCTCAAGTCAGAGGATAAATATTCATGATATACTTGATGACTATGATCCATAAAGTATACTCATGTGGTTGGGATAAGTCCTATATTCAATTTATCCAATATTGAATATCATGTGACATTGGTGTCTTAACCTTACAGTACATTCTACCAATCCTCACATTTGTCTTAGTTCAATAATATTCCCATATTATTAATTGACAACGGACTATTTAGAATAAATAAATTATTCACGGATTTAAACATGCAAATATAGGACACAAATATTAATAATGATAATAAACGTTATCCGCACTTTATTTCATTAAAATAATAATTGTTTACACGTCCCTATCGAAATACTAATCCAACAGATTTACATGAAACTATCTGCTAAACGAAGACCAATACCCTGAGCATGACGATTAAACGTCTCCTTAGGTAATGCCTTCGTGAAAGGATCAGCCAAATTGTCATCTGTGTGAACTTTGAGTACTTTTATTTCACCATCATCGACTTGTTCTCGAACATAGTGATACTTTCTTTTAAAGTGTCTGGCGCCTTTCATAACTCCAGGTTCATTGGCGAATGTGATTGCAGCAGAGTTGTCGCAATACACATTTATAGGTAATTCTATAGAAGGCATCACTCCAAGATCCTTAATGAATTTCCTTATCCAAACAGCTTCTTGTGCTACTTCCGATGCAGCAATGTACTCAGCTTCTGTAGCAGACATGGCCGTTGTACTCTGCTTCTTACTCTTCCAGTCCACAGCTCCTCCATTTATGACAAAAACGTAACCCGTCTGAGACTTCGTATCATCTTTATCAGTCTGAAAGGACGCATCGCAGAAACCTATAACATTCAGTTCTGCGTCTGGATTTCCCCCGAAAACTAGAAACATATCTTTAGTATTCCTTAAATACTTAAGTATGTTCTTAACAGCATGCCAGTGATCTTTCCCTGGATTCTGCTGATAACGACTGGTCAAATTTTGAGCGAACGCCACATCTGGCCTTGTACATCTAACTGCATACATGATAGATCCTACTGCCGAAGCATACGGAACTTTCTTCATGTATGCCACCTCTTCAGGTATAGAAGCACATATTTCGCTGCATAAGCCATGTTCCACTTGCATGGGCAAATATCCTTTCTTGGAATTTTGCATATTGAATCTCTTCAATATTTTATCCATGTAAGCACTTTGGCTTAATCCGATTAACCGTTTAGATCTGTCTCTATAGATCTTGATTCCAAGGATATATGCTGCTTCTCCTAAATCCTTCATGGCAAAGCAACTACCAAGATAATCCTTAACTTCATTAAGGCTTGGTATATGACTTCCCATGATCAATATGTCATCGACATATAGGACAAGAAAAGTAGTGTTACTCCCACTAACTTTGTGGTATACACATGGCTCATCGAAATTTTGAGTAAATCCAAACTTCTTGATTTCCTCATCAAATTTCTTATTCCATTGCCTGGATGCTTGCTTCAATCCATAAATGGATCTTTGAAGTTTGCATACACGCTCAGGAAATTGTGGATTCACAAACCCCTCAGGTTGCGCCATATAGATATCTTCATCTAGGCGACCATTCAGAAAGGCGGTTTTGACATCCATCTGCCAAATCTCATAGTCATAGTAGGCAGCTATGGCTATAAGAATCCTAATAGCTCTAATGTCGGCCACAGGAGAAAATGTCTCCTCATAGTCAACACCATATGTTTGGGTAAAGCCCTTGGCCACCAAACGAGCTTTGTAGGTGTGTACGTTGCCATCCATGTCAGTCTTTTTCTTGAAGAGCCACTTACACCCAACTACCTTAGCATTGGGTGGAAGGTCTACTTCAATCCAGACTTTATTGTCTTTCATGGATTGCATTTCCCCATCCATAGCTACTTGCCATTTGTCCTTTTCAGGACTATTAATGGCAGCCTTATAACTAGTTGGTTCATCAATGTGATCCAATAGTATAGCCTCTTCATCCTCTATGTTTAAACATAGACGGTCAGGAGCCTTTGCAGATCTAGAAGATCTACGGATGGGTACCACTTCTACTTCAGGTGGAGGACCTAAACTTTCAGGTTCCACAGGAAGTGTGTTAGTGCCTTCAGAAGGTGAAGTATCTTCATGATCATTTTCAAGATCATACACTCTCCCACTGATTTCTTGAGATATTAGATTATCCTCAAGAAATTCACCGTACCTAGCCACGATGACCTTATTTTCAGGTGGGAAGTAAAAGTAGTAACCCTTCGTTTCCTTAGGGTATCCTACGAAGATACACTTAACAGATCTTTGTTGGAGTTTATCAGGTGAGTCACGTTTAACAAACGCCTCACAACCCCAGACCTTTAAGTAAGAAAAGTTGGGAGCTTTTCTAGTCCATACTTCATATGGAGTCTTATCAACCTTCTTAGTTGGAATCTCATTCAACACGTGAACAACCGTTTCAAGAGCATAATCCAAAAGGATAAGGGAAGAGTTGTAAGATTAAACATGGATCGTACCATATCTAACAAGGTACGATTTCTCCTTTCAGATACACCATTTTGTTGTGGCGTATAAGGAGAAGTGAGTTGTTGCACAATGCCACACTCACCCAGATAATCCTTAAACTCTTGGCTTAAGTACTCACCACCACGATCGGATCGAAGTGCCTTAATCTTCTTTCCGAGTTGTAATTCTACTTCATTTTTAAAGACCTTGAATGTCTCAAAGACTTCATGTTTATGTTTAAGTAAATAAACATAACCATAACGACTATAGTCATCCGTGAAGGTCAAGAAGTAGGTAGCACCTCGTTTTGACACGTGTCTAAGTGGACCACACACATCCGTGTGTATCAATCCAAGTAGATCTGAAGCCTTCTCCATATTGCTATGGAAAGGTTTCTTTGTCATCTTCCCAAATATGCAAGATTCGCATTTATCAACTGAATCAACATTGATATTATTCAAAAGCCCATCGTGTTGCAGCTTTTCCATGCGATTCTTGCCTATGTGAGCAAGACGGCAGTGCCATAAATAAGATGAGTCCAAGTTAGACTTGACTCTCTTATTTCCGATGCTATACATAGAATTATTTCTATTGGATACATGGTTCTCCATGTCAATTTCAAACACACCATTTAATGGAATAGCATTAAAGTAAAAAACAGAATTTAGAGAAACAGAAATTCCATTATCATTAAAAGTATGCTTAAAACCCAAATCCAATAACAAAGAAACTGAAACGACACCTCTAACAATAGAAGGTGCGTAATGACAATTGTTCAACACTAATATTAAACCAGAAGGTAAAACTAGCTCAAAAGTCCCTATGGCTTCTACTGCTGCACGTATTCCATTTCCCACGTACAAGTAGCATTCCCCATAGTTCAGCTTCTTCGCTCCTCTAAGCCCCTGCGATGTATTACAAATGTGAGTACCACATCCTGTATCATATATCCAGGCATTTTGCTTACGAGGAAAAGAAAACAATTCAACCATAAAAATACCTGAAGTGTTGGCGCCCTGCCCAGCCTTGGCATTCTTATTCTTGCGACACTCCTCAAGTAGCAATGGACAGTCCCTCTTCCAATGTCCAGGAGTATTGCAGTGGTGACAAGCAGCCATATCCTTTTTAGGATGATCCTTCTTGGGAGGAGGATTCTGCTTCTTTGGCTTTTGCTGATAGGTCACAATCTGCTTGCCCTTGTCAGCGTTGCCCTTTCCTTTCTTGTTCACATGCTTCGGTTTACCGGGCTTAGCTACTCTACCACCTCTTATTGCCATAACAGCAGGTGTAGGAGCTTTCTTAGTGAGTCCCTTCTCATGCTCAATGAGCATTGCATGCAATTCAAAAAAAGTCTTCCCCTTGCAATGCATGTTAAAGTTGCGCACGAAGTCACCATATAATTCCTCATTAAGGGATTTGTTGATGAGGCCAACTTTAACGTCTTCCACATACCCGCAATCAAGTGCATCTAGTTGGTCAAGATAACCTTTCATTTCAAGCACATATGAGTACTTACGTGTGTTGTTGCGTCCTGCTTGCACTTGCCTAAGCTGTCAAGTACATCATACAATTCAGCCATGGGAGGTTTCTGAAACATGCGTGTCAGTTCCTCAATCATGTTTTTTGGGCCATATTTCTCAAACTGTTTTACCAGTTGAGTGTCCATTCCCGATAACATGAGACAAGCCGCATCATTGTGCTTGTCATAAGCTTCATTGAACTCCCTAAGTATTTCATTAGGCGAGTTAGCAGGAGGAGCAACCGGAAGGTCCTCAGTAAGACATTCATAACGTTTGGCAATCCTAAGAACAAGCCTTAGATTGCGATACCAATCGTTAAAATTCTTAGTCCCAGTCAATTTCTCTTTTTCATGCATCATCTTGAAACAAGAGGTTAAGTTTGACGAGTTTCCGGGTTGGGCCATTTCTACAGAAAAAAGTTCAAAAGTTAGTACTTTCGATAATTAAACATTTCATGAAAATTAAACACCCATTGGTTAAAAAACCATTTAATTTTCACTGAAAACTAGGATCCTAATTGACGCCGTTTCATTACATCAGCTTTGGCTGCTAGCAATGAAAGTGCTCAATAAGGTACGGGATCACCCAATTGCCAATGTCAAATTGCAATTCCTAGAAATCTTGGGACTTACATTATATTGCCAACATCAGTTGCAAAATGTAAGCATGTTTCATCCCCAAATCTTTATGCCTTGGCGCCGTTTCATTACATCAGCTTTGGCTGCTAGTAATGAAAGTGCCAATTAAGTTAACCAACTTAAGAAACAGTAAATTGACGTCGGTTTATTGCATTCAGCTTTGGCTGCTAGCAATAAAGTACTCAATTTACCCTTAGATGACCACCCTTTGAACTCAACATTCAGCTTTGGCTGCTAGTGATGTAGGATGAAACCTTAGGTGTTTCTTTTTGTAGTTGGTCGGCATATCACTTAAATTTTACAGGGTAATAAAATTTTGATGTGTTAATCAAAAAAATATGTACAAAGATGTCATGCATTCATCTTTGTATCATATATGTTTGCAAAAACAATACCATTAACATTATTCGTAGCTCAAATCATCAAATTTTTTAATCGAGGCGTTGAGCAAATTATAACATTGCCTTAAGATGCTTCGTACTTTTTCATGGTGTACTTGGTAAGTCTATTATTGACGCACAGGCGAGCGAGGGACGACAGCCGCCGAAGCTGGTTAAAATCATGCCCCTCTAAGGTCACAATTTAATGTGAGCCAACCTTAAACCCACTTTATAGTTTGTCAATAATAGGTCCGCCCTTCGACCACTTTTGTACAGTTGCAATCAATCAACTAAAAAAATATGATTTTCTTGCTAAAACAATTTTATGTAGTAATTTATTAATTGCTAGTCTCGCCTGGGAGCAAATTACCGTGCGAAGCGAACCACTGTCGGCACATAAGACTTGGCAATAAATAAAATTACTACAAAGGTTTCATAGTTATTAGTTTATTTATTTTTTATTTGAAAAATTACCCTCTTTTGTAGTTTACAATCCATCATAATATTAAACACAAAAGATCAAGTAATTACAAAAAAATAAATAAACACATAATAACAAATATATGATCATCTACGATATCATATAGCCACATGCAAACCTTTTTCAATAAATCCTAATATTAATTCTATGTGAATTTATAAATGTATGTAACCAACAAAACTCCCATTGGTTTTCGAGCTCATTGTGCCCAATGGTCCACAGACGCCAAATAATTTGGCCGCGTAAGTTTTAGTTAATTAGATACCACATTGCACATAACTTATTAATTAATATATATTGAGGTCTTCCCCAATTTAAGATTTATTTAAATCATGTAGCAAATAATTCTATACAAAACATACAAATCATACCATGACAAATATGCAAAGATTTGTCAAGGATACCATATTGATCACATAATCATGTAGTCCATATTATTATGTCAATATCTCATGTACGTATCTAATTAATTAGTAACATCACATACGGTACTCACTAATTTATGGTGAAAATGCCACCTTAATACATTAACCTTACAAATAATGAAATTAAAGAATAAATCCACTATCATTCACATGTTTAAATTCATTAACACCTTATAAGTTATAAACAGAATCACTATACACTCGAATCTCGCATAATGAAACATGAAAGGAAAAAACACATGTACACAAGACCCTTTCACATATCAATCATACAGCCGAGTCAACTTTAGTCGAACATTTTTATCATGAATCTTTGGAATATGTGAACTATATAAAACCATAAACACATATAATCATCAAGAACACGCAGCGGATAGATCTACAAGAACAAGTAATTAATTAAACTTAAATAGAAACGTACCTTAGTGATTCCTAGCAAGAACAAGGAATCTCTTCAACAAGAACAAGATATATAAACCCTAAGGGAATATATATGGATCGATCACCAATGTAACACACAACCTAAAATAAGGTTGTTACTCGTTCTTGTACACACGTAATCTAGCGTTCCAATGGGATAAGCTAGGTTCAAGAATCACAAACAAGCCAAACACTTGACTAGCCTTACTTTGAATCGACAATACCAAGTGGTATTAAAATAGGTCGATCGTTTCTAGCTAGGGAGAAAAGAGGAGAAGAGAAGTTAAGCTTGTAGGGAGTTCAAGATTAGGTTTAAACCAAAACAAGTGAATTGTTTATATAGGCAAACCCTAAAACACCAAACTTGTTCCCTAAGCTAACCCAAAAATCCGGCCAACCCATTGCCTTGGGCTATTCGGCCGACCCAACTCAATCCAGTGGGTTTGGGTTTCTTCTTTTCCTATTTTACAATATTAGTCCTTTAACGGCCGTTATCTCTAACCCCGTTAAGTACTAACTATCGTTAAGTATTTTGTTTGTGAAATGAATAAATAAAATACATAAACATATTTAATTTATTCATCCATTGGAACTCTCACGTTATTGTGTGCAATCCCGAGTCTCGGGTTCAAACCGGACATACGTATATTAAAAGTTAAACATTAACTCTAACAGTAAAACATAGAATATAGCATCACCACTTGTATGGACTGCTTTCGGGATTGTACTACGACCAAGACCCGTAGTCTCCAATTTCCTCAAAATCTGGATGTGTTTGTATATCTTCCAAACCTCATTTCCAACCAAAATTGCTAGATTTGTACATTAAACTTACTTGATCATTGCAAGTATTTAGGCTCTCATGCAACTATCTTCACTCTGCGAATTTTGATGACAAATTATATCCAAGATAAACTTCAAGAATACCTTGATTCACATATTCCAACATATCTAGACGATGAGGCGGTCTTCTCTTGACCCTTAGATTGGGAATTAACATACGGTCTATAGCTGCTTGTCCATAGTCTCTAGTCATTTCATATAAGCTTGCTCATCTAGAAATTGCCTGCAGTGAAGTATATCATTATTACGATGTCAATAATAACACCTAAGATAAAGAAACCTAAACTGTTTAATTAGAGGTCACAACACATTCGGGCCTACTAATCTACCCATTTGACCCATTTCCTTGTTAGCTAATTATTATAACATTTTTATCCATTAGCTACGGTTTGAACATAACCCAATCAACCCATTCATAAGGGCAAGGGCTGATATTGCTACTTATAGTTGAATCTACTCGAGTGGTGATTAGAACTACAAAAATTGTTGCATTTAGCAAACCTTGAGATAGTTCGGATCAAGAGCTATATGTGTATTAGAATCCTTTCCTCTTCTTGTAGCCTTTAGGATCAACCGTTTTGGTTCTCGTATATGTGTATTAAGGCTTGTTTACGTATAAGCATGTCGGGAAATGACTAGCACGTGCGTGAACATTCATTTAACTCCATTTCTTCATATTTAGCTTCAGTTTTCCAATGTGGTCATCCGTGAACCGAAATTCAATATTTCATGCTATGAAGTACCATAAGTTCGTAAAAATAACCAAAAATTATGCATAAAAACATAGATAACGCCTACAAATATCACATTTATGCATTATCGAATGAGAGAACAATACAAGATTGTGTACCTAGAAGGTCTAGTTTCTTTAACTACAGAATTTATGGTTCAAGAAAATGGTATTATTAGTTTAAATTGTTTTTATTATGGAACTGTTGAAAATGGAAAAATAAAGCCTGATGAGTCCTATGATGATATGGGAGAGAGTAATAAGGAGAGTGAAAATAGTGAGAAGGATAGTGTTAAGTCACCAAGACAAGGTGCAAACTCTAGTGATAAAGCAGCCATTGTGAATAATCCATCTGTCATACAGCCAAAAAGATGTTACTCTTTGTGAAGGTAATGCTAACACGGATACAAGCATACCTTTTATATCTAGGTTTTGAAATCTTCCAAACTTGGCAGACTTGGACCTTCACTTTTGAACATGGTTACACTTTTACCCCTCGAACTTCCAAAGACTTGATATCTTCAACCTGACTTGTAAAAACAAACACAAACAACTTTCCTGATATTACAGAACTAGGTGCAAACTCTACTATTATGTATATTTTTATTATTAGAGTAAACTCCAAAATACATCCCTGTGGTTTGCCCAATTTCGCACCATACATCCAATTTTTTTTTTTTTTTTTTTTTCGCACCATACATCCAAATTTTTTTTTTTTTTTTGAGTTTTATACATCCTCCGTTAGTAAAAGTCAAACACAATACATCCACGAGGACGAACGGTGCAAACATTGTGTCGTTAACTTGTCCACGTGGCAGTTATCTCTTTTTAAAAAGGGTAATTATGTCTTTTTATCATAAACACAAATCCAGATCCAAGATCAAAAACACAAACACCACTCTTTTTCACATCATCATTCTCATCAACGCTCTCACTTTTCACCAACTCAACAGTCGACTCTTCTTGATCCTCCCCATTCGACACAATCAAACTCGCATCACTTTCCACAAATCCAAGAGCCGAGTCTTCCATATCCTTCCCATTTGACACATCCAACACATTCAAATTCACATTAGTTTCTTGAACCGCCTCACCGACCATCTTTTCATCCACAGCCAGACCATCATCCGATACCTTCTTCTGTTCTTCAACCACATTCGCAACCTTAGCATCCTTCCTAACATAAACAGCCTTCACTTTCCCACTCGTTTTCCGATACCCTTTAAAACCCTTAACCTCATAAACCTTCTTCTCACTCGCATGTGTTTGTGTTTATGAAGAAAGGGTCGAATGTGTTTGTGTTTATGGGTTTAACTGATTTGGGTTTGAGTTTTTGATTTGGGTTTGAGTTTATGATTTGGGTTTAACTGATTTGTGTTTGTGTTTGTGTGTTTGTTTTTGAAAAAGAGTGGTGTTTGTGTTTTTGATTTTGATTTGGGTTTTTGATCTTGGATCTGGATTTGTGTTTGTGTTTATGATAAAAAGACATAATTACCCTTCTTAAAAAGAGATAACTGCCACGTGGACAAGTTAACGACACAATGTTTGCACCGTTCGTCCTCGTGGATGTATTGTGTTTGACTTTTACTAACGGAGGATGTATAAAACTCAAAAAAAAAAATTGGATGTATGGTGCGAAATTGGGCAAACCACATGAATGTATTTTGGAGTTTACTCTTATTATTATTTTATTTAGTGTAAAAGTTGAGTGAGTGGGGTTTTTAGTTTGTGTGTTATAAGATTGTTATTGAGAATGGTGTTTTTGTGGTTCTGTAAAAAGAATGTGAGTTAATAGATGATATAGAATAACCTTTGATAAGATGATAACACTTTCTTTTATTTTATATATATTTTTACTTTCCATAATGGAAATATTTGTTCCAATTATGAGTCAACAATATAAACACTAAAAAACAGAGAGGTTAAATATTGTTTATTTGGAGAGGTTAAAATAGCATGTTGTTATAAAGTGCGTCAAGGCTGGACAAGCGTGAGGCTTGGTCATGCCCTACTGCCACTTTGCCCCTTATGTACGTTTTTTGTACTCGATATTTATTATTATAAAATAAAATATTTTCATATTTTCCATGCCCGGAGAAACTGAAAGTCGCTTACTTCCTTTTCCGGTACTAAGCTAAACACCGGGTTCTTTTCACAAGGTAGAACCAACCTGACGTCGCCTACTTACTTTACCGACACTAAGCTAGATGTCGAGTTCTTTACACGGGTACAACTACTCCCTACACTCCTTGTGCTTTAAGGACTAAAGCACTAACCACACTCACTGATTACAAATGATAGATATGATGTGTGAAACAAACTACAATATCACACAGTAATGCAACTAAAGGATTACGGTTTGTAGATCCTTGAATGCTTGATCTCCTTTCTACAAAATGAAAGATCAAAGTGAAATGCAACTATGAATGATGTTAGTAAGATATGTACTGAATGAATATGTGTGTTAAAGCTATATGAGTGATGAGAGAGCCAAATGATCAGCTTCCTATTTATAGGCAAGCTGATCTTCAGCTCACGGATCCCACGGATCCCTCACAAGGGATCCGTCCTTTATGTAATTTGGATCCGTGGGACATGACAGCTAAGGTATAGTTGTCTCTTACCATATCTTAGTTTGTATCTTACCAAATCATCCAAGATCTTCAAATGTCAACTATGTATCTTGCAAATCTAACCAAGATATATCAAAGATCTTCTATGTGATGCATGCAATGATGTCATGGAATGGTTCTAGAATTAAAGTTTCCTTTTAAGGAAACAAGTTACTAAACTTGTAATTCTTAGTTAATATGTGAAGTGTAAAATGTGTACTTAAGAGACTTAAGCTAGTATTTATTATTTGCTAAAAGATATTCCTTATATTTGTCATTAACAAAACTAATGAAAGATTAAAGATATAAATAACGTTTTTGAGACGCTATTTGTATTAACAATCTCCCCTTTTTGTTGATGACAAAACATAAGGTATATTTTTGAGCAAGAGAATAAATATAGCATGAGTTCTTAAAAATATATATTAAGTTTGTTTATTAAAGAAAAGTTTTGTAAAAAATGTATGTACTGTGATGAATCACAGTTGATGCAAACTTAGTTCCTTTCTCCCCCTTTTTGTCGAAACAAAAAGAGTAGCGTAGCGTAGCGGAATGCGATTTTGAGAACTTTAAAGCTCCCCTTGTTTTATACTCCCCTAGATGGAGTAATCAAGTAAATGATGCATGAATCTACAAAACAAATGGTTAGTATATGAAATGCTTATGAGATGCTCCCCCTTGATGTATACTCCTCACTTCTCGAGTACCAACGTATACTATGAAGGGTATGATATGCTGCAAATGAAGTGTTAGTAATGAATGACTTCAATTAAGAAGTAGAATGCTTGTGAAGTATTCTCCCAAACAAGCCTTTCAATAAGTTTTGACTTTTAAAAGTCAAAGTAAGTGTCTGATCATTATTTGTACCTAGGGTAATCATATTCAAGGTATAATATATGCTATATAAGAATGTTAGTTCACAATGATAATGATAATATGCAATATGTTGATCACTCATAAGCATAAAAACATCACATTCATTAATTGAAAATTATGTGACAAAAGTCACAAATATGATATGATGTTACATTACAAAATAAATCTTAAATAAAGACAACTACAACATCATCCTAGAAGGTTCCTAACAACAGTTTTATTGAGGCGGATGAGAGATTGCGTTTAAACGTTCAAGAACATGGTTCAAGATGAACCTCATCTCATTTTGAAGCTCATGGACCAAGATGTTGGTCCTTTGGGCCAAGTGAGCCGTTCTCTCACAGTGTGCGCAATCATGACTTGAGAAGCCGGGAGGAAGATTAGGCTCCAAGTTTTGCGGTGGTGATGGTGGTGGTGGTTGTTGTTGTTGTTGTTTGATGGTTGTTGTGGTGTTTGGAGGGAGTTCATAAGGATGTTTTGAATGTCCATTGCTTCATGAAGGCGATGGTCAACCATACCCGAGAGAGTGTAGAGACGGTTGAGCTCTTCACTAATCTCTTCTTGGGTTTGAGGCACATTCATCCACATTGCCTCGTCAATGGCAACTAGAGTGGATGTGGGTGATAGAGGTTGTTGTTGAGGTTGGGATGATTGTGCATCATGGTATAAAGGACCATGGATATCCGGATAAACCGGGTGAAAAAGCATGGGTTGTTGACCTTCAAAGGTCATGGGTGGAAGATTGGGTAATTTTGGTGAAAGTTCTTCTAAGTCATCAAGATGTGGTGATGTAGGAGGAGTCCTAAATAATTCCAAGGGTTGGAGTTTGGGTGATTTTGGTGGTGATGGTGATCTAACAGGCTGTGATGGAGCCGGTGGTGGAGTAGAGGCTATTGGAGTAATGGTTGGTGGTGGTGTTTGTATAACAACATTTGATGGTGTTGGGGTGGAGAGTGTAAGGAAATTTTCACTAGCAATGGGTGATGATATATTGAGAGGAGAATTTTCCTCAGATGAGGAGTTTGCTAAGTTGATAAAACAACAGGGTTTAACACTAATGCGTGCTGTTCTTCTTGAAGTTCTAGATGTGGAAGAGTTGTGTGACTTGGTCATGGTGAAGTATGATATCTAAGATGTACAGGAGAGGAAATGGTTGTTGTGTGAAGGGATGATCCTAAAGTGCTAATTTATAGACAGAAGGTTTGTGAGTCTGTGTGTTTGGATTTGATGTGAATCCAATAGAGAATGTTGGTTACTAATGATTTGGAACAAACATTTGTGCAGGTCATATCAAGGAAGTCAATCCATTGAGCTTTGGTTGAGTAATATGTTGTGGATTTGCAGTTATTACAAGAAGATAGTGGAAAGCATGATGATTTGATATTTCCACGGATTTGACGGATCCCTAAAAAGGGTTCCTTCTTTGTATAAGTTTGGTAAAATCACACCTATATTTCAAAATTTTAAATTTTGGTGGGAAATTTTGTTCCTAAGTTTCTAAGAATTCCCTAATGATTCTAAGATGAATTATGATTAGTGAAAGAATCCTAAATGATACTAAACACTTAAGATTTTAAGAATCGGGATAAGTCGAAAAAGTTTTGTAATTTTACTGGGAAACCTGCGGATCCAAATGGTTGCAAATGCGGAACCCTATTTTGGAATCCGCCAAATCCGCAGGATGGCGGTTGGCGGATCCAACGATAAGCCTTGGCGGAGCCCTGTTTTGGGATCCGCCGGATCCGTATGTCTAAAACTTAAAAACTAAACAGAACATATGTCATATTTTTCGTTTTTTGACGAAAACCCGAAAATTCACCAAGACCTTACTTAACATCTAATATGTATAGCAAAACAACTAAATATGATAACATTAACACATGATTGCACATAGTTTAATCAGTACTTAGAAACTTACCGTTTTAGGTGTTATGCCAAACACTGGCTATAACCCGGAAAATTGATAACCATGATGATTATCCACCTGCAAGTGTTAGTTATTACACATACACAACAAGTATTGTCAGATAAATTCTAGACACATAGAAGTTTAACAACACAATATCCAACATTGTTTAAAACCAAACACTCCATCAACTCAGCTTCTTCTTCAACTTCTTCATCCCCTTGTGTAATTTCATCATCCAACGACCCAGATTCTTCACCATTCCTTTGATGTTTCGATACTCAGCGGATTCATGTTGAATTGGAGGAAGATGGCTCAAGTACTCGGGTGGAGGAATCCTAGAATTTGGCATACCATCATCTTCACTCATAGAAGATGATGAGGATGATGTTGGAACACGAGGACGTTTGCCCTTATCAACACTAACCCTAAAGTCACTCAAAGGAACGAAGGTATGTTCAATTTCATTGTAATCCGGAACAAAGCCTAGATGGTTTGGACGAGCGGGTGCAAAGGCTCTATAAAGTCGGGTTAAGAGCATACCATAAGGCATTGCAATCTTGCTTTGAACCGGAATGTCACACATTCTTTTGGCAACATAATAAGCAAGATTGAAGGGTTGACGAGTAGAGATGTTGTACATCATGTGGCATAAACAAGCATTGATATGATCACGATTTCCTATGGTGCACATCACATTTGCCCTTAATACATCCTCCATCTTCTTGAATTCGGGTCTTAGTTCATTAAGTTCCATTGCAAATGGATCTCTAGCAACTTCACGACCACGATACATTCTTGTGGGGTTGTTCTTAGGAATGAAGAGATGTTCCCTAATCACTTCTTTTGATTGGAGAGGAGTGGCATATGGTGCCGTCCTATCGAGATTGGAGTCTAAGATTGTTAAGGACCATTTGTCCGAGTAAATACATGTTCCTTGACTTGGAATTCCTAAGACCTCACCAAATTGATCAAGAGGGATGTTGACAAGATTTCCATTTAGAGTAAAATGAAGACTTAAGTAACCTTCATCACTCGAACTAAGACCTACACTAGCATAGAACTCAAGTATGAACCTAGGAATGATTGGTTCATCTATGTCTAAAAGAGAATCAAATCGAATTGCGGCTAATTGTTCCCTAAGTTGAGTTCCTTCATAGAATGATGAATCTACGGCTCTACCCTCATGGACATACTTTTTCTCTAAGGCTTTGAAAATTTCGATTTGGGCATTGGTTAGACCTTTGGTTTTGTGGACTTTGGGTAAGTAGTTAACGGTTTTCTTGTGATCGTAGTTGGTTGCGGGAGGCATGATTTTCCTAAGTACAAAAAGTTACATAGTTTTAGTTAAAATGATCAAAGGAAGTGTAAAATTCCTAGTGTGTGCCTACATGGGGACAATGTGGAGGTGCGGTTATCTCGACTCTTTTGATGCAAGAAAAATTAGTTTATGCAAGTTATGTTTACAAACGAGAGATAACCCAAACACTCCTATTTCAATGTAGCTACGGTTGAATGTACCCGAAAATACATATTAGTTATGTATTCCCTTTAGCATTCAAGAGACATTATGCAAGTGAAGTCTAAAAGATAACGTTTTTGCATTTGTATGAACAATGTAAGAAAAAATCATTTTACCTAGTCGTTAGAAGATTTTAGTGAAAAATTTTCATGGGGTTTTTGTTAAATTAAGACAATGTGCTATGAGATGCAATTCCTAACTAAGAAAAACATGTTTATAAGTATAATGCAATAAATATGCTTCATGATTTTTCAAGAATTATGCATATACCCCAAGTTTTGGTTTTGTGCATGAAATGGAAATCCTAGACGCAGATCAGGAGTATAAATATGATAAGAATACTTACAGTGATGTTAGAAGCACAAATTTGTGGAAGAAAATGGTCTAAAATGTGATGGAGATTAAGTGTGTGTCGAGTATGGTAAGGTGATATGTTTTGGAGTGAGGAATGAATAGTAGCTGTTCTTGTTTATTTAATAATATACTGAACATATCATGCGACGGATCCGGCGGATCCCAAACAAAGGATCCGTCTTTGTTGTCGATTGGATCCGCGGATCAGATCACATGTTTTGGTTTGGTGTCGTGTGTGGCTAAACTAAAGTTTACACTAATGTTTCTCCTAATCACTAGGTTCCATTAGTCCTAATCCAAGTCTAAGATAATTGAAAGGTTCTCGTTTAAGTGGTTTAGTGAGAATATCGGCAATGTTGTCCTCTGAGGAAACTTTCTCAATTGAGATGATTCCCTTCTGTACATTGTCGCGAAGGAAGTGATGGCGTATTTCAATATGTTTAGTTCTAGCGTGTTGGACTGGATTTTTGCTTAGATCGATAGCACCTTTGTTGTCGCAAAGAATGGGAATGTTGTTGAGTTCAATTCCATAGTCGACGAGAGCTTGTTTCATCCACAGTGCTTGTTGACACGCCTTTCCTGCAGACACATATTCTGCCTCTGTTGTTGAGATTGCGAGGGCAGTTTGTTTCTTAGCGAACCATGATGTTAGACAATATCCTACAAAAGTACAAATACCGCTAGTACTTTTCCTATCAACATAATCACCTGCGTGATCTGAGTCAATATACACTATGGTTTCTACACCCGTTCCTTTGGGATACCATAATCCTAAGTGTGTAGTACCTTTAATATACCTAAAGATTCTTTTAACAGCTTCAAGATGGGAAGTTTTTGGATCTTCTTGAAAACGTGCACATAGACAAACACTAAACATAATGTCAGGCCTACTAGCCGTAAGATAGAGTAAACTACCAATCATTCCTCTATATTTAGTGCTATCTACGGATTCATTTTCTTCATCCTTAGTAAGTTTGGTTTCGGAGGACATGGGTGTTCTCATGGGTTTTGAGTCTTCAAGACCAAACTTCTTAAGCATATCTTTGATATACTTTGATTGGTTGAAGAATATCCCATCTTCTAATTGTTTAATTTGGAGACCTAAGAAAAAGTTTAGTTCCCCCATCATACTCATTTCAAACTCGTCATGCATGATTTTTGAGAAATCGTCGCATAACTCTTGACAAGTTGAACCGAATATAATGTCATCCACATATATTTGGACTATAATAATATGTGATCCCTTTTTCTTGGTGAAGAGAGTATTGTCTACTAGGCCCATGGTATACTTATGGTCAACTAGGAAAGTCTTAAGTCGATCATACCAAGCCTTTGGTGCTTGCTTAAGTCCGTATAAAGCTTTCTTAAGTTTAAAAACATAATTTGGTTTTTCAAAGTCGGCAAAGCCGGGAGGTTGTGCAACATATACTTCTTCATTAATAAGACCATTTAAGAAAGCACTTTTGACATCCATTTGAAATAACTTAAAATCATGTGCACATGCATATGCAAGTAATATCCTAATAGACTCAAGTCTAGCTACTGGTGCAAAGGTTTCATCGTAATCTATACCTTCTTGTTGATTGTAACCTTGAGCTACTAGCCTAGCTTTATTTCTAGATATAATACCCTTTTCATCCATTTTATTTCTAAAGACCCATTTGGTGCCTATTATGGTTTGGTTTTTAGGTGGAGGTACCAAAGTCCAAACATCATTTCTAATAAATTGATTAAGTTCTTCTTGCATAGCAATTACCCAAGATTCATCTTTTATTGCCTCGTCTATATTTTTAGGTTCAATGGTTGAAATAAAGCAAAAATAATTACTTTTATTTTGAGCTTTGGATCTTAATGTTCTTTCATTAAGTTTTCCTATGACGTTTTCTAATGGATGACTTTTAGTTTCTTTAATATTGACTATTTCTCCTTTTACGGGTTCATTGTCATTTTCAATGTTTTCTATATCATTAACCATTTGACTTTCAACTAAGTCATCATCTACCAAAGGTGATGTCTTAGAGGGAGGTGGACTTTCGTTGAATGTTACGTTCAACGATTCCTCGACTCTTGATGTTTCCTTGTTTAATACAATGTATGCTTTACTGTTTTGCGAGTACCCAAGGAATACACCTTCATACGACTTTGGGTCGAACTTAGTGAGATAGTCCTTTGTGTTTAAAATGAAGCACTTGCTTCCAAAAACTCTAAAATATCCTAATGTAGGCTTTTTGCCTCGATAAATTTCATAAGGAGTTTTATTTAAAAATTGTCTAATTAAAACTCTATTTAGGATATATGTAGAAGTATCTACAGCGTGACACCAAAACTTTTGTGGTATGTTTTGTTCATTTAACATAGTTCTACTCATTTCTTGAATTGTTCTATTTTTACGTTCTACTACACCATTAGATTGAGGTGTACGAGGAGCCGAGAAATTATGAGTTATTCCATTATTATCACAAAAATTTCCAAATTGAATTTCATTGTCAAATTCTCGACCATGGTCAGTTCTAATAGATACTATATTACTTCCTATTTGATTTTGAATTTTCTTGCTTAGAATTTCAAATTTGTCGAATGCCTCATTTTTTAGTTTTCAAAAACCTTGTCCATGTATATCTAGAGTAATCATCTACTATAACTAAAGTGTAAAAATTTCCTCCATAACTTTGTATAGTCGACGGGCCAAACAAATCCATATGTAATAATTCTAGGCATCTAGATGTAGATACCATGTTTTTAGCCTTATGGCTACTATGTACTTGTTTTCCAATTTTGCAAGCATCACAAAAGTGTTGGTCATATTTCAACTTGGGTAGGTTCCTAACGAGTTCTTTGGATGACAAAGATTGAATAAGCCTCATATTAGCATGACCTAAGCGTCGATGCCATAGAGTTGAGTTTTCGTCCAAGGAGGTAAGACATAACTTATCTTTAGGTGTTTTATCTAATTTCATAACATAGACATTATTCTTTAAAACACCTTTTCCTACGGTTATGCCATCTTTAAGTATTTTACTTCCATTTTCACTGAAAAGGACGTTATACTTTTTGCGGCATAATTGACTTATACTAAGTAAATTAAAACCTAAATTATCTACATGAGCAACATCATCAATAGATAGAGAGTCATGAGAGATTGTACCTTTTCCGATGATTTTACTTTTAAGCTTGCTACCGAATGTGACATTACCTCCGTCATATACTTGGTAGGTTGAGAAAAGATTTTTGTTTCCCGTCATGTGTCTTGAGCACCCACTATCTTTGATCCACTCATCAGGTTCAAGATCAACTTTCAAGCATACCTAAGTTCATAAAAGACTCAAGCATTTGGTCCCCAATATCTCATGGGTCCGTTTGGGTTAAACATGACATTATCATGGTTTATGTATGTAAATGGTGGACCATTGTTCCATGACATATAGCTAGGACCATGAAAGTTTCTAGGCATGTTTTGGTTCCAATTATTTTGATAAGTATGTTGTGGATTAACTATACTCTTTGGAAAGGGGTGTTTGGGAAAACTCATTTGAGGTCTCTGTTGATCCGTTTTAACTCTATATTCATTTCTAGCTTGTCCTCTTCCTAAAGATACTGCTGGTTTATGTTTATTATTGGTTATACTACTGTTAGGTTTCTTAGTAACTTTAGCAAATTCGGAACGGTCGACTTTGTGAACCTTCTGTTCAACTTGAGTACCCGCGGATCCTTTGGATACACTTGGCGGATCCAAATTTTTGGATCCGTCGGATCCGTGAGTGTCCAACTTGGTTGAATCAGTTTTATTCACAGTCTGTTCCTTATACTCACTTAAAGTTCCTAGTTTCATAAAGCCTAGTCCTATTTTATCATGAGGTAGCTTTTGCATTTTCATTATTTCATCTGCACAACTTATGTTTTTATCAAACCTTTTAAACTTTGAATTTTGTTTGATCAAATCTTCCTGTGTGGTTCTTAAGGTTTCTAATTCAAGTTTTAGTTCTTGACAAGACACACACGTTTCTTTACTATCTTTACCTTTTTCAATTTGTATTGCTTTTTCTTTAAGCCAAAATACTTCATTTTCTAAAAGTGTTGTCTTAGTTTTCAAAAACTTGTTTTTGTTTATGATTTTTAAAGTAACGTCACACAGTTTGTTATATTCTACTTCTAATGTTTCGTCATTTATAAAGGAGCATGAATCAGAATGTACCTCTTCTGTGTCATTAGCCATAAGTGCCATTTCGTTGTTCTTAGGCTCATCATCATCATCTCCTTCACTATCGCTCCAAGCTCCGCTAACGAAGGCTCTTTGAGACTTGGTCTTTGGAGGCTTTGGACATTCTCCTATTAAGTGACTGGAGTCACCACACCTATAGCATTTCCTATCAACCTTACCTTTCTTATCTTCATGATCTTTCCGAGAGGATTTCTTTTCATCACGAGGTGGTTTCACAAACTTTCCTCGTCTCCTGAAGAATTTCTTGAAATCCCTCACGGCCATTGCGTACTCTTCATCATCACTGTTAGAACAAGACTCATCATCACTTGACTCGACTTTGGCTTTCAAGGCAATAGACTTGATCTTCTCCTTTTTGCCTTTGACAATTTCCGAGTCTTTTTCCATAATCATTTCGTGAACTTTTAGGTTTCCTATGAGCTCATCTAGTGTCATGCTTGAGAGATCTTTAGATTCTTCAATAGCTGTCACCTTTGCTCTCCATTTCGGATGGAGTGCTCTTAGAAATTTCCTGACAAAATTCTTACTAGAAAAAGATTCATCAAGTGCTTTAAGTGATGTAATAATAGTATTGAACTTAGCAAACGCACTATCAATGGTCTCATCTTCAGAGATAACAAATTGTTCGTATTGTTGGACAAGAGATCAATTTTGTTATCTTTTACTTGTGAGTTCCCTTGATGTGTGATAATAAGAGATTGCCAAATATCCTTAGCCGTTTTACACATAAAGACTCTTTCATATTCTTTCTTAGGTAAGGCATTATAAAGCATCATTTTGGCTTCATTATTTTTGGCAATTAGTTTCTTTTGCTCATCACTGTGACGAGTAAGAGAAACTCCTTCATCCCGACCACCCGAAATATTATTACTAATAGGTTTGTAATCACCATCAACTATAATATACCATAGATCTATGTCCTTTGACTTTACATAAGTCTCAAAGCGATTTTTCCAATAAATAAAACAATTTGGTTCAAATAGAGGTGGTCTCTGCATAGATTGCCCTTCTTTAAAGTTTTCAAAATCCATGGATCGTTTTAAGTTTTAAAATACAATATATTTTAAAGATCTTAAGTAACGTAGCTCTTGATGCCAATTGTGGAAAACTAGAAGGGGGGTTGAATAGTTTTTACCGTTTTAAAGATTTCTTTGCTTTGTTACTATATGTTAATTTCAAAGGAAACAATCACAAATAAATAATCACACAATATAAACAAAAGATAAAGAGAGGAAAGATCAAACCACACGACACTGTTGTTTATAGTGGTTCGGCTACAAGGACTCTCTTCCTTGCCCTACTCCACTCCCCGAGTTTCCTACTCGAGAGTTTATCTTTCACTAAGAAACAAACTCCTTTCCTAGGCGGAGAAAACCTTTACACGTCGCTTACTTCCTTTTCCGGTACTAAGCTAAACACCGGGTTCTTTTCACAAGGTAGAACCAACCTGACGTCGCCTACTTACTTTACCGACACTAAGCTAGATGTCGAGTTCTTTACACGGGTACAACTACTCCCTACACTCCTTGTGCTTTAAGGACTAAAGCACTAACCACACTCACTGATTACAAATGATAGATATGATGTGTGAAACAAACTACAATATCACACAGTAATGCAACTAAAGGATTACGGTTCTGTAGATCCTTGAATGCTTGATCTCCTTTCTACAAAATGAAAGATCAAAGTGAAATGCAACTATGAATGATGTTAGTAAGATATGTACTGAATGAATATGTGTGTTAAAGCTATATGAGTGATGAGAGAGCCAAATGATCAGCTTCCTATTTATAGGCAAGCTGATCTTCAGCTCACGGATCCCACGGATCCCTCACAAGGGATCCGTCCTTTATGTAATTTGGATCCGTGGGACATGACAGCTAAGGTATAGTTGTCTCTTACCATATCTTAGTTGTATCTTACCAAATCATCCAAGATCTTCAAATGTCAACTATGTATCTTGCAAATCTAACCAAGATATATCAAAGATCTTCTATGTGATGCATGCAATGATGTCATGGAATGGTTCTAGAATTAAAGTTTCCTTTTAAGGAAACAAGTTACTAAACTTGTAATTCTTAGTTAATATGTGAAGTGTAAAATGTGTACTTAAGAGACTTAAGCTAGTATTTATTATTTGCTAAAAGATATTCCTTATATTTGTCATTAACAAAACTAATGAAAGATTAAAGAATATAAATAACGTTTTTGAGACGCTATTTGTATTAACAGTGTTTTTGGGGTTCTGTATCATAAAAATGTTATAGATTAAAAGATGACGTGACAGACGAATAACCTTCGATAACCCGCACTGCACCTAACACTTTTTTTTAATTTTATGATATAATTTTTTACTCCTCTACCATACATTTTGGAAAATGTTATGTTAGTTCAACTTATGAGGTTATAATGATAGAAGCACTAAAAACTCAGGAGAAGGTTAAATATTGTTTTTATCCTACGACATGTTGTTTATAGTGGTTGCGGCAAAGGACTGCTGCTTGTCATGCCACTCCCCACGTTATGCCGCCTTATGTCAGTCTTTTTGTAACTCGATATATATAAATATTATTAAAATATTAATATTTTCATTTTTGCTGTCTATGCCAGCTTTTAAAACGGGTTCGTTGCACAAGGTAGGGTGTCACTGCACGCCGCTCCTACCTTACTTATAACCCGAAATAAATAGATTTTCTGATATTTCTTTTTTACACCGTATTTACAATAATCCCAACACTTTGAATGCTTAAAATAAGAGCAATAACCGAAAGAAAGTTGATTAGCAATTAATGATGAGATAAATTGTGAATCAAAAATTACAATTTAGGCACAATAATGAACTAAGATTACGGTCATTGTAGTTTGAATGGCCTATGAAAATTTCTAACAAAATGAAAGATTAAAGTTAAATTGCAATACATAATGTTTAGGTTACAGATTAAAGTATGAACAATGTTTTAAAACTAATATGATGATAATCCAAATTGACACTTCTGATAAAAGGTCAAGTGCTCATGCAAGCATATTAAAATTACAAGGCAAGTATTTATGTCATTACCTGTGCAATATGACCAAGGCTAAAGGATAATGTCCCCTAAAAAACGACGTTAGCTTATTAGCAAATCTTTCCGAGATCTATTCAAATCAATTTATATCCTTGCCAAGAAGCTAATATTAGATATAGCCCCAATAGATTAAGTTTATGGCAGCATCCAATGATGATTCATAATTTGCAGACATTTGTTTCACCTTTAAAAAGGAAACCAAACGGACCTATAAACATTTTAATTTCGATTTTAAAATTGATGGTTAAAAAAAATTGATATTCTAAAAAGATTAATTGTTTTATTATTTGCTAAAAATATTCCTTTTATTTTGTCATTAACCAAAAAACGAGTGAAGAATAAAGATATAAAATTTTGAAGTAATATTTGATATTTAAACAATCTATAAGTTTTTGATGACAAAACAGAAAGTATATTTTGGATAAGAATTTACAGATCTTAAAAATGTTAATTAAGTTTTTAATTTAAAGACATTTTTGTTGCAAAATTAAGTCTGTCAAGAACAAAGGCTTGATTGCCAAAACATAATCCTTTCTTGCATTGATTTGATCGAAACAAAATATAACTAAGCGTCGAAATCAACAATTTGAAACTAAAACTGACCTTTTGCATGTTCATACCCTAATGGTTAATCATAGAAAGTATGTTGAATTTGACATACCAATGGAATACTGTATTGTGATATCTTATGATATGTCCCCCTCTTGATGTATATCCTCACACTATATACTTCAGTACCAACGTTTAAAAACTATTGTAAAGTTACTATTATGTTAATAACTTAAGTGATTTAAGTAACAAGTACATATTCCATTAAAGAATTAAACTTGTAATCAATTTCCTAAAACAATGCCAATTCCAATAGCCTTGTTGTGTATAAAGTAAAATAGTTCGTGGTTCCCTTGTAAATATATTGTCCGTAAGGTAAAATACAAATGATATAAAATATATGCAATTATAAGAATGTATAGTATACACAATGATAATGATAAATAATGAATTGTTGATACACTCCATAGCAAAGAATATTCACACTTCAAATCTTAAAGCAAAACTAGTGACAAAACCCTTCACAATAAGCTTTGATATGCATATACATTCACAAAAATAAATTTAAATATGCATACCTAAACAAATCATCCTAGTAGGTTTTAACATAACAGTTTATGAGGGGATAGAATTTGGCGTTTTTAACTTCAATGAACATTTTTAAATTGAACTTACTCATTTTTGAAAATCAGGCCTATGAATGTTGGTCTTTGGGCCACGATGGGCCGATGCTACAAACACAGAGCGAAGCAGATTTTTGACAGTAAGTTTGGAAGGAAATGCTTCCAGTTTTCTTTCATTTCTGGTGTTACTAATGTTTGGAGACGACTTTTGATTTGATGGTTTTGTTGTTGATTTTGTGAGGAAGAGTCATAAGGAATTTTGAATTCCATTGCTTCATAAGCAATGGTATACGAGGGTTAGATGAAGACGAATTCTTGATTCTCACTATTTCTTCTTGGTGTTTGTAGCAACATACCACATTGCTCGTCATAACTAGTATCATTTGGGTTTGATAGAGTTGTTTTTAGGTTATGATATGGCATATTGGTTATATAAAATGGCAATGATTCTGGAATAAAACGGTATGATAAAGAGGTTTTTACTTCAAAGGTCATGGGTGGAAGATTGGGTAATTTTGGTGAAAGTTCTTCTAAGTCATCAAGATGTGGTGATGTAGGAGGAGTCCTAAATAATTCCAAAGGTTGGAGTTTGGGTGATTTTGGTGGTGATGGTGATCTAACAGGCTGTGATGGAGCCGGTGGTGGAGTAGAGGCTATTGGAGTAATGGTTGGTGGTGGTGTTTGTATAACAACATGTGATGGTGTTGGGGTGGAGAGTGTAAGGAAATTTTCACTAGCAATGGGTGATGTATATTGAGAGGAGAATTTTCCTCAGATGAGGAGTTTGCTAAGTTGATAAAACAACAGGGTTTAACACTAATGCGTGCTGTTCTTCTTGAAGTTCTAGATGTGGAAGAGTTGTGTGACTTGGTCATGGTGAAGTATGATATCTAAGATGTACAGGAGAGGAAATGGTTGTTGTGTGAAGGGATGATCCTAAAGTGCTAATTTATAGACAGAAGGTTTGTGAGTCTGTGTGTTTGGATTTGATGTGAATCCAATAGAGAATGTTGGTTACTAATGATTTGGAACAAACATTTGTGCAGGTCATATCAAGGAAGTCAATCCATTGAGCTTTGGTTGAGTAATATGTTGTGGATTTGCAGTTATTACAAGAAGATAGTGGAAAGCATGATGATTTGATATTTCCACGGATTTGACGGATCCCTAAAAAGGGTTCCTTCTTTGTATAAGTTTGGTAAACTCACACCTATATTTCAAAATTTTAAATTTTGGTGGGAAATTTTGTTCCTAAGTTTCTAAGAATTCCCTAATGATTCTAAGATGAATTATGATTAGTGAAAGAATCCTAAATGATACTAAACACTTAAGATTTTAAGAATCGGGATAAGTCGAAAAAGTTTTGTAATTTTACTGGGAAACCTGCGGATCCAAATGGTTGCAAATGCGGAACCCTATTTTGGAATCCGCCAAATCCGCAGGATGGCGGTTGGCGGATCCAACGATAAGCCTTGGCGGAGCCCTGTTTTGGGATCCGCCGGATCCGTATGTCTAAAACTTAAAAACTAAACAGAACATATGTCATATTTTTCGTTTTTTGACGAAAACCCGAAAATTCACCAAGACCTTACTTAACATCTAATATGTATAGCAAAACAACTAAATATGATAACATTAACACATGATTGCACATAGTTTAATCAGTACTTAGAAACTTACCGTTTTAGGTGTTATGCCAAACACTGGCTATAACCCGGAAAATTGATAACCATGATGATTATCCACCTGCAAGTGTTAGTTATTACACATACACAACAAGTATTGTCAGATAAATTCTAGACACATAGAAGTTTAACAACACAATATCCAACATTGTTTAAAACCAAACACTCCATCAACTCAGCTTCTTCTTCAACTTCTTCATCCCCTTGTGTAATTTCATCATCCAACGACCCAGATTCTTCACCATTCCTTTGATGTTTCGATACTCAGCGGATTCATGTTGAATTGGAGGAAGATGGCTCAAGTACTCGGGTGGAGGAATCCTAGAATTTGGCATACCATCATCTTCACTCATAGAAGATGATGAGGATGATGTTGGAACACGAGGACGTTTGCCCTTATCAACACTAACCCTAAAATCACTCAAAGGAACGAAGGTGTGTTCAATTTCATTGTAATCCGGAACAAAGCCTAGATGGTTTGGACGAGCGGGTGCAAAGGCTCTATAAAGTCGGGTTAAGAGCATACCATAAGGCATTGCAATCTTGCTTTGAACGGAATGTCACACATTCTTTTGGCAACATAATAAGCAAGATTGAAGGGTTGACGAGTAGAGATGTTGTACATCATGTGGCATAAACAAGCATTGATATGATCACGGTTTCCTATGGTGCACATCACATTTGCCCTTAATACATCCTCCATCTTCTTGAATTCGGGTCTTAGTTCATTAAGTTCCATTGCAAATGGATCTCTAGCAACTTCACGACCACGATACATTCTTGTGGGGTTGTTCTTAGGAATGAAGAGATGTTCCCTAATCACTTCTTTTGATTAGAGAGGAGTGGCATATGGTGCCGTCCTATCGAGATTGGAGTCTAAGATTGTTAAGGACCATTTGTCCGAGTAAATACATGTTCCTTGACTTGGAATTCCTAAGACCTCACCAAATTGATCAAGAGGGATGTTGACAAGATTTCCATTTAGAGTAAAATGAAGACTTAAGTAACCTTCATCACTCGAGCTAAGACCTACACTAGCATAGAACTCAAGTATGAACCTAGGAATGATTGGTTCATCTATGTCTAAAAGAGAATCAAATCGAATTGCGGCTAATTGTTCCCTAAGTTGAGTTCCTTCATAGAATGATGAATCTACGGCTCTACCCTCATGGACATACTTTTTCTCTAAGGCTTTGAAAATTTCGATTTGGGCATCGGTTAGACCTTTGGTTTTGTGGACTTTGGTAAGTAGTTAACGGTTTTCTTGTGATCGTAGTTGGTTGCGGGAGGCATGATTTTCCTAAGTACAAAAAGTTACATAGTTTTAGTTAAAATGATCAAAGGAAGTGTAAAATTCCTAGTGTGTGCCTACATGGGGACAATGTGGAGGTGCGGTTATCTCGACTCTTTTGATGCAAGAAAAATTAGTTTATGCAAATTTTGTTTACAAATGAGAGATAACCCAAACGCTCCTATTTCAATGTAGCTACGGTTGAATGTACCCGAAAATACATATTAGTTATGTATTCCCTTTAGCATTCAAGAGACATTATGCAAGTGAAGTCTAAAAGATAACGTTTTTGCATTTGTATGAACAATGTAAGAAAAAATCATTTTACCTAGTCGTTAGAAGATTTTAGTGAAAAATTTTCATGGGGTTTTTGTTAAATTAAGACAATGTGCTATGAGATGCAATTCCTAACTAAGAAAAACATGTTTATAAGTATAATGCAATAAATATGCTTCATGATTTTTCAAGAATTATGCATATACCCCAAGTTTTGGTTTTGTGCATGAAATGGAAATCCTAGACGCAGATCAGGAGTATAAATATGATAAGAATACTTACAGTGATGTTAGAAGCACAAATTTGTGGAAGAAAATGGTCTAAAATGTGATGGAGATTAAGTGTGTGTCGAGTATGGTAAGGTGATATGTTTTGGAGTGAGGAATGAATAGTAGCTGTTCTTGTTTATTTAATAATATACTGAACATATCATGCGACGGATCCGGCGGATCCCAAACAAAGGATCCGTCTTTGTTGTCGATTGGATCCGCGGATCAGATCACATGTTTTGGTTTGGTGTCGTGTGTGGCTAAACTAAAGTTTACACTAATGTTTCTCCTAATCACTAGGTTCCATTAGTCCTAATCCAAGTCTAAGATAATTGAAAGGTTCTCGTTTAAGTGGTTTAGTGAGAATATCGGCAATGTTGTCCTCTGAGGAAACTTTCTCAATTGAGATGATTCCCTTCTGTACATTGTCGCGAAGGAAGTGATGGCGTATTTCAATATGTTTAGTTCTAGCGTGTTGGACTGGATTTTTGCTTAGATCGATAGCACCTTTGTTGTCGCAAAGAATGGGAATGTTGTTGAGTTCAATTCCATAGTCGACGAGAGCTTGTTTCATCCACAGTGCTTGTTGACACGCCTTTCCTGCAGACACATATTCTGCCTCTGTTGTTGAGATTGCGAGGGCAGTTTGTTTCTTAGCGAACCATGATGTTAGACAATATCCTACAAAAGTACAAATACCGCTAGTACTTTTCCTATCAACATAATCACCTGCGTGATCTGAGTCAATATACACTATGGTTTCTACACCCGTTCCTTTGGGATACCATAATCCTAAGTGTGTAGTACCTTTAATATACCTAAAGATTCTTTTAACAGCTTCAAGATGGGAAGTTTTTGGATCTTCTTGAAAACGTGCACATAGACAAACACTAAACATAATGTCAGGCCTACTAGCCGTAAGATAGAGTAAACTACCAATCATTCCTCTATATTTAGTGCTATCTACGGATTCATTTTCTTCATCCTTAGTAAGTTTGGTTTCGGAGGACATGGGTGTTCTCATGGGTTTTGAGTCTTCAAGACCAAACTTCTTAAGCATATCTTTGATATACTTTGATTGGTTGAAGAATATCCCATCTTCTAATTGTTTAATTTGGAGACCTAAGAAAAAGTTTAGTTCGCCCATCATACTCATTTCAAACTCGTCATGCATGATTTTTGAGAAATCGTCGCATAACTCTTGACAACTTGAACCGAATATAATGTCATCCACATATATTTGGACTATAATAATATGTGATCCCTTTTTCTTGGTGAAGAGAGTATTGTCTACTAGGCCCATGGTATACTTATGGTCAACTAGGAAAGTCTTAAGTCGATCATACCAAGCCTTTGGTGCTTGCTTAAGTCCGTATAAAGCTTTCTTAAGTTTAAAAACATAATTTGGTTTTTCAAAGTCGGCAAAGCCGGGAGGTTGTGCAACATATACTTCTTCATTAATAAGACCATTTAAGAAAGCACTTTTGACATCCATTTGAAATAACTTAAAATCATGTGCACATGCATATGCAAGTAATATCCTAATAGACTCAAGTCTAGCTACTGGTGCAAAGGTTTCATCGTAATCTATACCTTCTTGTTGATTGTAACCTTGAGCTACTAGCCTAGCTTTATTTCTAGATATAATACCCTTTTCATCCATTTTATTTCTAAAGACCCATTTGGTGCCTATTATGGTTTGGTTTTTAGGTGGAGGTACCAAAGTCCAAACATCATTTCTAATAAATTGATTAAGTTCTTCTTGCATAGCAATTACCCAAGATTCATCTTTTATTGCCTCGTCTATATTTTTAGGTTCAATGGTTGAAATAAAGCAAAAATAATTACTTTTATTTTGAGCTTTGGATCTTAATGTTCTTTCATTAAGTTTTCCTATGACGTTTTCTAATGGATGACTTTTAGTTTCTTTAATATTGACTATTTCTCCTTTTACGGGTTCATTGTCATTTTCAATGTTTTCTATATCATTAACCATTTGACTTTCAACTAAGTCATCATCTACCAAAGGTGATGTCTTAGAGGGAGGTGGACTTTCGTTGAATGTTACGTTCAACGATTCCTCGACTCTTGATGTTTCCTTGTTTAATACAATGTATGCTTTACTGTTTTGCGAGTACCCAAGGAATACACCTTCATACGACTTTGGGTCGAACTTAGTGAGATAGTCCTTTGTGTTTAAAATGAAGCACTTGCTTCCAAAAACTCTAAAATATCCTAATGTAGGCTTTTTGCCTCGATAAATTTCATAAGGAGTTTTATTTAAAAATTGTCTAATTAAAACTCTATTTAGGATATATGTAGAAGTATCTACAGCGTGACACCAAAACTTTTGTGGTATGTTTTGTTCATTTAACATAGTTCTACTCATTTCTTGAATTGTTCTATTTTTACGTTCTACTACACCATTAGATTGAGGTGTACGAGGAGCCGAGAAATTATGAGTTATTCCATTATTATCACAAAAATTTCCAAATTGAATTTCATTGTCAAATTCTCGACCATGGTCAGTTCTAATAGATACTATATTACTTCCTATTTGATTTTGAATTTTCTTGCTTAGAATTTCAAATTTGTCGAATGCCTCATTTTTTAGTTTTCAAAAACCTTGTCCATGTATATCTAGAGTAATCATCTACTATAACTAAAGTGTAAAAATTTCCTCCATAACTTTGTATAGTCGACGGGCCAAACAAATCCATATGTAATAATTCTAGGCATCTAGATGTAGATACCATGTTTTTAGCCTTATGGCTACTATGTACTTGTTTTCCAATTTTGCAAGCATCACAAAAGTGTTGGTCATATTTCAACTTGGGTAGGTTCCTAACGAGTTCTTTGGATGACAAAGATTGAATAAGCCTCATATTAGCATGACCTAAGCGTCGATGCCATAGAGTTGAGTTTTCGTCCAAGGAGGTAAGACATAACTTATCTTTAGGTGTTTTATCTAATTTCATAACATAGACATTATTCTTTAAAACACCTTTTCCTACGGTTATGCCATCTTTAAGTATTTTACTTCCATTTTCACTGAAAAGGACGTTATACTTTTTGCGGCATAATTGACTTATACTAAGTAAATTAAAACCTAAATTATCTACATGAGCAACATCATCAATAGATAGAGAGTCATGAGAGATTGTACCTTTTCCGATGATTTTACTTTTAAGCTTGCTACCGAATGTGACATTACCTCCGTCATATACTTGGTAGGTTGAGAAAAGATTTTTGTTTCCCGTCATGTGTCTTGAGCACCCACTATCTTTGATCCACTCATCAGGTTCAAGATCAACTTTCAAGCATACCTAAGTTCATAAAAGACTCAAGCATTTGGTCCCCAATATCTCATGGGTCCGTTTGGGTTAAACATGACATTATCATGGTTTATGTATGTAAATGGTGGACCATTGTTCCATGACATATAGCTAGGACCATGAAAGTTTCTAGGCATGTTTTGGTTCCAATTATTTTGATAAGTATGTTGTGGATTAACTATACTCTTTGGAAAGGGGTGTTTGGGAAAACTCATTTGAGGTCTCTGTTGATCCGTTTTAACTCTATATTCATTTCTAGCTTGTCCTCTTCCTAAAGATACTGCTGGTTTATGTTTATTATTGGTTATACTACTGTTAGGTTTCTTAGTAACTTTAGCAAATTCGGAACGGTCGACTTTGTGAACCTTCTGTTCAACTTGAGTACCCGCGGATCCTTTGGATACACTTGGCGGATCCAAATTTTTGGATCCGTCGGATCCGTGAGTGTCCAACTTGGTTGAATCAGTTTTATTCACAGTCTGTTCCTTATACTCACTTAAAGTTCCTAGTTTCATAAAGCCTAGTCCTATTTTATCATGAGGTAGCTTTTGCATTTTCATTATTTCATCTGCACAACTTATGTTTTTATCAAACCTTTTAAACTTTGAATTTTGTTTGATCAAATCTTCCTGTGTGGTTCTTAAGGTTTCTAATTCAAGTTTTAGTTCTTGACAAGACACACACGTTTCTTTACTATCTTTACCTTTTTCAATTTGTATTGCTTTTTCTTTAAGCCAAAATACTTCATTTTCTAAAAGTGTTGTCTTAGTTTTCAAAAACTTGTTTTTGTTTATGATTTTTAAAGTAACGTCACACAGTTTGTTATATTCTACTTCTAATGTTTCGTCATTTATAAAGGAGCATGAATCAGAATGTACCTCTTCTGTGTCATTAGCCATAAGTGCCATTTCGTTGTTCTTAGGCTCATCATCATCATCTCCTTCACTATCGCTCCAAGCTCCGCTAACGAAGGCTCTTTGAGACTTGGTCTTTGGAGGCTTTGGACATTCTCCTATTAAGTGACTGGAGTCACCACACCTATAGCATTTCCTATCAACCTTACCTTTCTTATCTTCATGATCTTTCCGAGAGGATTTCTTTTCATCACGAGGTGGTTTCACAAACTTTCCTCGTCTCCTGAAGAATTTCTTGAAATCCCTCACGGCCATTGCATACTCTTCATCATCACTGTTAGAACAAGACTCATCATCACTTGACTCGACTTTGGCTTTCAAGGCAATAGACTTGATCTTCTCCTTTTTGCCTTTGACAATTTCCGAGTCTTTTTCCATAATCATTTCGTGAACTTTTAGGTTTCCTATGAGCTCATCTAGTGTCATGCTTGAGAGATCTTTAGATTCTTCAATAGCTGTCACCTTTGCTCTCCATTTCGGATGGAGTGCTCTTAGAAATTTCCTGACAAAATTCTTACTAGAAAAAGATTCATCAAGTGCTTTAAGTGATGTAATAATAGTATTGAACTTAGCAAACGCACTATCAATGGTCTCATCTTCAGAGATAACAAATTGTTCGTATTGTTGGACAAGAAGATCAATTTTGTTATCTTTTACTTGTGAGTTCCCTTGATGTGTGATAATAAGAGATTGCCAAATATCCTTAGCCGTTTTACACATAAAGACTCTTTCATATTCTTTCTTAGGTAAGGCATTATAAAGCATCATTTTGGCTTCATTATTTTTGGCAATTAGTTTCTTTTGCTCATCACTGTGACGAGTAAGAGAGACTCCTTCATCCCGACCACCCGAAATATTATTACTAATAGGTTTGTAATCACCATCAACTATAATATACCATAGATCTATGTCCTTTGACTTTACATAAGTCTCAAAGCGATTTTTCCAATAAATAAAACAATTTGGTTCAAATAGAGGTGGTCTCTGCATAGATTGCCCTTCTTTAAAGTTTTCAAAATCCATGGATCGTTTTAAGTTTTAAAATACAATATATTTTAAAGATCTTAAGTAACGTAGCTCTTGATGCCAATTGTGGAAAACTAGAAGGGGGGTTGAATAGTTTTTACCGTTTTAAAGATTTCTTTGCTTTGTTACTATATGTTAATTTCAAAGGAAACAATCACAAATAAATAATCACACAATATAAACAAAAGATAAAGAGAGGAAAGATCAAACCACACGACACTGTTGTTTATAGTGGTTCGGCTACAAGGACTCTCTTCCTTGCCCTACTCCACTCCCCGAGTTTCCTACTCGAGAGTTTATCTTTCACTAAGAAACAAACTCCTTTTCTAGGCGGAGAAAACCTTTACACGTCGCTTACTTCCTTTTCCGGTACTAAGCTAAACACCGGGTTCTTTTCACAAGGTAGAACCAACCTGACGTCGCCTACTTACTTTACCGACACTAAGCTAGATGTCGAGTTCTTTACACGGGTACAACTACTCCCTACACTCCTTGTGCTTTAAGGACTAAAGCACTAACCACACTCACTGATTACAAATGATAGATATGATGTGTGAAACAAACTACAATATCACACAGTAATGCAACTAAAGGATTACGGTTCTGTAGATCCTTGAATGCTTGATCTCCTTTCTACAAAATGAAAGATCAAAGTGAAATGCAACTATGAATGATGTTAGTAAGATATGTACTGAATGAATATGTGTGTTAAAGCTATATGAGTGATGAGAGAGCCAAATGATCAGCTTCCTATTTATAGGCAAGCTGATCTTCAGCTCACGGATCCCACGGATCCCTCACAAGGGATCCGTCCTTTATGTAATTTGGATCCGTGGGACATGACAGCTAAGGTATAGTTGTCTCTTACCATATCTTAGTTGTATCTTACCAAATCATCCAAGATCTTCAAATGTCAACTATGTATCTTGCAAATCTAACCAAGATATATCAAAGATCTTCTATGTGATGCATGCAATGATGTCATGGAATGGTTCTAGAATTAAAGTTTCCTTTTAAGGAAACAAGTTACTAAACTTGTAATTCTTAGTTAATATGTGAAGTGTAAAATGTGTACTTAAGAGACTTAAGCTAGTATTTATTATTTGCTAAAAGATATTCCTTATATTTGTCATTAACAAAACTAATGAAAGATTAAAGAATATAAATAACGTTTTTGAGACGCTATTTGTATTAATGATGGTGTTTTTTGGGTTCTGTATCATAAAAATGTTATAGATTAAAAGATGACGTGACAGACGAATAACCTTCGATAACCCGCACTGCACCTAACATTTTTTTAATTTTATGATATAATTTTTTACTCCTCTAGCATACATTTTGGAAAATGTTATGTTAGTTCAACTTATGAGGTTATAATGATAGAAGCACTAAAAACTCAGGAGAAGGTTAAATATTGTTTTTATTTGGACGAAGAGAAGTTTAAAATTGCATGGTTCTAAAAGGCGCGCAAAGGCCTGGCAAAAGCGTGAGGCTTGGTCATGCCGCTACTCCACGCCTTATGCCGCCTTATGTCACGTCTTTTTGTAAACTCGATATATATGAAATATGATATAAATATATAAATATTTTCATATTTTGTGCTGTCTTATGCCACGGAAAAGTTTCGCCTTGGCAGCTAAGGCGTGAGGCTTAGTCATGCCGCCACGCCATGCCTCACGTTATTTATAACCTCGTAAAATAGTGATGACTTTCTACTTGTTATCATTTCTTGTTTAGTTAGCACTCCTCTATCTCATATATAATAAGTGTTCACAACACTATTTTGAAATGTCTTAAAATAAGTGTTCATTTTGTATTTCAACCGAAGAGAAGAGAGTTTAGATGGTGATGCTATTATTTAAATGATGGAGAGTAAAATTAGTGAGATTTTCTAAAACTTTATGCATTTTGTAGGCAGACAAATTATACGACGGATATAGCATTACTTTGGTACCATTGGTATATGTTTCGACAGGCCATATGAGAAATTTGGGCTAACAATATTATTGTGAACCGTTGGTATTTAAATTTAACATTTGACTAATTTACATATCTATTTCAGGCTTTTAGCTGTTGACTTAGATCTAATGGGCTTTATCAACCAAATGTTTATAAAACCATAATATGAAAGATATATCCAAATTGACCAACTTCTTGATAAAAGAGTCAAAGTTCTCATGCAAAGCATATTAAAATTAATCCAAGGCAAGTATTTATTCATTACCATATTGATGCAATTATGCAACCAAGGCTAAAGACTAATGCCCCCTGAAAAACAAAAACGACGGTAGCAAACTTATAGAGCAAACAGCCCTCTTGGCCTGGATTAATCTTAGTTCACGCGATCAATGGTTATCTACTCGTTGCCAAGAGAGCGAATTATTTTAGAGTAATAGCCCCAATCAGAATGTGAAGGTGTTATGGCAGCCTCCCCAAATGGATGATCCTTCACATAATTTGGCACATCATTTGCTTCTGCAAGCCCATTCAAGAAAGCTCGTAACTCACCATCCGGACCTGATAAACAGTTTTTTACATTTCGATTTATATATATGATGAGATTTGAACCAAAAACCATTTGAATCATTGGGCTAGAAGTTAATTTTTTTATACATTTACCTAGAAAATCATCTTCCTTGTTATCAGGATCATAATTCCCAGGAAAAATCGACGTGTTTGGCCGCAAGAATACAAGATTCAAAATTTTGAATGTGAATATTTGTATATTTACAACTAAATAACATATAGGAGTATTTTATGATGCACAAAACATGAAAGTATAAAATTATACTGGATTAAGAAGGGCTTTCACAGGATCTGTGATCAACAATGTGTTAGATGACGAGTATTCTACATCACGCCATTTTTTCTGCCACACATACTTAAGTTCTTTCAAGAACAAAGGCTTATATTTGTTCTCCAAACACATGAATCCCGTTTCTGTGCATTGATCTTGATCCTGACAACCAAAATATAACACATGAACTTCGAAAATCCAACAAATTAAAAACAAAACTAGACAACTTTATGCACGTTGCACACCCAATTATATGTTTATAATGAAAGTTAGTTTAAATTTTTGACTTACCCAAGTGAACAATAGCTTGCTTCTGTGTTCTCTCATGATATTGATCAGAACTCCATCTATGTTATGCCTAACACAAACATATATACTTCAGCACAATATTTTAATAAACATTCATTGTAAATTACTCCCATTATTTACTTTTTTTGTAACTTAAGGTGATAAGTTAAACAAGTCACATAGTTGGCCCTTTAAATGACATATTTAACTTATTACATCAAAATTCACGTGAGAAAAAATTGTCAAAATCCAATAGCCTTGTTGTGTATAAAGTAAAATATGTTGCGTGCAAGACACTTCCCATATGTAAAATAGTATGGTGTCCAAGCTAAAGGAAAAATATGATAACAGAAAAATATATATTCGTCAATTTACCCTTAAGCCCTTAATTAAGGCATACACAAATTATAGTTGAGTAAATTGAAAGAATGTGATACTAACTCCATAGCAGAAGACCATATTCCCACTTCAAATCTTTCAAAGCAAAACTTCAAAAACCCTTCACAATAAGGCCTCTTGTAAACTGCATATACATATCCACAAGTTAAAGAACATATTAGGATGATATGCAGTAACCAAATCAAAAGGTAACAATCCTGTGTTTTTAACAATAACAGTCGCACACATATATGTCCCTTATGGGACTAACAACATATGGTTGGAGTGTTGTCTTAGGCACTTTTGGCCAAATGTTGCAACTCCTATTTTTTCTTTTTTTTTTACTTACTCATAAAATTTCCGCTAGCAAAATCAGGGCAGCTTTTCTTCGGAATGGTGTTTGGACGGCGACGATAGGCTCGATGAACCACAAATCCACCAAGAGGAAGCACAAGGAGTTTCTTTTTCGGACCAAGGCTAAGTTTGTACAAGGAAATGCCTAAATCGGTTCCTGTTTCCTTTTCATCTTCATGGTCGTCCTTATCAATACATGTCTCTTTGGAAGCAACGACATTCTTGATTCCTGCTTCATTTTCAGGATCTTGTTCATTTTTGTGAGCGCCATCAGAAGCTACAACGACATTCTTGATTCCTGCTTCTTTATCAGCAACTTTTTCGTTGTTACGAGTCTCATCAGAAGCAACAACGACATTCTTGATTCCATCTTGTTTTTCACTTCTATGAGTGTCATCTGTAGCAACAACCACATTCATGTTCTTGATATCCTTAGTATCCATTTGGGTTTGGAGAGTATGTTTCTATAGGAATATGGCCATATGGGATATATGAGTATATGACTTATATATAACAATGGCAACTGACTTTTGGGATATAAAATAACGATATGCATGCAAATGAAAGGTTTTTTCAATCATTGAGGGGTTTTTAATTATTTAATGTTGAGCCTTTAGTTAATGATGATCACGGCCCATTGCATTCCCGATTTTACCATGGTTCTTTGAGACTGATTATGCAAGTGATTATATAATCTGTAATAAATATTTAACAATCTGCTTTGATATAGATTTTCCATCCATACAATGTGACAATGTAAAGTGTTTATCTATGTATCAGATTTTAAAAACATCATTCTGTCTGTATAAAAAGAGAGTTGCAAAAGACTATCGCTTACTCCTCACATGATATCCTGTGTGTCATATTTTTAAAATGTTCATTTTCGTCCTCAATTATCTCAACTATTTATTAAAAATTTGTAGGTCGTGTTTCTTGTGGCTCCATGTTATCAAAACGGGTAAATTTTGGTTTTAGTGTTATCAATCATTCAGTGTTCTACGATATTTGCTAACCTGAAAACATTTTTTCGTTATAAACACCATACCTGGTTTTCTTTGGTTTCTTGGTGCTCCAAGGGGTCTACAATATATTGTTTTGCGTAAATTACATGGATCATCAATGTGGTTTGCGTAAACTTGCACTTATGATGCTTTGAATTTTCTTTTGATATCAATAGTCCCTAACTCGGAAATTACTAATGATATCATCAAATAAATAAATGTTTTATATTTCGATATCTCTGAATTGTTGCTCGTTTTTTTTTTTTTTTTTGAATTTCGATATCTCTGAATTGTTGCTCGTTTATATTGCATATATATAAGTTTTGGCATGTTCGAGCTCCAACTCAACTGGCTTAGCCGCCGGTTCTTCGGTCAACATGCGAATTCAAGTGTTTTAATGATTCGAGAAGATTGAAGGGAAAAAAACGACAATGTAGAGTTGTCTATCTTTTACTATTTGCATCTATCTAATTTTTATATAAGGTTTGTTTAGATTTATAAAAGGGTTAATGTTTTAAAAAAGTATCATACTTGGCACCATTTTTTTTTTTTTGTAGCGAACAAACTTTTTTACTTTTATGGGTAATTTTTTTTTTTTCTTTCTTTTTTTTTTTATCTTTGATAGGTACTGATGACTAGTGATAACCATTTTACCCTTCCAAATTACATAATTAGTCTCTGTGGGTTAGCGAATATTGCATCTACTGTCCCTAAGGTAAATTACACAAATGGTCCCTTCAAAAAAAATCGGATTTTTTTTTCAGAAATTTTTTTCCCAATTTTTTTTCGAAATTCTTTTTCAAAAATTTTTTTTTCCGAAATTTTTTTTTCCAAATTTTTTTCGGAATTTTTTTTTCCAATTTTTCTTTTTCAAAATTATTTTTCAAATTCTTTATTCGGAATTTTTTTTGTCATAAAACTTTTTTCTGGTTTTTGTTTTCTGAAATATTTTTTTTAGAACTGTTTTTTCGTCACATGTGAAAACGTATAAAATCGGATGAAAACATATAAAAACGGATGAATAAAAGTGGACGAAAATGTATAAAAACGGATAAAAATGCATGAAAACCTAAGAAAACGAACGAAAACGTAAAAAAACGAACGAAAACGTATAAAAATGGACCAAAACGTAGTAAAACGGATGAAAACGTAAGAAAACGGGCGAAAACGTATAAAAACAGACGAAAACATATAAAAACTGATGCGAGGATTGCATCAACGCAAAAGGTTTTACTCCCTCCGTCTCATATTTATTGTCCATATTTCCTTTTATGGATGTCTCAAATTAATTGTCCACTTGCCATTTTTAGTAAGAAAAAGAGAATTTAGTAAGGAAATATTTTATTTGAGTGGTTGATAATTATAATGGTCCCACTTTTATTAAACTTTGTGATTCTTGTCTCCTGACAATAATTTTGAGACAGGGGGAGTACTTCTCAAGGGATCTTGAGAAGCTTGCAATCCTCCAGGCAGTGTACCTGATCGTTGTAGTGTAGTATAGGTAGGTCCGGGGGATTGATCGTTCTCTAGGGGAATAGTGTCGTTAGGTCAAGATGTATGACGAGATAGGTCTACAGGTGAGGGATGATTCTTTTTGTATTTTTATATTTTTTAGAAAGCAATTAAAATCTCGGTTTTGAAGGAGTGGGCGGAATTAGTTGTTAATCAACTAACCCAAAAACTAATTATAAAACTAAAATTAAACTAAAAACAAGAAAAAGTAAATTGATGAACTTCTTATGATAGGAAAAGCGTGTTTACTTAGATTTAATTACTCCCTAGTTATCTCCTATTGATTCGTTGAATTGTCACGTCCTTGTTTTAGTTGAAGCGTCGTATTCCTTATTATTGGTCGTGGGGAGGTGCCGAAGTCCCCAACTCTATGAATATTAGTCTCCCCTAAATCCCTTAACATCCATTAAGCTTTCTAGGATCTACAAGCCGCAATTCACGCAATAAATACAACGAACAAAACCAATAGTGCACTCTACGGTTGCGTTTTTAAGACGTTCAAGCTAGTTACATATAAGAGGTCAGCCAGTTTTCTTAACCTAACGCGATAACAATTAACTAAACAAGAGACAACAAATCAATATTCAATAACTAGGTTTCATTAGATCTAAGCAAACACAAACAAACTTAAGCTAACATGATAGATAGAAGAAAAGATAAACAATTAATCAAACAACACATAGACATATTGAATGATTAAACGAATAACTTATCTCCAATAAAGCGTAAGGTTCAAGGGTTGAAAAACCCAAACAAAGCTGCTGAAATTCGACTAGGGTTTATTCTCCAAAGATGTCACCCTTAACAATGAAAACATTCGAAAATATATATAGGAATACAACTCTGACGGCGTCAGCTTATAGCTTCTGACACCGTCAACTCGCCTTTAATTAGGATTTCGTCTGTGTAAATCGCCGCTCTGACGGCATCAGCAAGGGATTTGAGGTCGTCACTTGTAAAATTCTTCTGGGTCGTCTCTTGTAACCTTAAAACGTGACGCCCACTTCCATTTAACACCTGACAGCGTCAGGTTATAAAGTCTTCAAAATTCTCTGAGGCGTCACTTGTTAGCTTAACAATAGAAACCCATCTCGAATTTGTAAGGAACGGCGTCACGTTGTAGCATGTGACGCCGTCAGACACTGTTGTTTGACAGGTTTTTCACGACTTCGTCGTTTTCTTCACTTTTTCGTCCAAATTTGCTTCAAAAGTGCCAATTTTCAGAATTCAAGTCCCAAGTACCTAAAATACAAAAAGAAACGATTTGAGGCAATATTTGATCACATTTACTCGATTTTAGGCTTAAATGACCCCTTAAAAAGGTACCAAATAAATCCTTATCAAATATCCCTACACTTGGGATTTGCTTGTCCCCAAGCAAATGAGCTTTTATTCTAATCAATTTACAAGTTAGGGGTCATTTAACATTAATATAAAAGTAATTACAACATACAATCGTTCCACGTTAGTCAAAATAAGCACGGAAATTATATACTAGCACCTCACATAAAGTGTTTGGATTCTCACATCTCTCGGGTGTATAAAGTTATATCACATATGGAAAAGTTGAAACTGAAACACTCTCTACCTGTCATATCACATAGATTACCATAGGCTTAGGAACGGATCAAAAACCTCCACCACTTTGGCGTAAGCACCTAGGATAAACTATCAAATAGGTCTTTTAAAGGGTTGAAACGTCAGGTGTAAGGGTATGATAAACACGGTTTGTTGGATAAAGGGAATTTTACTGGTGGCAAGTCAATTATCTTGGTCAATTACATGTAAAATGAGGCGTTGCTAAGCCAAGACTTGACTCGACTCGCTAACTACCATCCAAAATAATACATCATTACAAAGGGATCTTGCAACCTCCCTACACTTGAACTTTTACATACTTTACACATAACTAACTAATGACCCGAATTAAGAAAATCAAAACACTTGGAGTACTTTAAACATTAATGCACATATGGGGGTAATAATCATTGACGTTCTTCCCCATTACTCCATAACAACTACTACTTTTACCCATGAGTCATAATCATCCAAAAACTGTATTTACAAGATATGACTCGAATTAGCAACCATGTAACCGATTAGACAATTAACAAAGGGGTTTAAACATATATGTTGTAACAATAATGCACTAAAGATGATTGCATACAAGGTAGGCTAAGGAGATTTGGGTGTACATTTGGGGGTGGATTTTAAACAATGTTCTTCATTAATATTTCGGAATCCACCAAAATATCACGAGAACCGCGAAAAAGATATGCTCTGAGGGGTGTACTAGGGGTATCGTGTACTAAAGATGAGTACATCGCAAAGGTGTGGGAAAATTACTTGAACAATGAAGCCAACGTAATTATAATACAGGTTTAAAACAAGGGTTATCATAATGCCTCTTATCATTTAGTAAATCCTAACTACACGAATTGTAACACCCCCAAAATCGGGTCCAGCGGAAGCATACATGTCATTGGGGTGCTACTTAATTGATATCACAACACAAGATACAAAGAACGGTTTTACCTCAACCGTTTAGAATAAAATTTATTGACAAAAAGTGTTAAGTTTACATCATTCAAAAGTAGTGCGGAAATAGGCCCATAAAATAAGAAAAGCGGTCCCAAATAAATATATCAGAGTCGACTATGACCATGCCCCTTGCCAAGCGCCTCCAAAAATAAGCTATCGCCTTAAACCTGAAAATACATGTTAAAAGGGTCAGCTTACGCTGGTGAGTTCATAGGTTTTAGTAAAAGTAAAACAGTGGACCAAGATAAGTGATTTGCTACACTGGACTAAGATAGATATAAATCACAATTCCACAAACATCAACACTCACAATCATCAAGTATCAATATGATAGGTCACAAAAGCCATCTTTCATATTGATAGTCACAGTAGGAGCAGGGCCCTAGGAGTATCCAACCTTAGCCAGGCACCATGTTATAGCAAATTAAGACTAGATTATTTTCTACCCTGGTCTAAGACAAACATGTGTCACATATCTAACCTTAGCCAGTCAACAAGTTATAGCAAATTAGAAACAACAGTTAGGTCCATTCAAAACAGTTTTGAATGTTTTCTCACATACACATCAGTCAATCACATAATGCCTTCAAATAACCAAATCAAATATTTCAGCCAAACAGTCAAATATTTAGTAAACAGTTCGCATATTCCAAATAGATAGTCATTGAGTTTAGTTAAAAACGAGCATGTATTCTCCCCTAAAAGAGTTACAAAACCAGTAAAAGTAGGGGCCATGAACTCACCTCAGCCACAGCAATTGCAAAGATCACAACTGACACGACTGACATCGAGAAGCAAAACATAGCAGTCTCAATACATACGGCACGACGGTTTCAAGATATACAGGCACAACGGTACACAACGGTCTAGGATCGGCACAACCTAATACGTATACGGTTATCTCAAAATACGTCTCGCACAATAATAAAGTCTATAAAAGACAACGTGTCATAGTTTTCATGGATTACTCAATTTCAATACTTATCAAAAGCTTAGTATCAACGTTTTGTGTGGTGGTAAGAAAATATAGACTCGACATACAACTCACGCCAAAGAGAAAAAGACATCGACATAGTCGAGAGAATACTTACGAGGACTCAAACCGAAAAGGCAAATCTAGAAGTTAACGACAAATAACTATACTAATACAAAAAGATTAACTGATAGTTTCGGTATGTTTCCCATATAAATTTGTATAATCATAAACATTTTATAAATAAAAGTAAGTTTAAAAATCGGTTTTCCCAAGTCGTCGTGACCTTAATTAACCAAGTCTGAAATTACAATATTTTATAAGTTTTATGTTTCGTTATCATTCGCGTAATTATTAGTTTGTGTTTATTGAATATTTTGTGTCCGGTCCGAGTCTAATATATTAAAGTCTTTTCGAGTTTAATAAATCACACCGTCTCAAGTCTCAAAATGTCCAATGAATCCAATATCTAATATCGTAAATCCGATAACGATCCATAATTGTCCAATTTCCAAAATATATAATAGTCAATTCCAAGTATTTATTCCGTTATGTATATGTACCATCCAAATCCAAATTACAATTCCAAGTTCAACTTCTGAAACAACATAATGGCACACACTCAATAAAGTTGTTACCAAATACACTTCTGAATATTATCCTATATATATATTTAGCGTGTAAAACGCCGCCGTTTTTACACCCGTTTTCCCGCCAAAATTACGGCCCAACTGCTTAGCCTTTTTTCATAGCCCAGGTGAAGCTATTTTTGCCAAATCCAGTCCAATGATGCATTTTAGTTATAGGATAAAGATCAAGAGAACTCTGGAAGCTCTCACCTACGCCTCAATTATTCTAAAACAAACCAGAAGATAGGGCGGTCTCCATTCTTCTCGAAGGTGTTTATCAGTCGGACCTTCACCCGGATCTTCAATCACAGCTTCCTGGAAGCAGCATAAAGATCTTCAGGTTTCAAGCAAGTTTTTTTTTAAGATTGTTTATATTTCGCTCCATTTTCCTTTGAAAAGCTTGGGGTTCTATTCTTTCTTATGTTTACTGTATAAAATCAGATAGGGAACAAGATGACTAATAATATGTTTTGTTTACATGTTCTTTTGTAATTGGTTAGATGAACTAGGTGGAATTAGTGCTGGCAACGTGTTTGATAAAAGTACTGACCGAATAAATATTGTGGTAACTTTGTTTTAACCGACTTTAAATTAGTTTTACGTTTCAGTTTTCCTATAATTATGTTTAATGTTTCTTTGTCGGTGTCAATGTATTTGTCATGAAATGTCCCTGTTTTCCAAGCGAACGATGAGACGGCTGAGGAGTGACGGAAGCCGGTTTGGCTGTCGTACTTCATACGATTATCGTTTTGTTTTTCGACTCCGAATTTGACGCATAAAAGTCTAAATGCTTCCAGTTTATCAAATTTTGATAAGCTCATAACTAAACCTATCAAATAAGCTAATATAAATATATACTTGGTATTATGGCAAAATTAGCTACATAAGAGTTTGAGTTTATAAAACTTATAGCAGGAGCTTTTATTTAGTTGTATTCATCCGAAAATGTACCTTTGCAAAGTGGTGAGTGTATAAATTTGTTGATTGAGAAAGAATGTCAACAATTTGTTGGCTTTTTGGATTATTTTAGTAAATTGAAAAATGGGAACTTTGATTTGGGTTCAAGACAAGAGGCTGTTGATTGGATTACAAAGGTTTGTTCTTTAGCATTTTGATTTATTAAGAATTAAAATGTCCATAATAAGATCCAACTTTTAGTATCCAATATGGGAATTTTTTAGGTTGCTAATGTTAATTTTTTTTTTCTTGATCAGGTTCATTCTCATTTTAGTTTTGGACCATTAAGTGCATATTTAGCAATAAATTATATGGACAGATTCCTTGCTGTTTATGAATTACCTGTAAGTATTCATTTTAGTTAATCATATTATAATATATGATATATGATACATTAGTTTTGTTATCATGGCATAGTGTTTGTGTTAACAACTTAAATAAAGCATATAATTTTAACTAATGGCGCCGACAGATTTGTACCAGACCTAACCTAGATCATACTGGAAATTGTCTTTTTGCTATATAGTTTCTATAAGTTTTCTTGAAAGTCATTTGCCAATTTTTCTTACCTTTTAAGTCTTGCTGCAGTTGATGCATCCGTTATCGGTAGTGTCGTTGCTGAAAAGGAAATGAGAAAAGACGATCCTACTGCAACTACTGAGTCGGCGGAACGCGGAAGATTTCTACAAAATCATTCTCCAAGGAGAACCTCTTTAAGTCTACGCGGGTACGTTTTACGAAGTTCAGCAGCGACGCAGGTTTTCGTATAGTACCCTCAAACTCAAGTAGCATATAGAAAGTTCTTAGCGTTTTTAGTTTTAGTACTTTTATGTATTGTAGGATCAGTTACTTATGTCATATTAACCTTTCGTACTGTATAATTTTTTCAGGTATTAATGAACATATTGAGCCAATGAGGAATCATGGTACTGTTGAGACTGAGGCAGATCTCAAACATTTAAATGCGTACTGGGTGCCTCATCTGTAGGTTCGGTTTCGTACATACCAAGTACAAATATATGGGGCGCGTGTACCCTTATCCGAACTTGGAAACCTGTATGCCTTTCTTCTAAATACGATCATTATTTCAGCCTTTTAACTTATCAATTCTCTTCTATTAGTCAGTTTACGACATTTACCACTTTGTTTTTTGTTACAGAATATAGCATTAGTTGGGTTTAGGGAAGATTCTCCCATTGCTGAAAGTCAAGGCGGTATATGTACACGTAAGTATATCTTTTTTTTTTGTTTTTTGCTCTAGCTTTCCACTTCCCATTTGCATTATAGTAATTGTTTGATTAGCAATTATACGAGACATGTATGTTTTGTGTTAATGGTAACAATCTTATTTTTCACTGTTGTTTCAAGAGAGACAAAGACTTGAAATTTCAAGTCACTGTTGTTTCAAGTCTTCATGACAAAGAAAAACCAAAGCTTCTTATAGACATAAATCTATAATAAATTGGTCCCTATAACAGGACGCCAATTTGATAGCAAATTTCAAGTTTTGGTTTTTCTATGATAAATAGGTCCCAATTTATTATAGATTTATTTCTTTGTCATACCAATTTATTTCTGTAAGAAGCTTTGATTTTTCTTATAGATTTACGTGATCTTATAGTTACCGATTGGGTAATTTACTTCAAATGATGGTATTGGTGCAGAAATTAGGCAAAGCTTCACATGAAGCTTATGTACCTTACTGCAATTGCTGAATCGCAACCATTAAGCCCCGCTGTTCACTCTCAGGTACATATCTCACTCATGGTTGTCTACTAGGGTAGTAATTGCTATCGATAAAGTTGCATTTCTAAAACAATGTTAACCCTCTGTATCCAACATAAAAAAATTATATTTCCTTAAACTAGAGTGGTAAATTATTATTTTCAGCAGCAAATATTTATAGCTGATTTGTAAATGTCAAGAGTATGTACATGCATAACTTTTCCAGCATGGTCGGTTTATTTAGCTTTGATAAAAAGGCCCAGTTGCTGCCATAGTAGAACCATTGAATGCAAAAAACGCCTTATTGACATGAGGTCAAACAATAGATATTTTTCTATCCCTTTACGATGGGTTTGCCACACCAAATTCTTCTTTCAGTAGGCTGATTTAAATGTACATGACCATCTTATGTGTTTTAAGGCAAATATCAATACACTACCATCTAGAATTAAGATATTTAAAATTTGGATATTCTATTGATAAATTTATGGAATCAAACTTTCATTTAACAGATACTATGTTGCGCCAAGCTGCTTTGTCAGTGTTTTCGTCATGGAATCATGCAGCATGTACTCTAAGATCCATTTCCAGTGGTACTGACTCAGTGATATTCTACAAGGTACATCTATTTTATAGATTCCCATAAACTGTCTTCAACTAATTATATTAATAGTACCGATAGACGTGAAAAAATCAGACAGTCAGATACGTGGTTGACCCACTAACGTTTTTGTCCAATTCAAGAAAAGGTATCTATAATTAGTATTTTAAATTGGATCACAAAACTATATCATTACATGTTGATCGAATGAATCCATATCGTGATTTTAGAGGCTGTTTGCATTAGAAATATACTTTGATAAGGTACATGATTAGTGCCTTTATGATCGACTGCTATATTCTTTGGAATTGACACATTTTACTCTTTCTGTTTGTCCAATAGGGCTGAGACAACCACAGAAGGTTGCAAAATTTATGGCGGATAAACTTACTAAATCTACTCCTTTTATATGAATCAAAGAAACTTACAAGAACTGATTGACCTCCTCGAAGAGAAAGACACGTTTACAAGTGTAATGGCAGGTAACTTTGTGTGTGGTATTATCGATTTTGGGTACTTTATAATTGGTGTTCGGGACCGCTATGAAACAGCAGCATTAAAGGTTGAATTGCGTCGGTTTTAACTGATATTTTTACGTTCTCTTATTTTAATGCAGCTATTTATCTGCATATGCGGCTCTCTGATTGATTATGTAAAAAACACGCAACTGCGCAGCAAACACAGCCAGCACAGTAGACATCTTGAGACATGTATGTTGTTTGCTGGAGTTTAGTAATACTGGGATTGGATCCAATGTAACTTTCTATCTTTATTCTACATGTATGGATTCATGCAAATTCAGATCTAATTTGTTTTTTTTTTTTACGGGAATCAGTAAATAGTTAAAGAACAGTTTCAAAAAAAAAAAAAAAAAAAAAAAAAAAAAAAAAAAAAAAAAAAAAAACGCCGCTACTTATACATATCAGCTGCGAATACGAAGAAAGAATCCCTGCCCCGCCGCAACGCGGCGGTTCGCAGCCGTTCTCGTTACCATCAAATAAACAAACATCTCCTTTGCATCAGCGGGCTTTGGCCCACTTAACCAACAAACTCACCCTTATGGGCTTTGACCCACGAGCTAACCCGAACCAACCAAAACTAATTCACCCTATACGGGTTTCCCTTTAACTTGACACGAACACAAACCAGTGAAGACACAACCAGTCAAACCAAAACAACAAAAGCCACCCTTATTGACTGATTCACAAGCAAACTCTACTCCTAGTTTATTTATTTCTGTTCGACTAAGCAACACTCGACACTCTTTTGAGTGAACCATACCAAGCCAAGAAAAACACCCTTTGGTGTTAGCGGCTGGACTGAGACCACACAAGTACCCGACACCCTAATAGGTTTTAATATTGCCGCAACATAGCAATTCCACAAATGACAAGTCCAAAACCAAATGGTTAAACCGAATAACTATACACATCCAAATTCTAACTAAGACCGAAATCAAATACATAATTAACCCGAATCCGACACGTAACTCACCCGGGTCACGGTGGAATCCGAATCGAGTATAAACTCGACCAGTTAAATCAATTATTTCACAAATACACTTAAAATATCATCAAGAAGTAAATTTTTATACTCGACCCGTCACTAACCATTCAACAACAACAACAACAACAACACAGTTGGTAACAAATGATCAAATCCAAGACCAAAAGTGAACCAAACAAGCAATTCCAACACTAATCGTGACCCTATACTGGTCTAGAATCCATCCGAGAACACAACAAATAACCAAGAACATTTTAACATTACTATGCCGAGACCAAGGGGTCTCGGCTTCGAACCTCTTGTCGAGCACCAAACATCCAAACAGACCCAAAGTATTCTCGGCTTCAACCATAAACACAACCAGTCAACTCAACTTACTGATTTGACTCGGTGAATTGACTCTTTCACAAACAACAGCCATATTAACAGTTTTTAACCACACGAAACCATTACCAAAAATTGTTAAATCTCGTTTTTAATCACAAAAACTAATAACCTCGGTTTATATATTTTTTTAAATCCACGAAAACAATAACACAACAATTGGTTTCATTAAAAACAATAAATAACAAACGTTTTTTTTTTCTCGATTTACCATGTCGAGAAAAGAGAGGGGAGGAGGATGACGGCGGTGGTGGAGGCTGTTTACGATCACGAACCAAAATAAAACCAAAAGGACCTTAATGTGAACCTTTGGCCTTCGTCTTCTCTTTCTTGATGGTGGTAGCAAATGACGGCGGTGGCTGGAGTTGATGTGGTGGTGGCCAGAGGAGGCGCGTGCACCTCAGATCCGTGGTGAGGATGGTGATATAAGGGCGAAACTAGTGTAGCTTTGGTGTGGGTGGTAAGGTGTTGCTGTGGTGGCCGGAGAGGGGTGGCCAGAACAGGGGGGCTGCCGGAAAATAGGAGTGAAAATAACCCTAGGTTAGGTTATAATGGAGTTTATATAGGCTAGGTCAAATATTATGTAAACCCTAGGGACTGGTTTCATAACCCTAGTAATCTTAGAGGTTGGTGGGGAAATATTACTGCAGGGACCAATTCTGTAATTTACGCTATCTTTCATGAAATGAGGCTCGGGGCTCATTTAGGCTAGTAAACCGCGGATTCAAGGCACGAGAATTTCACCATTGGGCCCAGAATAATTTTTTCAATAAAAATGACTATTCATACGCCTCGTTTCTCACAAATAATAAAATAATCAAATCAAATCGTTGGTTGTGCCAGTACGCGTTGTGTACAAATTCCACGTTTTGCGAGATAACTACACGTTTTCAAAGCAGATGAGTTAAGAAAAGTTCGTATATGAAAAACAGGGAAAATCTCGTATAGAGATATGTCAGGAAAATTACGGGTTGTCTCACGAATGTAGTCTCACTAGCGGTCTTGGGATGCATCACAAACGCAAGTTTTAGAATCTATAGATTACCGGTACACTAATAAGCATTAAAGGTGTATGTTTTTTTCTATATATCTAAAGGCGAACCTCACAATTTTGGGGTGGAAATTTTTTAGTGGAAGGGTTTTTGTGCTAGCTATATAATTCCTATCAATGAGACGCTTATTAAAGCTAAAGTTTCACTCCTATATGTTGTAAAAAAATTTAAATTTGGTGCTAAAATTGCCCTAACAAGTATCTTTCTTAGTTTTATTACACATTTACTCTAAAGACAAAACAAATATCAAGCGAAGTTATAGTTTCTAAGGTATCCCATTTTACCCTCCCTACACTTAAATTGAACATTGCCCCCAATGTTCTTGAAAATATCAAAGTTATGATAACGGGAAAATAAAATTGAGAAAGAAATTAATACTCCCCTGATTTGCTTGGCATGGACGATGTGAAAACATGGTTAGATCTTCCTCCAAGAAAACAAACATGATAAGCTTCACTTCCAATGTATACTTTCGTCTTCTTGTCCAATATAACCTGTAATTCACTAAGAAAACGAAACACAAAACCTCGCATAAAATCGGCGGTAAACACTATATATAATAAAACTAAACTAGAAAGCAAAGTAAGATATAATGCTTGCAAAATAAATGTCTACAGATTCCTGGAAATTTAAAATTCTTAAAATTTTTCAAAAATTTAAATTCCATCAGAAAACAAAAATCTGGAAAACTGTGCTGCTACAGTGCCTAATGCCGTCAGGTATGACCTAACAGTATATTTACGTTTTGTTTCTGGAAAATTTCTGTAAAAATCTGAGTATTAAAACCTGGAAAAACTGCAGAACATTCATTGTGACTCGATACAAGCATTTGACTCAAAACAAACACATAAATATATGTTAATCATTACTTGTTATCTTTCATGTTTGAATTCGTTCTTATAAACAAATATGATCTTCCCTACACTTATATTTTTATAAAATACCTTTATATGTAGTTAAGACGAGGTTAAAAACAAAATAAAGCATTTTCACAAATTATATTCGAAACATGAAATATAAACAAATAAAGATGGAGCATATATATGAAATCAAACAAAATAAAAACAAACACACAAACAATTAAAAAGCTTGGGTTGCCTCCCAAGAAGCATTTTTCTTTATTAACGAGTCTCGTAGCTAGACTCAAAGTCATGCATATTACGTTACTATGTGGGTGAGCTCCTTATTGAGGACATCCTTCGGATCAAATTTCCCTTTTAGCTTCCTATTGGTACGTTTTGTTCGGTATGACCTTTCAAACTTTTCTCCATCAGGATCATAAATGGTCATCTTTATGTGTCATGATCCATCGCCTTCTTTTGGTGGTTTATTTCAATTCCACTTATGCTTTGAAATCTCACTCTTCCACTTATGCATTCCTAAGTTAATTGGCAAGACTCCTAGGAATTCAATTATCTTCCTAAAGACTAAAGGATCCTCAAATGGGTCTACCTCTGTATTCCTAGCCAATAGTTGTTCTATAAAATGTGTTTTGTTCACGAACTCTTGCTCTAGATAGAATGGATGTTGAGGTCCAATGAAGTCTCCATTAATCTAAGGGCCATATCTAGATGGTTTCCTATCTACTTCTACCCAATGAGGTGTTTGCTCCTCATTATTATCATAAGCATGTTTCTTAACATCATAGATTCACCTAGTATCACTTTCTCCTAACTCTATTTTAGACTTTTTACAATCAATCATAGCACTAGCGGTAGCCAAGAATCCTCTTCCTACTAACAATGGGCATGTAGTGTCACTAACCATATCAAGGACATGAAAATCCGCCAAGATAGTTAATTTCCCTATATGTACTAACATGTCCTTCACTATTCCTACCGGATAAGCAACACTTCCATCCGCTAAACCAATCACCACTTTCGTTTCTTCTAGCTTACCTAACTTGAGAGTTTGGTAAAGGGATAACGGAATTAAGTTAAGGCTTGATCCTAAATCGGCTAATGTATCAAAAGCTTCGGAATTCCCTATCCTACATGGTAGAACAAATATACCCGGATCTTCTAACTTCTTAGGCAACGTATTTTGAACGAAAGCGGTCCCATTTTTACCCAACTCAAGCTTCTCCTTATATTTTTTCAAAAGGGCATTGTAGTAAGGAGCACGAGTCAAAACATCGATAACCGGACGTTCAAGGTGAAGTTCCTTGAATTCTTCATCGAGATCTTGTTTGGTTGGTGTTTCAATCACTTGGTTAACCGACACGTTAGTGAGTGTTTTATCATCTTGGTCTTTTTGAAAAATTATAGTTTGTTTGAAACACGTGCTTATAGCATTGGCCGAGTAATATTGAGGACAAGAACTAGGAGACGAAACCGATGAGATGGAGTTAACGTTTAGTTTCAGGTTCTTGACGGTGTCACTTGGGAGTGCTCCCAATACTCGATCATTGAGAACCTTTAACATATTGTCAATTTTATTGGTCATCTCGCTTTGTTGTTGTTTGAAATCGGCTTCAAATATAGACAAACGAGCTTCTTGAGATGCCATAAAATTGGACATTAATCCTTCAAAAATTATTGGAATTGTTGGAAGGATTATTGTTGAAGGTACGGTTCGAACCGTAGACGAACCGTTTGATTGGAAACGTTTAGGCGGATTTGAAAATTTGTTTTGAGAAGAATTTTAGTTTTGTTTCCACCTAAAGTTCGGATGATTCTTCCACGATGGGTTGTATGAATCACCATAAGTGTTTTGCTCGGGTTTGAAAGTGAACCACTTGTCTCCCGCTCCGTCGGTACGCGAGGATGCAAAATCCGCAAAAGCTTGTTCGGGGAGTTCCATGCAATCACGAGTGTCATGGGGACCACTGCATAACTCACATGAAGAAGTGATTTTGTTCACTTGACTTGAAGGTTTAGGAACATCGTAGGATTTCATGAGAAACTTGACTTGGTCTTCGAGTTCCATGATCCTACGGTTGGGAATGCTTGAGTTATTCGAAGGCAAGGATATTGCCTTGACCGTTTTGCTCAACTCGCTGGGGTCATTCCAACATTCGTTGTCATAGAGAGCAAGATCTTCTATGATTCCCCACGATTCCTCCGCATTCTTGTCACGTAGCTTACCACCGGCCGCTTGGTCAATGGTTTGCCTTGTGGATTGATTGACATAATCATAAAAAATTTGGACTTGAAGCCAAAGATCAATGCCGTGATGAGGGACTTTTTGGAGTAAGTCCTTGAAATGAGTCCAAGCCTGATAAAGAGTGTCACCTTGTCATTGTTGGAACATCAAGATGTCGTTCCTTAATTTGGTAGTTCTCCCCGGTGGGAAGAATTGAGCAAGGAAACGAGAAGTGAGATCATCCCAAGATGTGATGGATCCCGCGAGTAAACGCTCAAGCCATTGACTAGCTTGGTCATGTAGAGAGAATTGGAAGAGACGCAACCGTGTCGTCTCTTGAGTTGCAATATCAAGGTCTATGGAATCTATGATTTTGAGGAAATCCTTGAGATGTTGATTTGGATCTTCGGAACGAAGTCCATGGAATGCACATCCGCTTTGCACCAACCGGATAGAGTCGGATCGCAAGGGAGACACATTGGCTTTTTGGGGGAGCTCAATGTTATTTCGATAGCCTTGGTGGCTAGGTCGGGAGTACTCACCTAGAGTACGGGCTCGAGGTGGGTCTTAGTTAATTGGTGGGTCTTGGTGTGGTTGTTGTTTTTGGTTTGGTAGAGCTTGGTGTTGTTGGTTGATAGGTTCAAAGATGGCTTCACCCACCATGATGGCGAATGAAGGGATACGAACAAAGGGAACGAAGAAAAGATAAACTAAAGAAAGCTAATAAAAAGAAAATAAAAATCTCACTCGATAGGAATCTAGTGAGTAGACCTAAACGAGATAGCAGGCATGTAACTTTCCATGAATACATTTTTACTTTTCATAAACCAACAACCATCATAGAAACTTCAACATATGTACCCTCTTGTATTTTTTTTCCCAAAACCAGTCCCTTCACCTATCATTATTACACCACCAACCAATTCACATGCACACTCTAATTCAACTGAACACACTAATTTCCCAACTCAACCTACACCTCCAAAACATCAACTTCCACATCTCCACAACACCATCAAAACATGTCTAAACAGAAACTACTCAAACAACCTCCACATCCATAACTTCAACAACATCTGCACCAACATAACTCATATTCCCAACATCAGCACTACCACCTTTGAGAACTTATAAGAGAATCAAATCAATCCCAACTAAACTCTAAGATTTCCATCACTACAAACCATCAAGTTCAGCTAATTCACTCCTCACTAAACATCACACATCTCACTTCATTAATTATTTCAACATCACCAATTCTTCAACCTTACACTTAATTAATTCATTAAATCAAGAAAAAGAACCCACTTCATACTCTCAAGCATCTAAGAATCCAAAATGGGTAGAAACAATGGAAAATGAAATCACATCTCTTAAAGCAAACAACACCTAGGAACTAACTTCCTTACCATCATCCAAACAACCCATTGGATGCAAATGGGTATTCAGAATTAAGTATAATGTTAATGGGACAGGGAGAGGTACAAGGCCAGATGAGTGGAAAAAGGGATTCAGTCAAGCAGAGGGAATTGACTACACAGAGACATTTTCCCTAGTAGTTAAAATGGTAACAGTTAGAACAATTCTTGCTCTTGCCTCTATCTTAAACTGAAACATACATCAGCTGGACATCAACAATGCAGTTTTGCATGGTGATCTCGATGAAGAAGTCTATATGGCTCTTCCCAGTGGCTACAACAAAGCATGTACTCCCAATATTGTATGCAGACTCAAGAAATCTCTATATGGACTCAAACAAGCCAATAGACAATGGTTCATCAAGCTAACTGATTTTCTCATCTCCATTTGTTTCAAAAAGAGTCATGCAGATACCTCTCACTTCACCTAATACACAAAAAGAAAAAACCTTCGTGGGTGATATTCTAATCTCAGGCAACTCCTTATCTCAGATGAAAGAGATCAAGACCAAACTTCACAACCAGTTCAGTATCAAAGATCTAGGGAAACTACACTATTATCTGGGAATTGAATTCATCAAAGGCCAAAAGGGAATTGTGATTATACAACAGAAGTATGCTTTAGATCTCATTGAACATGCTGGATTAATGAATGCCAAACATGCCAGAACTGCTCTTAATCAAAATGTCAAATTACATTATGAAGATGGTGAACCACTAACTGATCCTTCTCAATACAGGACTTTGATAGGCAAGCTGATCTATCTCACCGTTAGCAGACCTATCATAGCCTCTGCAGCTCAACTCCTAAGTCATTTCTGTTGGCCCATCCGGATCATCACTGGCTCGAATCAAACATATCTATTGAACAAACTCACACACACAAACTTTCTGTATATTGAATCTGATAAGTTTTTACAATACATGGACGCTTCTATTTATAGACATACATACGAACCATTGTGACTCTTCATGAAAAGTCACAACTTTCCATAAATAACTACCTGTAACTACCATAACCGAAATTAACTACCATTCGGTTAGTAACTATATTTTTGACATACTAAGCCCTTAGGCTTTACATACTTGACTCTGAATACACATATACTTAATTACATAACGACCCCTAAACATGGATTAATGAATTAACATTCAACACTCCCCCTTAATTTATTAATCCATGTCTTCAACATCTTCATGTCTTCAAACTCGATCATCTTTATCTTGAATATGTTGTAGCGGGTCTCGGTCTCTTCTTTGTCTTCAAATAAACAATCCATAGCCTTTAGTCCTTAAAAAAGGTCTGCCCACTTTTCTTTTGAACCAAAAGCCCACAAACAATTTGCACTGTACGCGGTACGCCCACTGCCCCTTTTTTCTTCTAATTTCTCTGTAATCTTCAAACAACAATTTAGGGCAATTGGTACACAAATAAACAACACAGCAACAATGGCTTCAATCTTTCTCAAATCTTCAATTCACGACCACCCAACAACTATGGTTTCTGCTCCTGGTTTTTCGCTGCAAGTGCACTGTGGTGGTTTCTTTTTCTCTGGCGATTGCTCCTGTGTCTCGTTCTCTCCCCGATTTATGACTCAACGGCCTAACGAACAGGTTTATCTTCTGATCTTTCTCGATTATGTTTTGCAATTTATTTCTCAATCAGTTTGTTCTCCTCTTGTAATTAATCCCAATTTCTGAAACGATTTTGCTTAATCGAATTCAAAAAACCAGGCTGTTTCTTTCGCTTCTCTTTCTTTTCTTCCACTTTCTATGATTCGATCTTCACTCGACCGGATCGTGTCTTTCTCTTGATTGATTCCCTGAATCAATTTCTTCTCTATCTCTCTTCTCTGGAATGATTCCCTGAATCGCTGGTCAACTTGATTCCCTGAATCAATTTGTCTGTCTCTCATCTCTTGATTTCTCTTCTCTTGATTGATTCCTCTGAATCAATCTGTCTCTGGGTTTCTCTAACCCGTTCTGACCAGTCTGCTCACGGTCAGTTCTTCTCTCAATTGATTCCTCTGAATCAATTTGTCTCTATTGATCTTCTCTTGATCAATTCTTCTCTCTATAACGATTCCTCTGAATCGTCTGTCAATTTGATACTCCTGATCAAATTGTTCTTCTCTTTGTCTCGTGTTTCTGGTTTAGTTTCTTGCAATCTGCAAAACGTATTCCTCTTGAATCACTGCACTCCTCTAATTGCCTCTGATGAAACGTAAACTGAAACACCGGTTTGATTCAAGCCTCAGGCTCTGATACCACTGTTGGCCCATCCGGATCATCACTGGCTCGAATCAAACATATCTATTGAACAAACTCACACACACAAACTTTCTGTATATTGAATCTGATAAGTTTTTACAATACATGGACGCTTCTATTTATAGAAATACATACGAACCATTGTGACTCTTCATGAAAAGTCACAACTTTCCATAAATAACTACCTGTAACTACCATAACCGAAATTAACTACCATTCGGTTAGTAACTATATTTTTGACATACTAAGTCCTTAGGCTTTACATACTTGACTCTAAATACACATATACTTAATTACATAACGACCCCTAAACATGGATTAATGAATTAACATTCAACACCTAAGTCATTTCTCCCATTCACCACATACAACTCATCTAGATGCTCTACAAAGAGTTAGAAGACATATCAAGTTAAGTAAGTCCTTGTCAAGGCTTATTCTTTCCAAGAACCAATCCTCTACTACTTCAAGCATATTGTGATACTGACTGGGCAAGTTGCCCTTCTTCACTGACTGATTCATTCCAATGATAGATTTAATTCAAATTTCAATTTTTGTTGCTCTAATTTTGGTTTCGCTAATGATCGATGATAAAAATATATATATATTTATTGATGATGATTATGATGATGAGTTTGATGATATATGATGATGAAGATGATGCAAAACAGCGGATTATGATGCAAATTAAATGATTGATGATGATGGTGAATATAAGTATGATATTGTTGTTGCTCGATTATGATGATATTCATGATGGATTATGATGATGCCGACAATAGATGATGATGCAAAATCCAAGATGCAAGATTGGTGATGATGAAACCGGTGATAGATGATGATGCAAATGATGCAAAATTGAAATTGACGACGACGATGTGAAAAATTAAGAAGCTCATTTCGATGCATACACGTAATTACTATATGCTATAGTATTGAAAGAAAATTCAAAAAGGAAATAAGAACATGCATGAAAGAAAACGGGAATGAATTGAAGATGAGACTTGGATCCAGACTTTTTTAACCTTAGATTTTCTAGTATATATACCCTTTTGAACTTGGTACATGTGGCAAGTTTTTGTGGTGTTTTACCATTTTAAGTTTAAGAGAGTATTTTACAATAACTAATCCTTAATGGTTTAGGGTCGTTCCTTTTTTTTTCTTTTCTTTTTTTTTTTTCTTTTTTACGAGTACTATAATATGGAGAGTTATTGTACTTTAAATGTAGAGACGACAACTAGGTGGAGTTACGAACTTATACAAAAACAAACCAAAATCATGTATAGGTTGTAGTTTACAATCCTAATGTTTTACCAACAAAACCTGTTTCTAAGGCGATCAACAAGTCAAGTCTAACTGTTTAAGTATTTCAATTAATGTCAGAAATCAAGATTATATATAGCCAACATACTTTTCGTTTGCACACACCGTATCAACACTGTTAGAGTTTGTGTATAAATATTAATATTAGTATGTCCGGTTTCGAACCCGAGACTCGGGATTGCACACAATACGTAAGAGTTTCAATGGTTTGAATAAATTAAATATATTTTATATTTTATTTATTCATTTCACAAACAAATTAACTTAACGACAGTTAGTGCTTAACGGAGTTAAAGATAACGGTCGTTAAAGGACTAATTATGCAATAGAGCAAGAGAAGGATCTAGAATCCCTTTCTTGGGGAGAAAGTCGGCCGAATGCCCTCCTAGGGTTATTCTAGTCGATTTCTTGGAGTGGGGAGCAAGCCAAGGGTGCCTATAAATACAATCCCATTGTATTCATTAATCCCTAATCTTGTTCCAAGTAAAAACCATCTTCTTTCTCCTCTCCTCTCCTCTAGTTCTAGCCGATCCACATTATCCCTAACTCCTATGGTTTTGTCGATTTTGTTAGAACACAAGTGTTGGTTTTGTTTGTGAACTTAGAACCTAGCTTTTCCCATCGGAACGCTAGTATTACGTGTGTACAAGAACGAGTAACAAGCTTCTTTTAGCTTGTGGTGACTTACCCTATTCGATCACACCTAGATCTATCCTTCTTAAACCCATATTAGGGTTTATATTGTTCTTGGTGATCACGTGATTCCTTGTTCTTGCTAGGAATCAAAAGGTACGCGTCTATTTAATTTTTAGTTAATTATTACATGTTATTGTAGATCCTTATTCCGCTGTGCTACATGATTTGATGTTATTTGTTTATGGTTTATTAGTTTATAGTTTATGATTCTAATATTCCAACAGTGGCATCATGAGCCCGTTTTTAACATGTAATTAATTACTAAACACATAAAAATTGAATCTTTACATGTTTTAGACAATCTAGGGTTTTATCCTTTTTGTAAACCCTAATTTGCATTAATTATGGGTCGACACCTATGATTGCTTTTTAGGGTTTTTGTATTGATAAAAATAGTAGAAACCCTAAGATTACATGTAAAAACTTTTATGTGAAAATTAATGAATACCTGGTGATGTCATTAATTAGATTGTGTACAATATATGCTTGTAAATATGTGATACATGATTTAAAGTGCTATATGGGATCCATGACAAAATCTTGCATGTTTTGTCATGGAATGTTTTGTGTTTAATTGCTACATGATTTTTTAAGATAAATCTAAAATTAGGGAAGACCCTAATATATATTAATTAATTGGTTATGTGCAATGTGGTATCTAATTAATCAAAACTTACGCGGCCAAGTTATTTGGCGTCTGCGGTCCATTGGACACAATGAGCTCGAAAACCAATGGGAGTTTTATTAATTACATACATTAAAATTCACATAGAATTATTAATAGGATTTATTGAAAAGGTTTGCATGTGGCTATATGATATTGTTAATGATCATATACGTTTTATTGAGTGTTTATTTATTTTTTCAATTACTTGTTCTTTGTGTTTAATTATGATGGATTGTAACATCAAAGAGGGTAATTTTTTGAATAAAAAATAAATTAACCTAGTAACTATGAAACCTTTGTAGTAAACTATTTAATTGCCAAGTCTTATGTGCCGACAGTGGTTCACTTCGCACGGTAATTTGCTCCTAGGCGAGACTAGCAATTAATAATTTACTACATAAATGTTTTAAGCTTTAAATCTTAAAGTTTTAATTAATTGATGCGACTGTACAAAAGTGGTCGAAGCGGCGGGCCTATTATTTACAAACTATAAAGTGGGTATAAGGAGGTTTGACATTAAATTGTCATCCAAAAAGGGCGTTTTTTTAATTAGCTTCGGCGGACGTTTGCCCCTCCGCTCGCCTGTGCGTCAATAATAGACTTACCAAGTACACCATGAAAAAGTACGAAGCATCTTAAGGCAATGTTGTAAGTTTCTCAACGCCATCAATTAAATTTTGTTGATTTAAGCTGCGAATGAGTAAACTAGTTTTGAAATTTATATGATACAAAGATGAATGCATGACATCTTTGTACATATTTTGATTACACACATCAAAATTTAATACCCTTAAAATTTAAGTAATATGCCATCCAACTACAAAAAGGAACATCTAAGGTTTCATCCTACATCACTAGTAGCCAAAGCTGAATGTGATGTTCAAAGGGTGGTTGTCTAAGGGTAAATTGAGTACTTTCATTGCTAGCAGCCAAAGCTGATTTGATGAAACGACGTCAATTTACAAGTTTCTTAAGTTGGTTAACTTAATTGGGCACTTTCATTACTAGCAGCCAAATCTGATGTAATGGAACGGCGCCAAGGCATAAAGATTTGAGGATGAAACATGCTTACATTTGCAACTGAGGTTGGCATAATATGTAAGTCCCATGATTCTAGGAATTACAATTGAATATTGGCAATTGGGTTCGACCCGTACCTTATTGAGTACTTTCGTTGCTAGCAGCCAAAGCTGATGTAATGAAACAACGTCAATTTGGATCCTAATTTTCAATGAAAATTAAATGGTTAAATTTTATTTACCGTGGGTGTTTAATTTTCTTGAAAAGTTATTATCGAAAATACTAAAATTGAATTTTGAAAATTCTTTTAAATGTATTTAATGCAACAGTAAAACCGTAAACGTGGGACATTCTTTTAGTAGTAAATTGATCTACACCCGTAGGGGTTTTGGATAAAGTCAATTTTACTGAAAAGCATAAACCGAGTCTACTTTCCGTGTGAAGAGTAAGACTTAATCCTATTCCTTTTCATGAATGAGAAAGGTATAAAAGGATAATTAGAATTGTCTAAATTCTAAGAAATAACTCATGGCGAATTTCTTGAGAAAATGCATGGTTAGGAGTTATTGAAATTAGAAGCTAGACTAATTACCACATAATTGGTAAAAGACAAACTAGAATGTTTGATCTAGTTGTTGTGATTTAACCATTTAAAGGTGTTACATACCATGATGGGAATGATAGACCTAATTAAGGAAGAAATTGCATACCCAATTTTTTTCTCAAGTTAATTGTATTGATGGATATTCCATCATTGACAAAGTAGAATACATTCTTTGAGTACCTTAGTAATGTTACGTAATGGATTCATCAAAGGTGTAGGAAAGTAAACAGCACGTTATTTGCTTTTACTGGTTATGCAACACTTACAATGTTGTCAAATCCAGTGGGAGCATTTGTTGTAATTACTGAACAATGAGTTCATGTAGTGATCTTTAATTCAGAGGGAGCTACAAGTCTTGATATCTTGGTAGTCACCCGGATTATCTCTAGAATCTCTTGAGATAAATACTTTCCAATTATAGACACTTGTGGTATTAAGGATAGTCGTGTACGTTTCCTTACTAGACGAAGTGATTCTATACCTACTTATATCTATGACACAAATCATATTGATCAAATAAGCAAACTATTGACGTGTTGTTTATCTGATACGTGATGTTGTTCCATGCACAAGAGGGAGAAATCTTTATTGTGTGCAAGCAACAACATAAAGGAATATGATTTATAGGTTTCTCTTGACTGTTAGGTAAGAGACTAATGTTCTAATGTGTTTTATACACATTCTAATATTAGAACACTTTGAAGTTAATATCTACTTTCATTACTAGATATTAATGACAAGGTAAATTACATACTTTTATTATTGCAGCCTCGGCTGATGTAATGAAACTATGTTAATTTACAAGTTCCTTAATTAGATAATTATTAGAACAAGTGTCAATATGATAAGAAGAATACTTCAAATATGAATATTTATGTATTGTCGTAATGACATAAATAAATGAAGTAATCTTATACTACTTCATATTTAGATGTTTATGTATTCGTGGAATGACATAAATATATGAAGTAATAAATTAACTTGAAATTACAAATGAAACCAAGTTGTGGTGCTCATAATTACTTTAGTTATACATGTTTATATTGAAGATATAAATATGAAGTCTTTGATTGCTATAAGACTTATAATAATGTAAGATGTTAACTTGATATATTTTTTTTAATTAAGACATATACAAGTAGTCATTGAATTGATTAATGACTTATAACGTAGATTGGGGTTATAACAGTTATGTCTTCTTGGTAAGACATAGACATGAAGTAACTTGGTCAATAAGTACTTATGTTATAATGCATGCAATTGGCTTGGAAAATCTATTGTACCATTAAAGTAATTTAGTTGGTAAAATAGGTAAGCCAATATGATATATATATATTTTTCTTATATATTGTAAGAATGACTTACAATATCCTAATGAAATACATAGTGTTTATGGTATGTTAAGTTAGGAGAATCAAACTCTTGTTATATTGTTTGATTTGAGATAACTATATCTTCTATTCTTCCAAAAGATATCAAGGTTAGGAAATTGAGTAAGGATTGGATATACTCAATTAGACTCCAACCTAGAAGATTAATAAGACACCATTTAATATGGAATGTGATCAATCACATTAAGTCTTAAAATTGAAGTTCAGAATTTGTTAAACTACTTGTGAGTAGGCTATTAACAAATTGATGTTAGGAACTATCAATATGTATTTGTAAAGTCCCAAAAGAGAACAAGTTTGTGTTGCTCTATTTACTAAGTGTTTATAGTTAATCTATAAATTGTAAAAGGCAAGTAGGAGGATTTTATCTTGATGAGATAAAATTACAAGATACATAATCTTCTAAATACACTAGCAAAATCATAATGAGGATTTAACATGTCAGTGTTAAATCTCAAAGATGATCGAATTCTCATTTCATAGATCCGCAAGGATATCTCAAATATTTGTAGAATATGTTGAGGGTTATGAGTTACAGGATCGTGGTATGCCTGTTAATAAATTGCAGATGTTTATTTGGCAAATTACCTATACTATGAATAATAAGATGCAGTCCAAAAAGATAACTAGTTTGGAAACGTAGTTGATTTTAAACCCTATAGTTACACTATAGAATGGAGATGAACTTCTACAAAGGAAATGAAAATCCTAGAGATTTAAATTCTTGTGTAGAAATCATAATGGACAAATTTGTATACATATTTAATATGTGAAAAGATTATCAATCACACTTAAGCAATTAAATGTGATTGAAATTCGTTCTAAGCACATTAAATATATAAAGATTATGATTGTCATTATTAGTTTCATTTATATGAAATTAACAATGGAATATCAAAACTCTTTCTTGGGTAATTACTTGTGCGATGACGAAAAGTAATTGAAAAGAGTATTTGAATTCAAATAATCTTTAGCAGTATACAAAAGGCAAATCATTTGTAAATGGATTAATGCATGCATCTAGAAGATATACTTATTTTTAGTTATTAAATCTAGTTTTGATTTATAATTAAAATAAGATATTTCTGAATATTCCTGAAAGCTAGTGGGAGTGGTATATTTATTTTCTTATTTCATATATGTTGTATAACATATAGGAAGAAACATTCCATTAACATTTATATGTTAAGTCTTAGTTTGGAATGAAACTTCACATGGAATTTAGGAAATAAAACCTTGGAATATATGTTTATTGTTATAAACATGAGTGGAAAAATTACTGATTCTAATAAACATGATATTCTATTAGAAGATCTAGATAGAAACATATCTTTGAAAAGATATGACATGAATAAATCTAAGGTTGACGAAAGGATTATTCATGTACATCATGTTGCTTGTTGTATCAGGCTTGATTTAAAGATGATTGACAACATTAAATATCTAATTGTAATTATTAGATAGCTAAGTGTAATGGATATGGTTTAGAATTTACATCCTCAGCCTGGATTTGCTCCAAAATTATAAATAAGAACCATATGGCAAAATGTTGATATAGTTGACAAATCTTGATAGATTTGAAGATATCAAACATTACACGATGAATATTAAAGTTTACGGAACTTTGAAAGAGCATATTGTTGTTTGATACAATGATGCTAGTAATATTGAGATGACACTCAATACTAGTCAAGGTGGGAGCTCATCCAGATTAAGAGGCCATGTGTACTAGTTATGCTCAATATGAGCATAGTTGCATTATACATAAAGAATTAGAATACTTTAACTACAAGGTTTGGTAGTTTAATTGTCATAAATTCGTGGATGAGGATGTCACGCAATTTTATGAAGTATGTGGCAATATCTAAATAGATGAATATACACATACAAGAATTTCATTGTTGAAATAAGTATTCTCAAAATTCCGATAGATCAACATTAGTTGATTTATGCCTTGTCAACAAGTATGTGGAACATGACTTATGGCATAATTCATTAATGAGTATTATCATGCATTGATCTAGTTAGTATTTGGATAAGGGATGTATAAACAATATTATTTTAATCAAATAAAGTGCGGATAACGTTTATTATCATTTGTTAATATTGTATCCTATATTTGCATGTTTAAATCCGTGAATAATTTAATTTATTCTAAATTGTCCGTTGTCGATTAATGATATGGGAATATCATTAAATAAAGACAAATGTGATGATTGGTAGAATGTACTGTAAGGTTGAGATACCAATATCACATGATATTCAATATTGGATAAATTGAATATAGGACTTATCCCAACCACATGATTATACTTTATGGATCGTCGTCATTAAGTAAATCATGAATATTTATCCTCAGACTTGAGATACCAGATAACTGCCGAGGATGTAGCTCATTTTCTGTAAGGTAGTCTAACGCTATCCGTAACAGGTAGTTATAAGGGCTATTTTCGAAGTGATGCGAAGTTCGAGGGTTATGCTCGTAGTCAATAAAGGATTTGTTCCTTCAAATGTGTTTTGAAGTTTAATACTGCTTGGCCACTCGTAGGATTGACAAGATGTATGCATGCACGCCCAAAGGCTATCTGAATGATGTTCAGATGATTTGGTAATCTTAACCAATTATGTATAAACGAGAAACTAATTGTTAATTATGGAATGACCGAGATCCATATCCATATTAACGCGGTATTAGAAACAAAAGGATAAGTATGATGATTAAATTCATCATGTGATTTTTTCCAGGAAAACCATACTCGGATCGAGCTGGGGCATTGGGATCTGTTAAGCTAGACTAGCCCATGTCATTACTATATTAATAGTTATCCAAGTGGGAGCTGTTAGAGTTTGTGTATAAATATTAATATTAGTATGTCCGGTTTCGAACCCGAGACTCGGGATTGCACACAATACGTAAGAGTTTCAATGGTTTGAATAAATTAAATATATTTTATATTTTATTTATTCATTTCACAAACAAATTAACTTAACGACAGTTAGTGCTTAACGGAGTTAAAGATAACGGTCGTTAAAGGACTAATTATGCAATAGAGCAAGAGAAGGATCTAGAATCCCTTTCTTGGGGAGAAAGTCGGCCGAATGCCCTCCTAGGGTTATTCTAGTCGATTTCTTGGAGTGGGGAGCAAGCCAAGGGTGCCTATAAATACAATCCCATTGTATTCATTAATCCCTAATCTTGTTCCAAGTAAAAACCATCTTCTTTCTCCTCTCCTCTCCTCTAGTTCTAGCCGATCCACATTATCCCTAACTCCTATGGTTTTGTCGATTTTGTTAGAACACAAGTGTTGGTTTTGTTTGTGAACTTAGAACCTAGCTTTTCCCATCGGAACGCTAGTATTACGTGTGTACAAGAACGAGTAACAAGCTTCTTTTAGCTTGTGGTGACTTACCCTATTCGATCACACCTAGATCTATCCTTCTTAAACCCATATTAGGGTTTATATTGTTCTTGGTGATCACGCGATTCCTTGTTCTTGCTAGGAATCAAAAGGTACGCGTCTATTTAATTTTTAGTTAATTATTACATGTTATTGTAGATCCTTATTCCGCTGTGCTACATGATTTGATGTTATTTGTTTATAGTTTATGATTCTAATATTCCAACAAACACAAGTCAGTATGCAGCAGGCTTTAGAATAAAGGAAATGAGATTATTATTCATTAGATACGAGTTACAATAGGAGTTAATCCACATATCAGTAATAGATATATAGATTCTTGTATTACATAACTAATAACTAATTATAATTATGATTCAATTATCAATTTATTTAGTAGTGAAGAAACACTTTATTTTTTATCTTTTATTCTTCATAGTTTTCAGAATTTCAACTGATACTTTGTTTGTTGATTTGGCGAAAACACCCCAAAATGTTTCTCCGTTTCTGCTCCCGGTTTGTTATTTTCATCGAACATTGCAAACAAATAAGTCTCAATAGATCTTCCAGGCTTCAGTGGGGTCCCCTTTGTCCCTCTGACATGCGCGATCAAATTCCTATAGTAAGTTCCAGCATTTTCTACTGTCGCTGCAGTACTGCCACCTGCTGATGGCCATCCACTCTCCGAAACAACAATCTCCACATTTTCTCCACCAAGACGTGCTTGAGCCACATAATGAGCATCCAACATCGCGCTAAAAAGGTTAGAATATTGGCGACCATTAGGGTCATTTACAACTGTTCCTTGTGCGGTAAACAATGCATATGGGAGATTCAAATTAGGGTCACCAAGGTAGCCAAAATAGGGGTAAATATTAGCAAGCATCGGTAAGTTGTTTTGGGCTAGAAATCTGATTATAGGCTCAATAAATCCGCGCACACTGCTATTAAATATGCTATTGCTTGGTGGATAGGTATTGACTAAAAGACCAGTGTAGGTTGCAGTTGACACCTTGATTTTGTTATCGAGGCCTGCGGCTCTAAGCGCGTTATGGACATTTCGCATGCTGGGAGTACAAAGTTTACGTATCTTCTATTATCGTTATTTGGATCAACTTCATTTCCAACAGCGATGTATTTAAATTTGACATCAGGGTATCTTTGGATGTTGTTTCTAACCCATGTGTTTGCGTTTCCTTGATTGTTGAGGGATTCTAGGTCAACATTAGGAATATCGAGCATGAGTTCAATATTTGTTCCTTTGAGTGCTTGAAGAGTAGGCTGATGTGGATCATAAATGCGCATCTTGGTTATGTCGTTGTTCCTGTAGAGCGTGACAACATCTTTTTCCGATGGTAAACCATCACCAACTCGCCCGTAGCACACGCCTACAGATTGTGCACCTTTGCATCAAGTCAAAATATATTTAGTCAAATTGCACAATCAAGTTTTATGCTAAAAATAGTATAAAATTTGATAAAATGCATATACTCCCTTCGTCCCAAAATTGTTGTCAAAAAAAAAATAATAAATAAAAAAATTAAGAAAGTGATACCAAAACACTCTTCAACCAATCAAATAATATATCTACCGACTAAACTTTATTTTATTAATGCAAATGAGAAAAGGATAATTATTTTAGAACATCAAAAAAGAAAATAGTAGACAATAATTTTGAAAGATGAAGTATTTTTCTTGAAAAAAAAATCCATTTAAAAGGCTTGTTAAGTATAGTCACACATGACAGGTACATTGCCATATGCCTACAACTTCAAAGTATACTTTTACTTGGTACAAATAGTATTATCCTAGAACGAAACACTAATTAAAAAAACATTTATAAATATACATTCCAATGACTTGTTAAGCTAAATCAAACAAAAAGAAAAACCTGTGAATGCAAAAAAACTAATAAGTAAGCTGAGTAGTAGAAATTTGATTGCCATAACTTCTGATTATACATTCTTCTTTGGGATGTAAGCTTATTTATAGTGAAAATAATCTATAAGTCCAATTTAACTTGTATCAAATAATAATTAAAAATTATTAGTGCAGAAAATTAATGTACGTAGAATAGCTTCATCAAATAATAGGAAATTCAAAACGAGATCTTACAAATTGTCCTTATTGTCATTTTTCATGAAAATTCTTTTTGTTAGAGTTGATTTATTCGTTTACACACTTGATACAAGATTGATTAGCGTAATCAACATCTTTATATAAAACTATATAAAAAGGAATTTTGATGAAAGGTGCTCAATAATATACATCATCATCATTAATGCTCACTTTTAATTTTCATGCTACAAAATTAAAAATATCAACACACCTTTTTTTTCTCTTCATCACTTATCTACCTTTTTCATTGAAAACTACAATTTCAAACTAACCGATTAAATCGATAATACGATTCAAATAGCAACAATAGAAGTCGTATACATGCGACATTTATGATTCTGTGACCCGTTGATGTAACACTATGTTGTTGGTTGTTATGTGGTTGATCAGATCAGGTTAAGTAACAATAGTCAAGGTACCGGATAGTTCACTTGAAATCGTGTAAACACTTTCCAATAGAAATATTGACCCTATGCCGGTTACACGAATATCTTATGGATAAACCATGATTTCTTATTTTAGCACAAATCAAGAACCAAATCGTATTCAAGTTTTAGGTTTTTATGTTTCCTTTTATCGATAAAGTTATATCTTATTTATAATAGAGATTACTCAACCCTAGCCATGGAATTAAGTATAATTAACGCCATTAATCATACCATAACAGTTTCCATAATAGTATGAATCAGTGGTTATCAGCTTCAGCATTATATGCTTACCAGTATTAACTTTAACTTTACCGCATTAACAATGTTACCAGTATTACTTTGTTTCAGCAGTACTATTAGTACTGGTTTGTCTCAACACTAAGCAGTAGAAACTGTAGTCTTAACAAGCAGTAGTAATCTGCATTAGCAGCAAATGTTAGCACTAGCAGCAAATGTTCTGATCACTAAATGAATAATACTAGCGCGATGATCTGCATCACAGTATGACATTACACTAGCAGCAGAACACAAACCACTTAATTGAGTCAGGGTAAACATTGACCTGATGGGTGTACACTCCGTACCTCCAAGCCCATTACCAGGTGTGAATTAATCCCTCAAGTGCACTAAATTTTCCAACAATCCTCCCCAAATTTAGTTCACTTCTTTTGCATGAAAAATTAAACATAAAACAAACATGTGCATAAATGAAAATATCTTGAAGATTGAATTCTCATCTTAGTACATTACACGTTCAAATATTCGAGAATCAGGGTGTTCTAAGAATTGAACCCTTCAACCCATTTGAATACCTAAAGATAAAATACACACAATGTTTCAAACACTTAAATACTCCTGACACTATACAAGCCATGTGTCCATATCCAATTCATAAATGTTGTAAAAGCTAAAAGTCCAAAGCTTCCTGAAGCGGCAAAACTTCAACATTTACATAGGTGGTTCCTCTTTATTCATGCTCCTGCTAAGCACTTTTTCAAAGAAAATAACCATTGAGAAGTAAAGACTTCATCCTCCTTTTCAGCAGGTTCTGAGCACAACCTTGGGATGAAAATAAACATGTGCTCCAGTCCACTAAATGTTCAGCTTTCCACATTGAACTCAGCTCCTAAGTTTCCTCAGGAGGGAGTTGGGTGTCTTAGCATTCAGTGACTAAGTTGGACTTAAACCCATCCCTTTAGCAGACTTTAAAATCAAGTCTCTAGCCAAACCCTTCGTCAAGTGATCAGCTAAGTTATGTTGAGATCTAACAAACTCTATAGATACCACCCCATTCATGATAAGCTCACGAATCATGCTATGCCTGACACCTAAGTGTCTAGACTTCCCATTGTACATTTGGCTATAAGCCTTTGCCAATGTAGCAGCACTATCACAACGGATAGAAATAGGTGTTATAGGTTTAGGCCACAATGGAATCTCAAGAAGCAAGTTTTTTTAACCATTCAGCTTCTTTACCAGCAGCAGCTAAGGCCACAAATTCTGATTCCATGGTTGAACTGGTGATGCATGTTTGCTTCTTGGATGCCCAAGAAATTGCACCTCCACCAAGTAGGAATACCCAGCCACTAGTAGATGAATTTTCCTCAGTGTTACTGATCCAACTTGCATCAGTGTATCCTTCTAACACTGAAGGATAACCAGTATATGAGAGACTATAATCCATAGTTCTCTTCAAATACTTCAGCACCCTCTGAATTGTTTTGTGGAAAACTAAAAGGGGGGGTTGAATAGTTTTACGTCTTTTTAATTTTATTATGAAAACTTTTGTTACTTTTAAAATATTAGATTCAAGTTTATGCGAAAGATAATACTTGAACAATAATGTTGATTGTATGTGTACCCTTTTGGATTTGTTATAAAAGTCTTACTTTTATGAATGGAGTTTTAAATTGATCTTTATGTGAAATCAACTTCTAACTAATGCTAACAATTATATATGTCTATATGTATAAAAGTAATGACGATATAAGTAAGGATGTAAGTAAGAGATGGAAAGATCTAACCGAGACACGAGGGATTTATAGTGGTTCGGCTATAAGGACACCTTCCTTGCCCTACTCCACTCCCCGAGCACCGAGCTCGAGAGTTTTCTTCACTACTTCAACAAACTCCCTTATGGCGGAGAAAAAACCTTACACAACTTTGGCTTACACCGGTTTAACGACACAAAGCTAGATGTCGAGTTCTAATCGTAGCTAGAACCAATCTCACGACTTTAATCACAACTTCTTCACAACTTATTCACAATGACTTCACAACTTCTTCACGACGACTTCACAACTTCTACACTAGATCTTCACAACTTCTATGCTACGGCTTAACAACTTCTAGACTATGGCTTCACAACTTCTAGACTACGGCTTCACAACTTCTACGCTACGACTTCACACCTTCTATGTTACGGCTTCACAACTTCTACGCTACGGCTTCACAACTTCTACGCTACGACTTCACACCTTCTATACTACAGCTTCACAACTTCTTCACACCGCAACTACTTCACAACTTTACTATGCTTCTATACAACTTCTTTACACCACAACTACTTATACACCTTCTTCACTACTTACACACTACACTAACCTAATCACTTATGTACTCACTTAATGTACACACCTTATATACACGTTTTACACAAATGAATGAATGATTTACAAAGTATATTTGACAAACAACTTGAGTAACAAGATGCTACTAAGTTGTAATACTTCTAGTTTTGATTGATAGAAGTATTCTTCTTTTGCACTTGGATGGTGGAAGCTTGGATCACTTGGAAACCAATGCTTAAGAGTATATGATCAAAGGTTTTAGAAAGGATTTAAAGAGATGTAAGAAGAGATTTAGAACAGAAGGTTTAGGGTGCAAAAGGTGAGAAAAAGTTCAGGGGAAAACCAGTATTTATAGGCAAAAACTGGACAGCTGGAGGAGCGGGGCGGTCCCCTTAATTTTAAGGGGGCCGCCTTTATGAATTAAGGGGGCCGCCCAAGGTGAACGTTGCCCAGTTCTATCCTTTTGTGGGAAGGTTTTTCTGGAACTTTTTTGCCATTTTTGGATGAAAATTTGAATTCATATTTTTATAATATATTAAACATATTTATTTAATACCAAAAATATTTTTCTAAAAGATATAAAATGTTTGTGACATTTTATAAAAAGTTTAGTGATTAAGAAAATGTTCTTTTGATCATATAAAGCATTAAGCATTATGTTTATTCATACCTTAAGTGATTAAGTTGTAGAAGTAAATATTTACAACTAAATACTTGTTTATTTGATAAGTTTATGTTTAATGAGTTTAAATTTTGTAATCATTAAAACATAGAGATATGCATAAGTATTAATAATGTTTTTAGGCATTATTTATGTCAACAATTTCCCCCTTTTTGATGATTACAAAACTTAAACTCATTAAATTCAAATTTTTATTTTTGGACAAGTATTTAGTGAGTTTATATTCACTTCTCCCCCTTTTTGTAAAATCAAAAAGGTTAAGCCGACAAGTTTTAGAAGTGAAAATTGTCGGGACAAGAACTCCCCCTTGATGTGTGCTCCCCCTCGTTTGAGGACACCAAGGAATCGAGATATCAAATACTTGCTAGAAAGATATTAGAAGCACAAGCATATATACATATCATAATAGCACACATAAGATCAACAGGCATAGTAAACACATATTAAAACATAAAACAAGACTTTCATTAATAAAAGAAAATGATTATGTAAAAGACATAATCATTGTTACAACATATGTTATGCTTAGAACATACATTCGGTAGAGAATTCTAATTTGCCTAAAAATCCATTTGACTTGCTTGAGACATGAAAACTTGGATGAATGGAGGCTGAGGATGTTGGATTAATGGAGGTGTATTATTGGGTTCATGGAGGTTGGAGAGAGTGGTGGTGGAGAAATTTGAGGTGGAGAGTTTGGAGTGGACCATGTTGGATGAGAGTCTTGATGTTGTTCAAGTGAGGATGTTGGATTGGATCTAGTGAGAAGATACTCAATCCAAGTGAGATGCTCATTTAAAGCAATAGTTTGTTTTTGAAGAAAGATGCAACAAGGACAATTGTTGACATGTTTCTCAATTTGACTCAAGTTATAGGGTGATGATGGTGGAGGGATAGATGGTGATGATGATGGAGAGATAGATGGGGATTGATCCAAGTTACTTTAAGCAAGATGTAAAGCAAGAAGAGCATTTAGCTCATGGGCTTCCTTGAGTTCTTCAATGAACTTCAAGTGTTGAGAGGAAGGTGATGATGATGGAGAGTGGTTGTTATTTGGTGGAAGTTGGTGGTGACACTCTTGGTGGTGGAGACATTTGTGAACTTGGGTAATCATGAGTGGATGAGGGTGTAGATATGGATGAAGTGGATGTTCCAAGAGTGGTGAGTGTTTTGAATGGTGTATTGGTAGGTTGAGTGTGAGTGAGATTGGGATTGATGTTTTGAGATTGATCATTGGGAGATGAATGTGTAGGGATGGATGATTGGTTATGTGTGTGAAAGGGTTCATTAGGATGAAGCTTGGGTGTTGGTTGAGTTTAACAACATCATTTGTTGGGTTATGTCAAGTGTCAAGCTTCCTTCTCCAAATGGGCCTTACCGAGATCTTAGCAACTCTTGAAGGCTTGGATCTTGGGTTGTTAGAGGATGACATGTTTGGATGGATGATATGGATGAGCATTAATGATGGAGAAGGGTATTTATAGTGTAGGGATGATGTGATTTAGGAAGGTAAATTTTGGTGGGTGGTTTAGGACAAAATGTGTTAGTGAATTTTGGGAAGTATAGGATAAAATGGGTTGAAAATTGAAAAAGAAAACAGTAATCCGTCCCTCCAGATGGCCGGTCCCCTTAATTTTAAGGGGGCCACCTGCGTATTTAAGGGGGCCGCCCATCTGCTGATTTCCAAACTACTAAAAATGGGTTTTTGACAGAAATTTGTAGAAAAGGTTGTGTTTTTGGGTTTAGTTTCAAGCAAGTCCAACTTCTTTTGAGGCAATTTAGGATTTAAATAATTCATGTATGCTAAGCATATCTAATTAAGCAATTTTATCTAACATGCAATCTACTCATTTAACCAAGTAACATATATATATATATATATATTATATATAATTATGTTATGTATATATATATTATATATATATGTATATGTATATATAGTATAATATATATATATATATATTTTATATATATATATATATATATATATATATATATATATATATTATATAAATTTTATATAATATATATATATATATATATGTATTATATATATATATGTATACATATATGGACAAGAAAGCAATATATAATATCAAGTAATTCACAATATCATTTTTTAGAAAGATTAATACGCTAGTTAATTAATCCTAATAAGTGTCTATGTGCAAAGGAATGGGGAGTTGTGATAGCATGGACTTCTAGACTTGTACCAAGTGAGATCTTAATGAATAAACCATGATTTTTCATTTTTGATTTAGTTCACTTATAAATGTCATATACACAAATATAGATGACACATATGAGATCACCATGCATGATTGAAATATGTGTTTTTAGCATTATTCAACAATGTTTGAAAGTGGGTTTTTATGTAGATGTGAAATTCATTTGAATAAAATAGATTGGGTTTTATTTCAAAATGTTTTTATGAGGAAAGAAAACAAAATTTTCAATCGTTGGCTTTGATAAAAACATCATCATGGACAAATGTTGGGAAGAAAAGTGGGATGGTAAAACATGTTAGAAAGGTGATATAAAGACACAAAATCATTTTTCCAAGATGTTAAGTTTTAGTATATTTAAAAATAAATGTCATTAAAACTATGGTTGTAAAAGATTTCATGCTCAAGGAAATTGGTTAAGTCTATTGTCACATGCTACCCTTTTCTACATATTTTATGGCATTTAAGTATGTAAATACAAGAGAAATTATCATATCAGAATAGTTTATAGAAAAACAAAAAACTATTATAATAAATATACATTTAATAACTAAGCGAATAATTACGAAGGCATGCAATTAAAACACATATGAGCAAGTAAACATCTAGAAATTTTATATATGCAAGATGACATAAATCTAGGAATGAAAAACTTTAATGAAAAAAAAACAAAAAAAAAAAACAAAGTTCATAAAAGCAAACTAGCGTTAGGTATATTTAGGAAGAGTAATGTAATCAAGTTGAAGAATGAATATGAGACTATTACTAGTGGTGCTCAATTCAGGCTAAACACGACCATTTTTATGGGTTACACACACCCAACTTCTCACATAGAAGCAATTCAACCGTTAGGTCAAATTGAGTTTCTAGTCAATAGATTCTCCAGTAGTCATTCTCTTTTAGAAGAAATTAAGTTCCTAAATTTACCTATCGAAGAGTGCCAAATATGAAGTTTGCTTGGTTTACTAATACTTGACTTAATGTGATTCAAACATTATCCTTTTATGAGGGTAAATGTAGATGATATATTTTACTCACGATCCTAATAGAGACATGTTGAATGGGGTATAACCTAACATCTATAGCTCCTTTGTTGCAGCACATTTATCTAACCTAATGCCATATTCTACAAGAGGTTGTTACATACATAGTTTTCTGACGCGAAGAATCTAATCTTACTTCTATGTTGATGATTTATCCGCTTAACTTAATTTACTTTATTACCAAGAGTTTTCTAATAGTGGACATAGAAGATTTCCATTTTAAATTTGAAAAGGCTAAATGAGTTCGACAATGAATACTTCATTTAATACTTAGAAGGCTAACTAAAGGGTTTCTAATTAAATCGTAAATAGGATATAACTAAAAGTGTAAAGGCAAGGCAACCTAAGCATATCCTAAGGCAATTATTAACACAACTATATGTACGAAGTAACTATTCATGAAATTTAAAAAGAGAACGTACCTTATGTCCAGCTTTTCTTCATAATATTCAGGATGGTAAATGAGGTAGTGAATGGTAGATGAGTCTTCAATATAACCATGGCATGAAAGTATATCACAGCATGCTTCTAACGTCCTTATAAGACCAAAGCGGCTTGACCCGAACATGTCTTGTACTTGACATATTAGATGTCTTAGCCTTGATGTATGTGACGTCTTATTGTTGAGACATTCACGTCTCAAATGCAACCACATCATGCTCTTTCAACAAATACCATTAATATTTCACTATGCCATTAGCAATTTCTTGAGATGGATTATCACGTGAGATATTGAGTGTGGTTCAGGATTTGATGATTCATTAGTCTTCATACGCACGATTCGAATGTGATTAGGTTGACGTAAGATCAAGTATCATTCCTTAATGCGTTCATCACCTAATCAAATAAAACAGCTTGGTACCCAGATTCTCATGGGTCCGAGATGGTTAGTTGAAGACATCCATTGCATTTGTATGCACATGGTAAGGATATCGCCAAGAAGTACAAGAATTCCTTAATAGTTTGTTTTGATGTACAAACGATGGATTTCTTGACTTATATTAATTACAATCATAGTAAATAGCCTTATATCTAAATTTCTCTACTAGGTTTTTCAATTTTGATTTGTTTTGATTTACTTGTTGAAGAATTGTCCGAGCTAAATCCTAAACCGGTTTTATCTTTGAATGGTTTTTGACAACTTAGTAGGTATTTAAGAGATTTGGAACTTTCTTCAAATTTAGCTAATATTTTTGCTCTTTCATTTAATCTTTTAATTTCATGCTTATGTTCTTGACATGTTTTGCATTCTAGATCAATTTCAATATTACTTTCAAGTCTAGACATTTTATCTTCTAAAATTATTTCTTTTTCAAAATTACTTTCAAAAGTTTTTGATGATTCATGTTTAGAAATGGTTTTTAGATCTATGTTGCAAAAATGTTTAAACTCATTTTCTAATTTTGAAAATTCTAAAATGAATTGATCATAGCAAAAATGTTCGGTTTCAGATTGTACCTTATTTGGAGTTTTATCTAGTTTGGATTCTTCACATACCGGATAGTAATCTTCTTCTTCGTCTGTGTCACTCCATGATTTTGAATTAAGTTCACTTCGGAGTTGATCCATGTATTCTTCGTCATTAATGCCTTCATTAAAAATATTTGAACTAGTAGCACATGTATTTATTTTATCTAAGTGATTATCTATCAAATTTTCTAGGACAACTAATTCATGTACAAGATCAAATTCCTCGTCTTTGGCTTGACATTTTTCTTGATGAAAGTTTAAGAGATTTTTCCAAATATCATTTGCTGTTTGACAGAAGAATATTCTTTCATATTCAATTCTCGGCAAAGCTTTATAAATAATTATTTTAGCTTTATTATTTTTGTCATTCTTTGTTTTGAAATAATCATTTTGTCTTTCAAAATTCGTTTTTGCTTGACTTTCAAAATCCGTTTTTGTTGGTTGAAAATCACCAATCGAAATGACATGCCAAAGATCTAGATCAATTGATTTCACATAATTTTCAAATTTATTTTTCCATTCAAGAAAAGTATAGTTTTCAAAAAGCGGTGGTTTTTGTATAGATTCCCCTTCTAAATATCTTTCGGATTCCATAGATCGATTCAAGTTTTAAAATACAGTATATTTTAAAAATCTTGATTGACGTGTCTCTTGATACCAATTGTGAAAAACTAGAAGGGGGGGTTGAATAGTTTTACGTCTTTTTAATTTTATTATGAAAACTTTTGTTACTTTTAAAATCTTAGATTCAAGTTTATGCGAAAGATAATACTTGAACAATAATGTTGATTGTATGTGTACCCTTTTGGATTTGTTATAAAAGTCTTACTTTTATGAATGGAGTTTTAAATTGATCTTTATGTGAAATCAACTTCTAACTAATGCTAACAATTATATATGTCTATATGTATGAAAGTAATGACGATATAAGTAAGGATGTAAGTAAGAGATGGAAAGATCTAACCGAGACACGAGGGATTTATAGTGGTTCGGCTATAAGGACACCTTCCTTGCCCTACTCCACTCCCCGGGCACCGAGATCGAGAGTTTTCTTCACTACTTCAACAAACTCCCTTATGGCGGAGAAAACCATACACAACTTTGGCTTACACCGGTTTAACGACACAAAGCTAGATGTCGAGTTCTAATCGTAGCCAGAACCAATCTCACGACTTTAATCACAACTTCTTCACAACTTATTCACAACGACTTCACAACTTCTTCACGACGACTTCACAACTTCTACACTAGGTCTTCACAACTTCTATGCTACGGCTTCACAACTTCTAGACTACGGCTTCACAACTTCTAGACTACGGCTTCACAACTTCTACGCTATGGCTTCACACCTTCTATGCTACAGCTTCACAACTTCTACGCTACGGCTTCACAACTTCTACGCTACGACTTCACACCTTCTACACTACAGCTTCACACCGCAACTACTTCACAACTTTACTATGCTTCTATACAACTTCTTTACACCACAACTACTTATACACCTTCTTCACTACTTACACACTACACTAACCTAATCACTTATGTACTCACTTAATGTACACACCTTATATACACACTTTACACAAATGAATGAATGATTTACAAAGTATACTTGACAAACAACTTGAGTAACAAGATGCTACTAAGTTGTAATACTTCTAGTTTTGATTGATAGAAGTATTCTTCTTTTGCACTTGGATGGTGGAAGCTTGGATCACTTGGAAACCAATGCTTAAGAGTATATGATCAAAGGTTTTAGAAAGGATTTAAAGAGATGTAAGAAGAGATTTAGAATAGAAGGTTTAGGGTGCAAAAGGTGAGAAAAAGTCCAGGGGAAAACCAGTATTTATAGGCAAAAACTGGACAGCTGGAGGAGCGGGGCGGTCCCCTAAAATAGGGGGTCGGTCCCCTTAATTTTAATGGGGCCGCCTTTATGAATTAAGGGGGCGCCCAAGGTGAACTTTGCCCAGTTCTGTCCTTTTGTGGGGAAGGTTTTTTCTGGAACATTTTTGCCATTTTTGGATGAAAATTTGAATTCATATTTTTATAATATATTAAACATATTTATTTAATACCAAAAATATTTTTCTAAAAGATATAAAATGTTTGTGACATTTTATAAAAAGTTTAGTGATTAAGAAAATGTTCTTTTGATCATATAAAGCATTAAGCATTATGTTTATTCATACCTTAAGTGATTAAGTTGTAGAAGTAAATATTTACAACTAAATACTTGTTTATTTGATAAGTTTATGTTTAATGAGTTTAAATTTTGTGATCATTAAAACATAGAGATATGAATAAGTATTAATAATGTTTTTAGGCATTATTTATGTCAACATGCTTGCCAATGATGAGCACTAGGATTACTAGTATATCTGCTCAATTTTCCCACAGCAAATGCAATATCAGGCCTTGTACAAGTCATGGCATACATTAAGCAGCCAATCACCCTAGAATACTCAAGTTGAGATACAGCCTTACCAGTATTAGGTAAAAGCTTCTCACTTGTATCCATAGGAGTACTCACTGGAGTACAATCAAAGTAATTAAATTTTATCAACACCTTCTCAATGTAATGAGACTGAGAGATAGAAATCTTGTTACTTTCATGTTTAATCCTTATTCCAAGGATAACATCAGCCTCTCCCATATCCTTCATGGAGAACCTTGATGACAAAAATTCCTTTGTTAGGTCAACTTGATTTTGGTCAGTGCCAAAGATCAACATGTCATCAACATATAGACAAATGATGACTCCTTTACCAGATTCATCAAATTTGCTATATACACATTTGTCAGACTGGTTAAGTGAATAACCACTAGACAAAACCACTTCATCAAATTTTTGATGCCATTGCTTAGGTGCCTGCTTCAGTCCATATAAGGACTTAATCAGTTTACACACCTTGTGTTCATTGCCAGGCATGATGAAGCCTTGAGGTTGGTTCATGTAAACCTCCTCATCCAATTCACCATTCAAGAATGCTGTCTTCACATCCATCTGATGTATAATCAGATTGTGAATAGATGCCAAAGCAATCAGCAATCTTATGGTACTGATACGAGCCACAGGGGTATAAGTATCAAAATAGTATATCCCTGACTTTTGTTTAAAGCTTTGAATGACTAGTCTAGCCTTGAACTTTTCAACAGTTCCATCTACCTTCATTTTCTTTTTGAAAATCCATTTGCAACCCAAAGGTTTGCAACCAGGTGGTAGATCAGCCAACACCCAAGTGTTGTTGCCCATGATGGAGTCCATCTCATCATTTATTGCCTCTTTCCAGAAAGCAACATCCTGGGACTTCATTGCTTCATCAAATGTTTTGGGATCATCCTCAACATTAAAGCAATAGGAGTGTTGGTCAGAGACCTCATCCCTTGTTCCTTCAATTAAGTACAATTGAAACTCAGGTCCAAATGATTTTGGAGTCCTAACCCTATTGCTCCTTCTGAGCTCAGGTTCAGGTTGTTGTTCCACAAACCTCATCAGAGATCTCAGATACACCAACATCATTAGTTCCATTAGGAATCCTCTGACTTGGTCTAGGGACTGATGAGAATCTATTCTCATCAAAGATTGCATCCCTTGATTCAATTATTGAGTTAATTGAAACAGATTCATTAGGTTCAATAACATAGAACCTATATGCCTTGGAATGCTCAGCATATCCAACAAAGATGCATTCAATGCCTCTTTCACCCAAAGTTTTTAGCTTTGGATCAGGGAGTTTCACAACAGCCCTACAACCCCAAACCCTGAGATAATTCAGGTTGGGTTTCTTTTTAGTCCAGAGTTCATAAGGGGTTGTCTTGTTCCTTTTGTTGGGAACCCTATTTAATAAATAGCAAGCTGTTAACATAGCTTCACCCCAGAACCCTTGACTCAGTCCTGAATAGGACAACATGGAATTAACCATCTCCTTTAGCACTCGGTTTTTCCTTTCAGAAATACCATTTTGCTAAGGAGTATAGGGGGCAGTCGTTTCATGGATTATACCAACTGACTGGAAATACAGAGTATCCATGTACTCACCTCCCCTATCAGTCCTTAATCTCTTGATTTGGGACTCTTGTTGCAATTCAACCTCAGTTTTAAATACTTTAAATTTATCTAATGCTTCATCCTTAGTATGCAATAAATAAACATAACAATACCTAGAAGCATCATCAATAAAAGTCACAAAGTATTTCTTATTCCCCAAAGAGGGAGTAGCATGCAAATCACATAAGTCACTATAAATCAGTTCCAACACATTAGTTTCACGTTTTACACTTTGAAATGGTTTCTTAGTTATCTTGTTCATCATACAAGTTTTACACTTTTCAGTGTCCATGTCAAATGCTGGGATTAACCCATCCTTAGACATATCTTGCATCCTTTTAAAGTGTACATGGCCAAGTCTAGCATGCCAAATGGTTGAATCATATAACTTAGATGTCAACATGAAAGCAGAATCAACCATATCATGAACAATATTAAGTCTAAACATTTGATTACATAAATAACCTAAACCAATAAATACACCATGTTTAGATAACATAAATTTATCAGATTCAATAACTTGTTTGTAACCACAATTATTCAAAACACTACTAGAAACCAAGTTTTTCCTAATAACAGGAACATGTAAAACATTAAACAAAGAAACAATCTTTTCAGAACTAAACTTCAAATCAACACATCCTCTTCCATGCACCAGGGCTGTTGACTCATTTCCCATATGAAGAATAGAACCATCATTCATTGACTCGTAGGTCTTGAACCAGCTTCTATCTTTACACACATGAGTTGTTGCTCCAGAGTCAACCCACCACGCAACATCATCATCCTGCACAAAGTACACATCAGAGATATACGTAACATAATAAATCTCAAAAGACTTATCAAATATATTCTGACCTTTTAGGGAATTGGCATTACCATTCCCAGATCCACTTGTGCCTGATCCATTGGCTTTATTGCCAATCTTAACACCTTTGCAATCCTTCCTGAAGTGTCCAGTTTTACCACACTTCCAACAAGTAGCTTTTGACTTCTTGTTAGGATCAGTTTTGGTGTTATCCTGATGCTTACGTTTGCCCTTGTTGTCATTGTTCCTGGAGGAGTTGTTATGCTCCACCAAATTGACAACTGATGGACCAGCAGCATTGCTGCTCTTTGGCTTGTCACTTTCATGCGCCTTGAGTGATTCCTCAATGCGCAAATGACTGCCCAACTCAACAAGAGTTAACTCCTCCTTCTTATGCTTTAGCATATGCTTGAAATCTTTCCAAGAAGGAGGTAGTTTATCGATGATACAAGAGACTGAAATAGCCTCATCCATGTTCATCTTGTGTTGTGTGAATCGACCAAGTATACTAAGAAGTTCATTGTATTGTTCCATGACAGGTCTAGAATCGACCATTTTGTAATTGTTAAAATTACTTACAAGGAACTTCTTACTTGATGCATCCTCAGCCATATATTTGGCTTCCAAGGAATCCCACAGTTCTCGAGAAGATTCAACATTCTGATAAATGTCAAAGAGAGTATCAGACATACCATTGAGAATCAATCCTCTGCAGATATAGTCATCATTCTCCCATTTGCTTCTGCTCCTCATCTGTTCCATCGTAGCATCATCCCCATAATCTTCAGGAATAGGTGTAGTCAAAACATAGACCACATGCATGCTTGACAACAAGAATTGCATCTTCTTTTGCCATCTTCTGAAATCGACACCTTCAAACTTTTCAAGCTTTGAAAAGTTAGCCGCCATATGCCTCATTGCAGCCGCCATTGATTATCACTAAAATAGTTTCTATTGATTGTTGGTTTGTTATGTGTGTTGATCCCAGATCAGGGTTAAGATAATCAATAGATCAAGGTACCGGATATTCACTTGAAATCGTGTAATCACTTTCCAATAGAAAGTATTCGACCCTATGCCTGGGTTACACGAATATCTCTATGGGATAAGACCAAGTGATGTTCTTGTTTTAGGCACAAATCAAGAACCAAATCATATTCAAGTGTTTAGGGTTTTTATGTTGTCCTTTTATGCAGTAAAGTTATGATCTCTATTTATAATAGAGATTACTCAAACCCTAGCCCATGGAATTAAGTATAATTAACGGCCCATTAATCATACCATAACAGTTTCCATAATAGTAGGAATCAGTGGTTATCAGCTTACCAGCATTAATAATGCTTACCAGTATTAACTTTAAGCTTACCAGCATTAACAATGCTTACCAGTATTAACTTTGTTCAGCAGTACTAACTTAGTACTGGTAGTCTCAACACTAGCAGTAGAAACTGTTAGTCTTAACACTAGCAGTAGTAACTCTGCATTAGCAGCAGAATGTTAGCACTAGCAGCAGAATGTTCTGATCAGCAGTAGAATGAATAATACTAGCAGCAGAATGATCTGCATCAGCAGTATTATCATTTAAACTAGCAGCAGAACCACAAACCACTTAATTGAGTCAGGGTAAACATTGACCTGATGGGTGTACACTCCGTACCTCCAAGCCCATTACCAGGTGTGAATTAATCTCTCAAGTGCACTAAATTTTCCAACACTATGTGTCACGTAAACAACAACGACAATACATTTGCGATATCTGACGATACAAATACGTTAGATGCTTTACTTTTCCAATAAATCTTTTGTGTCTTTCTTTTCACTTATATACAATTAAAGTCACGTTGACCTCTACATGCACCATGTCTAATTACATTCCCCTGAAAAGCATTCCATATATTACCAATCTAGAGTGCTATATAAAAAAGGCTTGATGACCTCAAGTTGTTAACCTATTGCATCGTTGCTTCGTCCAACTCCTAAATTAAGGGCTTTCTCCTCCATTTTCTTTCTTTGCGTCTTTTTTGCACATTTAGGAGTCCTAGGAGAATCATTGTGATATACCTTAAAAGGGGTTGTCGTCAAGCGTAGCCTCTCTTTGAATCCTTTTTGCATAAATGCAAATGGAGTTCTTAAAAAGTGAAATGTCTGACATCGCAACCTATATACGATATGTGCGATAGTTTTGTTTTTCATAAATATCGATCCAAAATTCCTAGTAGTATACTTTCTCTCCATTAACCTCACATGTCAAGGCCCTCATCGCTTCACGCCATGTTGAGCGGTCACTTAACCACCTCATTTGGAGCTTGCATCACTTCACAACCAAGAAGCTTTGGTGATGATAGCAACCTGATGGTTAACTAGAGCTACCATGTCTTCCATATCCTCGTAACAATCAATGGCATATGGTGATCTTGCTTTCGAACAATGGCCATCCATTAGCGTGTTGTTAAACTATCTAAAGAATTCTTATTCTCTATCATACCACAATTTTCTGTTTCTTTTACATTCCAAACGATGTAACTTTGGTTTTAGATCTCTAAATGTATTGTACTTAATGGATTTATGATTCTTGCGATGTAATTACCCATTGTATCTTTACACAACTAAAACTTCATTAATACGTAAATTTTTCATTCGACGACATCGTAAGAACATAGTTTAAAATCATGATTATTACATTCTTAGAGATCCTTTAAAATAACAACTCCACTGCCGGCACCTGCATCACCAAAATGGAAGATGAACTGGATGTCTTAACCTTCTCGTGTCGTTAGGCTCAACACAAGTCTGGCACTTCAAATAGTCAAACTTGTCCTCTTCACTTTAGCGATATAACCCTAGCTCTTTAGCGATATAACCCTAGCTTGGCGTATAGTGATTAAGACCTACAACAATACAAATACTTGATAGAACAAAATGGCATGATGTGGTTTTGGCATTTTTTTTTTTCTTTGTAACTCAGATCTTCATATGTATTGAGATGCATTTTGCATGATGTTATTTTTTGCATTTTATAAGAGACTGTAAAAAACATCGATCTATATCGCAATGGGTTAAAGTGATGTGATGTGAGTGATATCTTTTGCATGAATAACTTAAGATATTTTCCCTAATATTGTCAAAATGTCACTTAATGAGTGGGTCCATCCCTTATTTCCTCTTAAGAGAAGTCTAAACAAATATTGGAACTCAAAAAATAATTTCTCAAAAATGTTCGTAAATTAGAAGTATGAACATCGACTTGAAAGTTCGAATCCTAAAAATTATTGAAAGATATAAACTAATGATTATAAAATGAGTCGTTGTATATCTTAGTAATTACGTATCTGGAATGCATCTAAAGAATGTAAGATATTAAGCAAAAGTAATTGTTGCTACAAAGAGGAAGTCGGGAGCACTCCGAGTGCCTTGGTTGGCCCTAGCTCGCTTTTTATTGAGCGGGCTAGCCCGGGTCTAGGTAACTCCCCTTATGCAAAATATAATAATTTGTATTACAGGCTTGTTTTGTACGCATTCCAAACCCAAACTTAAGAATTGGTGGTTAAGTTATTATGGAACTTTAAAAGGTGGTATTGTAGTAGGATTCAACGTAATTCATCAATATATGTGATACTATGTAATTGTGAGCTTGTATTTTGAATTTATCATTAATAATGATGTATATATTTGTCGTGTAAACTATGGGGTTTTTCTTTTTTTTTTCTTTTTTTTTTTTTTTTTTTTTTTTTTTTTCTGCAAGCTAACTTAGGGTGCGTTTGGTATGCTGTAAGGAATGACAATGGGTATGAGTTTGATAGTACTCTACTATGAAAGTTCCATTCCCCCCTCTCTAGCCATATATGGAGTATGGAATATATTGGACTTTCATAGTCATAGTTGTGGGCCCAGGCACCCTAAACAAACACCAACTATCACTTTCATAGTGATAGTTTGATTCCCTTAGTAGGAAACCAAACGCACCCTTAGTCTTCATTTATTGAAAAAAAATGATATTATCAAAAATACCCTAGTTGCCTAAGGCTTGGGCTTTTCTGGACGGAATCTTTTGCTTTTTCTTTTCTAGACCAGGGCAACCTATAGAATTGGGCAACTAAAATCTGTAAGTGACAAGTGTGACTTTACGGATTACAAGGTAGGGTAACTTGTGTACTTTTTGGGCAACTGGTGTACTTCATGTCGGACAAATGGTTGGCTAATTCAAGTTGCCCAGAGCAACTGGTCTAGAAAAGTAAAAGCAAAATATTGCGTCTAGAAAAGCTCATACCTTGGGCAACTGGGGTAATTTTGGTATTATCCCTAAAAAATCAACGTTAACCTAATTCCACCTTCCACGAGGTATGGGGGAGGTGAGACGTAGACAACATTACCCCTATCCGAAGGTAGACAGCCTTACCCCTAACTTAGGGCCCGTTTGGTATGGGGTAGTGTCATTTGGATTTGGGTTAGTGTGAGATCCTGTAAAAACCCATCGTAATAATCCTCACTGATTAATGATAATCTCAACTTACTGTTTAATAAAACCCATTTTTATGAGGAAATTTAAACTTTTCTCGTATTGCTATCGTTACCACTTTATGTTTTCGTGATAAATAGCAACCTTTACTCGAAACACAAATAAATCATGGGATTTCCATTCTCACTAAGTTCGAAACTTCAAAAATAATAATAGTTGATAATGATAAATCCCTACACAAAAATATATGCACTTTTCCTAAATTACCCTTAATTACTACACTTAATTAACACTAACTACATCTATTTTTCTACAAAGCCAAACGGGTTGTTTTAAATCTCGGCCCATTACACTCTCCATCAGCCCATCACCATCCAAACTTACACGAACTAGCCCAACTCCCAAGCAACTATTGTTTTGGTTAGTTTATGAAAAATTCGACCAGCCACAGCCCCTCCAAAACGCCTTTGTATTTTTCGATTCTCGAACACGACTAGTATATATTATGGTACCTCTTATTTACCCTCCTAGCCAACAAATAGGACGCCAAATATTAGCTCGAGATATGAACATTTGATATGTTTAAATGAGCCAAAGTGTTTGTCCCAATTTCATCAAATCGAACCATATATATTTTTGCAAACTCATCCGTTTTTACCCGGGTTTGTTTTAATCCCATTCCAACATTTTTACTTGATCATAGTGATTTGTTAGGAGTGTTTAGTGTTAAGGATATCGAGTTTGACATTAAATCCAATTCGATTACACACTAAATATACATGTCGATATAAAAATGAGTAACCCAACTTCCATTTGATCTCTTTTACTCTCCCACATGCCACTAAAGTCCTTCAATGTCAGTAGATTCATTTCAAATATTCAACATTCACTGACTTTCAATAATAGAGCAAATGATTTTGGCTCGTTAACTTCATTTTGTATAAATATGGAACACAAATCGAATATATATACAAACCGCAACACCCAACCTTTTTAGAACACGTTTATTCCTATGAGTTCCTAACAATAATATCAACATTTCATGGTGATAAAAGGACAGCCAGGGCAGTAGTAAACGTGTAAGACTTGATAAACCCATTTGACACTCAACCGAAATATCTACCGAATATATATATAATCCATCGACTAGAGACAAAGTTTCCCCAAACTCCTCCATAACTTCTAATGATTGCTAAGTCAGAAGCATGCTAAAAATAATGATCATCCAACAGTAACACTCCATGATTGAGTGTGAGAGCCTTTGAAGAAAACGTGTGAAATACCTCTATATATTTCACCTTCTTCTAGCAGTCACTTTGCGCACCTCTCACTTATCTCACTCTCATTAAATACTCTAAAAAAAAAACCAGAAGCAACTCTTGTTTCACCTTGGGAAGCAAATCGAGTAGAAGAAGTAATACGTATAACATATTCGAACCCAACAAGCTTACTGTCTCTATTCGTGTATTTCCATTCGAGTTCCACAGCTCTTCACCACCTTTTCTAAGGTGTAGTAAGTGTTTAATAACCCTTTTTCTTTCATCTCTCACGATCACAATTCATGCATGCATTGTTTCATTCGAACATATAACTCGTCACGTTTATATATTCGCTATTAGGTTGTACATGCACTTCGTTTAGAACCACCCACATGAGGTAACAAACCCTTGTCATGGGAAACTTGTAAACGTCACTCACCCTTCACACACTCACGTAGAAGAATTCACACATGCATCATATTGTTATCACTCGAACGTATATAGTTTTATATTCACTTGTACAAACTCATGAATCACACAAGAATATGTCGAACCTCCACTGTGGACGGTTTAGAATCACAACTCTCACAATTTTCACGTTTAACATTCATTTCATGCATGGCTCCAACGTATAAGAACTTGGCATCACACGTTATAACTAAGTTGAAAACACTTAGAAGTTTCTAAGTATTTTGTTATAACAAAACCGACCCAACTAGCCTTAAAAGCGATTTAATATCTCATGATTTAACTAAATAAACATGCCCTAACTTTATGCGACCTGTTAGAACACACAACTAGCTACATTTTTCGTATAAACATCTTACAAAAATAATCATGTTTCGACCTCTTAAAATAGCCCAAGCTAAACGCATGAACTCTTTTGAAAAACCACTAAAAACAATATTGGGCTTAGATTTTGCAACTCGTTAAGGGCCCATTTAAATGAGAAATAAGCTACTGATCGAATAAGCTATTAAAATAAGCTTCATTAGTCTTAAATAAGCCTCCTAAAAAGACGCCCACCTTTTCCTTATCATTTAGACATTTTTGGACTAAAAACGTGACGCACTTGGACTAGAAGGACTAAAACTGCCAAACAGTGAAACTTGTGGACTGAAGCTGTGAAAACAGATTATAAAGGACTTAGAATGACATATCATTGAACTTCAAGCCTTATATGGATATTTGGACTAATTTTGGACTATTATTGGACTTTAGATTTAACAAAGGACTAACGACGTAACGCAAATCACAGTTAGGGTAAAAAGTGTAAAATCTGGAAAAGGACAAGGATCAACTATTTTCCACTTTACATTCTTATTTTATTTTCCATTTCTCACCCATCACTTCATATGCATTTTACATATTTTAATTATGCATTATTTAATTTACGATTTCACTTGCATATCATTTCATCATATTTTGGAAGAGATAATATTTCGAGTCGAGTGACATAAGAATCAAGATAATATCATGTTCGATATTATAATTTTCTTAACTTGAGGCATTTTAAACATATCACACTCACATCATCAAATCGTTATACGATTTCTCACTTCCACACTCATCGTTAGTTATAAGTCGAATACTTAGACATTCCTCATATCCAGGTCTCGTAGTGAGGACGTTTCCGTGATCATAAGTCTTATTTGATCTTATAATTCCATCTTGTCAGATACACTCCAGGTGAGTCGTGGCCCCTACTTTTAATACTTGTTTTTAATAACTCTTTTGGGGGAGATACATGCTTCAACTGTTTTAAGTATTTTCATACTCTGAAAACTCTCATGATTTATCCAAAAATCATCAACTATGTTTTACTTATTTTGAATCACCCTTTGGAAGGGATAAATGCTCGTTATACTTACAAATTGCTTGCTTAGTTTAAACACTGTATTGAAAGATAACATTTTCAAACTACTTGTTGTAACAAGATACTGAGACTCATTTTATGCATTCATATAACAACTGAATGTACTGTTAACTTTACTATGATATTTCTACACTTCAACAAGAAATAATTGCCAAAACAAAAGTACGCATATTCTATGAAAACCCGAACCCTATATTGCCTAAGTTTAACTATATTGCCATAAAGTCCCTCGATCATGAGCCATTAATCACTGCGGTGAGCTCGAATATAGTGGACAGCTTCGAAACCTGTAAAGGCTGACGACCTATCCCACTAAATACTGGATGGAATGCCTGATGGCTAGTCGTATTTAGTCGCGATACACTATATTTGAGACATAATAGGATGAGGCAATCACCTATTACTTAGGGCAAAACCATCAGTAACCTGATGTGACTTCGCCGTTTTACGGTACTTTTGTTAACGTTTTGCGCGTCATGAGGCTTAGAGCAATATAACCTTATGAATATATATATATATATATATATATATATGTTTTCCTATATATATTCGGATACAGCTGTATTTATTTAACCACAACTCCACACTGATAGACATCAGACTTTATACTATTGTTTTCACTAAGTGTTTGGATTATGTATCATGTACTTGGAACTTAACTGTTATCCTATGTGACTAGTTGTGTTTTATGATAAAGACAACTCAATGCTTGGCATATTGTTACTTTTGAAAGTTAAATCATTATTTCATTGCAAGTATATAACAACGTAACTCATTTTCATTTAAACTTGAAAACTTATGATCATCTGAGTTCATAAATGATTTACTCGTGGATTTTTACCCAATTGCAAACTTGCTAGTTACTTCAAGAAGTACTAGTATTTATTTCAGCTATCACTGTACAAACTCTTGAATTCATTGAAAGAAAGCTATTTTCTATCAAACTCCACGAACTCACCAACCATTGTGTTGACGTTTTAAGCATGTTTATCTCAGGTAAATCAACGGAGCAGGACAAGACACGGAGCGGGCATTAAATACTCTGATAACTTAAATGGTGTGAAAATCAAATATGTCATTTTTTCCAAATTACTTACTTTTGTGGGATTTTCAAATCAGATATTTCAACCTTTGTACCAAAACTATTATTTTGAATGACATATAACTTTCAAAACGCCTTTTCAAGCCGTTTTCTGAAATTTTTGACTTCGATCCTCAGTGTAACACCTAATTACTTTCCGCTGCCACAAAACCAAATTAGGGGTGTTACAGTTAGAATATAAAAACCCATATTTGTTTCAAAAGTGTGACTTGTAAATTGGGAACCATCTCCAATGGACCCACACTTTTTAAATACCCACTAGTTAGGTGTGTTTACACAATTTATTTGGTTCTATTTTCATTTCTTTCTATTTCAACCACACAAATGTTTTCATTTTTTTGTCTTATTCGATTGTTTTTTATTTAAAGTTATTGTATTTTATTTAATTAATTTATAAAATAATTATTAATTTTCTCTCTCCTCATTTATTTTAAAACCAAATCAAAATCCAAATCCTAAACCCATCTACAAACCAAACGGGCCCTTAGTCTTCATTTATAATAGATGTCAAGTTCATAAAACAAAATGATTCTCTTCTAATGGTACTTTATATATGAGAATGTTCTCTAACAAAATATTTGTGAATTCAAGTCTTACTTAAGACATTGTGAGATTAATTTCTTGTGTAAATATTATGAGATAGTTGGTTTTCTTTCAAGAAAATTGTCAAGTTCACATTCACAACCAAAAGTGAAAAACAAAACTACATGTAGCAGAATAAAAAAGAAAAAGTAAATAACATCTAGTGGGCTTAATAATTCCTTTGAAAAATCTTTGTTCGAGAATAAAGACAAATAAGAATTTTCATAGGAGATGGCACAATGACTGAATGACAAGATACTTGTTTGGATCATGCCTCAAAAAAGTCACTATTGACATTTACAATACAAACAAATAAGGGTGCGTTTGATTTGTAAGTATGATTGTAATTGAATTCGAACTTGGGTTTGATTTGTAAGTGGGATTGTAATTGAATTCGGATTTGAGAAAGGTTTGAAAGACAATGAGGAGAGAGAAAATAAATTATTTATATAAAAGAAAATTATAGTTTAATATAAAGTAATGTTTTTTATTTATTTAATAATGATTTTATATTTAAATTTTAATGTAGAAGAAGAGAGAGATAGAGACATTAGTGGGGTAGCTCACATGAAAAAATGTGCAAAATATCAAATCCGGATTATTATTATTTTTGATGGCAGAGCTTATCAATCAAAAAACTATAAACCTGAAAGTACGGAACAAAAACTGACAAAAACTATAAAACTGTCAGAAATACGGAACAAAAACTGACAAAAAACTGAAAACAAAAGGGAGACAAGGGAGAATCTTTGACTAACCCCCCCCCCCCCCCCCCCCCGATTTGACATCATAGAGGGGGTTTGTTTAGTCTAAGCCTTTTTTGATACCAACTAATATACATAGGAATAAGATCTATCACATTTTGATTGATTGATTCCTAATTTGTAAGGCCCGCATGACAACCAAACACCTAAAATTTGCTTTCTATCATTCAATTCCCTTGACACCCATCAACCAAACCGGCGCTAAGTTTCAATATTTATTTGCAAACTAAACAAATAACTCTACCTAAATTTGAACTTTCAAACCTGCAAAATAATCAAACACATTGACGCAGTCACGTCAACCCCGTTTGATTCGGTTTAGCTAAAGTTTAATAGCAAGTAGCTACTTGATTACCAATTCATGATAACGAGATGTGCTGCGAACCGCCGCGTTGCGGCGGAGCAGCGATACATAGCAACACATATATAAAATACTGCAATAAAAAGTAACAGCAGTCTAGTGTTATATTACAGGCGATAGTAGTTTAGATGTTGTTTAGAAGCATACAAAAGTTAAGATGTTATTAAAGTGCAGTACATGGATTTTTAGTCATTTACGGACAGTTGGTTTTGGTTTTTTTGCTGCGGTGCTTGTTTCTTCTGGCTTGTTATCTGTTAAGATTTTCCTTCGAGCAGATGTCCTGAGTACTTCTGTCTTTGTTGCCTGTCCTTGTAAATGGCTGGTAGCTTCTATTGTAGTAGGAGTACTTGTTTGTAAAATTGCAGGTGAAGCAGGAGTAACCGGAGGTTCAGAAGTAGTACCTGACAGAGTTCAGTTAGTTATCATGCGAAAAAAAGTTACCGAGTGCATGAAACAGACAACAGCTTGTGAAATTACAACCTTCGTCAGTTGGTGATTGGGCTTCAGCTTCTGTTAGCAAGGGAATGTTTTGTTCAGTTGGTGGTAGCAGATGCGGACCAGTTTCCATAACGCTGTCAAGCACATAACTCTGATATTGTTTTGTAGAATCTGGCGAGAAGTGCAGCTGAAACAAATGTGTGGTTCCTTCGAGGGCTGTTAAATGTGGCGGGACTGTGTATGGATCGGTGTAGCCTTCTTCTGAGACAACTTTGTTGACTTCTGTGACTATTGAATGCACCTCATTACTGAAGCATGTTAACGTCAAAATTCCAGTGCTGTCGGAAATCAGCAGTCTAAAGGAATAACTGCATAGGTATTAATAATAGGTGAGTTTATTAGAGAATATTAAGAGGGTTTTTTTTTGTCGCTTATAAACTGTGTTGGCTTATTTGTACCTGTAATCATTCGGCTGTGTTGGAGCTGGTGCCTCACATTGTGAATGTGGGCGGTCGTCATAGATTTTCCGCCTACAGTCATGGCATTTGCGGTAGAACCATGGTATGCCAACAACGACTTCTTCAATTCTTGCAACAACTGTGAACCTAACATTCTGTAACAGGTAGTTACATATTAAAATAGGTACATGGCAAATACAAAGATAGTAGTTGCAAGTTTGATAGAAGTACTGACTGTTTGATTTCTTGGATCTTCCCGCAGAAGCTCGTCTATTGTAACTCTGTTTCTTTTCTTTTCATCTTCTATGTTATCGTAGCTGTATGTGCGCACATTCTGTATGACCGGTGGCGGGAGCAGCTGTTCGTACCTGTAAGGATATTTTAACTTAGTTTGATGCTAAAAAAATTAGGCGAATGTGTTATAAGAGAAGGAGAGTAACTGACATGCTTAGTATGTAATCTGTTTCAGGAATAGGAGGGTTGAAATAGTAGTAAGTTGCGGGTGTGCTTGATAGCTGCAAACCTGCATTTGTTTGTGGCTTTGTTAGAATCTATTATCTTAATATTTTGCAATGTGGGTCTGTGGAAACGGCGGTACCTTTGTATGTCTTAACCCAGCATGAAGTGACAGCCATAACGGTTGGTTTAGGTTCTTTTTCATAGGCACTGATGCTAAATTCGTGAGCTCTCTCATTCCAAAGAGTGAATCTGACAGTGTCTCCTCTGCATATGGGAAAATATGTTAGCGAGGTGTTATTTAGAATGGTTGTCATTAAAAAAATAGTATGTATAAACGGGTGTTATTAAAAAAATAGTTCATATGATTAACTTACTCTAGGTTACGGAGCATGATGTCTCTCCAGACAGTTTGTTTTGTGCTGGGTGCCTTTGGTTCACGGATACCACCAACAGAAAGGACACATGCTATGTAATCTGCAGTGACATAATGTGCAGTTATAGTATTTTGTATTGTATGAGTGTTATTAATAGTAATCTGTACCTGTTAGTATGACATTGTTTTTGTCTGCACGTTCATGTAGCTGAGTGTATGTGGCAAAGTTGAAATGATGTAGTGGAAAGGTGGTTCCAGTATACGGCTGAACATTGGTGAGCCGTCCTAATATCAAAGTGAAGTGATTAGGTAATGTCTGCATCCATTTTTTGGTGTCTAGAAGACCATATCCTGTGATTGTGTATGCAGCATTGACTTGAAGGATGTTATCAAATCTTGTTTTTTCGCGGCCTTCCGCGTTTGCCTGTATGGCGCCACCCTATAATATGAAGGAGAAAGACAAATATTAGGAATCGGAAATTTAATGCATATTAAGAGGCATGATATAGAGTAATGCAACCTGCTGATCAAGTAATATAACGTTCAAAGTTGGTTGTTTAATCCCTCTGGTATCTGTAACTGTCCATTTGCGATATACTCTGACGCATATTGCTTTTGCTATGTCTGATGGTTTGAGATTAGCAACTCCAACGATTTCAAGATCTGTTGCTGGTCTTTTTCCTGCAGACCTTGTTATTGTTGGCACTGAAGTATCATGCGACATTTTCCTGTGTTATAATGATGGAGTGATAGGTGAGATCATATTAAAATAGGTGTAGTAGCTAAGAAAAGGTAGCTGTCAGAAAAAATGCATTGGCAATAAACTGTATCCAAGAAAGCAACATATGAGAGTAGGTATTAGCAGGAGTCAGTCTAGTATACGTTTACCTTGGTTCGAAAAATGTATCGGTATTACATGGGAAGAAATATATGGTTGTGGTCTTCGTAAACTACATGCGAAAGATGCGTCTGAAGGTATCCATTCTTAGAACATCATAAAAGGGTGGGCCTATTCTCTTGTCTATAGGACTGTAGATGTAACTGCCAAATCAGACGTAGCCAAATCTGTGTCTGATTTCTCATCAGTATAAGCATGACGTTGAAATGTGTGTGACCCTATATGGGTTCATTGAGGTACCCTTTTGACAGTACGTAACAAAATCTGTCACAATATAGCTTATTGAGGTAGCCTTTTGACAGTACGTAACAAAATCTGTCACAAAATAGCTAAGATAGATATAATCCGCAAGGGTTAAAATAAGAGATAAGAGTGTATATAGGTGTAGTCACCTGTCCTTTGAATGTGTGCAACCCTATATGGGTTCATTGAGGTAGCCTTTTGACAGTAGCTAACAAAATCTGTCACAATATAATTAACATACATACAATCTGCAAGGGTTAAAATAAGATGATATATGAGTTCAGTCTGTAAAAACAGAACTGACTGTATATATGTTTGCTTACCTGTGGTTTACCAATATATTACCGTGTGCAAGCGGTTGCATCAGAAAGATAAGGGAATCAGATGTGACAGTATCTGTTTATTAGATTCTGTGTGGGTTAACTGGTTGGTGTGTTGTTAAGTGGATACAAAAGAAGTCTTTGTAGGTATGGTTTCTTTTCCTGTCTATAGGACTGGACATACAGTTGGTAAATCAAATGTAGCAAAGTCTGTGCCTGATTTTTTGTTACAGTGAAGTGGTGTTTTGACAGCAGGTAACAAAATCTGTAAGAATATCAATGGGACCCTATATGTGTTTAGTTACCTGTGGTAATCAGTAATAGGCGAACGAAAGAAAACATCTAAAAGTATAACTGATCCTATATGGGTTTACTGACATGTGCAATAGGATCAGGAAGCAATATATGTTTATTGGATCCTAGGTGGGTTCATTGTTCAGTTTTTTTCAAGTAAGTAATAAGGGAGAAAATTTGTAAAAATACAGGTAAGAAATATAGCAACATAATAGATGTTACATGTAACAAATAGCAACATAATAGACAGTAGATGGTGCCAGTAATGTGCTAATCAGTAATAGGGTAAGCAAAGAAAACATGTAAAAATAGAACTGATCTTATGTTTCTTCGACAGAAAGTTATTGTTTGGTTCAGGCCTATACAACGTCTAAGTATTAGAATAATATATTTTGTTTGCTGTATCTGTAGTTGAGTGATATGCATAGACACTAATACAGGAATATGAAAGAATATGTGCAATGTGTTTGTTATGAATAAGACCTGGGTTCTGATAATGGTTTCTAAAAAGTCCCTGTAGACGATATTTTTTGTTGTATTCGGTGGTCTGTTGAGCTGATCTTTGATGAGGATTTTTAGGCCGTCAGGAGATGTGGCTCTTGAAAGTGCAACGTATAACTGGCCATGTCCAAAAACGGGTTCTGGTAAGTACACACCGATTTTGTTGAGTGACTGCCCTTGGCTTTTGTTGATGGTCATTGCGTAGCACACTTTGACTGGGAACTGCTTTCTTTTGAATATAAATGGCAGATGTTCGTCTCTGTTGAACAGGAGAATTCGAGGAAGAAATACTTTTTGTAGTATGCGAGTACCGGTAACAATTCTGACTTCGATTACTTTAGCAAGCATCTGTGTTACGATCATGCGTGTTCCATTACAAAGACCTCCAGTTAAATTCAAGTTTCTTAGCAACATAACAGGGGCACCTATTTTGAGTTCAAGCTTATGCGGCGGAATTCCTGTGAATGATAGCGTGTTAAGGTACTCTGCTGGATATAGCAATTCTGTGGCTCCTCCGTCATTTCCGCGTGGTATAGCTTCATCGTTACTTGTATATACATGGCTGGGAGCAGATAACATTTGCAGGATATCTGAGTTAATAGCGTCAGCGACATCATTTTTTGGACAAACAATTGCTCTTTCTTGCAAGGATTCAGCAGTTGGTGATTGAAGAATGGTGTCAGGATATATGAATCGTATAAGTTGCATCCTTGCGTCATTACTATCTGGAATACAATACATATCGGGTATATGTATCCATGAGGTATCTTGGGGATCTGATTGATCTGGTTGACCAATAACACCATTCCCTATGTTGACTAACCATTCAGAAAATGCTGCAGTTGCGGCCAATTGATGGGAAGGTGTCTCTGTTCTTTTCAGGCGCATATTTTCAGTCAACAGATGAACTCTGAAATGTTTCCACAGATATGATTCAGTGATAGATGAGGAAATAATTTGATGTTTTGTACCTTTTTTCTTTACTGGTAAAGTTTGCCTGAAATCTCCACCGAGGATCACTGATTTATTGCCAAAAAGAGCTGTTGGTGTATCCAATAGATCTCGCAAGGTCCGGTCAAGGGCCTCAAAACATTTGCGATCATTCATAGGCGCCTCGTCCCAAATTATCAAATCTGTTTGTATCAGTAACTCAGCCAGCTGAGTATGTTTTTTAATAGTGCACATAGACTCGTTCGTCACATCTAGTGGTAATTTAAATCTTGAATGAGCAGTGCGGCCTGACGGTAACAACAATGAAGCAATTCCGGAAGAAGCCACTGCAAGAACTATCTTTCGCTCTGCTCGTAGGGTGTAGATTATGCTCTTCCATACAAAAGTCTTTCCAGTGCCACCGTAACCATATACGAAAATTAGCTTTTGTCTGTTATTTCTTACACCTTCGAGAATAGCATCAAACAGCTGCCGTTGCTGAGTATTGAGGTTTGGTACCAAACGATCTCTTTCAGCAGCCATAGCTTCTGTATCATAGCTTCGCTCTTCCATAACTGTTCTGTTTCGCAGAATCTGTAGCAGGCGCCGTGCAGGCAGGTGGATACCAAAATCTGTAACCGATTTGCCGTGAGACCTAAGAATAGGTTCCAGCTCGTAGAGGACACCATTTTGCAGTTCTTCATCAGTGAAGGTAATTCGGGGCATTTGGAACAGGTGTGATAAGATTGCAGGTATATCATCACTCATAAGCTTCCAGTGCTTATTCCAAAGAGAGACTGGATTAGTAACATCACAGAAGATAAGAATTTGACAAAACAGCTGGCGTATCTCTGCTGCTGTAGCTGTTAAGGCTGCTTCTGTAAGAGCAAGCGACCATTCTCCGTCATCTGCTAATAAACCCATTGCTTCACACGCTGATCTATTACTTGGATAAAGGCGGCCTTCGACTGTACGTATGGCAGAGAATGATGCACAGCCCTTCTGGTGGCAAAGTAAAAGCCTTTGGTAATATAAATCGCCAGCGCTAGGATGTATGTATGCTAACCTACCAATTGAAGGCTTGTTAAGGTTTCGTCTAGGTGACCAAAACTTTTGACCAAGATTCCAAACGAATTCAGAAGGAAAGTCTAGATACGTTAGATGGTGACCGAGTGTAGACCGAGAATTAAAGTCTAACCACTGTGTTAGGGTGGTTTTCTTGTTACTTGGATTTTCAGCAACAGACTCTAGATTTTCATTTGCTCTGAAAGTTACACGTTGCATATTTTGAAGATGAACAGCTAGTATTTGGACAGGCGGATCTCTGTAGTGAATATCGAATCCTAGCAATCGCCAACAGGCTTCGTGTGGACCAATGTATCTTGCATCTAGATAATTGCTTATCTCATCAATTCTAATTGCAGGTGCCTGGCTTGTTGAAGGCGTGGTTCTAGTGGATCTTGTTATCTGCGTGACAACTCGGTCTGTGCCTTTTGAAATATACTTGAATAAATATTTAATCAACGTTGTCTGCTCACAATATTCTACATTGATGTGTGCATAAAACCTGGTAAGAAGCATCATGTTATATGGCACGACATAGCTATTATCCAAGTCGACGTTTTGGACAGTAGCAATGTCTCCCGAAGGCCGCCTGCGATAATGCACATAGCCGTTTTTGTCAATAGAAGTAGCATCAGCATACGGTTTAGGAAATCCTTTTGTGCACGAATCAGTTGCCTTCATACATGGCGCTGATCTATTTGCGATGCCACATGGACCATGCATCATAAATTCGGTAACTATTCGATAACCTTCTGGGTCAATGTGCCTATCAGGTAATTCAGCCGATATATATCGGTCGATATCTGCATGTGAGTGGACTCTTGAAGCTTCTTTTATCCACAACAACAAATGACAATGTGGCAGCCCACGCTTTTGAAACTCAACCGTGTACAAAACTGAAAAGTTAAACATAAAAATAGGGTCAGATACAATGTACAGGGTTGATGTATAGTTACATACTAATAAAAACTGAAACTTACTCGCTGCAACTGGTCCAAATGGTCTTCCGTCACGGAGATATGCAATCAGTAGATGAATTTTCTGTTCGAAAACTCGATCGACAATATCTGGCCTATCAGCAACATTAACGTGCGGAAACTGTTCCATATATTCTGTAATTTCTGGCCATTTGACATTGCATGTAAATGTGATGAAGAAAGATGGGTTTCCATAAACTCGGCAAATTGCGAGTGCATCAAGATAGTGGCTGTACATATAGCGTGGGCCACCGACGAATGATGAAGGAAGGATTGTCCGCATCCCTACATCCGAACCATTCCGATCACCGCGTGCAATCGCATCATAGACTCCTGAAAGGTAATCGTTTCTGATATCATTCTGGTGGTCACGAATGTAATCTAACCGATACTGCTCCACACTACAATAAGTTGTGACTACATACTGCTGAAAGAGCCTTCCGGACCGTGTCAGTAGGCTATATTCTTGAAAGCGATCATGCAATTGGTATGCGTAGTACATCTTCATTGACATCTTTTTCGTTTGGTCCACTGCTTGAGTATCCGGGTTCCATAAACGTAGGCCAAGGTGGAAACCATCTTCACCGAAAACGAAAATTAGAGGAAACTGGAATGACATATAGCAAGGATGCAATTTGCTAACTCTTTGTGGTTGGCTTGAACGTTGCTGAATAACGATATCAAACTCAGTGCCTGTATCAGGACCTCCTTCATAAACAATAGCTCCAATTGAATCGCCAGAAGGCAGCTCATGCTGTCGCGAACCTTTGACTGCAAATAAGCGTATCTTGAAATCAGGAATGTCTTCAGCATTCAGTAGGTTTCTTGCCGTCCTAAATAACCGAACCAACTCATTGTGCTGATCCAGGACCTGAATCAACCCATTTACAATTTCTGCCCTTAAATTTTGACCGGCATCTTCAAAATGGATCAAACGATTCTGAATTTCATTTTGTGTATCATAGATGTATAACTGCAAGAAACGTGGATCAGTTTCTTCAGCCGGACAAAGAGAACCTATCCAATGATAAATCTGGCCCGATATTTTGAACACATACGGGCCACGACCTCTGTTTACCGATTCATCAGTCTGAACTCCTAACGAAGTCATAGCAAACATCGAGTTATAAGCTCTGACATTCTCCATGAAATGCCGGTCTGTGAACAATTGCTTCATATATGCAGGGTATTCGGATTGATGTCTCAAAACTACTTGACCACCCATGCAACATCTGTGATAGGTAGGAGATGCACGGCTTCCATGTTTGATCCTTTCTTCAAACCAAAAAAGCGCTTTGCAATGACGACAGACCCTGTTACATGGCCCTAAAGACACATATGCATCTGGTGGTCCTGTAAAGGCATAAAAAAAAAGAAAAACCTATATAAAAATGAAGGTTAAAAGGAATAAAACAAACACAAAATAACATGCCATATAGCAAGGAAACACAATTAATAGTACCTGCACGCTGGCGGTTAATACCAGTTCTTTGTGTTCTTGCTGCTCGCCTAGCGGTCGATATAGGATTTGTAACCATTTGAGAACCGTCAAAAGCAATAGAGGACGGACTTTGAAATCGCAGATTATAGTTAGAAGATGCAGCAGGAGGAGGGGCAGGCTCAACTGCAAAAAGAACAACAAATGTTATTCACCGACAAAAGTTTTATATAGCAATAAAACATAATTAATACTACCTGTGTGTTGGCGACTAACGGTAGCTCTTTGTATTCTTATTGCTCGCCTAGTACTTGATACAGGAATTGTAGATGTTTGAGAAGTCTCAGCAGCAGCAGAGGTCATATTTTGAAAGTGCGTATTATAGGCAGAAGATGCACCAGCAGTAGGTTCAGGTTCAACTGTGAAGGCAAACAGTTAAAGTTAGACAGAGGAAGGAAAATCAGAAGCAAAAAAAAAAGAGTGTTAAAAGCAATAGAATACAGATATATACAAATGACAATAAGAAAATGTACAGCACCGGTTGTTGCCGACGGTGATACATCATCTACCTTCTGTTTTCCTTTTCCAGCAACAGCCGTTCGATCTGAGACACTACATTGATAACCTTCATGGCGCTCATTAATTGATATACCATTAGAACATCTGGTAGGAATTGTGGAAAGAACATCGTCGTTGGTATGATAGAAAGAAGTGTCACTATCCATGAATTCAGCAATGTCACATGGAGGAATCATTATACTCTCACAAAACGAAGTTTGCATATCAACTGTTAGGAAGCCACCACCAGTATTAGAAACCGAACGCGGGCATATATCTGCTGACATATCCCGTATGGAAAAAAATGCGGCGTAAGCAAAGATAGGCGACCGTTGAAAAATGAAACTGAAAAATAAAAGATACAGGACGTTACCAGAAGAGGCGGTGGTTTCCAAATGCATTGAAACAGGCATACCAACATGATATGAGGCTGCAAATAACAAATGCAGGTAAATAATTATACAGGCGAACAAAATACAAATATAAAGAAACAACAATAAAAAAAAACACACAGTACCAGTTGCTGCTGACAGTGGGATACGTTCCATATTTTGTTTCCCTTTTCTGTCGGTAGTTGCAGACAGCGGAAAGGCACGGAGACAGTCCTGACGAAGTTCAGTAATCGATACACCATTCGAAGATTTTGTAGGCATGGCAGGGGCAGCATTGATAGCAACGGAGTTATGTTCCAAGGGATCGTTACAAGCGTAAGGAATCGTCAACACACATGAATTCAGCAAGATCACATGAAGGAAGCATTATACTTTCACAAACTGAAGTAGGCGTGTCAAACATAAGAAATCCGCCACCGTTATTAGCATGTAAATCAGCGGCCACATCTATAATACCACCAGGGAGCAGCCCCTCACCAAGATCACAGCCAACAGACCCGTTTCCTTCTAACGATCGTTTACAACTATTTCTACGGACACCTTTACTCTTAGTCCTCATATTCAACAAATAACTATATTTTTTAGTTATGGGGCAAGGTTTTATTCCGATTTCTTAGGTTTTCACTCTGATGACAACCACTCAACAAATAACTATATTTTTTAGTTATGGGCCAAAGTTTTATTCCGATTTCTTAGGTTTTAACTCTCATGACAAATTACATAAACAAATGACAAAGTGCAAAAATTATTACAATGACATATACAGATAAGGCGATAACTGATTTGCATAATTATACATGGCAAACCAAACAAAAGCATAGATTGCACAGATGTTCACAAATCAGCCGGTATAACTAAGGACAAACAACAACATACGACAAACGACACAAATAATTACAACTACTTAACGGCGAGCGACACAGCTGACGGCAAATAACTAAAAAAAAAAAAGTAAAACAAACAAACAGATACACAAACCTAACGTTTTCTGATCCGGCGCGACAACAATCCTGAGGCCCTCCAAAGCTGAACATCAAAAAAATAACCAAATAAATAAATCGATAAGCCATGAACGTGTAGATCGTAAGAAGTAAATAGACAAACCACAGAAACCATAAACGTATCGACCTCCGGCAAAGGTAAATCACAGCAGCAGCCGATCAAAGGCGACGAAGCAGATCTACACAGGTACCAAGAAAAGCACAGTGAAGAGACACGTATAAATCTCCAGCGAATTCTATCGTTTGTTAGAAGCCGACTATGGCTAAAAGAAGCGAAGCGACAAACCAAAGGAGAAAACCGGGAGCCCAGAGCCCAAAATGGAGCCCAACACTGCTACGACGACTGTAGCAAAACTTGACGCCAAATTATATATATGGTAATGACCAAGTAGAGGAAAGCTAGAAGATGCAATTAACCTTCTTAAGATTATTGTAGTCTAATAAAATGCCGATACTAATGCAAATGTTATAGATATACGACCCAACTCTGCTAGTGATTTAAGGTAAAATCAAATTAAATGTTGTCATGTACAGCTCTAAAGCCGTCCAACGTGCCAATGGATGATACTTTATAGTTTATACTCTTTAAGGAATAACTTGACAGAAAGAACACAACTGAAATATAACAAAACCGCATTTTATGAGAAGTCATCGTATATACAACTACTGACAACACCAACAATCTAGTTTATGGTGAAAATGCCACCTTAATACATTAACCTTACAAATAATGAAATATAAAGAATAAATCCACTATCATTCACATGTTTAAATTCAATAACACCTTATAAGTTATAAACAGAATCACTATACACTCGAATCTCGCATAATGAAACATGAAAGGAAAAAACACATGTACACAAGACCCTTTCACATATCAATCATACAACAGAGTCAACTTTAGTCGAACATTTTTATCATGAATCAGTATACTGAATAGCATCACCACTTGTATGGACTGCTTTCGGGATTGTACTACGACCAAGACCCGTAGTCTCCAATTTCCTCAAAATCTGAGGTGTTTGTATATCTTCCAAACCTCATTTCCAACCAAAAATGCTAGATTTGTACATTAAACTTGCTTGATCATTGCAAGTATTTATGCTCTCATGCAACTATCTGCACTCTACGAATTTTGATGACAAATTATATCCAAGATAAACTTCAAGAATACCTTGAATATCTAGACGATGAGGCGGTCTTTTCTTGACCTTTAGATTGGGAATTAGCATACGGCCTCCAAGGATCTTGCCACCGCCTGCTCCCACTTCGCTCAAATATAGGGCTTTGAACATCTGAAGCCATTCTTCCCGAGCTGCTTCTAGTATATCTTTTGATTTCATTTCTCATCTCTTCATCGATGTCATATTGTGACCTCTTCAAAAACCAATAACAAACCAAATTAACATGGGAATCGATATAAAGACAAAGAACATACATGTATCAATATTAGCGTAGGCGGAAATTTTGACCCATTTATATATGAGTTAATGGGTCAAACGGGGAAAAAAATTAAAGTTGGCTATAGAGGAAACGGGTCAAAATGATTTGAAAGTGCCCAATTTTTATAAGCGACAAAATGAGTTGGTCGGGTTTGGGTCACGGGTCTAGATGTATTTGGGTCTAAACGGGTCAGGGTCTAGATGGCTCATTTAGGAGCACGGGTCTCAGGTTGGTTGACCCATCGGGTTTCCGACCAACTTTTTTTTATTTGAGTGAAAAATGAAAAAAAAAAAACAAACAAAAAGAGGGGTTCAAATATTTTTCTTTTACCCACTAGACTCGGTTAATTGATATACAATTGGAGGTTATATAAAATACCCAAATAGAAGGAGACCCAACAAGACCCATCACCTCATAAATATTAACCAACTTGACCCATAAACAACCAATGGGTCTAACCTCTACCAATTTTATAGCTAAAAGCCTAAAATTAGGGGAACAAATTTTTGTGTTCTCAAGTTGGAAAAATAGGGGAAGAAATTTGACAATCTCACAATTATACCAGTTCCATTTATGTTTCAGCATAGTAGGTCAAGGGTAGTTTGTAACCAAAATTGTAAATCTAAAGCATAGAGATATCTAATTTCTACACCTTGGAAGGGTCTGAAAGTACAGCATATGCCTCTCCAATCATTTTGAAGAGCCTGTCAGCATCTTTGCGGGCATTTTCAGCTATTTCATTCCACAGTCCATCATCTCCATTATCACTTCTACTCACCAATAGGGCAGCCTACATCAGCAGAAAAGGGTATGTAAGAAACATTTACAGAGGTGACCTAACAAATGAATCGATTAGATTTGTATATCCCAAAACCTGAATTAAAGGAAATAGTTCATACGGGTTAAAAGTTGCCCAAAGCGTATTTTCGAAGTTTGAACCACAACATCATAAATCATTTAATTCAAAAAAGTAGACTATGATTGAAATAATTTGAAAACAGTTATCATACGTGACATGATATTATCTATAACAAAATTGGGCAAAAAGTAGTTTTGGTCAATCCGATCCGACCCATTTCAGCATGTACTAAAGCTTCCTCTTTTGACCCATAATCCGTTACCCAAACCGCTCATTTTGACACCTCTAGTGGTATACAACCTTATCAGGATGATGTTTCAGTGCAGCTTTCCTATATGCCTTCTTGATCTCTGATGCAACAGCTGTTGATTCAACTCCCCTGTAAAATTTAAAACCACATCATCACTCAATATAGAAACGAGCTTGACCTGTTTTAAAATGATTTTGAACCAAATGTTAAATATGCAACATAAAAAGACTTACAATATGAGGTACATGTTCAAGGGGATTTCCTTTCTGGATTCTTCTTCGATGTTATAAAGCTTATGCTGATTTTGCCTTAGTTCATTCACACCACTCGATTTATCAGACACTCCAGAAAGAATCCTCTTTTCCTCCATTTGTGATGTGAGAAGAGACACAAATCTCCTAAGATCTATAGCTGCTTGTCCGTAGTCTCTAATCATTTCATATAAGCTTGCTCGTCTAGAAATTGCCTGCAGTGAAGTATATCATTAATATGATATCAATAGTAACACCTAAGATAAAGAAACCTAAACTGTTTGAGGTCAAAACACATTTGGGCCTACTATTCTACCCATTTGACCCATTTCCTTGTTAGCTAAATATCATAATATTTTTTCCATTAGCTACGGTTTGAACATAACCCAATCAATCCATTCATAAGGGTATAAGGGCTGATATTGCTACTTATAGTTGAATCAACTCGAGTGATGATTAGAATTACAAAAATTGGTGCATTTAGCAAACCTTGAGATAGTTCGGATCAAGAGCTATAGCTAAGCTGCAATCAGCAATGGCATCTGCGATTTGACCCAAAGCTCTGTATGCTGCAGCACGGTTGCAAAAACATATTGCTGCAAAAGGGCGTGATTCAACACTGCATGATAACGCAGAAGTGTAATGTTCAACTGCTTCTGCATACTTTCCGGATTTATATGCTTCATTTCCTGCACCCTGCAAATAAATATTAAAAGATTTTTATGCCAGCTTTGATGTTCATAAACACGAGTCCACTTTGATGCCTGTGAGAAAACTAGTTACTTCATGGACTTGTGAGTCACATTAATTTGTTTTAGTTGATGAAAAGATAAGAACTAAACTGTACTAACATGTCTTGTTCCCATACCTTGCGAGATAAAAGCTCTCGTATCGTGTCGGTTAAAGGTATTACCGAGTCCAAACTCATGCTTTCTAACCTGGGAATTAAGGGCACAAAGATGTCAACGCTCATATCGTCTCTTTTTTCACTTACAAAAAGAATAGGAATGAGAAAGAAAAAGAAAAGAGTTCCAAACAATATTTACTAGAGGTGGCAAAATGGACTCAAGTTCAAATGCTAGTTTCTTAGTGAGGGTTGGACAGGGTCCGGCAGGGTTGACCCACAATATTTTTTGTCCACTGGTTATATTATAAATAAGTAAGTAGATTGAGTAGGTTGAAGGCATGAAATACACTTCGGGAGCTGTAGACATGTTTGACCAATTTGGAAAAAACGTAACTAAGTCCAACCGTCCATAATAAATGAGTCGAAATTTCCAGATCTAACATTTACGATTATAAGAAACAGATAAAACCACTCACACAAATATGACAAAACATAACATTGCCCAAAAAAACATTTGAACACAGTAGGGAATGTATACAGCTTTCTGTAGATGGTGATACTATGATATCTATACAGATGGATCTTATATATATGTATAAGGAAGTACAACAACTACTACTTTCAGAAAGCCCTCCGGCAAGAGTGTGGTGAGCAAAAAATACCCGGGGTAGGATGTATAATGAGTACCTGTCAGTAATATGGCCAGAACTCTCGTGCTTTTTAATAAATTCATGAGCCTCCTCTAGCTTTCCTAATAAAAAATAGGACTTAACAATCAGGGATGATCTCCATGAGCTGGAGCTTGTGGGTGTCTCTGTCTCAGCATAATTCAGAGTCTGCTCACACATCTGAATAACTTGCTCATACCTCCGTAACTGCAAAACCATACATAAGAGCATTATATCTTAATTAAAATTTTAATATACAACAACAACAACAAACCCAATCCCGCCGGGGCAGGGTATGGGGGAGGTAGAATGTAGACAGATCCTACCCCTACCCCAAGATAAACCCGGGAGTAGAGAGACTGCTTCCAACAAGACCTCCGGCAAGTGCAGGTAGGTGAGAGAGAAAAAAGAGAGAGCAACAAAGACAGTAAACAACAAGCAAACGAAAGCAGGCAAAAGCAAGCAGGAAAAACCAACAAACAGAGCGAAAAACAAACAAGCAGGAAGGGGACACGGGCAAAAGCACAAGCAAAGGAGCACAACAACAAAGCCTAGACAAAAACAAAGAGCCAAGGCACTAAAAAAGCAAACAAACCTAAGGGAGCAACACAGAGCAACGTAAAGCAACGCACGGGGCCTAAAGCTAAGGCAAAGCAAAAACGAGGCACCAAAAACCAAAACGCAGGGGGCAAGAAAAGTAGGCAAACCTACGGGAGCAACACAGAGCAGGGAAAAGCAACGCACGGGGCCTAAACCTAAGGCAAATCAGAAACAACGCACCAAAAACCAAAGCGCAGGGGGCAAGGCAACAAAGGGGCACCTAAAAAGCCTAACACCCAAAAACAACCTAAACCAACAACGCACCTAGCCGAGACTACCCGCAGATCCTAATTTTATCTCGCCACGCCTTCCTATCTGAGGTCATGTCCTCGGACAAGAGAAGCTCCTTCATGTCGAGCTTAAGTTTATCCTCCCACCTGATTTTGGGTCTACCCCTTCTTCTCACACCATCTACTACAAGCGCTTCGACTCTTCTTACCGGCGCTGATTGTGGCCTCCTCCTGACATGACCGAACCACCTCAACCTTCCTTCTCTCATCTTCGAGATAATATTCTCGACTTCGAGTTTTGCTCTGAAAACTCCATTCGGGATCATGTCAAACAAGGTTTTACTACAGGTCCATCTTAGCATTCTCAACTCCGCCACCTCAACCCTGTTAGCATGGGCCTTGGAGATGGGCCAACACTCAGACCCGTACAACATAGCCGGTCTAATCGCCACCTTATAAAATTTTCCCTTTAACTTTAAGGGGACTTTCCTGTCACAAAGGACTCCCGACGCCGCCCTCCATCTCGCCCAACCAGCTCTAATCCGGTAGGTTACGTCCTCATCTATCCTCCTTGATTTGTGAATCATCGATCCCAGATATCTAAAAGCCTCCTTGGGTGGCAGGATCTGGTCACCAATACGAATATCAATTTCTTCGTGGTGACCTGACTCGATCCTCCCAAAATCACATCTCATGTATTCAGTCCTCTCTACTCACCCGAAGACCCTTGTCTTCAAGAGCCTCCCTCCAGTTCTCAAGTCTGCTGTTTAACCCTTCTGCCGATTCTGCCACCAACACAATGTCGTCAGCAAAAATCATGCTCCACGGGATGCCCTCTTGAATCCCTCGAGATAACTCATCAAGAATCAAGGCGAAGAGATAAGGGCTAATGGCAGAACCCTGATGGAGGCCAACATCCACAGGGAAATGACCCTCACGTATCTCCTTGCGGTTCCTTTATCGATAAGAGTTCTCCAAATCAACTCGCGTGGGACACTATCATAAGCCTTTTCGAGGTCAAGGAACGTCATATGCAGGTCCTTTTGTCTTTCTCTGAACTTCTCCATGAGACTTCTGAGAAGGTGTATAGCCTCAATCGATGACCTTCCTGGCATAAAACCAAATTGGTTCTCAGACACCCTCGTCTCCCTTCTCAACCTTCTCTCGATAACTCCCAAAGCTTCATAGTGTGGCTAAGAAGCTTAATGCCTCTATAATTGCTACACACTTGCACATCCCCCTTGTTCTTGTAGATGGGGATGACTTCACTGAGTCTCCATTCTTCTGGCATCTTAGCCCCGGAGAAGATCTTGTTGAAGAGGCAAGTCAGCCATTCTACCCCCTCGTCACCCATACACCTCCAAGCTTCTATGGGGATTTGGTCCGGCCCTACTGCTTTGTTTCTACCCATCTTCTGTATTGCAACCTTCACCTCTGGTTGGCTAATCCTCGAATAGTAGCACTCTGGCCGTTGGCTAGGGTTCTCTTCTTCCCCGCTTCCTTCGGTACTTCCTCCGTTGAAAAGAGAGGAGAAATACCCTCCCCATCTTTTCCTAATATCCTCTACGTTCACAATGGTACATCCGCCTTCATCTTTGATATATTTAACGTTTCCTAAATCCCTCCTCTCCCGGGCTTTAGCAATCCTGAATATATCGTTAGCCCCCTCTTTGGAGTCCAATTTCTTATACAAATCTTCGTACGCCTTGTCCTTCGCCTGAGCTACTGCCTTTTTCGCTTCTCTTTTAGCTACTTTATACCTCTCTTCTGCGGCGGTAATGTCAGCTTGGTGGCCCTCTCGGCTCAAAAGAAGCTCTCTGAACCTAGATTGTTTCACTGCAACTTTGGATTGCACTTCCTCACTAAGCCACCAAGATTCCCTGCTTGGCGGCTGGGTCCCCCGCTAGCCATACCAAGGGAATCCTTTGTTGCGTCCTTAATGATGTCGGCAATAGTGTTCCACATCTGGTCCGCGTCTCTAGCAGTCAATTCCTCCGACCGAGTAGAAAGTCTCTCTAAGACTTTCACTCTAAACGACTGCCGCCTCGCCGTTCAAATTCTTCCATAGGATCCTCGGCAACCTCATCGCTACTCTCCTTGGCTGTTGCCTCGGGAAAAGTGTATCCAATGCAAGCAATTTGTGTTGGGATGAGCATGCCTCGCCAGGGAAAACCCTGCAGTCCCTACATGCTCTAAGATCCCTTCTTCGCACCAGCAAATAGTCAATCTGGGTGTTGTGACCCCCGCTCTGGAAGGTGATCAAGTGAACGTCTCTCTTCTTGAAGAAAGGGTTCGCTACTACCAAGTCGTGAGCCGTAGCAAACTCTAAAATCGATTGACCTTCGTCATTCCTAACTCCAAAGCCAAAACCTCCGTGGACCCCCGCATAACCATCCACTGCCGCTCCTATATGGCCGTTCAAGTCACCTCCTATAATCAAACGTTGATCCGACGGTCACTCCCTAACTAGCTCATCGAGAGAGTCCCAGAAGCTCTTTTTCTCTGCTTCACTTCGGCCCACCTGTGGTGCGTAAGCGCTAATTACGTTGACGGTCTCCCCATCAATAACCAACGAGATCACCATGATCCTATCGCTACTCCGGATCACTTGCACTACATAATCCTTGAGGCCTGCCGCCAAAATAACTCCAACTCCATTTCTCGCTGACCTAGAGCCCGAGTACCAAAGCTTGTAGCCGTTGCCCTCCCTCGTGCTGGAACCCTCCATTTTGTCTCTTGGAAGCACGCAATGTCAACCTTATGTCTCAACACAACAGCAAGCTCAAAGAGCTTACCGGTCAAAGATCCAACGTTCCAACTACCCACCCTAGTCCTACGTGAGGACGCAACCCTAGCATAACCCCTAACCCCCCCCCCCCCCCCCCCAACAAAAAATACCCGCCTACCCCGCCAACCCCACCCAGTCCGGCATGACATGACCTCAGGTGACCATCACTATTCAAGGAGTCTATCCTAAACCCAACAAACTACAGCCAAAAAGGCAAACAAGCAAAAAGGAAAAGAAGGGCTATAAAAGAAGAGATAGACAGATAGGAAAGAAACAAAAACAGGGGGAAGACAAGCAAACACAAACGGCCCAATGCAAAATATAGAGCAAAAAAAATCAACACAAAAAGGCAAACAAGCAAAAATATAAATGATCAAGTGCTACTTCATCCCAAATATATGCAACAATCCTCTTTTAGTTAACTTTTACTTTATTCAGCTCTTGATAGAGAGAATTTTAGATTCTAGCAAGTAAACAAACATAATTGTTAAGCAAGTCAAATTTTGTCTTCTTTTCTGAAGTATAATTTTAAAGCATCCATCAATTAAATACAAACCATGATTAGTGTATCTGCTTTGGTTTGAAGCAATTGCTCTGAGCAGCTGCTTATCTGAAAGGCTTCATCAATCACTCTCAATGCACATTCTAAGTCATTAGGTGTTCTTCGAGGAAGTTCGGCATATTGTTTAAGGCTCTCTGTCACTTTCTGAAAACATAAAAAACAAACTATAAACTTAAAAACGATAAAAAAAAATAGCATAAACATACAAAACAAGAAAACGTCAAATACCTGTGCCTTCTCTAGACCCTCAGAGGCCTCTACTAACAACTTTCTGTCTACGCAGACATCACTCCCAGACTGCAAACACTTCATATACTGAAGGGTTGCCTTTTCAACTTCTCCGAGAGCAAGGTAACAACTGAACATATACAAAATTTATTAACAAATAACATAAAACTTTTATGGAATAGTTTAGTAACATCATGAAGGTTAGAATCCCACTAAGCGCTGGCAACTTCTAAATCTATTATGGATTAATAAACACTCACATACATATATGCAGCGAGCCTTGATATATGTATGTATTAATGCATATGTGTACTATCCATCACATGTTTGATATAGTTGAACACAATGAGAATGGAACAACACATGATATATGGGTAAACCATAATGAAAAAGTATGGGGAGTCTTAACTTTTATGCATAAAGAGCTAATTAAATGAAACTATATATAAATAAAACATGTAAAAATGTAACGAAAGTAACACTTACTGTGCAGAACGAACTTGAACCTTGAGAAACTTAGGATCTATTGCTGCAGCCATCAGACAATCTTTTAGTGCGTCTTTCATTCTTCCAAGAGAGAGCCTAGTTGCTGCACGATTGCTGTAGCATAGCATCAGAGCCCTAAGACAACTTTTAGATTTCTCAGTTTGAGAAACTGAATTTAACCCTTGTGTGTAATAATCCTCCGCTTTAGCTAGATCCCCACTACCATAAGCTTGGTTACCCCTGACATAAGTCAATACCACTCTTACAATAAACCAAAGAATCGTTAATTGTTGAGGTGGCAAAATGGGTGCGATAAAAAGGCTAATATTTCAGAACTAAGGGTTGAGTCGACCCACAAACACTTTATTTTATCAATTTTCCATTAAAAGCAATTACAAAAACAATAGAATCATAATAATAATTTAGTTTTTAAGATTGGGAAGTTGTAAGCATTAAAAACAGATTTTGATTTTTACCTATTTGACCCGTTCCAAACCCAAATGAACCTCTAGTTAACTGATAACACAATTAAAGTTCTATAGTCGTATGAGTAAGAATATCAACCTCAATCGCCATTTCTCACAGGCTTCTTCTGCAGCAATGCTGGCTGATGCAGTTGAAAAGTTCCCATGCTTTGAATCTTGTTCGTTTATCGGTTTAAAATTATCCTTACTATTATTCGATAACGGAGACATCTCAGTTTTTTGGGTCTTTACAGGAGACAAAATCGAAGAGGATGATGAAGCATATGAGTTTTGCGAATCTGATTTTGGACTGTAAGAATCCTGACCCGTCTTCAGCCGATGTTTCTTTTTATGCTGACGTGTCTCTGGCGACAGTTGACTCTGCCCGGATGTAGATGCAGCAAAAGTGAAATTCTCCTTGTTTATATTTTCAAGTTTCAAACCAAATTTAAATAATCGAGTTCCTGCTTTCTCTTGACTCCCCGATGTTGCGGTGGAACTCAATTCAGAATCCAAAGCTGACGCAAAGCTATCACTACTATACTCCAAATTGTCCATTGCGGATTTAAACATCTCTGCCTCAGAAACTTCACAATTTACATCACCATCGTTAACATTTAACCGCTGTGTGGCAATAAGCAAATCTTCATCCGTTGCGACATTTGAATTTATTACATTTGATTCACTTGTGACACTATTTTGATCATTCATTTGGGAAGTAACATCATCTGATGTCACAGACGTTCCTCTAGAATAATTATCAGCTAATGTCTCTTGATACGGAGATGTATCCATTGGCGAATACGCTTCAAAACTATCGGCAACTTCAGGTGAGCTTCTATCACTTTGACCAAACATAAAGTCTTGTTTTGGCTTCGTTTGACTAATCACCGGCTTTCTAACTTTTCCTTTCTTTTTTTTTAGCCTAGAATCGGGTATACTTTTCGCACCAGAAAACAAGTCTCCCTTAATATTGGGCATCTTAAATTCTACATTTTGAGCTACAACATTATCAAACTTGCTAGAAAAAGTAAATTCAACGTTTCTTTCAGGCTTACTAGTAAACGAAGCATTCCCAAACGGTTGAAAACTAGTAGACGACGTGGATTCATATACTTTCGGCTCAACTTTTTGCCCAAACACAAAGTCTTCTCCACCTCCACCTCCACCTCCACCAACTTTCAAATCCTGCATCTTCTCGGATATCAAATCATCCTTCACTTCTTCTTTATCAAACTCCTTACTATAATTTACAGTCGTACTACTTGATCCAAATACAAAGCTTTTCGCTTCATCACCACCGCCACTCACTTTCAACTCCCCCATTCTCTCTGACAACCGCTCATCACTCTTACTATTCCTCCCAAACACAAAACCATTCCCCCCATTCCCACCATCCCCCAAATTCATCCTACCCATCTCCCGACCTAACTCCCTATTCACATCTTGATAGCTCTTCGCCTTTACACTTCCAAGGTTCAATTTATTAATCTCATTCGGCAACTCATTAGACGCCTTAAACTTAAATGCGCTACTATCAATTTGCATTCTCATAAAATCATCAATAACATCGTCATTACTACTATGATCATTATTACTAGTACTAGTACTACCTACGCCAAACGAAAACATCGTATCCGCACTCCGAAAACCGAAACCAAAACCCGGAACATTGCTAGTACTATTAGAAGAAGGGCCTTTTCTTCCTTTTTTTAAAAACCTAGGTTTATGAGCACTTGAATTAAATGATGAGTTCATATTTGTTTATATGAAATAAGAATAATAAGTGAATGATGAAAAGTGGTCGGTGATAATACCTATGATGATTGCCGGAAAGATGACGTCATCAATTGTTTTTTGATTTGAAGGTATGAGATGTTTTGTGTGTTTGTTTGTTTGTTTGTTTGTTTGCGTCAATTCATTGGGAAAATAGCGGTGATTTGATTTGCTTATGTCATAAGCAATGTAATAATATTGTGAAGACTACTTAAACCAATTATCCTACTGCCTCCGTCTCATATTAAGTGTTCATAATGGAATTTTGGGATGTCCTAAATTAAGTGTCCAGGGAATATTTTCAACCAATGAGAAGAGACTTTAGTGGGTAATAGTGATATTTAATTGGTGGAGAGTGTAGTTAGTGAAATTTCCTAAAACTTTGTGCATTTGAAAAGTGAACACTTAATATGAGACGGAAGAAGTAAAAGATTAAGTTAAAATACGGAGTATAATATAATATAAAATAATATTATTATTTTAATATCCATAATCTTCTATACATATCAACAACAACAACAACAACAAGACCCAATCCCGCTGGGGCAGGGTATGGGGGAGGTAGACTGTAGACAGACCCTACCCCTAACCCCAGGTAAACCCGGGGGTAGAGAGGCTGCTTCCAAAGAGACCTCCGGCTGGTGCATGTGTGCGCGTGAGAGAGCAAGGGAGGGAGAGCCACCGAGAAGAGCATAGCAGGCAACAAGAAAGCAAAAGAGCAAGCAAAACAAGCAACACAACAAATCGCAAGCACAAAAATAGAAAAGGAACAAGAGCACGAAAATCACAGAGCAAAGTACAAAGCAAAGCAGGCAAACCTAAGGAGACGAGCAAAGCACATCAGAGCAACGCACGGGGCCTAAAGTTAAGGCAAAAACAACCAAAACAAAGCAAAGCAAAGCAGAGCAGAGCAACGCACGGGGCCTAAAGCTAAGGCAAGGATACTAAAGAAAGCAAAGACGGACAACGCACGGGGCCTAGGCTAAGGCAAAGAAACCCAACACACCTAGCCTGAGCTACCCGCCTAACCTAATTCTATCTCGCCAAGCCTTCCTATCTGAGGTCATGTCCTCGGTCAAGAGCAGCTCCTTCATGTCGAGCTTAAGTCTATCCTCCCATCTGAGTTTGGGTCTACCTCTCCTTCTCACCCCGTCCACCACCAGCGATTCGACTCTTCTTACGGGTGCTGATTGTGGCCTCCTTTTTACATGACCGAACCACCTGAGCCGTCCTTCTCTCATCTTCGAGATAATAGACTCGACCTCAAGCTTAGCTCTGAAAACTCCGTTCGGGATCATGTCCATCAAGGTCTTACCGCATGTCCACCTTAGCATTCTCAGTTCCGCCACCTCTACCCTTTCAGCATGTGCTTTGGAGATAGGCCAACACTCAGACCCGTACAACATAGCCGGTCTAATCGCCACCTTATAGAATTTACCCTTTAGCTTTAATGGGACTTTCCTGTCACAAAGGACTCCCGAAGCCGCCCTCCATCTCGCCCACCCAGCTCTAATCCGGTGGGTTACGTCCTCGTCTATCCTCCCTGATTTGTGAATCATCGACCCCAGATATCTAAAGGACTCCTTGGGTTGGAGGATCCGGTCACCGATACAGATATCCATATCTTCGTGGTGGCCTAACTCGATCCTCCGAAACTCACATCTCATATACTCCGTCTTATCTCTGCTCACTCGAAGGCCATTGTCCTCTAGGGCGTCCCTCCAGTGCTCAAGTCTGTTGTTTAACCTTTCCGCCGATTCTGCCACCACCACAATGTCGTCAGCGAAAATCATGCTCCACGGAATGCCGTCTTGAATCCCTCGAGATAACTCATCCATAATCAGTTCTAAGAGGTATGGATTTGCTAAACAATCAATACTAAGTACAGTAATATTTAAGGCAACAATTATTATTAATGTGAAAGGAAATTTTGACTTTGTTAAATAAAAATGACACATATTTAAGTTAATTTTTATGTCCATTTATTATGCATTAAATATATAACTACTTTAAATATAAAAATAACAAATTATTTAATGTCCATTAAGTATTGCTCAATGAGCATTTTTTAGCAAATCCCATACAATAAAGGGAAAACCAAAATTGAGAAATAGCTCTTTGAAAAATAGAAAATCTTTTATATAACAAGGTAAAAGAAAAAAATAAAAATTGGAAATGAGTGTTTCGCATCAACCAAATAAGAAAGATTAATTGTAAAATCGAGTTCGAATCAATCTCATATATTGCTCCATAGTGAGTGTGTTGATACCCACATAATTTCCTGTCATTTTTTAGATTCGGTTTCTGAAGTTTCTGATTCTGAATAGGAAAATGTGAAGCTCTTATGGACTGAAGGTGACTCCATGTTTACTCGAATGAGATAATTTCTCCGGATTCTCAAGTGGTGAATGCAAGAGTGAAGTAGAACTCCTAGTCATGCAACCTAAAAATCACACAAGAGAAATCAGTAAATTAAGCTAATAGATGAAAACAAAAATAAAAATAAACGAAAAATTAAGAAAAATTTTGAATATTTTATAAACTTAAAAACAAATAGTAAAAACTCAAATTAAAAACCACTGATTAGCTCCCCGACAACAACGCCCAAAACTTGATTTGTCTCAAGTGGATTGTCAGGTTTTAAATTTATATTATACCTATGCCCCCAACTAATCTTACACACTCTAGAGTAGTGTATCATATCGTGTAATAGCCAGTGGCGGACCCAGAAAAATAAGATGTGGGGGGCATTCTTTTTTTTTATTTTTATTTTTACAATAGCAAAAAAATGTGAAAGAAAAAAGTATGATTGAAATGATAAATCGAGTATTGTTACTTGGAGATGAATGATTTATAAGGTTTGAGAGTGTTGAATGTTAGATTTTAGTATGTAGGGGGGGGGGCGGCAATTTAAATTTTGGTTGGGGGGCACTTTCGAAAAAAGTTCAAAAAAAATACGCTAAAATCTTATCTTTTTTGGCTAACCATGGGGGCGCCGCCACCCCAAACCCAATATATAGGTCCGCCCCTGGTAGTAGTGTAGTGTTGGTAAGCACAGATGTCGTCCCTAAGAGCTATGTTGTGGTCGATTAACTTGAGATTAACTAATTCTGTCCTAAGAAATCAATTTAAATAAATCGTATTGTGTTTTAAATCCACACGATTGTATTTTTAGACTTAACTAAACTAAATGACAAAATAAACGAAATGGTTTAAGATGTAATCAGTTGGGAGAAATGATGTCAACCTAGTTAATCCCCAATTAGTCCATAACCAGGCTAACACACGAAGTGTTTAGCCGAGAATCATCGTATTGAAAGCAAAAATAACTCGATTTATATTTGATGATGATTGGTGGCGTATTCTCCCGTGGAAAATGGAAAATGACCTTGAAGTAAACCCTAATTGTCCTTGGAAGTGTGTGATAAATTGACTGATTTAGGGTTTGCAATTATAGTTTTCGCGGGGCTCGTGGTGTCTACGACGTAGGTTTAAGTAAACCCCTACGCCTTATATCATACTGATAAAAAACACCTCACGTCTTCAATTGTCTACGACGTAGAGCTAATGACTCTCCTACGCTGCAGATATCATGGAGGTTTGGTGGTCAACAAGTCTTCGTTTTGTCTACGTCGTATATCAACATGTGTTTATACGTCGTATATCGCACTGATCAAATTGGTGTCAAATATCTTCTTGAATAGGGCGTATAGCTTGTGGCTCCTCTACTCCGTATGTACTTGTTTCCAACTTTTCTTCGTATCTCCTTCAAGTTTCTTCCAATTTTCGCGTCTTTTCGTTTCAATGCTCACTTAAGTCCTATTATTCAAATAAGAAACCATTAAGTATCAAATCTTACATAAAAACAAGAATAATGAGCAAATAACGTGGGATATTGATTGTAAACACACTATACTATTTGATTTTTTCATCTAATAACAATGAAGTGCCTCATACATGCTTCTTTGGAACCAAACATGATTGTAGTCTTTTGCATATTTTTGGATGCTTATGTTACCTACATTTGTATGCTAGTAACAAACTTGAACCATGAGCCACACCTTCCATATTTTGGGGTTACTCCTCTCATCACCATAGGTATTGTTGTCTTGATTTGAATACAAATAAAATTATTCTTTCATGACAAATTATTGTTAATACAAATAATCGCGTAAAAACGTTTATTTATATTTTACGATCTTTTTTAGTTTTGTCGATAACTAACATGTTAAGTAATCTCAAAAATAAATAAGTTTTAAACATAAAGTTTTCTAACTCATCAAATACATCACTAAAAAGTATGAATAAATGAATGTCTAAATACTCAAGTAATGATCAAGCAAAACATATCCATTTGCACTTGCAAGTATTTTCTTTAAACACATTACTTTCCTTTATTTTTTTAAGTAATTATGTCAAAACCATTTTTAATAAGTTACTTACACAAAGTAACTACACAATTTATTTTTACAAGTGACTACAATCTTTTGACAAGTCTCTTGTACAAGTCTCTTGTACAAATTCACTTGCCCTTTAATTTCCAAGTAACTAGACAAACTCTAAATTACACAAAACACATTTTATTTAAATACTTACATTTCAATTTAAATAAATAAGAAATTATTTATGACATCATGCATGACATCATCATAGTTGACTTTCATGAAAGGTCACATCAAGTATCTTTCTGTATCAAGAGTTGACTTTGAAAGATATAAAAAGATTTTATGTGATAACTTGAGTGCAAATCTTTCAAAATCCGGGTCTGTGCTGATCCCTTTGAAAACAAAGGACAGATCCTTTTTCAAGGGATCCGTCGGATCCGTGAGGCTGTCAGGCAAACTACCTATAAATAGCATCCCAATTCAACCATTTTAGATCACACTTTCACACATACTTTCATACGTTCTTCTCTGTATATTTTCTCACAGCCCACTGATCATTACTTAGTATTTGCATTTTCATTTTAGTAATTGTTCAATAACCATTTTCTTGCAAGCCAAAATTATCCACATAACATACAAGACAATCAAGCTTCAAGCCACTTGTTGCTAGTCTTCATCTACATACTTAGATCATCTTATTGTTCTTTGTATATCATTAGCGTACCTACACATTGTACTATACACCATACACCTTTCTAGAGTGAAGATTTGTTAGATCTTACGGATTCTACCTCGAACTAGAACTCGATATTTAGCTTTGTAACGGATAAAGTGTAAGATACGTTAGGTTGGTTCTACCTCAAATTAGAACTCGGTATTTAGCTTTGTACCAGAAAAAGTGTAAGCGACGTTAGGTTGGTTCTACCTCGAACTAGAACTCAGTATTTAGCTTTGTACCAAAAAAAGTATAAGTGATGTTGTAATGTTTCTCCACCGGTTAAGGAGCTTGTTGACATAATGTTTACAAACTCTCGAGTTGGGTACTCGGGGAGTGGAGTAGGGCAAGGAAAGGAGTCTTCGTAGCCGAACCACTATAAATCATTTTGTCTCGGTTTGATCTTTCCATACTTTTATTTATTGTCTAGTAACTTATTTATTCTTTCTATTATTGCTTACTGTCTAGTATACATATATATCTTGATTGGAAGATTTCACATAAACTTGAATCAAATCTTTTATAACTTCATCGGTAAAACTATTCAACCCTCCTTCTAGTTTTTCACAGTTACCTTTGATGAAACTGTTTTCCTATTTGGCTCGATGACCTCCACCTCGCCTCCCTCATACACTTTTTTGGATGATCCTACTAATATTATTGATCATACTATCCGAAATTAACCTATTAGCACTCCCACTGTTACCGAACCTCAAATACATCACCAGGTCCCTAACACACCATTACAGGCCTAAATGAATACTCCACGGGCCCAAGATCCTCCTATTCAACAGGTACAACAAACGACTACTCCAATCGAGCCTGTAACTCCAATACAGTCCACCCCACTCTCGGCCTAATTTAACACACCTTCTGTCCAACATGCACAACAAATGCCTACCACAGCCCAATAGGCTCCCTTAACGACCCAACAAACCACACAATCTTCACCAATAAACCAAAATCCGGTTTCTATTCACTCTATGGTCACGACTCACGCATTTTCGTGTCGGGTTTAATCGTCCTCCCGAGCATCTCAATTTACATGTGTTAATCATTTCTCGTTTACCTAAATCGTATAGTGAAGCTTTTAATGATTCTAATTGGCAAAATGCAATGTCTAACGAATATAATGCGCTTATTAAAAACAATACTTGGACACTTGTATCGCGACCCAAGGATGCGAACATTGTTTGTTTCATGTTGTTGTTTCGGCATAAGTTTTTGGCGGATGACATTCTTAGTCGCTACAAAGCTCGTCTTATAGCGAATGGCAGCACACAACTTTCTAGTATAGATGTTGATGAGACTTTTGGTCCGATTGTTAAACCGGCTACTATTCAGATTGTTCTTGGTCTTGCTGTTTCTCGACATTGGCATGCTCACCGGCTACTATTCGGTGATACTTAATGTTGCCTTGGTTCTTTTGTCATTGTATATTCTTTTTGTCATATTGTTTTAGAATATATTTTTTGTTGATATTTTTCTTGGTACCCTTATGAATATGAGATTTTCGATGGACCATGGACCACGGTTGTGGATAATGGGCTGATCACATGGGAATCAATAGATCACAGTTTGGTTCTATACAAGGATGTGTTGAGTATTTGGATAAAATTAAGTCTTTAACTGATCAATGGGGTTTAGGTGTGGTGGAAACCTTTACAGCAACTGATATGTTTTAATCATGCAGTCAGGACCTTGTTTAACAAGTACACTAGTTTTGCTGGCTATCTAATCTTGATAAATTGGAATGCAAGGGTCTTCGGTTCAGAAGCTGCAAGTGTATTAAAGATGGGATCAGTATGCAAAATGGTATGATGCGATCCTGTTGAGTTGGTTCAATTCAGCTGCATTTTTGCTCACTTTCCTTATAGGTCGTTAACTTGTTTTTTTTTTGGTCTTCTCTTTGTGGGGTCTTTCACACCCATATGTTCCAATTGGTCTAAAGTGGTTTTGTGACCCTGTTATAGTATTAGAATCTACACATATAAGTTAGTATGAGTATTGTATTTTGTATTTTTGTTGTGATGTTTATTTTCATGAAACTGACTATTTCTAAGAAGAAAATATTGCCTTTGAATTGGTACAGATGCACTAGATACAATGATCAAACTAGGATTGAAACCAAATAAGGCGGTATTTGGTGTTGCATATAAACCAAGTTTGCATCTTAAAAGATTAAAAAGAGGAAAGATAGGAAAGGTGGAATAAAAAGGGTTAAAACCTAAAAACTATATGCTTATTCTCGAGCTCCTTTAAGAACTATATGCTTATCTAAAACCTAAAAACTATATGCTTACTCTCTAGCTCCTTTAAGAATTAGAATCAGCAAAGGATTGTTAAAATCAAAACAGAAGTACGCAACAATGGTGTTGCATGTATATATTATTATAAAGACTATGAGAACAACTACTAGGATATTTGAGAAATAACATAATTGAATGAAACCTATTTTTTTTATATTGATTAAATGAATAGTTGGAATTTTTAATAAAAAATAGTACTCCCTCCGTCCCATATTAAGTGTCCAGTTTCAAAATGCACAAAGTTTTAGAAAATTTCACTAAGTACACTCTTGATAACGCTCAAATTGTGCATGTTTTTAGTAGCGTTATTCGTGCTTCTGTATATATTATTTGGTTATATTTATATGCTTTTGTTACTTAATCGCACAAAAGTATGTTTGCAAAGTATATGTAGCCAAGTACAGGAAAAAGGAATAAAAAGTGAAAGATTAATGAAGAAAACAAGGATTTACGATCGTACGAAGATTCCCATGTCAAGATCCACTCCGAAAAGGCATTTTGTAGTATGAAGATCCAAGTATTCATGATTCCAAGTTCCAAGACAAAGGAAAGATCAAGTTTGGACAAAGAACCAAGAGCTATGAGAAAGATACAAGCCAAACATCAAAAGACCAAGTTTGCGTCTACAGGACAACTCCATCTGATCGGATGCAACCTGCAACCGATTCGGATGGAGATGATGATCAAGACCATCCGATCGAACACAACCTATATCCGATCGGATGGAGCCCTCGTACTTTTCTCAAATCTGCACTTTGGTTCAATTCTAGGCTCTTCTATTTGGTATTCTAGGTCCTTCTAAGCTACTTGGAGGCCAAGTTGCAGCATTTAAAGTTCCTATGCTTGACAGTAGTATAAATAGAGTCTTTGGTAAACAACTATTACACAACAACAAAAGAACTATTACACAACTATCAATCAACTCTCTCTAATCATAAACCGCTCTCAAATTCGTCCTTAGAAGTCCAGGAAACTTTTGAAGTCAAACCTTCAAGAAGTCAACACCAATACTTTTGGTATAATTACCTTATCATTTGTAATCTCATTCCAATCATTGTAAGACTTTTAATCATGATTTCTAATGTTCAAAATTCTGAGTTTATGTTCATGTTTGCTATGAGTGGCTAGTGCCTTTGTGCACTTGCTTAGATGATGTATATTACTTAATGATTTGCGTATGATTGTGATAACATGTTTTAATTCAATTTCAAGTTAATTATAAGATCCAATTGTGCTTAAGTTTCATAGTGATATTTGTTAATCAAGTTTGACTAGTTGTTAGTAATTCTAAAGGTCGAAAGGTTTATTGTTATTCAACTAGTTATAATCATTTGTCTATGAATGATTGTTTTTACCCATTATTCTTGGTTAAACAAAGAAACTTAATTGTGGTTGTAATAAGAATGCTTTTGTCTATCAAATTGGATTGATTGAAAACCAACTAATAGGTCGAAAGATTAGTAGTTTACAATCAATTGTAACCTTTTTGTCTATGATCGGTTACCTTTTGTATTGACCATTTCCTAAGCTTATTTGATAAAACAAAAGATTATTTTTGTTTTTAAGTTTGTTAATCCAAACTTATGAAACTTGAATTGATTGGTTAAACTTAATGCTTGTTTTTATAAACTAAAATCTTGAGGAAGGTTTAACTTGTAAGAACAATAGATTAGTTCACCAACTAATTATCATAACTGACATGTTAACAAAAGTTATCACAATCATGCTTATCAAGAGTAGTAAACTAGTCTAAGCAAGTGTAGTTTTAATCATTTGAATTATCATATTATCATTATTGCTTGTTTTTAAGATTTACTTTTAGTAGCTTTTATACTTACAACTCGATTCACTCACAAATCCCTGCGAACGATCCCGACTTACCATCATAATCTTTCTATAACGGACGAGTCAGTTGCTCGTATGTGTTATTTCTAGATTCGATAATTCAACCCTTATAAATTTAAAACTTGTACACACACGTAACACATCAAGTTTTTGGCGCCGTTGCCAGGGATTTTGATTGTGTTTCTGTAAGTTTTAGAAGTCCATCTCTTACCAAGTTCGTTTTTGAAAAGAAAAAAAAATCCGAGCCAACCATTCGATCGGTTAGACTCCCTGATAACGCTCAAATTGTACATGTTTTTAGGAGCGTTATCGTGGATTTTATGCATATATATTGATCACTTTTATGAACTTATGGTACTTAATGAAGTATATTTTCTATTTTAGGTTCATGGAAGCTCACGACAAAGAAAACCAAGAAAAAGACGAAGAAACGATCAATAAACGAAGATTTATGCATGTACGAAGAATTCCCGACAAATGAAAGTCTCTTGGATTATATTCGAGAAGATAAAGTTATGAAGTTGTCACTCCAAAGACTCAAGAATAAAGCACAAGATGGAAAACGAGAAAAGAAATGAAGAAAAGAAGCTAAAACGAAGTAATAATGGAAGACTCGTTGTTCCCGACACACCTTCACCATTTTGGCCATAACTTGAGCATACGAACTCGGATTTAGTTGATTCAAGCGGCCACGGAAAGCTAAGAGAAAGATATACAACTTTGGTGTTTATCATTTCTGTTCAAAAGGCCCCATCCGATCGGTATGGCCCCGCATCCGATTCAGATGGAGCCAACCTTTTCACTCCATCTGATCGGCATGGCTTCAAACCGATCGGTTGGATGGATTTGGTGTTCCAAAGTCAAATCTAACTTTTACCACTTGCAAGGTCCGACCTAGATCATTCTATAACTCATTTACTTGGAATTTTATGACCCTTTGTCCCAAGAAAACCAATTAATACCCCAAGGCCTAGAGAGTAGTATAAATAGGACTCATTTGTAAGTGTTTTAATCATCCAACTAATGATCCCATCTCTCATCTATCATATAACTCTCATGTAAACTCTCAAACTATCTCTCTTAACCACCCCTCACCCTTTTCCAGAGGCGTTGGGGGGTTGGCTTGGTAATTGGTTGTGGAACGATGAAGGATTCATGTGTGCATCCTAGGACTTTATATGTCATCTTATGAACTTTGGTATACTCTCTTTTAATAATATTCATGTTTGGTTTCTTTGATTGTGTTGATGATGTGATTCTTGATATGTGCTTTTGTCTTGTGAATGATGTCTTAATACTTGTTTGGTTCAGATGATAACTTATGATAAAGGGATGTTTGGATAATATGGTAGTGTTTGTTTGGATTATGATGATAACATCATATTAGGTTAAGTTGGATCTTGTTATTGTTTATTGTTTTGATTAATCATTGTTGGGTTTACATGTCGAAAGGATTTTCAATAGTGGTTGATTTCAATTCATTAGTCGACGAATGTTTTGGTCTTGTACTTTGTGACGATTGTATGAGAAACGTAATAAACTAAACAAATGAAAGTTTAATTTAGATTAAGGGTCGAAAGGCATCTTTTGAATATGTGTTATAATCATCTTTCAAGTAAATGGAACTTCACGAATTAATAACATTAAAGTTTAAGGTTCGAAAGGATTCTTTCTTGTTATAGGCATAAGGCTCATGACATGACCATTTGATTGAGGCTTATACATATTTGATTTATAAAACACTAAATTATTATTGGTTCTAAAGGTCGAAATGATTACCATTGATAATATGTTTTCCAAATTAACTATCCTAATATCCATGTGATCATTTGTCCAAACATGTATGTTCCTTGTGTGATTGTTCTTATATTACTTTTCTTGTTGGTTTGATACGTGACAATCATAACCATCAACTTGTTACTTGCTTAAACAAACAAACGACACTTGAGTGCAACCAAGTCTCTTGGGACGATCTTGACTTACCAAACCCTATACTACATATGACTAGGGTATTCTTGCCCGAATGTGTTCCTAATTAATCGGTAATTCTTGTTTATAAATTTAAAACCTCGTGCAAACGCATCAAGTTTTTGGTGCCGCTGCCGGGGACTTGTTTTGCACTTGTTTGTTCGTTTGATTATTAGATTGATTCCTTGTTGAATTGTTTGCTTGAAATGTTTTCTTGTTCGTTTACTTGCTTGTTATGCTTGCTCTTGATTTTTACGTTTGAATACTTGTTTCTTTGCTATTGTTTGATTGCTTGCTTGTTTGCTCATGATAATTGCTTAATTGCCTCCCTTGCGTTTTGTTTCAAAAATCTCTTAATTCTCATTTTTGCTTAATGGTCTTGGCATCAAAATCATGTGTTTTGGTGTTGGGATTTGGTTTGATGTGTTCTAAAAAATGCTCATTCAAATGTTTGCTTTCAAAGTTTGTGCTCGAATTGCTTGCGAAAAAAAGAAAAAAAAAAGACCCACCAATTGTGTTTATCTTAATTTTCATAATTGTTTTATGTGATTAATAATGTTTTCATATTTGTTTAGAGAAGTATAATATGCTATTGTGTGTTTAACTTTACTTTTAAGTTTAATAAAAGTCTTAAAATTTAAACATGGTTCAAAGAAAAAAAATGTGTGAAAAAAAAATCCGAGCTGTCCATCCGATCGGATGGCAGGTGTACCGATCGGTTGGGAGTCACGGAAAAAGTTGGATTAGATGAACCAATCGGATGGATGATAAACCGATCGGATGGTCTTCTCGAAAATTTTTTTTATTTAGGAAACCGATCGGTTGGATGATAAACCGATCGGATGGACCAATCGGATAGGAAAAAAAATGTTATTTTCATTTTTCGTATTTTGTTCTCGTGTGTTTGTGTTTAAATCGAATAAGTTTAAATGTCTTTTGGTTTTTGCAAGAGCATCATTTCTTTTATTCTACTTAAATTTGGTTTTTGCATTTTATATTTTGTTAATTTAGTACGTTGTGAATAAATAAGTACGTGTTTTTAAATAATAAATATGTTTTGAACTTTTTGGGTATGTTCACTGGAAACCCTCACGAGACTTCACTCGGGCCACCGAGGGGTTTAAAAGGCTTGTTGCATACGCTAAATGCAACCGTGATGCCTACGAAAGTGAGTTTTAGAATTTTACGCATTTTTTGTAGTTTAGTTTATTTTTGCAGATTTAATAAGCTCTTGGAGATTGGATTATTGGTGATATTATACTTGGTGTGGAGATGTTTTGTCGAATGAGAAATTGATTGATCTCATAAGCTTATGCTAGCATTTGCTTAGCACCTTATCATATGGAGTTCGATCGCGATTTCTTGGCCCGGAAAGTTTCATTTCTCTTGGACTATTTATTTATTTATTTTCCCAATTTTACATGCCTTGAAGTTAATTTTCATTACATTTTGGACAATGCTTAACTTAAGTGTGGGGGGAAGTAAATAGGAAAAAAAAAAAAAAAAAAAAAAACGAAACTACTTTTCAAATTTATAATTTTTGGGGCCAATTTAAAATTTTGTATACTTGTTTGCCCTTTTGATCTAATTGTTTTCACGCTTTTAGGATAATATATTAGAATAACTAGATCAATCCACTGGTGAAATCTGTAATTTTGAAAAATTGAGATGTGTCCCGATTAATATTGCAATCCATTCTGGGATCGATAATATTTGCTAGCGCATATTATAGCCCTTTCCACTAAATTGTGAGGATCTGAGTCTGTTCTATATATATAGCATACATCTTTTATGCTTGAATCTTTTTCTATGAGTGTGCCGGTGATTTTATTTATTCTAGAACTTGTACTTGTAAATCATTATCAGACCGCAGCAGTAAGATCACATTCGTGTGATATAAGTGTATTCGTGTGATAAAGAGGCATCCTTAGGAATAACACCAAATGGCCTTCAATTTTACATCTAATGATATATTAGCTAGCCACATCGGTTAGTTAACCTCGTATTTGGAACCCATTTATTAGCGCTCATCTTCAGCGCTAGATACCCTTAGTTCACCCTCCGAACCAATCCTTTTCATTTTCGGTTACATCCATTAAAAATTACAAAAATATTTTACACTTTAAACCTTAGCCTAACCCTTTGTCAAAGTCTAAACGGTGGGTTGCTAGTTGCTTGGTATGTTTTTGATGATTAATAGTTAGCCACACTTTGTCATTCGTGTGTGCCATTCCGACAAAGATGAAGGTGCACAACTTCGTGTTTTATATTTTTTGTGGTGTATGCTTATACGAAGTGTGGGGGAGATGTTATGTATGAAAGGAGAATGAAAAAAAATGAAAATAAGTCATCGCCATTATAAGGTGACAATTATAGCCAATGTGCTATATATGAAGATGAAGAAAGAAAGTTATGTGATATGTTGTTAGCCAATGAGCTAAATATGAGGAATATTATTATGGCGAATCGATGTATCGATATGGGAAAGTTCAAAGAAGAGGAAGTTGTTAACTATAATCATTTACGGTTTTGTGGTTTGTTCGGTAACTAGCAACAACGGGACTTAGACTTGACTTTATTTTTCTTTTAAAACCAATTTTATAAATACTCTCATACCTTATCCCTACCCTTACCAAATTACTTTATTCGTTGTTAGCTTTCAAGCATCCGGATATAGTGATGGCTTTGTGAAAATATGTAGTTGATGCGTGGTTTTGCGACCTTACAACAGGTTTTACCTCTCAAGGGATCTTGAGAAGTTTGCAATCCCCACCAGGCAGTGTACCTGACCGATGTAGTATAGTGAAGTGGCAAGTACCGGGGGATTGATCGTTCAACTCAAAGAATAGTGTTCGTTAGGATTGAAATTTATCTACTAGGTCTAGATGTGAGGGATGATTCTTTTTGTATTTTTATATTTTATGAAAAGCAAGTAAAATCTCTGGTTTGAAGGAGTGGGCGGAATTAGTTGCTAATCAACTAACCCAAATAACTACAATTGCAAATAAAATAAAATAACTGAAAATGAAAAGGTTGTGAAACTTATATGGAGAGAAATGTGTTTACTTAGATTTCCTTACTCCCTAACTATCTTTTACCGGTTGATTAGTGTGTATTAATTGCGTGGATGACGGGTGTATTCCTTAATACCAATCGTGGGGTGGCGTACGTACTTCCCCAACTCTATAAGCTCCTACTTCACTCCTATGTCGAGCCGGCTAAGAAGCTCCTAACATGGGATCACTAGAATTCGTTCATGCATTAAATACAACCATAAAAACCTTAGTACGCATTGGTTCATGTTTCTTAAGACGTTCAAGCAAATTACCGTATAGGAAGTTAGCCAGTTTTCTTAAGCCTAACATCGATAAACAATAATCCAATACAATTGATAACACACCAACAACCAATAATCAATAGTTAGGTTTCATTAGATCTAAGCAAACACAAGATAAATCTAGCCTAGCATGTTAATTAAAAGACAAGAACAAGATATAATCAAACAACACATAGACATATTGAATGATTAAATGATTACTTATCTTCAATTAAACATGGGAGATCCAAGGGTATAAAACCCTTAAAAATGGCAGAAAATTCGTCTAGGGTTTCTCCTCACAAAGTTGCACACTAATGACTAAAAATTGCAAAACTATATATAGAATTTAGGGGCAGACGGCGTCACGTTGTAGGAGGTGACGCCGTCACCTCGCCGCGGCTAGGGTTCCCGGATGGTCTTCCTGACGCCGTCCCTCTTTAATCCTACAAAATCCACTCTGGCGCGTCAAGGGTTGACGCCGTCAGAATTGTGCTTGACGCCGTCTCTCTTTAACTTAAACCGTGACGACCTTGATCACCTTAAAGGGTGACGCCGTCAGATTTCCATTGTAAAACTCTCTGGCGCGTCACGTGTATTTTGTCATATCCACCTCTTTTGCCAAGCCGTGACGCCGTCAGGAGCAATCCTTGACGCCGTCACATGTACTTTTCCAGCAGCTTTGGAGACTTTGTCGTTTTCTTCACTTTTATGCTCCAAAAACGTCCAAAATGCTTCCTTTTTCAGATTTCTTCTCCAAAGTACCTAAAATGACAAAAGGAACGATTTAGGGCAATATTTGATCAAATAAATACGATTTAGGGCTTAAATGACCCCCTAAAAGCGGTACACTTTTCGCTTCATCAAATACCCTTACACTTGAGATTTGCTTGTCCTCAAGCAAATGCGCTTTTATTCTAATCAAAATACAAGTTAGGGGTCATTTAATGCTAATATAAAAGTAATTACAACAAATAGTCGTTCCACTTTAATCATAATAAGCACGGAGATTACAAACTAGCACCTCACAAGTAGTGTTTGGATACTCTCATCCCTCGGGTGTTGTAAATTTATATATCATAAATGGAAATGGAAGAATATCGCTCACTACCTGTCATAGAAAATAGATTACCATAGGCTTGGGAAAGGATCACGCCTCTACCACTTTTGGCGTAAGCACCTAGGATAAACTATCAAAGAGGTCTTTACAAAGGGTTATAACGTTAGGTGTAGGGATAAGGAAAACACGGTTTGTTGGATAAGGATATTTTTACTGGTAGCAAGTCAATCATCTTGGTCAATTACATGTAGAATGAGGCGTTGCTAAGCCAAGACTCGACTCAACTTAAACTAATCACGAACTAATAAACATAGAACAAAACAAAACATAAATAAAAGATAGAGGCGGATGGTAGTCCGTATGCTTTTTCTTCACTTTTTTTTTTTTTTTTTTCTTTTGCATACACTCTTGCCCTACCATCCAAAACAATACATCACTAGGGATTCTTTGTACCATCCCTACACTTGAACTTTTACATACTTTACATAAAATTATTCTAATGACTCGAATCAAGATAATCGAAACATTTGGAGTACTTTAAAATATTAACGTACATATGGGGGTAATAATGTTGTTCTTCCCCATTACTCCATTACACTAGTACTTTACCCATAAGTCCCAATCGTCCCAAAACAATATGTACAAGGATATGACTCGACTTAGCAACCATGTAATCAATTAGATAATTAACTAAGGGTTTAAACAAATGTTGTCACAATAATGCACTAAAGATGAGTGCACACAAGGTAGGTTAAGGCGATTTGGGTGTACATTTAAGTGGGGTGTAAACAAATTCTTCCTTTAAGTAAAATGCTTAAAGGTCGAAATGAAAAGATAGGCTCTGAGGGGTGTACTAGGGGTATCGTGTACCAAAAATGGGTACAACGCAAAGGGTGTGGGAGAATTACTTGACCAATGTAGCCAAAGTAATTATAACAAAAACACAGGTGTAAAACAATGGGTTAATCCTAATGCCTCTTATCATGTAGTCAATCCTAACTACACGAATGTAGTCTCACTAGCGGTCTCGGTATGCATCACAAACGCAAGTTCTAGAATCTATAAACTACCGGTACACTCATAAGCACCAACAATGAATGCTTTTTCCTAAAGATCTAAAGGCGAACCTCACATATTTGGGGTGGAAATTTTTGAGTGGTATGGTTTTTGTGCTAGTCATACAATTCCCTATCCATGAGACGCTTATTAAAATCAAAGTTTCACTCCTATATGTTGTAAAAAAATTTAAATTTGGTGCTAAAATTGCCCTACCCAATATTTCTCTTGGCTTTATTACACATTCACTATTAAACAAAACAAAAATCAAGCGAAGTTGTAGTTTCTAAGGCATCCTAATTTACCCTCCCTACACTTAATCCGAACATTGTCCCCAATGTTCTAGACAAAAGATGTAAAAGTAAAAATAAATGAGAATGGAAGAAACTAATACTCCCCTGATTCGCTCGGTATGGATGATGTGATAATATGGTTAAATCTCCCTCCAAGAGAATGAACATGATAAGCTTCACTCCAGAAATATAATCATCCTCTTGATGTGTTGCACGTACATCTTCTTATCCAATAATACCTGTAACCAACAAACACAAAAACCAAAGCATCAAACCGAACAAAGAAAAACCACAACTAGATGTATTTCCAGACTTAGAAATAAAAACAAAACAAAGCAATAAAAGGATAGGATACTTGCGGGATGACTTACAAATAGGGACTCATAAAACATGTCCACAAGTATTGACACATAAACAAGATAGTATATATGCTAATCATAAATTGTGAATTTTTCAAGTTCGAATTTCGTCCTTTTTAACAAAATATAAGCTTCCCTACACTTATCTTTTTTGTAAAATACCTTTATATGCAATTAAGACGAGGTTAAAAACAAGATAAAGCATTTTCACAAATTATTCGAAACATGAAAATTAAACAATTATGATTAAGCATATATGACACAAACAAACAAATAAAATAAAAACATCAAACAATTAAACAAATAAAGCTTGGGTTGCCTCCCAAGAAGCGCTTGTTTTTGTTCAAGTCACGAGCCTGACTCTACCCTTATTTAACAAAAATAGGGGAGGTTTTCCCTACACTTAGGATTAAGTGCGGGTGAAAGTAGCGATACACACCCTTAGGGTGGAAATATGCCACGTGAGGTGGAGGGGGTGAGTGAATGGCTTCCTTCATCCTAAAACTACCCGGATAATAAGGGTTGATGGGTGGGTCGGTTCCTCTTTTGTCTCCAAGATGTAAATCTAAGGATGGAAAGTTGTGTAAAGGTTGAGGTTCCGGTTCATCAACACTAGGAAATTCCCTAGAACTAAGAGTAAGGTCATCACTAAAAGTGTTCAAACCTATATCCTCTAGTTGTGCTTGGTCCAAGGGTTCTACCTCCATTGGGATTCCTAAAGTTTCTTCTACTTCTTCCGGGTAAGTCACGGGCGGTGTGTGTGCCTCAAGTGATGGTAGGACTTGTGGGGTACTTTGTGGGCTTGGATTATCCACCTCATCCTCCATTTTATCTAGATTACCTATGTGTTTGTTTTGTACTATGATGTTACATGACATCCACTTAGGTATCCCAAAATAGTCATCCCCAGACAAACTTGTTTCATGATCCTTGGAATTTGTGGTCAATTGACTTGTACCAACGTTTGTTGGGTTGTCTACTCTATAATAATACTGGGCACAATCTTCTATGGTATCCCATGCTTCTTCGGCATTTAATTCCCTAAAGTCCCTATTGGCAAAATCGTTAATGCACATTTGGTCATATCGGTCGACACGATCGAAAAAGATTTGGGTTAGGGATGCTAAATCGAAGCTATGATGAGGGACTATTCGGAGTAAGTTTTTAAGACGAGTCCATGCATCATATATGGGTTCATCTCGATATTGGTTGAACATCAAGATGTCATTAGGGGCAAATGGATTTCGTGGTCGGTGGTATGGTGGATTCGCGTACTCCATAATGGTGAACGGAAGAGTCAATGGAAAGGTTTTTACGAACAAAGACACAAAGAAAAGATAGACTACTAGAAAGCTAATAAAAAGAAAATAAAAATCTCACTAGATAGGAATCTAATGAGTAGACCTAATAAAAATAAATTTCAACCTAAGCAATAACTATTCCCCGGGCTGCGGCGCCAAAAACTTGATGCGTGGTTTTGCGACCTTACAACAGGTTTTACCTCTCAAGGGATCTTGAGAAGTTTGCAATCCCCACCAGGCAGTGTACCTGACCGATGTAGTATAGTGAAGTGGCAAGTACCGGGGGATTGATCGTTCAACTCAAAGAATAGTGTTCGTTAGGATTGAAATTTATCTACTAGGTCTAGATGTGAGGGATGATTCTTTTTGTATTTTTATATTTTATGAAAAGCAAGTAAAATCTCTGGTTTGAAGGAGTGGGCGGAATTAGTTGCTAATCAACTAACCCAAATAACTACAATTGCAAATAAAATAAAATAACTGAAAATAAAAAGGTTGTGAAACTTATATGGAGAGAAATGTGTTTACTTAGATTTCCTTACTCCCTAACTATCTTTTACCGGTTGATTAGTGTGTATTAATTGCGTGGATGACGGGTGTATTCCTTAATACCAATCGTGGGGTGGCGTACGTACTTCCCCAACTCTATAAGCTCCTACTTCACTCCTATGTCGAGCCGGCTAAGAAGCTCCTAACATGGGATCACTAGAACTCGCTCATGCATTAAATACAACCATAAAAACCTTAGTACGCATTGGTTCATGTTTCTTAAGACGTTCAAGCAAATTACCGTATAGGAAGTTAGCCAGTTTTCTTAAGCCTAACATCGATAAACAATCATCTAATACAATTGATAACACACCAACAACCAATAATCAATAGTTAGGTTTCATTAGATCTAAGCAAACACAAGATAAATCTAGCCTAGCATGTTAATTAAAAGACAAGAACAAGATATAATCAAACAACACATAGACATATTGAATGATTAAATGATTACTTATCTTCAATTAAACATGGGAGATCCAAGGGTATAAAACCCTTAAAAATGGCAGAAAATTCGTCTAGGGTTTCTCCTCACAAAGTTGCACACTAATGACTAAAAATTGCAAAACTATATATAGAATTTAGGGGCTGACGGCGTCACGTTGTAGGAGGTGACGCCGTCACCTCGCCGCGGCTAGGGTTCTCGGATGGTCTTCCTGACGCCGTCCCTCTTTAATCCTCCAAAATCCACTCTGGCGCGTCAAGGGTTGACGCCGTCGGAATTGTGCTTGACGCCGTCTCTCTTTAACTTAAACCGTGACGACCTTGATCACCTTAAAGGGTGACGCCGTCAGATTTCCATTGTAAAACTCTCTGGCGCGTCACGTGTATTTTGTCATATCCACCTCTTTTGCCAAGCCGTGACGCCGTCAGGAGCAATCCTTGACGCCGTCACGTGTATTTTTCCAGCAGCTTTGGAGACTTTGTCGTTTTCTTCACTTTTATGCTACAAAAACGTCCAAAATGCTTCCTTTTCCAGATTTCTTCTCCAAAGTACCTAAAATGACAAAAGGAACGATTTAGGGCAATATTTGATCAAATAAATACGATTTAGGGCTTAAATGACCCCCTAAAAGCGGTACACTTTTCGCTTCATCAGTAGTGCATTAATATTTTAGTGACCATCCGGTTTTTGAGTGATCGAATGAAGCGCCAGCGATCTAGTGTGTATTTTGGTGACCATCCGTTATGTGAATAGCGCGCCAGCAATCCAAGATATGCCCTAGTGACCATCCGTTGTTCGAGTAAATCAAGAATTCGCGCTAGCGATCTAATATGTTCTTGTATGAGATATTTAAACATAAGCCTGGTACAACCTCGAAGCCTGTACATTACAACCCGAATAAAAGACCTCTTTAGATGTTTACACTTGGCGCTTACGCCACGACGGTGGAGTTTTGTTTCTTGTACAAGCCTATGGTAATAAACGGATCATGACTGAGCAATGAGTGTGATTTCTCTTATATATACTCCACTACCTAAATAAATGAGTGATTGAGTGAATTATACTTCGTTTCTTTTTCGTGAGGTGTTTAGAAATGTTACTCAAGCAAGAAAATCTATGGGTATTGTCATACATCTCGGTTTTTCACCATAACGCTTAAAAATGATGAATCGTATCTTGTACTTGTACTTGGTAGATTTGCATCATAATTTTTATAATCATTTTTCATGCACCATGTGGGATCTATTTTTCTTAATATTTGCTTGAGGGCAAGCAAAGTTCAAGTGTGAGGGAATTTGATAACGCTCAAATTGTACATGTTTTTAGGAGCGTTATCGTGGATTTTATGCATATATATTGATCACTTTTATGAACTTATGGTACTTAATGAAGTATAATTTCTATTTTAGGTTCATGGAAGCTCACGACAAAGAAAACCAAGAAAAAGACGAAGAAACGATCAATAAACAAAGATTTATGCATATACGAAGAATTCCCGACAAATGAAAGTCTCTTGGAGTATATTTGAGAAGATAAAGTCATGAAGTTGTCATTCCAAAGACTCAAGAATAAAGCACAAGAGGGAAAACGAGAAAAGAAATGAAAAAAAGAAGCTAAAACGAAGAAATAATGGAAGACTCGTTGTTCCCGACACACCTTTACCATCTTGGCCATAACTTGAGCATACGAACTCGGATTTAGTTGATTCAAGCGGCCACGGAAAGCTAAGGGAAAGATCTAAAATTTTAGTATTTATTCTTTCTGTACAGAAGGCCCCATCCGATCGGTATGGCCCTGCATCCGATTCGGATGGAGCCAACCTTTTCACTCCATTCGATCGGCATGGCTTCTAACCGATCGGTTGGATGGATCTGGTGTTCTAAAGTCAAATCTAACTTTTACCACTTTCAAGGTCCGACCTAGATCATTCTAGAACTCATTTCCCTGGAATTTTATGAACCTTTGTCCCCAAGAAAACCAATTAATAACCCAAGGCCTTGAGAGTAGTACAAATAGGACTCATTTGTAAGTGTTTTAATCATCCAACTAATGATCCCAATTCTCATCTATCATATAACTCTCATGTAAACTCTCAAACTATCTCTCTTAACCACCCCTCACCCTTTTCCAGAGGTGTTGGGGGGTTAGCTTGGTAATTGGCTGTGGAACGATGAAGGATTCATGTGTGCTTCCTAGGACTTTATATGTCATCTTATGAACTTTGGTATACTCTCTTTTAATAATATTCATGTTTGGTTTTTTGATTGTGTTGATGATGTGATTCTTGATATGTGCTTTTGTCTTGTGAATGATGTCTTAATGATTGTTTGGTTCAGATGATAACTTGTGATAAAGGGATGTTTGGATAATATGGTAGTGTTTATTTGGATTATGATGATAAAATCATATTTGGTTAAATTGGATCTTGTTATTGTTTATTGTTTTGATTAATCATTGTTGGGTTTACATGTCGAAAGGATTCTCAATAGTGGTTGATTTCAATTCATTAGTCGACGAATGTTTTGGTCTTGTACTTTGTGACGATTGTATGAGAAACGTAATAAACTAAACAAGTGAAAGTTTAATTTAGATTAAGGGTAGAAAGGCATCTTTTGAGTATGTATTCTAATCATCTTTCAAGTAAATGAAACTTCACGAATTAATAACATTAAAGTTTAAGGTTCGAAAGGATTCTTTCTTGTTATAGGCATAAGGCTCATGACATGACCATTTGATTGAGGCTTATACATATTTGATTTATAAAACACTAAATTATTATTGGTTCTAAAGGTCAAAATGATTACCTTTGATAATATGTTTTCCAAATTAACTATCCTAATATCCATGTGATCATTTGTCCAAACATTTATATTCTTTGTGTGATTGTTCTTATATTACTTTTCTTGTTGGTTTGATACGTGGCAATCATAACTATCAACTTGTTACTTGCTTAAACAAACAAACGACACTTGAGTGCAACCAAGTCTCTTGGGACGACATTGACTTACCAACCCCTATATTACATATGACTAGGGTATACTTGCCCGAATGTGTTCCGAGTTAATCGGTAATTCTTGTTTATAAATTTAAAATCTCTTGCGAACGCATCACTCCCATCCGATCGTTTCCCCAATAATCAATTTTTACCGAGACGTTTATCCGATCGGCACGCCAGCCATCCGATCGGATCGCTTAGACTTTGATCCAACCGATCGGATTCAACTCGTATCCGATTCGGATCATCTGATCTGATCTTTTCAAACTGTTTTCATTCTTTGCTCGTGTGTTTAAACGTTGCCTAGATTCTCTTGGGAATTCTATGAACACTCGCTCTACTGGAATAGAACCAATTTCACCTCTTTCAGATCCCGACCCTTTAATCCGAAGACCAAGAAGAAGAAGAACACCCTTTGTTCCATTAACCAACCGTGTACCAAGAGTACCAAACCAACCGTTTGATAACCTTTTCAAAGCCAAAGTCGTTTCTAACCTATTCACTGATCAACCTTTTCCCATGGTTGACGATCAACCCATGTGGGCCACCAACCGAGCCGTAGCACCCACACTTGGAGCTGCTATTGTTGCTGTTAACCTTGGTGACAATTTCACTGTGAAAGGTCACCATCTTTCTATGATCAAAGATCGCCAATTCGATGGCCGTTCGCGGGCCGATACGCATAAACACATTGCCGAATTCATCGAAATTTGTGGCATGTTTCGATATGGCGACACCGATGTCAACGCCATTAAACTCAAACTTTTTCCATCATCACTTGCCGGAGACGCAAAAGTGTGGTACAACGAATTAACCCCATGAACTATCAATACTTGGGAGGAGATGAGGCAAGCTTTTGTAAGCCGATTCTTTCCACCTTCCATGTTTGACCGATTCATAGAAGAAATTCATGCTTTCACACAAAATCCTAACGAATCACTCGTCGAAGCTTGGCTTCGTATGAAAGATTTGCTTCGTAGTTGTCATGGACATGGTTTAGGACGAGGAACCATTATCCAAATCTTCTACCATGGACTTGATGAAACATCTCAAGGAATCCTTGATGCTGGAGGAATTTTTCTCTATAAGACCTCTAACGAGGCACATCAACTACTCGAAGACCGAGTACTCCTCAAACTTGATTGGTCAAAAGATTCCAAAACTAAACCTTTACGAAAAACCGTTGCTTTTGATGAAAGTTCCGATACCTCTAAACTCATGGAGAAAATGGAAGCCTTGACTTCCAAAATTGACTCGCAATACAATTATCTTAAAGAAGAAATGAAAGAAATGCGAGATGGTTGTAACAACTGTGGAGGTAATCACCCATCATCGGAATGTGACGATCAACCAATGGACGGACCTAAAAAAGGAGAAGCTAATTATGTCCAAGGAGGATACCGTGGAGGTGGTTATCGTGGTAATTATTACGGGATAAATTCTAGAAATTGGCAAGATCGCCAACAAAGGGATAACAACCGTGATTCTTAACCTCGAGCAGACAATCAAACTCCACAAACCTCTGATAAAAAGCCTGATAACGCTCATTTTGAACATGTTTTTATAGCGTTATTCTTATGATTATGCATGTTATTTGGTTGTATTTATGAACATTTTACGCTTAAAAGGTGCAAAAGATGTGTTTAGGTTCAGGTACAACTATGTCGAAGGAAATAGAGAAAAAGATGAAGAAAAGTCGACAAAATCAAGTAAATATGCGCGAAGTGAAGTTTTCCGTTCAAGACAAAGATTCATGCTATGATTATGTTCAAGTTCAAGAGAAAGATGTGGAAATGAAGTCATGAATAAGTGCCAAGAAGTGTGTTACAAGTGGGAATTATATGCTAGCTCTGAGTTGAAAGTTATGTGCAAGACTTGGTCTAAACCCAAGGTTTAAGTTTCTAGACCCAAGGTTTAAAGAAGGGGAGCTCATGCCTGAGGTATAAGAATTCATGCCTGAGGTATAGCCGTCGCTGTCACTCATACCCAGGGTCTACATTTTCATACCTGAGGTATGCAGAAAAATGGACATGAAGAGTTGCATTAACTTTTCACTTTAAGCACCATTAACACCAAGGCCAATCATTTACTTCTAATCACTAAATTTCCTGCATCATTATGACACTTGGAGCCCAAGTTGTTTTCTTGTTGGCAAAGGGTAATCTCCCTACATAAGGATAAGAAAAACATAAAGAGAGGAGACAATCAAGATACAATAAACTACAACAAAATTCTGTCACTATTTTCTCTTACATTTGGGGCGACAAAGAGGAGGAAAACGCAGGAAAAGGAGACTAAAACTCTTACCAATCATAACTTCAATTACGCAAGGATCATTTTTGATCATTTCACAAGTGTTCTTCATTACTTGTAATCATCGTTACAACATTTTGTAAGACTATTCAATCATGTTTACTATTGATCAATTTCTTATGGTTATTACTTTGTTTACCATGAGTGGCTAAGTGCCTTATGCACTTGCCTAGATGATGTTTGATTTATTATTCATTTGATTGATTATGACTTATTGGTTCTAACACAAAAGAAAAGTTAACACTAAGAACGAGTTGTGCTATCTTAAGTTTTCTCCACCAAAGAGTTATTAAGTTTGGGTAATTTCTAATGATGTATTGGGTTGAAAAAGACATTGTTAGTAAGTTAGTTGTAAACCTTTGTCTATGAGGGCTTTACCTTATGTATTGACCATTTCATAAGAAACTTAATTCAACTTGGAAAGCTAAATAGTGTGGTTGTCAATTATTTGTGAAACGAAAGTGAACCGGGTAATTGAGTTGTGTTAATCTTGGATTGATCAATTCTTAAATATTGTTTTTATAATCCCTAAATCTTAACGAGGATTGAAAGTATTTGAAACAATATAGTTAGTACACCACTAATCGAATTAGAACACCATCTAATTTGTTGATCATAATCAAATGGAACCAATGTCATAATCATGTCAAAGGAATTGTGCAAACTAGTCTAGGAAAGTGTAGTCTTTTAATTATTGAATTTTCATCATCTTTATTTGCTTGCTAATTAGAATTGCTTAGTTGGATTGCTATTTATTTACAAAAATTCACATCACACAAACAAAACAAATCCTAGTGAACGACCTCGGCTTACCTCAATTATCTCTTACTACATACGGACGAGTATACTTGCTCGTATGTGTTTCGTTTGAATCATTGGTAAATCGTGTTAAAATTTTTAAAACTTGGACTCCTAACGGGTATATCCCTTGAAACACATCAAGTTTTTGGCGCCGCTGCCGGGGATTTGAATCTCGTTTGAGTGAGTTTTTGCTTATAATTCATTAGTTTTAATCTTACTAGTATTGTTGCACTTTAGTGTATTCTTTAGGTTCTCTGTAAAAACAAAATTTTTTTCTTTCCAAAATTTTCTCCCATACCGCCGGTATAAATCAAAACCGGGCGGTATAATCTTACTGTTCGACCAAACCGTTGGCTAAAAAATCCAAACCGCCGGTATCACGTAAAAAAAAATATAAAAAAATTTTCTAAGTCCAAAACCGTCGGTATAAATCAAAACCGGGCGGTATAATCTTTCTGTCTAAAATTTTCTTTTCGAATTCGACCAAACCGTCAGCCAGTAATTCCATACCGCCGGCATGACCATATAAAAAAAATTAGTTTTTAAATCCTTTTCGATAGGCTCGTTTTTCTCGTGTATGACCACTCGTTCTTCTAACGAAGAATTAAGTTCACCATTGTCTAATCCCGAACGTTTATTTCGTAAAAAGAAAACTCCATTTATTCCACCCGATCAAAGAAAACCAAGAACCAAAAATCCACCATTTGAAAACCTTTCCGAAGTTCATCCAATCGTTAATCTTTTTCAAGAAATACCATTTCCAATGGCTGACGATCAACCCATGTGGGGTACCAATAGGGTAGTAGCTCCTACGCCCGAAGCCGCAATTATTCCCGTGAATCTAGGAGAAAATTTTACTATCAAAGGTCATCATCTCTCTATGATTAAAGACAACCAATTTGTGACATGTTTCGTTATGGAACTACCGATCCAAATTCAATCCGACTTAAACTTTTTCCATCGTCTCTCACCGGAGAAGCGAAAATTTGGTATAATGAATTAAGCCCCGGAGTGATTACAACTTGGGACCAAATGAGAAGAGCGTTTGTTGGACGTTTCTTTCCACCAGCCATGTTTGATCGACTCTTAGGTGAAATTCGTAGTTTTACTCAAAAAGAAGGAGAAAATCTTGTTGAAGCTTGGCTTCGAATGAAAAACATGCTCCGTAGTTGTCATGGGCATGGATTGTCACGTGGTAATATTATCCAAATCTTTTACCATGGTCTAGATGACGCAACTCAAGGCATACTTGATGCCGGAGGAATTTTCCTTTATAAGACTCCTAATGAAGCTTACAATTTACTAGAAGACCGTGTACTCCTTAAGCTTGATTGGTCTAAAGATGCCAAAACTAAACCTCAACGAAAAACGGTTGCATTTGCGGAAGCAACAAATGAAAATTCCAAAATCTTGGATATGATGAAAGATTTTACCTCTAAAATTGATTCCAAATTCGAAAGAATCCAAAAAGAAATTAAAGAAATTCGTGAGGGATGTACTCATTGTGGTGGAAATCACTCCTCATCCGAGTGTGATGATAAACCCATGGGAGGTCCCGAAGCAGAAGCTAATTATGTTTCTGGAGGATATTGAGGAGGAGGATATCGTGGAAACTACTACGGTAGAAATTCTCGAGATTGGCAAGATCGTACACCAAGGGATGATAATCGTTCCCAAACTCGTGATGAAAACCGTCAAACATCTTTTCATGATGAAAATCGTTCTCGTGAAACAAAAAACGAAGAATCTGAATTCGAAAAAACCATGCGTGAATTTGTGCATGCTCAAAAACAAATGAACGAATTCATGAAAAATCAATTCTTTATGCTTAAAAGCAAGGTTGAACAAGGTCAAAAGAATCATCAAGCTTCTATCCAAGATCTTGAGACCAAATTTGGTCGTCTTTCTGATCAACTCGCTGCAAGACCATCCGGTACCTTGCCAAGTAATACTCAAACCAATCCAAAACCATCATCATCGGGAAATTATCGTCCACCTCAAACAAGAAATGAGCATGTGAATGCTATATATACTCGTAGTGGTCTATCTTATGATCCACCACCCAACCCAACCCAAACAACTCCTGTTGTCCAAAATAATAGTGGGGATGAAGTAGAAGAGGAATCTAAAGAAAATGAACCAGTTTCTACACCAGTTGATAAACCTACTCCAACACTCAAACCATATAAACCAAGAATTCCATACCCTCAACGTTTGAGGAAGGAAAAAATGGAAGAACAATATGGAAAGTTCATTGACTTACTAAAAGAAGTTAGAATCAACGTTCCTCTTGTTGATGTTCTAGCTGGAATGCCCAATTACGGGAAGTTTTTGAAAGAACTTGTTAATAATAAAAGCAAAATGGAAAAAATTTCCGCTACTTTCTTAAATGAAGATTGTTCTGCAATAATTGAAAATAAATTACCAAAGAAACTCGGTGATCCAGGAAGTTTTCTTATTCCATGTACCTTGGGAAATTCAATCACTTGTGATGCTTTAGCCGATCTTGGTGCAAGTATCAATATTATGCCATACTCGTTGTATGCGAAACTTTCAATCAAAACATTGAAACCAACAAGAATGAGTATACGATTAGCCAACCATACTATCCAGTATCCTGTTGGAGTAGCTGAAAATATGCTTGTTCAAGTTGGAAAATTTGTTTTTCCTGTTGATTTTATGATCCTTGAGATGGAAGAAGATAGCAAAGTTCCATTAATTCTAGGAAGACCTTTCCTAAATACTGCAGATGCTATCATTCGAGTAAAAAACAAAGAACTCAACCTTGGAGTTGGGGATGAAAGAATTTCTTTTTCAATTAATCAAGCAATGAAGTATTCTCATGCTAATGATGACACTTGTTATAGCATTGATGTTATCGATGATATAACAGAAGAAACATTCGATGAGTTGCTTGATGAAAGAATTAAGACTCATAAAACATCTGGACAAATCAGTGATGAAGATCTCGATAGAGAATTTGCTGAATTTATGCAGATTGACACCGAAGAAATTTCGGAGGAAGAAAATACTAACTTTGAAGAGTTAGAATTCAATAATGATATGAGAATTTCAACCTCAATTGAAGAACCGCCAGTAGATCTAGTTTTGAAACCTCTCCCTGATCATTTGGAATATGCATTTTTGGAAGGAAATTCTCTTCTTCCAGTTGTCATATCTTCAAAACTTAAACCTGATGAAAAAGAACGACTAGTTTCTATACTCAAAAAGCATAAAGAAGCTTTTGCTTGGAAAACTTCTGATATTCCTGGAATAAGTCCAAACTTTTGCAAACATAAAATAAATCTTGAAACTGATTCTAACCAGTTGTTCAAAGACAACGAAGACTCAATCCAAATATGAAGGAAGTAGTTAAGAAAGAAATAATCAAACTTCTTGACACTGGAATTATTTATCCTATTTAGGATAGCTCATGGGTGAGTCCTGTTCACTGTGTTCCTAAGAAAGGAGGAACAACTGTCGTAACTAATGAACGTAATGAACTTGTTCCTACAAGAACTATCACTGGTTGGCGGGTATGCATTGATTATAGAAAATTAAATTATGCCACCAGAAAAGATCATTTTCCATTACCGTTCATGGATCAAATGTTGGAAAGACTTGCGGGGAACAAATACTTTTGCTTTCTCGATGGATTTTTTGGTTACTTTCAAATTCCAATTGATCCAGCTGATCAAGAAAAAACCACATTCACGTGTCCGTTCGGCACATATGCTTATAGGCGTATGCCTTTTGGTCTTTGTAACGCACCAGCAACATTTTAAAGATGCATGATTGCTATTTTTCAAGATATGCTTGAAACCTCCATGGAAGTATTCATGGATGATTTTTCAGTATTTGGAGACTCATTTGAGTCGTGCCTTTCCAATCTTGATAAAATGCTTGAAAGATGCAAAACTTCTTATCTCGTACTTAATTGGGAAAAATGTCATTTTATGGTGACAGAAGGAATTGTCCTTGGTCACAAGATTTCGAGTAAAGGGATCGAAGTTGACAAAGCAAAAATTGATGCTATTGCTAAGTTACCACCCCCAACTAACGTTAAAGGCGTTAGAAGTTTTTTGGGACATGCGGGATTTTACCGTCGATTCATTAAAGATTTTTCAAAAATATCTCGTCCAATGACGAAATTGCTGGAAAAAGATTTAGTCTTTGATTTCAATGAAGAGTGCATCAAGGCATTCGAAACATTAAAAAACAAGCTAACAAATGCACCAATTATGGTTTCACCAGATTGGTCGTTGCCGTTTGAACTCATGTGCGATGCAAGTGATTATGCTGTTGGAGCAGTATTAGGACAGCGAGATGGTAAACATTTTCGTCCTATATATTTCGCTAGCAAAACCTTGAATAGTGCCCAACAAAACTACACAGTGACTGAAAAAGAACTTTTAGCTGTAGTTTTTGCATTCGACAAGTTTCGTTCCTATCTTGTTTTATCAAAAACAATTGTATTCACCGATCATTCAGCTCTGAAATATCTGTTTGCTAAACAAGATGCAAAACCACGTCTTATCCGATGGATTTTATTGCTTCAAGAGTTTGACATTGAAATCCAGAATAAGAAAGGCGCAGAAAATGTGGCGGCAGATCATTTATCTAGATTAGAAAATCCAAATTTAGAGGAATTAGGTGAAAACGAGATTGATGATTACTTTTCCGACGAAACTCTTATGAGAATTGAAGATGAAGAAATTCCATGGTTTGCTGATTATGCAAATTATTTAGCTGTAGGTATATTACAAAAAGGTCTATCTCATGCTGAGCGTAGTAAATTCTTTGCAGACTTAAAATATTATTTTTGGGATGAACCGTATCTATTCAAAATGTGCCCCGATGGTATAATAAGAAGATGCGTGTATGGTTCCGAAACTCAAAAAATTCTAGATGAATGTCATCACGGCCCAACCGGAGGACATTATGGACCATCCACCACCGCTAAAAAAGTTTTTGATGCGGGATTTTATTGGCCAACGATTTTTAAAGAAGCACATACACTTGTGCAGAATTGTGATGCATGCCAAAAATCTGGTAATCTTTCTCGTAGAGACGAAATGCCACAAAAAAGTATCCAAGTTTCTGAAATATTTGATATTTGGGGAATTGACTTCATGGGACCTTTTCCTAAATCTCATAAATTCGAATACATCCTCGTTGCAATAGATTATGTTTCCAAATGGGCGGAAGCAGAAGCTTTACCCACTAACGATGCACGAGTAGTTGTGAATTTTCTGAAAAAGCTTTTCTCTCGATTCGGAATTCCAAAAGCTTTGATAAGCAACAGAGGAACTCATTTTTGCAATCATCAAATGGAAAAAGCTATGAAAAGATATGGGGTCCACCATCGTTTCTCAACAGCATACCATCCTCAGACCAGTGGTCAAGTTGAAAACACCAATAGAGCTTTAAAAAGAATACTTGAAAAAACAGTTAAGGATAATCCTTCTGTTTGGTCAAGGAAACTCGATGATGCTCTATGGGCATTTAGAACCGCATATAAAACTCCAATTGGTACAACCCCGTATAGACTTATATATGGAAAAAATTGTCATTTACCATTTGAAATTGAACATCGTGCTTACTGGGCATTGAAAATTCAAAATTATAACTCGATGAATTGAGACTCCAAGCATATGAAAATTCAAAATTATACAAAGCTCGAACAAAAGCTTATCATGATAGGAAGCTAAGAATCCGTAAAGAATTCAAGGCTGGAGACAAAGTTCTTTTGTTCAATTCAAAGTATAAATTCAAAGCTCCTAAACTCAGAACCAAATGGTTTGGTCCATTCGTGGTAAAACATGGTTTTCCATCCGGATATGTTGAACTATATGATAAGAAGGGTGGAACTTTCATTGTTAATGGACATCGAATTAAACTATACCATGATGAGGAGCAATTAAATGAAATGTCAAGTGAGGAAATTCCACTTGAAATGCTCGATAAAAAGAAATATACTGCTATTCCCTTCATGGCACCTTTTCCAGCCGATTATAAAAAAGTAATACAATGGGCTGCGGAAACTGGTTACATCTGGGATGTTCTTCCTAGAACGTGTAACACCGCAAAGTTGCATGATATTGATAAAACTGGGAAAGGAATAGTAAAAGGAAATGTGGTGTATATTCCAAAGAAATTAGGAAAGAATCCTAAAGATAAACCACCAAAGTAAGAAAGAATGAGTCGGGCTGATGACTCATTAATAAATTTAGCGCTTCTCGGGAGGCAACCCGTGTGTTTGTTTTTTATGCCCCGATGGTTTCACCATAAGTGTGGGGGCCTTAATATTATGAATAATAAAATACAAAAATATTTTGCATTTTTGTGTGTTTTTGTTTTGATGATTATGCAGGTTAGGATGCTTGATCTTGAAATCAAATGAAATCCTCCTATTCCTTAAGCTCAGGCAATATCATTTCTCTTATGTTTCATTTCCCTATTTTTATGATTTATCGTTCTTAACATTGAGGACAATGTCAAACTTAAATGTGGGGGGGGGGGGGAAATAGGAAATGATCTAGATTTTTAAATTTTTCTATAAATTTGAGCCGATTTTTAACTGTTTGCCCCTTTTATCTAGTTGTTTTCGCACGTTAGAAAAAATTGATAAAGAATAACTAGATTAATCCACTAATAAAACATGTAATTTTTGAAATTTTGAGATGTGTCCTGATTGGCATTGCAATCCATTTTTTTTTTTGGATTGATAACATTGACAGCACAAACATAACCCATTCAACTAAATTGTGAGGATTTGAAGCCTATTCTTTTATAGCATATATCTTTTATGCTCTAATCTTTTTGCTATGAGTGTGCCAGTGATCTTATTTATTCTAGAACTTGTACATGCAAATCATTACCAGACCGTAGTGAGATCACATTCGTGTGATATAAATGTATTCGCGTGATAAGAGGCTACCTTAGGAATTAAACCAAATGGCCTTCCATTTTACACATATTGATATATTAGCTAGCCACATTGGTTAGTTAACCACTTCCATGGACCCATTTGTTAGCACTCATTTTTAGTGCTAGATTCCATTAGTTCACCCTCCGAGCCAGTCTTTTCATTTTGTTACACCAGAAAAATATAAAAATATTTCTCACCTTTAGCCATAACCTTACCCTTAGTCAAGTCTTGGTTGGTTACTAGCTACTTGGAAAGATGGTTGTTATGTGGGAATCCTTGAAAATGAGAAAGTTGCGAACTCCATGATAATCTCATGGATTATATATTGGTAAAAAAAAAAAATAAAAAAAAAATAAGTCATCGTCGTTGTTTGATGACATGGATAGCCAATGAGCTATGAATGTATGATATCAAGGAAGAATCTCAATTTCAAAGGAAAGTGGTGATGTAGCTAGTAGCACTTGGTTGTAGACTTTGGCTATTTGTAAAGTTTTTCAATATTAAAACCAAATATATATATATATATATATATATATATATATATATATATATATATATATATATATATATATATATATATATATATATCACATGTCTTATCCTTACCCCTTTTGACTTTGTGAAGTTATCAAGTGTAATGACATGTGGTGACCATCCAATTTCTTGAGGAATGAGATAGCGTTGTTAGCGAGCTAAGGTTATCCTTAGTGACCATCCGTTATTTAATAATTCGAGACTTCGTTGTTAGCGAGCTATTATGTTTTACATGAGATAGTGACACAATAGTCTCATATAACCCTTGAAACCTTAAACCCGAATAAAAGTCCTCTTAGATGTTTACATTTGGTGCTTACGCCACGTCGGTTGAGTTTTGTTTCTTGTACAAGCCTATGGTAATATTTGGATTATATCTGCGCAATGAGTGTGATTATATTATATTTTCCAATCACTACAAATGAGTGTTGAGTGAATCATACTTCATATTCCTTTCGTGAGGTGTCTTAATATGTTATCAGGCAAGAGAATCATTAAGGTATTGTCGAACATCTCATCTTTTCATTTATAAGCCTAAAGTAGATGGATCTTATCTTGTACTTGTGCTGGATAGATTTGCATCTCGTTTTTATCATATGGATTTTCTTAAAAGCTAGATTTGCTTGGGGGCAAGCAATGTGTAAGTGTGGGGGATTTGATAACGCTCATTTTGAACATGTTTTTATAGCGTTATTGTAACACCCCCATTTTCGGATTACGCAGCGGAATATAAGCTTGGGGTGCTACTTCATGGTTCACAGTCATGGAAATAGAAAACGACTCGAAAAGAGACGTTTTTAAATAAAAATTGTTATCATTCATTTATTTAATATCAGAGTACATAAGATAGGTCCCAGTGGGAGGTTCAGAAATACATGATAAAAGTTACATTATTCATTGAATGATAACAAAATGGACACTCTTTTTAAAAGAAAGTCCACCGCCACTCCGTGCCAAATCTTACTTCCAGTTACCTGAGATAAACATGCTTAAAAAGTCAACACAAAGGTTGAGTGAATCCATAGCGTTTTCGGTTATAATCAGTTTGAACACAAGCCAAATAAGAGAAATCAATTATATCACAGTTCAGAATATTGCACTAAGCCTCATGACACACAAAGCATTAACAGGTTAACAATTACCCCATAATTAAATGTAGGTAACCTTGCCCCGGGTAGGAGTCTGCCTGAAACTCTTTATTAAACTCAAATATAATGCATTTGGTTACTTAACCAGTAACACAAATGGGACGTCAACTGCCAATAGATCTATTCACTATATTCGCGCTCACCCACAGGTGATTAATGGTGCATGATAACAGGGTCTTTTAAAATAAATAGGCAACAGTTAACTTATTGCAATAACAATCAGGAAAATACTTGTGTTCGGTTTAATAGCATGTATCTCCCCACAAGTTTGGAAAACATATAAGAAAAGTGGGACTATGAACTCACCTGAACAATCTGGATGGAAAACAAAATGAATTACAGTTGATAAACGTCTCCGGCTTGCAACCTGAATTTGTTATATCAAGTTTCTCAGTAATTGTTTCTTAATATATAAGTTTTTAATGGTTGTTTCGTTGTTTGGTTGTTGATTAGATATTTGGAATGAGACAACATGAAGTCTCTTTAAAATTTAGATTTTATCTTATTACTCTTTCTTATGTTTCCGTTCGTTCGTTAAAATATTCTTTTGTTCCTTCATCATATTTTGTGTTCGTTATAGAAATTATATTAGATCCTAAAATGAAAATAATAATGATGAAAATAATAGTTATGAAATGTTATACTTTTATCCCTAAGGTTTGGTCAAATGACAGTTCATACCCTGGACTTTTGGAAAATGACAGTTTTTACCCTTAAGTTTCAAAAATGTCATTTCCTACCCTATTTATGTGTTATTGACAATAATAACCCTTGATATTATTTATTTACAAAATTAGTCTATTAAATTCTTATTAAATAAAAATTCGAAAATCATGGTTTGGCTAGTGTTTTGGACATCGATATCTTAACGAATACTGAATGATTTTTCGTGTTCTTAATTCTTATAAAAAGGCAGCTGGGTTGACTTTAAACATGTCAAAGATCATAATTTATAAAATTAGTTTGATGGTCGAATTATTTTCCAAAAGTCGAGCGCATGGGATGAAAATGAGACAAGGGTTAAATAAAATTTGAAAATATAACTTAAGAACTAGCGATGGGGCCATGTGTGAACACGAATAACTTTTAACTCGTTTGGTCGTTTTTTTTTAAAATTCTTCCTTCTAAAAATATTTAGCTGGGTCGTCTCTAATATTCCAAAATATGAGGATTTTTAGAAAAGGTTTAAGGGTCGAATATAGGGTGCAAAGTAGGGCAGTTGATCAATTATTATTTGAAAAATCATAACTGGTAATATAAGTTACATATTAGAGGTTTTGGGCAGAATTCAAGACTAGATAACTTCTAGCTCGCTAAGCCATTTTTGAGGATTCTTGTTTCTAAATAAAGTTAGCTAGGTGAACTTACTATATACCAAGATTCAGATTTTTATGAAGGTCTCTAAGGGGTCGATCTACAGGTCACAAGTAGGAGAGTTGAGGCGATAAAACAAGAAAAACAATAACTGGTATTTACTTTTTCATTAATAGCGAGTTTGAGCCAACTTTAAGACCTTATATCTCAACGAATACTCAATCATTTTCATTGATTCTTTTTCCTAATTCAAGCTAGTCACATGGTCTTTATATGTGCCAAAAATCAAAAATTTTAGTGATGGTTTAAGGTTCGAAACATGGGTGAGAAGTTGGGTCGTGGGGCTGTTTTAGTAAATCTGGAAAATGGTTTCTAAGGTCTAGCGATGGAGCAGTATTTAAGATACAATATCTTTTTGTTGACTCGATCATTTTGCAAGATTTTTGTTCCTAAATTTAGTTTACTATGTGAACTTTATATATATCGAAAATCAGAAATTTTAGTGATCATTTGATAGTTGGTGTTTAGGTCGAAAGTGGGGCTAGTGGACTGTTTTTCCTACTCGACAGAAACTCAGAAAAAAATAAAATAAAATGGGTTTCGATATTTAAGGTTTTCTAACAAAGTTTTTATGCATGATATGATGATATTACGTATATTATACTTATTTCTAACATACTTTATTACTTCTTAATCTGTTTTGACAAAATTTTAAATACATAGGGTGTGTTTGTTTACTGATGTGATCAGGAAGAAAGGAAACTTATAATCTTTGATTATGTTTTGTTTTTAGAGTTCATGTATTAGTGTTTTTAGGAAAATATAACATAAGTAAACTGAATTAAAGTAAAGTTAAAGTACTTACTTGAGTTTTAGGGTCGACTAGGGTTTGTGAGTAAGAGGGTTTGAACCGAATGTCCAGGGGTTCTCCTAATTTCCTAGCTTCGACTAAGGTTTTGTTGGAATGTTTGTGAGTGGATTTTGTTCAGGAATGAGTGAGTATAGGCTGGGTTTAGTTGGTGTGTCGAATGGTATGTGAATAAGAGTGAAGTTTCAGGCTACTACTTATAGAATGAAAAGAGATCTAGGGTTTTCTAAGATGTTGTGGTATAAGATAGGGAGATGTGGCCTTATGATGGACTTGTGGAGAGGAGGGGGATACGCAGGTTAGAGTTTGAAGAGGTGATGTGGTTTAATTTAAATCCTACAAGTGTTTTCATGGATAAGGTGGAGGAGAAAGGAACTAAGGGAGATGTATGTAGTGTAGTATTATTTGTATAACTAATTTTTGTTGGAAACTAATTAGGTTTGAGCCAGGTTTTTAAGGGGGAGGGTCAATTGGCAGTGGAGTGTTGTACATTAGGTTTAGTGAGTGGTATTTGAGAGTTAAAGATTTAGTTGTTTAGTTTAAGTGTTTAGGAAAAATATTTATAATTATTATGCATGTATAGGTATATAATTCGGATAGTAAAGAAGATGGTTTATGTTTTTGAAGGTTGTAAAATGTGCTTAAAGTTGTAAAATAATTTAGAATATGAGGTAAATATAGTTTTAGTAGTTTACTAATTTATAAAATTTATTTATTAACTTTTATTATGGGATTTTGATTCTTATGCATTAAACACTTGTATTTTGGTTTTAAAGACTTGTAAAAATATTTAAGGAGTTTAGGAAAATATAATTTTTAAAAGTTTTGCATGTAGGGTTTGTACTTTATGTTTGAAAATAAATATAAAAGGGATTTTTATAAGGTTTTTGTAAACAAAGGGTTTTGTGCATAAATGACTTGTACACTAGTTTAAATAACTTGTAAATATATATTATCTTGTAAAAATATTGTATAAATAAATTAGGGTTTGTAAAATGTAGATATAAATTCATAGTTATGTGAAATTAGGGTTTTACCGGGAGTTAAAGTAGAATTAAGGTTTTTATGCTTTAGGGACTTGTACATTAATCAGATAATTTGTACTTTAATATTTCTAGGGTTTTATTGTTCATAAATGTTGTTATGGTAGTTTAGGGTTTTATAAAATTATCATTAGTTAAGGAATATTCAGTTTTAAAATATATATATTAATGAAATAACGTAAAGTGATAAGTGGAATCTCATAACATTTTAGATTAAAGATGTTTACTTATTTGAATACGAAATCAGTTAAGGTTGGGTTGCAAGCACGGTTATTCGGGATGTGATCTCCGTCACATAAGATAATAGTCACAATCAAAATAAAAAAAAATTTACACGTAGAAAAGGATAAATATTCTAAGAGATAGTTTATTTAAATGAGGGATTTTTCACAGTGGTTACAGTCACCCCCCGTTAAGGGAATCTCGTCCCGAGATTCGACATGTGTTGGTTGGAAAGTTGAGAAAATTGATGTATAGGGATAGTTAGGTTCAGATTTCTATCTTATCCAGATAGAGAACGTGATAAAGGAAAATCGTACAACGATTTGGTTGAGATGAGAATTTGATATGCTTAAAATGCCTGTCCAATTCATTACATGATTCTTCCGGAATTATACATAGTTGATCAGGTTATGTATAATTGAGGACCAAATGATGTAATGTTTTGTTCAGCCCAGTGATAGGTTAGGGATTTTAGGTACAAATGGGATATCCTTAAAACAAATTTTAGGGTTCGAGTGGAATTCTCACGGAATGGTAAAAACTAATGTTAATCAAATTTCTAGTGAGATGACAGTGTGTGACTACGAACAAAGCAAGTGAAGTAGAAACGTAATTTTGATTATTATGGAAATATTACAAGATAGAGCTTTCATACGGTAGAAAAGATAGTTAATACACTTAAGTTACGTCCATCGTAACTAAAGTAGAGTACAATAGGAAACATGCTTAGGAAGTTTACAATACGATTTATTTAGCTATAACAGGAATTTCTCTTTTGTCTACATAGGGATGCCATTCCTTGACATGGTCGGAATCTTAACGAGTTCTTACTCTCTTGCACTAGTCTTGGTTCGTCTGTGCGTTCCCATCTCCTAGCACATATGCTCTTCCACGGGCACCATTATTCTGGTCAGCTTTTGGTTTCGGGCACCGGCTCTTGTAATGCCCCTTCTCACCACATCCGTAGCAAGTTATAGCTTCTGGCTGTGGATTTGCTCCTGTTGCTTTACAGTCTTTGGTCTGATGTCCAACTTTTCGACAATTTGAGCACCTAATGGTGCATGGTCCGTAGTGGTGCAACGAGCATTGATTGCAAAATGGTTTTGTTCCGACATAACCATTCCTCTCAGCAGGTGTGGCAGTATAGGCTTTGGCTGTCTCTTGTCGACGATTCTGTTGGTTGTTACGGTCGTGCTGGTAGTTGTTGTGGTGATGGGAGATCCTTCTATCATCAAGCTTCCGCTTGTGATCATCATTTGCTTGAATGGAATTTCTCTTGATTTCACGATCCATCAGCTTCTGGGCTGTGGTCATTGCTTCCTCCAGCGATTGAGGATTTGAAACAATAACGTTCCCCTCGATGCTTCGAGGTAACCCTTCAGTATACTTCTCTAACATCTTCTCCAGATCAGGCACAATAGTTGGACATAGGAGAGCAAGCTCCTGAAACCTCCTATTGTAAGCCTTGATATCTGTTCCTTTTACTGCTAACGGGTGGAATTCATCCTCCAATTTCTTGATTTCAGCACGAGGGCAATACTTATTTAACATTCTCTTCTTGAGATCATCCCAAGTGAGTTGATGAGCTGCTTCTATTCCCATTGTCCGGGAAGTAGCAGACCACCAAGACAAGGCATCATCTAACAAAGTCCCTGTCGCGAAGGCAACTTTGCAGTCATCAGAACACCCGCTCCTTACAAAGACCACTTCCATACGTTCAAACCAACGAGCTAATTCTGTAGCTCCTTCTGTTCCCTTGAAGAAAGTTGGCTTGCAATTCATGAAATCTTTGTAAGTACACTTGTGAACATTTGCTGGCTCGATTTCTCCATTGGGTCGGCTAGTGCTTCCAGTACGAGCAAATTCTGCTGCTTGACTCTCCAGAGCTGCAGCAACACTATCTGCAACAAGCTTTCGGATAGCAGCTTGGGACATGGGTGGTTCGGGGGAAGTGCGAGGCATATTTCTAGTAATACGATGAGAAAACACACGTTTAAAATTTGACCATGTTAAATTAACAAGGTAAAATCCATGTCAATTATAAAATCACAACATGTCCAAATACTATCATACGCGTATGTAAGATGATCATCACTGGCCCACATTAACCGATACCGTACACAGCAAAAATCAAAACCACATATAGTCATAAATAACTTGCTAACTTATTATATATATATAACAAAATTAGTACAAGCGTCATATTTATGCTATATATCACATGGCCGAGATATTGTACAAAAGCTGGTAGATATAAATCTGATTTTAGTGGCTACCAGAAACTCTTTTGAGTCAACTTTTCAGTTTGACGATCATGCTGACGAGGATTCTTAATATTTTTCTTTCATATCTCCCACTATTTTCTCCAAAATAGTGATCTTAATCTGAGCTGTCGTCAGTTCTTCATTCTTCTTTTTATTTTCTTCTCCTTTAACATCTTCAATTCGTCATAGGTATTTCTCGTCTTGGCTGCTCATGACGGTCCTCTGCCTTCTTACGTTTCTCGTCCATCTTCTGCTTCATGGTATCTGAATCTTCAGCTCCATATATTATACCCTTGATGCATTCTAGAGACAGCTCATCGGAATGACCTACGTAGTCTCGTTCTGTTCTTCTTGCCGTTCTAATTGCGTCAGCAGGGTGAAGATAGTCGGCTGTCGTTCTTGTGCTGATTGCGAACATTTGCTCACCTCAAAGACTCGCGGTGGAATAGGGAAGTCGGGAATAGGTAATCGGGGTAAAGTTTGATATCGGGCGATAATGGTCCTAACTTCTTCACTAAGTTTAAATGGGACAGATGGGGGATAGAAACTTTTAGATGATAGTGGAGATGGTAAAGATGTAGGAACTGACGGTATATATGTAGGAAAGTGGATATGGTAGTGGTGACAAGGATGTAGGTATTATCATGATGTCCGGTACTATCGTGATATTTTTCCAATATTCAAGTCCGACATAAGAGGAATAGAATGGGTAAGGAAAGTCAGGATTCTGTAACCACCCGGGAATGATAAACATTTTACTATGTAACTAATAACTAGAATAAACACATACAAGTAACGTTTCAGTGGCGTTGTGGCACGGAGGACTTTTTAGTTAAGTTTGTGAAAATCGGTTATAGTCCAATGTTTGAAAACATTTGGTTCTCTATAACCACAAGCTCTGATACCAATCTGTAACACCCCCATTTTCGGATTACGCAGCGGAATATAAGCTTGGGGTGCTACTTCATGGTTCACAGTCATGGAAATAGAAAACGACTCGAAAAGAGACGTTTTTAAATAAAAAATGTTATCATTCATTTATTTAATATCAGAGTACATAAGATAGGTCCCAGTGGGAGGTTCAGAAATACATGATAAAAGTTACATTATTCATTGAATGATAACAAAATGGACACTCTTTTTAAAAGAAAGTCCACCGCCACTCCGTGCCAAATCTTACTTCCAGTTACCTGAGATAAACATGCTTAAAAAGTCAACACAAAGGTTGAGTGAATCCATAGCGTTTTCGGTTATAATCAGTTTGAACACAAGCCAAATAAGAGAAATCAATTATATCACAGTTCAGAATATTGCACTAAGCCTCATGACACACAAAGCATTAACAGGTTAACAATTACCCCATAATTAAATGTAGGTAACCTTGCCCCGGGTAGGAGTCTGCCTGAAACTCTTTATTAAACTCAAATATAATGCATTTGGTTACTTAACCAGTAACACAAATGGGACGTCAACTGCCAATAGATCTATTCACTATATTCGCGCTCACCCACAGGTGATTAATGGTGCATGATAACAGGGTCTTTTAAAATAAATAGGCAACAGTTAACTTATTGCAATAACAATCAGGAAAATACTTGTGTTCGGTTTAATAGCATGTATCTCCCCACAAGTTTGGAAAACATATAAGAAAAGTGGGACTATGAACTCACCTGAACAATCTGGATGGAAAACAAAATGAATTACAGTTGATAAACGTCTCCGGCTTGCAACCTGAATTTGTTATATCAAGTTTCTCAGTAATTGTTTCTTAATATATAAGTTTTTAATGGTTGTTTCGTTGTTTGGTTGTTGATTAGATATTTGGAATGAGACAACATGAAGTCTCTTTAAAATTTAGATTTTATCTTATTACTCTTTCTTATGTTTCCGTTCGTTCGTTAAAATATTCTTTTGTTCCTTCATCATATTTTGTGTTCGTTATAGAAATTATATTAGATCCTAAAATGAAAATAATAATGATGAAAATAATAGTTATGAAATGTTATACTTTTATCCCTAAGGTTTGGTCAAATGACAGTTCATACCCTGGACTTTTGGAAAATGACAGTTTTTACCCTTAAGTTTCAAAAATGTCATTTCCTACCCTATTTATGTGTTATTGACAATAATAACCCTTGATATTATTTATTTACAAAATTAGTCTATTAAATTCTTATTAAATAAAAATTCGAAAATCATGGTTTGGCTAGTGTTTTGGACATCGATATCTTAACGAATACTGAATGATTTTTCGTGTTCTTAATTCTTATAAAAAGGCAGCTGGGTTGACTTTAAACATGTCAAAGATCATAATTTATAAAATTAGTTTGATGGTCGAATTATTTTCCAAAAGTCGAGCGCATGGGATGAAAATGAGACAAGGGTTAAATAAAATTTGAAAATATAACTTAAGAACTAGCGATGGGGCCATGTGTGAACACGAATAACTTTTAACTCGTTTGGTCGTTTTTTTTAAAATTCTTCCTTCTAAAAATATTTAGCTGGGTCGTCTCTAATATTCCAAAATATGAGGATTTTTAGAAAAGGTTTAAGGGTCGAATATAGGGTGCAAAGTAGGGCAGTTGATCAATTATTATTTGAAAAATCATAACTGGTAATATAAGTTACATATTAGAGGTTTTGGGCAGAATTCAAGACTAGATAACTTCTAGCTCGCTAAGCCATTTTTGAGGATTCTTGTTTCTAAATAAAGTTAGCTAGGTGAACTTACTATATACCAAGATTCAGATTTTTATGAAGGTCTCTAAGGGGTCGATCTACAGGTCACAAGTAGGAGAGTTGAGGCGATAAAACAAGAAAAACAATAACTGGTATTTACTTTTTCATTAATAGCGAGTTTGAGCCAACTTTAAGACCTTATATCTCAACGAATACTCAATCATTTTCATTGATTCTTTTTCCTAATTCAAGCTAGTCACATGGTCTTTATATGTGCCAAAAATCAAAAATTTTAGTGATGGTTTAAGGTTCGAAACATGGGTGAGAAGTTGGGTCGTGGGGCTGTTTTAGTAAATCTGGAAAATGGTTTCTAAGGTCTAGCGATGGAGCAGTATTTAAGATACAATATCTTTTTGTTGACTCGATCATTTTGCAAGATTTTTGTTCCTAAATTTAGTTTACTATGTGAACTTTATATATATCGAAAATCAGAAATTTTAGTGATCATTTGATAGTTGGTGTTTAGGTCGAAAGTGGGGCTAGTGGACTGTTTTTCCTACTCGACAGAAACTCAGAAAAAAATAAAATAAAATGGGTTTCGATATTTAAGGTTTTCTAACAAAGTTTTTATGCATGATATGATGATATTACGTATATTATACTTATTTCTAACATACTTTATTACTTCTTAATCTGTTTTGACAAAATTTTAAATACATAGGGTGTGTTTGTTTACTGATGTGATCAGGAAGAAAGGAAACTTATAATCTTTGATTATGTTTTGTTTTTAGAGTTCATGTATTAGTGTTTTTAGGAAAATATAACATAAGTAAACTGAATTAAAGTAAAGTTAAAGTACTTACTTGAGTTTTAGGGTCGACTAGGGTTTGTGAGTAAGAGGGTTTGAACCGAATGTCCAGGGGTTCTCCTAATTTCCTAGCTTCGACTAAGGTTTTGTTGGAATGTTTGTGAGTGGATTTTGTTCAGGAATGAGTGAGTATAGGCTGGGTTTAGTTGGTGTGTCGAATGGTATGTGAATAAGAGTGAAGTTTCAGGCTACTACTTATAGAATGAAAAGAGATCTAGGGTTTTCTAAGATGTTGTGGTATAAGATAGGGAGATGTGGCCTTATGATGGACTTGTGGAGAGGAGGGGGATACGCAGGTTAGAGTTTGAAGAGGTGATGTGGTTTAATTTAAATCCTACAAGTGTTTTCATGGATAAGGTGGAGGAGAAAGGAACTAAGGGAGATGTATGTAGTGTAGTATTATTTGTATAACTAATTTTTGTTGGAAACTAATTAGGTTTGAGCCAGGTTTTTAAGGGGGAGGGTCAATTGGCAGTGGAGTGTTGTACATTAGGTTTAGTGAGTGGTATTTGAGAGTTAAAGATTTAGTTGTTTAGTTTAAGTGTTTAGGAAAAATATTTATAATTATTATGCATGTATAGGTATATAATTCGGATAGTAAAGAAGATGGTTTATGTTTTTGAAGGTTGTAAAATGTGCTTAAAGTTGTAAAATAATTTAGAATATGAGGTAAATATAGTTTTAGTAGTTTACTAATTTATAAAATTTATTTATTAACTTTTATTATGGGATTTTGATTCTTATGCATTAAACACTTGTATTTTGGTTTTAAAGACTTGTAAAAATATTTAAGGAGTTTAGGAAAATATAATTTTTAAAAGTTTTGCATGTAGGGTTTGTACTTTATGTTTGAAAATAAATATAAAAGGGATTTTTATAAGGTTTTTGTAAACAAAGGGTTTTGTGCATAAATGACTTGTACACTAGTTTAAATAACTTGTAAGTATATATTATCTTGTAAAAATATTGTATAAATAAATTAGGGTTTGTAAAATGTAGATATAAATTCATAGTTATGTGAAATTAGGGTTTTACCGGGAGTTAAAGTAGAATTAAGGTTTTTATGCTTTAGGGACTTGTACATTAATCAGATAATTTGTACTTTAATATTTCTAGGGTTTTATTGTTCATAAATGTTGTTATGGTAGTTTAGGGTTTTATAAAATTATCATTAGTGAAGGAATATTCAGTTTTAAAATATATATATTAATGAAATAACGTAAAGTGATAAGTGGAATCTCATAACATTTTAGATTAAAGATGTTTACTTATTTGAATACGAAATCAGTTAAGGTTGGGTTGCAAGCACGGTTATTCGGGATGTGATCTCCGTCACATAAGATAATAGTCACAATCAAAATAAAAAAAAATTTACACGTAGAAAAGGATAAATATTCTAAGAGATAGTTTATTTAAATGAGGGATTTTTCACAGTGGTTACAGTTATTCTTATGATTATGCATGTTATTTGGTTGTATTTATGAACATTTTACGCTTAAAAGGTGCAAAAGATGTGTTTAGGTTCAGGTACAACTATGTCGAAGGAAATAGAGAAAAAGATGAAGAAAAGTCGACAAAATCAAGTAAATATGCGCGAAGTGAAGTTTTCCGTTCAAGACAAAGATTCATGCTATGATTATGTTCAAGTTCAAGAGAAAGATGTGGAAATGAAGTCATGAATAAGTTCCAAGAAGTGTGTTACAAGTGGGAATTATATGCTAGCTCTGAGTTGAAAGTTATGTGCAAGACTTGGTCTAAACCCAAGGTTTAAGTTTCTAGACCCAAGGTTTAAAGAAGGGGAGCTCATGCCTGAGGTATAAGAATTCATGCCTGAGGTATAGCCGTCGCTGTCACTCATACCCAGGGTCTACATTTTCATACCTGAGGTATGCAGAAAAATTGACATGAAGAGTTGCATTAACTTTTCACTTTAAGCACCATTAACACCAAGGCCAATCATTTACTTCTAATCACTAAAGTTCCTGCATCATTATGACACTTGGAGCCCAAGTTGTTTTCTTGTTGGCAAAGGGTAATCTCCCTACATAAGGATAAGAAAAACATAAAGAGAGGAGACAATCAAGATACAATAAACTACAACAAAATTCTGTCACTATATTCTCTTACATTTGGGGCGACAAAGAGGAGGAAAACGCAGGAAAAGGAGACTAAAACTCTTACCAATCATAACTTCAATTACGCAAGGATCATTGTTGATCATTTCACAAGTGTTCTTCATTACTTGTAATCATCATTACAACATTTTGTAAGACTATTCAATCATGTTTACTATTGATCAATTTCTTATGGTTATTACTTTGTTTACCATGAGTGGCTAAGTGCCTTATGCACTTGCCTAGATGATGTTTGATTTATTATTCATTTGATTGATTATGACTTATTGGTTCTAACACAAAAGAAAAGTTAACACTAAGAACGAGTTGTGCTATCTTAAGTTTTCTCCACCAAAGAGTTATTAAGTTTGGGTAATTTCTAATGATGCATTGGGTTGAAAAAGACATTGTTAGTAAGTTAGTTGTAAACCTTTGTCTATGAGGGCTTTACCTTATGTATTGACCATTTCATAAGAAACTTAATTCAACTTGGAAAGCTAAATAGTGTGGTTGTCAATTATTTGTGAAACGAAAGTGAATCGGGTAATTGAGTTGTGTTAATCTTGGATTGATCAATTCTTAAATATTGTTTTTATAATCCCTAAATCTTGACGAGGATTGAAAGTATTTGAAACAATATAGTTAGTACACCACTAATTGAATTAGAACACCATCTAATTTATTGATCATAATCAAATGGAACCAATGTCATAATCATGTCAAAGGAATTGTGCAAACTAGTCTAGGCAAGTGTAGTCTTTTAATTATTGAATTTTCATCATCTTTATTTGCTTGCTAATTAGAATTGCTTAGTTGGATTGCTATTTATTTACAAAAATTCACATCACGCAAAGAAAACAAATCCTAGTGAACGACCTCGGCTTACCTCAATTATCTCTTACTACATACGGACGAGTATACTTGCTCGTATGTGTTTCGTTTGAATCATTGGTAAATCGTGTTAAAAAATTTAAAACTTGGACTTCTAATGGGTATATCCCTTGAAACACATCAAAGCCGGAAGAAACCGATTTCAAAAAAATGATGAGAGAATTCGTGACTGCTCAAAAATCCACGAATGCGTTCGTCAAGACTCAATTTTTCAATCTCAAAACCAAAGTTGAGCAAGGTCAGAAAAATCATCAAGCATCTATTCAGGATCTTGAAAACAAATTCGGTAGACTTTCTGACCAATTCTCTTCCCGACCATCAGGTTCATTACCATGTAATACCCAATCCAACCTTAAACCAACATCATCTAGATCAAACGTTAAAACTTATCGTCCACCACAGACTAGAAATGAGCATATCAATGCTGTATTAACAAGAAGTGGTCTCTCTTATGATCCACCACCCAATCCAAATGATATCACAATCATCCATGATGAAAGTGAGGATGAAGCTGAAGAAACAGAAAAGGACAATACACCCACCAAAGAAAAACCTATTTCAACAGTCAAGTCGTACACACCAAAGATTCCATATCCTCAACGCCTTAAGAAAGAAAATATGGAGGAGCGTTATAAGAAGTTTGTTGAAATGATCAAAGAGGTTAGACTCAATGTACCCCTCGTTGATGTTCTAGCTGGAATTCCCAATTATGGGAAATTTTTAAAGGAACTTCTTAATAATAAGAACAAGTTGGAACAAATATCTGCTACCTTTCTCAACGAAGAATGCTCAGCCATTGTTCAAAACAGAATTCCACCAAAGCTCGGAGATCCTGGAAGTTTTCTGATTCCATGCACATTAGGAAACAACATCACATGCGATGCTTTAGCTGATCTTGGTGCAAGTATCAATTTGATGCCCTATTCGTTATATTCTAAATTTCCATCAATATCTTGAAACCTACAAAGATGAGTATTCGATTAGCCAACCATTCTTACCAATATCCTGTTGGGGTTGCTAAAAATATGCTTGTTCAAGTTGGTAAATTTGTTTTTCCCGTGGATTTTGTGATCTTAGAAATGGAGGAAGATAGTAGAGTCCCTCTTATTTTAGGAAGACCTTTCCTAAACACCGCTGATGCTATCATCAAAGTAAAAGGTAAATAACTCAATCTTGGAGTTGGAGAAGATAGAATTACCTTTTTAATCGATAAAGCAATGCAATATCCATATTCCAGTGATGAAACTTGTTTTAACATTGACGTAATCGATGAAGTCACTGATGAAGAATTGGATGCATTACTTGACGATTCTGATCCATTCATGACTACTTCGGAGAAAATTAGTGAAACAGATCTTGATAAAAAATTCGCTGATTTTATTGAAGTAAAATTCGAAGAAGATATTGAAGAAGTTGAAAAAGGAGAAATAGTGGAAGAGAATTTTGAAGAAATCACCTTTAATGATCAATTGAGGATCAAAACATCTCTTCAAGAACCACCAACTGATCTTGAGCTAAAATCACTTCCCGATCATCTTGAATATGCTTACTTGGAGGATAATTCACTTCTTCCAGTAGTCATATCTTCGTTGCTCAATGATAATGAAAAAGAATGTCTCATCTCTGTTCTCAAAAGGCATAAAAGAGCTTTTGCGTGGAAAACTTCTGATATCATAGGAATTAGCCCTGATTTCTGTAAACACAAAATCAATTTTGAAGAAGGTGTTAAACCCGTTGTAGAAAGACGTCGACTCAATCCCAACATAAAAGAAGTTGTTAAGAAAGAAATCATCAAACTTCTTGATGCCGGTATCATTTACCCCATCGAGGATAGTCCTTGGGTGAGTCCAGTTCACTGTGTTCCTAAAAAAGGAGGAATGACCGCAGTGTCTAACGAACGGAATGAATTAGTTCCTACTAGTACTGTCACTGGATGGCGAGTATGTATTGATTACAAAAAATTAAACAAAGCCACCAGAAAGGATCATTTTCCTCTACCCTTCATGGATCAAATGCTTGAGAGACTAGCAGGGAACAAGTACTTTTATTTCCTTGATGGTTTTTCAGGATATTTTCAAATTCCTATCGATCCTACCGATCAAGAAAAGACTACATTAACATGTCCTTTTGGAACTTACGCTTACCGGCGTATGCCTTTCGGTCTTTGTAATGCACCCGTGACTTTTCAAAGGTGTATGATTGCAATATTCCAAGACATGCTTGAAACATCTACGGAAGTTTTCATGGATGACTTTTTAGTTTTTGGAAACTCGTTTGAAGCTTGCCTTTCAAAACTCAATAAAATGCTCGAAAGATGTGAAGCTGCACATTTTGTTCTTAACTGGGAAAAATGTCATTTCATGGTGACTGAAGGAATTGTGCTTGGACACAAAATTTCCAGTGCAGGAATGGAGGTTGACAAAGCGAAAATCGATGTTATCACGAAATTACCACCTCCAACCAACGTTAAATCCGTTAGAAGTTTTCTAGGACATGCCGGTTTCTACCGTCGTTTTATTAAAGATTTTTCCAAAATATCTCGTCCCATGACAAAACTTCTCGAAAAATATTCTGTTTTTTACCTTAATGCGGATTGCATTAAGGCATTCGAAACATTAAAAAATCAATTGACTAGTGCACCCATTATGGTTTCACCTAATTGGTCACTACCATTTGTAAGCATCGGTAAATTTCCACTTGTATTAATATTCTAACGAGAGAATACTTATCCATTTTCCACGTCTATTTTTTTTATTTAAACGTTACCAGTTTAACTAATCACAACAACTAACTAATATGACGTAACTCACAATCTTAACAAACGAGCACATCAACACCAACAGGTTTTGAGTTCCCTTCAAATAAATGTTCGTTATGTGTCAAGTATAAAGTTTCAACTTTTATTTACCACTTTACGTTAATTCATTAACGTACGATTATTAAACGTTCAAACTAAACGTTTGCCATCTATTAGAGTTTTCACGAAACTCTAATTTATTATAAACTATGATTTTACACAACTAAATTATAAATACTAAAGTACAACATTTTATACTTAGAATATAAGTCTTTAAAGCACGGAAACTTAACTTTACTTTATTTCCCGTTACAAGCCCTAAATTTACAACTCTATGATTTATCACACATCTTAATTAATATATACATGATTTTAAAAAATATAAATGTATAAACCTTTCAAGCTCATGTACAAGTCATTAATGCATAGAATCCAAGTTCACTTCCATATTTATTATGGGTTCGATGCATGAACAAAATCAACCAAACTAAGTTCTAATTCAACTAAAACTTTATGTTAACCATGTATGATCATAATCGAACCACATCATCTCTTTTCTTCTACCCTTGGTTAAAAATGCGACACTTAGCTTTCTTTATAACCATTTGAACTAACAACCAAAAACGTGGTCTATATATACACACCACACCATGTCTCCTCCCTTTCAATTATTTCTTATCCCCATCTTATATCTGTTCCCTCTTCTCCCTCCCTCTCATAAAATCGATCCATACTTCTTTTATTCCTCACAATATATCTGTTCTTTCTCTTTGGAGAACACAACCTGTGGCCATCATCACCAACACACTACACCACCATCATCATCGATGAACGACAACAACTTCACCACCACTACCATCATCTTTGTCTCTTTTCGTATTTCTTTCGTTGGTAAGCCACTCCACCACACCCTCTTTATACATATATTTTGTTTATTTATTACTGATCGGATAAATAAGGGTTTCAAGGTTTTCGTGGTTAACTTTTATAAAATGGCTTTTCTTAATTTAAAACTCGTGTGGTTGATAAAAATCAAAGGGGTGTTTGTTTGTTATTATAAGCTGAGTCAACTCAACTCAGTCGAGTTGAGTTATTTTTGGTTCTTCGTGGTTACTGGTTGCTGTTGTGTCATCATTTTGTTTGACCCGGATAGGGTTACGAGTCATGACCCGCTTAGGGTCACAAATGGGTTGGCTTTGCTTATCTGCTTATGTTGTCTCGGCTTAGATTAAATTAGTAGGTTCGGTTGCGTTTTACCTCGGGTCAGCCTCGCACCCAAAAGAGTGCACTTGTTTGTTGTGCTAGGCTCAACAAGAACACCCAAAGGGTGTTGGTTACTTGCGGTCTATGATGAATGTGTTTGTTTTTGTTGTATTTTAATGTGTTTACTTTGTTTAAAGTATTGTTGTGAAGTTCTCGATTAGCAGGAAACTCATGAAATGGTTGAGGTTACTGTTTCAGATGAGTCTTGGTGTGTTTGGTTTGGTTAACGCCCCATGAGGGGCTGTTGGTGATGATACTTAGGATACGCGACCACTAGGGTCGTTGGAATGTTGTTTTTGGATGAACACGACGCACATGGTGTGTGTGCCCGTGATGTGTACCACGATACAAATCGTATCGTGGGGACTTGGATTGAAATGGTGTTGTCATTGGTTATATGTGTATAGCGTCTAAATGTTATCGAGGTTGGGAGACTTCTTCTTGTTATATTGGCTGTATGATAACAAAACTAACGAGACACCCCGTAGGTGCCTCGTTGTGGTCTAGTCATGGTTAGGCAAACCTACTAAGGGTTGAGTTTGGTTTGCTTATTTATTTCTATTTGGACTCGATTTAGATTTGGTTTTATATATATTTTTGGTTTTGGCAATTTGGAAATTGGTTTTTCCTATTAGTTATAAGCCACCCAAAGGGGTGTTTGTTTTCTGCTTAAAACAACCCAAATGGGATGTTTTAAATGCTGCGATAACAGCCCAAAAGGGAGTGTTTGTGGCTGCGAAACAGCCCCAAAAGGGGGTGTTTGGTTCGCTGTTTTATAGGCCAATATGGAGTATGTTCATCTACTTAATTTTCTGCATAAATAGGTGTGTTTGTATGCTTAATTTCCTGCACTAAATGATGTGTTTGATTGCTGCAAATACAGCCCCAAAAGGGTGCGTTTTGTTACTTAAAATTCTGCACTTATAGGAGTGTTTAGCTGCGAAAAAATCTGCACTTAAATGGGTCGTTACATGCTTAATTTTCTGCAGTCAAATGGGTCGTTACATGCTTAATTTTCTGCAGTCAAATGGGTCGTTACATGCTAAAATTTTCTGCAAATAGCTTGCTGATCTGGAATTAAAACGTGATTTTCACCCTTTTTTGGTTAGAACCACTGAAAGTGTAAAACCTAAAAGTTGCTCAGAATGATGTTTTATACAAAAACTCGTGGGCACGTAAGCTGAAAATGAAAAACGAAGGCTTTATACTATAAAAACCAACTGGACCCGTTTTTACCCAAAGGTAGCCATGACTTAAGAATCCTTATAGCATTTTGATCTCTTGAGGCCGAGACACAGTCAAGGCTATTGACTCAAGGCCTTTTAGTCGAGACATAACCATGGCTATGGCCTTGGTTGTTGTCTGAAAGTGTGAGTCTAGCCGCACGGCTAGTTTGGGTTCGATAACCCGAAACTTATTGTTGAGAATTGACCCCTTATTTGACATCGTTGAACCTTAATAAACTTAACCATCTTCATATATTTTGCCTAGTTTCCTAATTGATACTTGCATGTTTATTTTTCTTGTACACTTGTGCTATATGTTTTATGCTTTGGCGTGCGTTTGTCTGAGTCCATAACTTTATACCACCACACGAATAAGATACTAAACTTTCTACAAACATTGATACAAATAATCCACGAACTAAAATGCTCTATCTTTTGAAACTCATACATATCGATTACTTTTCACATGTCATAACTTGAGACAAACTTATATTCATTAGGTTATGCCGATTTTGTATCGTTGTGTGATACTTCTCACACTGTTCTGCCGTACTTCTTGGCACCGTTGTATTACTCACATCACTACATTCCAAGGTAAGTTCATGGCCCCTATTTTCAATTATTTCGTACTATCTTTGGGGGAGATACATGCTCGTTTTACTTACGAATCTTACTCGTTTTACTTGATTTATGAACCACTCTATTTGAATACTGAAACTTACTACATGCTGAACACAAGTACACTATGTATGCTGTTGATATTGCCTAAGTTAACCACTATTGCCATTGAAAGTCCCTCATATCATGAACCATTAATCACTTGCGAGTGAACGCGAATATAGTGAATAGATCTATTGGAATTGATGACCCATTTGTACTAGCCGGATAGATAGCTATAATGCTAGCCGGATTGATAGACAAATGCACTTTATTTGAGACTAAATAGGAAGTTGGCAAGCTCCTACCCGAGGACATTATTACTACATTTAATTATGTTAGTAATTTACATCACTCATGTGATGTCCAACTGTTTATCGTTTGCATGTCATGAGGCTTAGAGCAATATTATGGTACTGTAATGATACGGTACTACCACTACTGAATTTATGGGTACAACAACGGGGCCCACTGTCTATCAAACTTGAAATTTGTGTTCAACTTATTTGCATGCAAACACTATGGATTTCATTCAACTCTTGACTATCGAAATCAACTGTTTTACTTATAAACTCTATGAACTCACCAACCTTTGTGTTGACACTTTTAGCATGTTTATCTCAGTTCCATAATGAACGAGGATGGCACGGAGGAGCACAGATACATCAAGAAGGCTATAAATTTTATTATCATTCAAAAACTTATTTTGTAAATCATTCAAATACTGGGACCTCATTTTTGTAAACTCTGATATATATAAAAATTCGAATGATAAATCTTTTAAAATGACTCAATTAGAGATCGTTTTCTATTATTATAACTGTTGTGCCATCGAGTAACACCCAGTTTGAATTCTGCTGCGTATCACGAAATTGGGAGTGTTACACCATTCGAGCTTATGTGCGATGCAAGTGATTTTGCTGTTGGAGCTGTGTTAGGACAACGTGAAGGAAAACATTTCTGTCCTATATACTTCGCTAGCAAAACACTTAATAACGCTCAACAAAATCACACGGTTACGGAGAAGGAATTGTAAGCCGTTGTTTTTGCTTTTGACAAATTCAGATCTTATCTTGTGCTTTCAAAAACGATTGTGTTTACTGATCACTCAGTGCTCAAATATCTGTTTACCAAACAAGATGCAAAACCGCGTCTTATCCGATGGATTTTGCTACTCCAAGAATTTGACATAGAAATCAAAAATAAGAAAGGAGCAGAAAATCTAGCTGCTGATCATTTGTCTCGTCTCGAGAATCCAAATTTGGAAGAGTTAAGGGAAGATGAAATCGACGATTATTTCCCTAATGAAACTCTCATGACTGTTGACACAATTGATGAAAAAGAAATTCCATGGTTTGCAGACTTTGCAAATTATCACGTTGGAAAAATTTTAAGAAAAGGTTTAACTCATGCCCAACGAAGTAAATTCTTCTCAGAACTGAAACACTATTATTGGGAAGAGCCCTATCTTTTCAAGATGTGTCCCGATGGGATGATCAGAAGATGTGTTTATGGTTCTGAAACAAGAAGAATTCTTGATGAATGTCATCATGGCCCGACTGGGGGACACTATGGTCCTTCCACCACAGCTAAAAAAGTTTTTGATGCTGGATTCTATTGGCCGACAATTTTCAAAGAAGCTCATACTCTTGTTCAAAACTGTGATGCTTGCCAAAGATCCGGTAGTCTTTCTCGCAGAGACGAAATGCCTCAAAAAAGCATTCAAGTCTGCGAAATATTCGATATTTGGGGAATCGATTTTATGGGACCATTTCCTAAATCGCACAAATACGAATACATTCTCGTTGCTATTGATTATGTTTCCAAATGGGCAGATGCCGAGGCTCTACCCATAAATGATGCACGAGTTGTTGTTAATTTTCTCAAAAAGCTTTTCGCTCGTTATGGAATTCCTAAAGCTTTAATAAGTGATCGAGGAACCCATTTATGTAACAAATAAATGGAGAAAATTATGAAACGATTTGGAGTTCATCATCGTTTTGCTACAGCTTATCATCCACAGACCAGTGGTCAAGTCAAAAACACCAACAGGGCCTTAAAGATGATACTCGAAAAAAAGGTCAAAGACAATCCTACCGTTTGGTTGAGAAAACTTGATGATGCTCTGTGGGCATTTCGTACGGCTTACAAAACTCCAATTGGTACAAAACCATACAGACTTTTGTATGGAAAAACCTGTCATTTGCCGTTCAAAATTGAACATCGCGCCTACTGGGCACTCAGAAACTGTAACCCTGATCTCAAAATAGCTGGAGAGAAGAGATTATTGCAATTGCATGAACTCGATGAACTAAGACTCCAAGCTTATGAGAACTCCAAGCTTTACATAGCTAGAACCAAAGCTTATCATGACAAAAAGTTAAGAATACGGAAAGAATTCAAAGCTGGAGACAAAGTTTTGCTTTTCAATATGAAATACAAGTGTAAAGCTCCTAAGCTAAAATCAAAATGGTTCGGACCATATATAGTGAAACATGGATTTCCATCTGGATATGTTGAATTATATGACAAACAGGGTGGAAGTTTCATTGTTAATGGTCACCAGATTAAATTGTACTATGATAAGGAGCAAATGAACGAGATTTCTATAGAAGAAATTACGCCTGAATCAGAATATGAAGCTATAAAATTCATGGCACCCTTTCCGGCCGATTATAAGAAAAACACTCCTTGGGCCTAAGAAACTGGTTTTATCTATGATGTTCTTCCTAGAGTTTGGGAAAGAGTGAAATTAGATGACATAGATGAAACTTGAGAAGAAATAGTGATAGAAAACGTAGTGTATGTTCCAAAATCCTCGAGGAAGAAACCAAAAATTGCACCAACGTAGACTGAAGGAAGTTTGAGTCAGGCTAATGACTTGTTAATAAAACAAGTGCTTCTCGGGCGGCAACCTGTGTGTTTGCTATTTTTACTTCTTATTTTTATTTTCAAAGTGATTACATCCCAAAGTTTCTCTAATCCCTTAGTTGAACTTAAGTGTGGGGGTGTACCATTGACTTTTTAATAAAACGTAGAAATATTTTCGTGTGTTTGTTTTGTTTGTTTTAAGATTACTGCAGGTAATAATTACTAAGCTTGGACACTTGGATCAAAGAATCATATGAAGCCCGGAAAATATGGTTTATTCTCTTATTTCCCTATTTTCATACTTTGAAGTTCGTTTATCACATTGAGGACAATGCTTAACTTAAGTGTGAGGGGGGGGGGAGAATAGGAAAATAAGGATAATTTATAAATTTCGAGCTAAGTTTTTAAATTTTTGTTTGCCCTTGTGATCTAGTTATTTGTCATTTTTAGGATAATATATTAGAATAACTGGATCTATCCACTGGTGAAACATATAATTTTTGAAAAATTAAGATGTGTCCCGATTAATTTGCAATCCATTCTGGGATCGATAACATTAGCTAGCACATATTATAGCATTTCCATTAAATTGTGAGGATTTAAGCCTGTTCCATATTTAGCATACATCTTTTATGCTTTGATTCTTTTGCTATGAGTGTGCCGGTGATTTTATTTATTCTAGAACTTGTGCTTGTAAATCATTACGAGACCGTTGTGAGATCACATTTCGTGTGTGATATAAGTGTATATGTGTGATAAGAGGCAACCTTAGGATTTAACCCAAATAGCCTTCCGTATTGATATTTAGCTAGTTACACTGACTAGTTAACCACCAATATAAATCCTATTATTAGCGTTTATCTTTAACGCTAGATACCCCTAGTTACACCTTCTGAGCCTATCTTTTCTTTTGATAAAATTTAGAAAAATACAAAAAGATTTTACATTTTTAGTCTAGCCTTACCCTTAGTCAAGTCTTGGTTGGTTACTAGCTATATGGCAAGATGAATGTTATGTGAGAAATCATGAAAGTTCGAAGAAAGTTGCAAACTCCATGAGAAGTTATCAAAGTGAAGTGAAAGACTAGTCATCACAATTATAAGATGACAATTGAAAGAGTTTATGCGTAAAAAAAATAATAAAATAAAAATAATAATAAAATAAAAATAAGTCATCGCAACTATAAGGTGACAATAATAGCCAATGAGCTATAGAATAATGTATTGATTGATCAAGTATGGAGTTTCTCAAGATTGCATGATAGTGGCTCGAAATAGCTAGCAACATTTGGTTAGTAGACTTTGACTATTTTTTATATTCTTTATCATCAACCATTTCTAAAACATATCCCATGTCTTATCCTTACCTTTTGGCTTTTAGAAATTATCAAGTGTATTGACATATAGTGACCATCCGAGTTCTTGAGGAATTAGATAACGCGTCAGCGATCTAAGGTTATCCTTAGTTACCATCCATTGTTTGGTAATGCAAGAATTCGCGCCAGCGATATATTATGTTTTGCATAAGATATTTGCACATAAGTCTGATATAACCCTTGAAGCCTTAAACCTGAATAAAAGACCTATTTGATATGTATACTTGGTGCTCACGCCATATCGGTGTATTTTTGTTTCTTGTACATGCCTATGATAATATCTAGATCATGACTAAGCAATGAGTGTGATTTCTCTTATATTCTCCACCAACCATATGAATGAGTGATTTGAGTGAATTATATTTCATTCCTTTTTCGTGAGGTGATTAGTAATGTTCATCAAGCTAGAAAATCATTAGGGTATTGTCAAACATCTCGAATCTTCACTTATAAAAGCTTAAAATGATGGATCTAACTTGTACTTGTACTTGATAGATTTGCATCACATTTTTCTTAAACATATTTCATATACCATGTGGATAATTATTTTTACTTCTAGATTTTCTTGAGGGCAAGCAAAGTTTAAGTGTGGGGGAATTTGATAATGCTCAAATTGTGCATGTTTTTAGTAGCGTTATTCATGCTTTTGTATATGTTATTTGGTTATATTTATATGCTTTTGTTACTTAATCGCACCAAAGTATGTTTGCAAAGTATATGTAGTCAAGTACAGGAAAAAGGAAGAAAAAGTGAAAGATTAATGAAGAAAACAAGGATTTACGATCGTACGAAGATTCCCATGTCAAGATCCACTTCGAAAAGGCATTTCATAGAATGAAGATCCAAGTATTCATGATTCCAAGTTCCAAGACAAAGGAAAGATCAAGTTTGGACAAAGAACCAAGAGCTATGAGAAAGATACAAGCCAAACATCAAAAGACCAAGTTTGTGTCTACAGGACAACTCCATCCGATCGGTTGTAACCCGCAACCGATTCGGATGGAGATGATGATCAAGACCATCCGATCGGACACAACCTGTATCCCATCGGATGGAGCCCTCGTACTTTTCTCAAATCTGCACTTTGGTTCAATTCTAGGCTCTTCTATTTGGTATTCTAGGTCCTTCTAAGCTACTTGGAGGCCAAGTTGCAGCATTTAAAGTTCCTATGCTTGAGAGTAGTATAAATAGAGCTTTTGGAAAACAACTATTACACAACAACAAAAGAACTATTACACAACTATTACACAACTATCAGTCAACTCTCTCTAATCATAAACCACTCTCAAAAGCTCTCAAATTCGTCCTTAGAAGTCCAGGAAACTTTAGAAGTCAAACCTTCAAGAAGTCAACACCAATACTTTCGGTATAATTACCTTATCATTTGTAATCTCATTCCAATCATTGTAAGACTTTTAATCATGATTTCTAATGTTCAAAATTCTGAGTTTATGTTCATGTTTGCTATGAGTGGCTAGTGCCTTTGTGCACTTGCTTAGATGATGTATATTACTTAATGATTTGCGTATGATTGTGATAACATGTTTTAATTCAATTTCAAGTTAATTCAAAGATCCAATTGTGCTTAAGTTTCATAGTGACATTTGTTAATCAAGTTTGACTAGTTGTTAGTAATTCTAAAGGTCGAAAGGTTTATTGTTATTCAACTAGTTATAATCATTTGTCTATGAATGATTGTTTTTACCCATTATTCTTGGTTAAACAAAGAAACTTAATTGTGGTTGTAATAAGAATGCTTTTGTCTATCAAATAGGATTGATTGAAAACCACCTAATAGGTCGAAAGATTAGTAGTTTACAATCAATTGTAACCTTTTTGTCTATGATCGGTTACCTTTTGTATTGACCATTTCCTAAGCTTATTTGATAAAACAAAAGATTATTTTTGTGTTTAAGTTTGTTAATCCAAACTTATGAAACTTGAATTGCTCTTGAATTAACTGGTTAAATTTAATGCTTGTTTTTATAAACTAAAATCTTGACGAATGTTTAACTTGTAAGAACAATAGATTAGTTCACCAACTAATTATCATAACCGAAATGTCAACAAAAGTTATCACAATCATGCTTATCAAGAGTAGTAAACTAGTCTAAGCAAGTGTAGTTTTAATCATTTAAATTATTATATTATCATTATTGCTTGTTTTTAAGATTTACTTTTAGTAGCTTTTATACTTACAACTCGATTCATTCACAAATCCCTGTGAACGATCCCGACTTACCATCATAATCTTTCTATAACGGACGAGTTCACTTGCTCGTATGTGTTATTTCTAGATTCGGTAATTTAACCTTTATAAATTTAAAACTTGCACACATACGTAACACATCAACTCTCCACCAATCAAATATCGTTTTTACCCACTAAAGTTTCATCTCATTTGTAGCAACCCGTAAAATTTCCTAGTCATTAGTGAACGCTAATCTAGTATTAATCCATCGTACTGTTCACTTAACCATTTTTACGAGCAAATTTGAAATTTTTGTTTATTACATTTCTATTCAAACATTGTTATGTGATATACGGTACGTTGGAACGAGCTCACACACGCACCATGATAACCCATATCGCCAATAATAATCAAACGGACCCTTAATTATATTCTGGCCTCTTACTATTCATGGCCCGACACAATTTCAGCCCAACTCTTCTTTTTTTCTTTATATCCCATTTGACTAATCCTCATTTACTTGGTCTCGTTCATTTGAAATTTCGCCACACAAGATATCATTTAATTTACATAACTCGAATCTTTATACTACAAGGATTCAGGATTAACAAAGTTCATGGTTTGATTCGAACCGAAAACTATATTGTGGCTATGTGTTTACCTTGTTCTCGACTTAAGAATTTCTAAAAATACTAACACCCTCTTTCTAATCACTTGGTCACATTAGAAGTCGTTTAGACCTTTTAAAAATATGTCAAAAAGATATAAGTATTCCCACTTAGTCGAATGGAACACTCAAGCACCCTCGATTAATATCATCTAGAAACCTTATCACCTTACTGTCAATCGAATATATTCTTCCAAATTGTTTCCTTGTCTCCCCAACTTGCCCATATTTATATAATATAGATCGATACATGCCTGCACCTATATATATACGTATAACCTTTGCAACCTTTCATTTGTTCTCACGCTCACACACAAATAATTCAAAGACATTTCCCTCCTGCTACCCATTCGAAGAAGGGCAAGCCAAGTTCTAGGTCGTATAACACATTGTTCGATCATTTTTTATCACCTTTACGAGCCACAACATTTCTCGAGTTCTAGTTATATATACACGTTAAACTCCACCATTTAGTTGATTGTGAGTCTTCCTAAACCTTTTCCAACTCTTTTCCTTCTTATTATATCGATTTATAACGAACCATGCATTGTTCTTATTTATTTCGAACGTATATTTCATTTTAATGCATTATTTCGATTAATCGTTATTTATTTTACGTTTATATTCAATGACTGGCTAAGAACTCATGTTTTAACTCTATTCGACACTTACATATTCAGTTCTTTACTTTTCGCACTTCATTTTATATATTTATCGAATCACTTCATAAAACACGTTAAATATGTCATTTTATTATTTTTGTAACCATGTTATGTCGACAGAGGAAAGGCCACGTTAAAACGAAAACATATACACACCATGTTAATTTTATTGCACCACTCGTTTCTTTACAAGCTCGTCTAATAAGTTCATGTTTTAAGTTTTCATTAATAAGCTCGAATAAGCCCTTTTTAAAGCCCCAACTTAACGCTAATCGAAACAGTTTTTTTAAATTAAATAGTTGTCGAGTGGGCTTTTCTAAAAGCCCATTAAGCACTTGCGAATAGGTTGTGGAATAAGCACTTTGAATATGTTTTTTGACTAATAAAATCAGCCTAAAACCAGGCCTAAAACATTCGAGAATCCCTCGGATCTAATTCCCTTAATGAGCTATACATTATTTCGATTTATGGCCCATTAAGCCAAAAATAAGCTATTCTGAATATAAAGCAGTTTTTCTAAATTTGAATAAGCTTTATGAAGCTAATAAAACTTTCGGAAACTTTAAAATATAAGTTTTGTACGTTTTGGACTAAAAATGCAACGCATATTTACTATTAGGGTTGGAATTGTAACTTCTAGAAAAATTGTGTATAAACTGTCATTTTTGTAAATTATGGTTAGAAAAGGTTAAAACATTAACTTGAAACCATAAAATGTCATAATTGAACCTTTTTGGACTTATAAAATAAATATTATTTAACCGAACGGTGCAAATATTACACCGTTAGGGTTAAATGTGCAAATTTCATGAAACTACAAGGACCATACAGTATATTGATTTTACTTATAATCTCATTTGTGTTTTATACAATCTCATTCCTAAAAATTCATTTTTACAATTCGTACGATTATTATAACTAACGTTACGTTTATAATTATTTAACATAATAAACTTAACGTTTTGTTCAAACCACTTTCGAGGAAATGATATTACTGATTCAATAAACATAAAAATATGATAATATTATATATAATATTATTTTTGAACTTTAAGCATTTTAAGCATATCATTCCTTCACATCACAATCAAATTCGTTATCCGATATTCTTTCACAATCACTATTCACAACATGTCAATATTAAACCATCAAAATCTCAGACTTCCCTATTATTCAGGTCGTGTGTTGGATCCGTTACCGTGATACTTTTGACATAACTTTACTTTGACCTTTACAGCTAAGGTGAGATTTCATAGCCCCTACTTTTATTAGTTTTAATTTACTATTTGAGGGAGATACATGCTCAACTATATTTATTTACTTTTACAAGCACTCTAGAAACTGTCACGGTTCACCGTGAGTCATAGCCCCACTTTTACTCTTTTATTCATTTTAAACTACTTGGGGGAGATACATGCTTAGAAATACTTTACTCATTTATCAACCACATGATTTGCTTTGTGATGCAATTACTCAAATACTCATACATTTATGATACAATTACTCTTTTATACCTTCTAGACATGATGTGTAGTCTTATTACGTTACGTGCTTTACGTGTTAATCTATTCTTATGCATACTATGTTGGAATTTAAATAGCATGACAATCATGTAAATAAATAAACACATCAAAGCACATATAGCGGAAGTAAGATCTTTGATTTAACACGTATAAGGAATTACCGAATAATAAATAGAATTACCTCAAGATCCTAACAAGAACAAGGATCAATCTTCTCTTCACTTCACTTGATCAATAAATAGGATTACCGTGAAACCCCTTACCCTTTTGTTTCACAATCCAAGATTAATTACTAAAGTAAGTAATTACCGAACTCTTGTACACACGTACTATAACCAATCAAGTATTGATGCTAGTGAATGAACACGGTTAACCAAAACAATATTTTGTTAACAAGAAAATTATGGATCGACACTAAGGAATAGTGTTCGACCGGTTTTGATGAACAAGGAAAGAGAAGACAAATTTTAGGGTTATAGCAATGCACAAGGTAAAGAAACAATAACCCTTCAATTTGTATTTATAGTGAATGGTAACTTGGAGGAAAAGCTAGGCGATTTAAGGCTATAAACCCTTTGTGCCGATCGGCCTAGGTCCCAATTATGGGAATTCTAGATCATTCTAATCCTCAAATTTCACTAACGGTCCTTCGTTTATTCCCTAACGGTCATTAGTCAATTCCGTTAATTACTTAACGTCCGTTAGTTATCATTTCGTGTCCAAATAATTAATATACATAAATAATATACATATTAATTATTTACTTGATCATTCATACGTAAAGTGTGCAATCCCTCGGTCCCGTGTTCGAATCTAGACATACACGATTAATATTTTTCCATTAACTCTAACAGCTCCCACTTGGAAATCTATTAAAAGTGTAATGACATTGGTTAGCGTCTAGCAACACGCCAATGCCCCTAGTATAACTCGGGTGGTGGTCTCCTGGAAAAACCATTTGATGATAACTCATCATACTTATCCTTTTGTTTCTAATACCACATTAATAAAGATATGGATCTAAGTCATTCTTTATTAATAATTCTGTTTCTCGTTGTTTATGATTAAATAAGATTACCAAATCTTTTGAACCAGTCAGGGGAGATCTTGGGTGTGGCCACACAAACATCTTATTAATCCCACGAGGGGCCTAGCAGTATTAAACTCCAAATAAATTTGAAGGAACAAATTCTATCTTGACTACGAGCATAACTCATGCACTTTGCAACACTTCCGAAAATAATCTGTATAGCTACCAGTTACGTATAGCGTTAAATTGAATTACAAAAATGCACTACATGCATGACAGTTATCTGGTATCTCAAGTCTGAGGATAACTATATACACATGATTTACTTAATGACAAGATCCATAAAGTAAACTCATGAAGTCAGGATAAGTCCTATATTCAAATCATTGAATATCATCTGAAATTGGTATGACAACGCATCAATATACTTTCAAGTATATTCTATCATTACTCAGATTTGTCTTAATTTAATGATATTCCCATATCATTAACCGAAAACGGACATATTAGAACATATAAATATATTCACGGATATAAACATGCAAATATAGGATATATTATTAAGAAAATGATAAATAAACATAACACTTTATTTTATTTCATTAAAATAATAACTGTTTTACAACATCCCATTATCCAAATACTAATCACAAATATGCATGAAACTATCAGCTAAACGAAGTCCTATGCCTTCAGAAAGTTGTTTAAGCTTTCCACCAGGTAGAGCCTTCGTTAATGGATCTGCTAAGTTGTCATCTGTGTGAACTTTGAGTAATTCGATCTCGCCTATCTCCACTTGTTCTCTAACATAGTGATACCGGATCGGGAAATGTCTGGTGCCCTTCATGATTCCAGGCTCATTAGCAAATGTAATTGCGGCTGAGTTGTCACAATACATTTTTATAGGTCTTTCGATTGAGGGCATAACTCCAAGCCCTGAAACGAACTTCCTAATCCAGACTGCTTCCATTGCGGCTTCTGAGGCAGCAATATACTCGCTTTCTGTTGCAGACATCGCTATAGTACTCTACTTCTTGCTCTTCCAATCCACTGCACCTCCATTGACGACAAAGACATAACCCGTCTGAGACTTCGTACCATCTTTATCACACTTCCAGGATGCATCGCAGTAACCTGTAACACACAGTTCTGCTTCTGGATTTCCCCCGTACACTAAAAACATTTCTCTCTGATGCGTGGGTTTTGCAACCTTACAACAGGTTTTACCTCTCGAGGGATCTCAAGAGGCTTACAACCCCACCAGGCAGTGTACCTGACCGATGTAGTATAGTGTAGTGGTAAGTACGGGGGATTGATCGTTCTCCACAGGGAATAGTGTTCGTTAGGTATGAAAGGCTACTCTAATTAGGTCTAAGGGTTGAGGAAGATTCTTTTTTATGTTTTTATATTTTATGAAAGCAAGTAAAATCTCGGGTTTTGAAGGAGTGGGCGGAATTAGTTGCTAGTCAACTAACCCAAATTACTACAAATGCAAATAAAATAAAATAACAAAAATGAAAAGTGGTGAGAAACTTATGTGTGGAGAAATGTGTTTACTTAGATTTCCTTACTCCCTAACTATCTTTTACCGGTTAATTAGTGTGTATTAGTCGCGTGGATGACGGGTGTATTCCTTAATACCATTCGTGGGGTGGCGTACTTACTTCCCCAAACTCTACAAGCTCCTACTTCACTCCTATGTCGAGCCGGCTAGGAAGCTCCTAACATGGGATCACTAGAATTCGCTTGTGCATTAAATACAACCATAAAAACCTTTAGTACGCATTTGGTTCATGTTTCTTAAGACGTTCAAGCAAGTTACCGAATAGGAAGTTAGCCAGTTTTCTTAAGCCTAACATAGATAAACAATCATCCAATACAACTAACAACACACTAACAACCAATAATCAATAGCTAGGTTTCATTAGATCTAAGCAAACACAAGATAAAATTAGCCTAACATGTTAAACAAAAGACAAGCATAAGATAGAATCAAACAACACATAGACATATTGAATGATTAATTGATAACTTATCTTTCAATGAAACATGGAAGATCTCAAGGCAAGAAGCCCTGAAAAAGTAGCTAAAATCGTCTTAGGGTTTTATCCCAAAATTCCACACACTAAAAACTCCTTTATGACAAAAAATTAGAAAACTATATATAGACTTTGACATCTGACGGCGTCACCTTATGCATTGTGACGCCGTCACCTCGCCGCTTTTAGGGTTCCCGGGTGACCTTCTTGACGCCGTCCATCTTTAGCTCTTCAAAAATCCATTCTGGCTTATCAAGGCTTGACGCCGTCGGACCTATAACGTGACGCCGTCCCTCTTTGATTTAAGCCGTGACGCCCTTGATTTAGTTAAAGCGTGACGCCGTCAGAATTCTCATGCAAACTCACTGGCCCGTCATGAGTAAATTTCACATCCAACTTTTCTTGCCAAGGCATGACGCCGTCTGGAGTTAATGTTGACGCCGTCAAAGGTGACTTTCAGCACAATTTTGAGACTTTGCCGTTTTCTTCACTTTTATGCTCCAAAAACGTCCAAAATGCCTCCTTTTCCAGATTTCTCCTCAAAAGTACCTAAAATGACAAAAGGAACGATTTAGGGCAATATTTGATCAAATAAATACGATTTCGGGCTTAAATGACCCCTTAAAAGCGGTACACTTTTCGCCTTATCAAATACCCTTACACTTGAGATTTGCTTGTCCTCAAGCAAATGCGCTTTTATTCTAATCAAAATACAAGTTAGGGGTCATTTAATGCAAACATAAAAGTAATTACAACAAATAATCGTTCCACTTCAATCATAATAAGCACGGAGATTACATACTAGCACCTCACAAGTAGTGTTTAGATACTCACATCTCTCAAGTGTCATCAAAATAAATCTCATAAATGAAAACGGAAAATATCTCTCACTACCTGTCATAGCAAATAGATTACCATAGGCTTGGGAAAGGATCGAAAACCTCCTCCACTAGGCGTAAGCACCTAAGATAAACTATCAAAGAGGGCTTTTAAATGGGTTATAACGTTAGGTGTAGGAAAAAGGAAAACACGGTTTTGTTGGATACGGGATATTTTACTGGTGGCGAGTTAAAGATCTTGATCAATTACATGTACTATACAATGTTGCTAAGCCAAGACTAGACTCGATCTTAAGCTAATGAAAGAAAATAACAAAACATAAAATAAACATAAAATAAAACGGGATGGTAGTCCGTATGTTTTTTCTATTTTTCTTTTTCTCATTTTTTTTGTTATTTTTTTTTTTTTTTTTTTTTTTTTTTTTTTTTTTTTTTTTTGCATACACTTTTACCCTACCATCCAAAATAATACATCATAGGGGCATTGCATTCCCCTTACACTTGAACTTTTACATAACTTTATAAATAACTATTCTAATGACTCGAATTAAGATAATTGAAAAACTTGGAGTACTTTTAAAACATTTAGCACATATGGGGGTAATAAATGATGTTCTTCCCCATTACTCCATTACACTAGTACTTTACCCATGAGTCCCAATCGTCCCAAAACAATATGTACAAGGATATGACTCGACTTAGCAACCATGTAATCAATTAGATAATTAACTTGGGTTTAAACAAATGTTGTCACAATAATGCACTAAAAATGAGTGCATACAAGGTAGGCTAAGGCGATTTGGGTGTACATTTAAGTGGGGTGTAACAAATTCTTCCTTTAAGTAAAATGCTTAAAGGTCGAAACGAAAAGATAGGCTCTGAGGGGTGTACTAGGGGTATCGTGTACTAAAAATGAGTACAACGCAAAGGGTGTGGGAGAATTACTTGACCAATGTAGCCAAAGTAATTATAACAAAAACACAGGTGTAAAACAATGGGTTAATCCTAATGCCTCTTATCATGTAGTAAATCTAACTACACGAATGTAGTCTCACTTGTGGCCTCGGAATGGTCCTAACGCAAGTTCTAGAATCTAAGTGCTACCGGTACACACATCATAGCATAAATGCTTTTCCTACCAATTCTAGGGGCGAACCTCACATATTTGGGGTGGAAAATTTTTTAGTGGTACGGTTTTTGTGCTAGTCATATAACTCCTATCCGTGAGACGCTCATTAAGATCAAAGTTTCACTCCTATATGTTGTAAAAAATTTTAAATTTGGCACTAAAATTACCCTAACAGGTATTTCTCTCAGTTTTATTACACATCTATTATTAAACAAACAAAAATCAAGCGTAATAGCATTCTCTAATCGTACTTTTACCCCCCCTTACACTTAAGATGAACATTGTCCCCAATGTTCAAATAACAAGATGTAAAAGTGAAAAGGTAAAAGAATGAAATCAAATACTCCCCTGATTCGTTCGGTGGATAAAGAGGTAACATGGTTAGATCTTCTTCCAAGGTAATGTAGAAGCTTCAAGACTAATGCATCGCCAAAAGTTTGATTCCACATACATCTCCTTGTCCAAAATAACCTGTTAATCCTGAGAAAACAAACAAGAAAAACCAAAGCATCTAACCGAACAAAGACAACTCACAACTAGGTGTAATTCCAGACTTAGAAATAAAACAATAAAAGATATAATGCTTGCGGAATGAATGTTTTGCAGATTCCTGGAGTTTATAAGTTAGAGATTTTAATAAAAACTTTTTATGAAAACAAAATTTTCAAAAATTTCTGGAAATTAAATCTGACGCCGTCAGGTTATAACCCCTGACGCCGTCAGAAATGACCTGACAAAAATTTTCGTTTTAAGTTTCCGGAAAATTTCTGGAAAAACCTTTACCTTACTTCCTGGAAATCCTGCAAAACATCATTATGACTCGATACAAGCATTTGACTCAAACACACACTAATATGTATGTTAATTTATTATTATTACGATTCATGTTAATTTGTGTTCTAATAAACCGATTTAGATTTCCCTTACACTTAACTTTTGCAAAATACCTTTATATGTAGTTAAGACGAAGTTAAAAACAAAATAAAGCATTTTCACAAATTAGTTTTTAACATGAATCAATAAGAATAAAAATTAAACATACATACGGAAACAAATAAAAACAAACAAACAAACAAATAAACAAATAAAGCAAATAAAGCATGGGCTGCCTCCCAAGAGCGCTTGTTTTTGTTCGAGTCACGAGCCTGACTCTACCCTTATTTAATGGATAAAGGAGAGGTTTTCCCTACACTTAGGATTAAGTGCGGGTGATAGTAGCGATACACACCAGCTCGGTAGGAGTATGCCACGTGAGGAAAGAGTGGTGGATGAATTATATGCTCAAAGGGGTGTGCTCCTTTCATCATAACCTTGCCTAGTTCACTTTGGTCAATGGGTGATTTTGAGTTTCCTCCTAAAAAGGGATCATCTTCTATCAACTTCGAGAGACTCCTAGTTGGGAATCCATCTTGACCTAATAAACCCGGTTTAAACCCATAATGTTTCTTGCGGTCAATCATGAATGGGTGATGTAAGTATGTAAGGTCATGGTTCACTCCTATGTTAGCTTCCTCTCTACAAGTCCTAGAGTCTACTTCCTTAATCTTAACATTACCCGGACTACATGGTTTGATGGGTGGATCGGGACCTAATTCAATTCCTAAGTTCACATCTAAGGATGGAAGATTAGGTAACGGTTTTGGTTTAGGCTCCGGTTCATCAAAACTAGGAACTTCCCTAGAACTAAGAGTAAGGTTATCATTATGAGTATTCAAACCTATATGCTCTAGTGGTGCTTGGTCCAAGGGTTCTACCTCAATTGGGGTTCCTAAAGTCTCTTCTACTTCTTCTGAATAAGTCACGGGCAGTGTGTATGCCTCAAATGATGGTAGGACTTGTGGGGTATTTGGCGGGCTTGGATTTTCTACTTTATCATCCATCTTATCAAGATCACCTATATCCTCAACATGTGTTTCATTATAATCCAACCCTAACATTTTCCCAAGTATCTCAAGTGCTTCTCTAGGCATCTTAACTTCTATATCCGAATCATAAGGATCATCCTCAATATTATGACTGCTATATTCAAATTGCCCAAAAGATTCATCATGTGTTTCTTGAGATTCATCATCATCGATCATAAAACCTAGGTCTTTTTGATCAATGTGATCATGTTCGGCTAAATCCTCCATCACATCAAGGTCACCTATGTGTTTGTTTTGTACTATGGCATTACATGACAACCACTTAGGTATCTCAACACTAACATATTCATCCCCAAACAAACTTGTTTCATGATCCTCGAATTTTGTGGTCAATTGACTTGTACTAACGTTTGTTGGGTTGTCTACTATATAATAATATTGGGCACACTCTTCAATAGCTTCCCATGCTTTCTCAGCACTTAATTCCCTAATATCCCTGCCGGCAATATGGTAAATGTACCTTTGGGCTTGTCGGTCGACATGATTGTAAAAGAATTGAGTTAGGGACCAAAAATCGAAGTTATGATGAGGGACTTTTTGGAGTAAATATTTAAAACGAGTCCATGCATCATAGAGAGGTTCATCTTTATGTTGTTTAAACATCAAGATGTCATATGGAGTGGGTGAATTACGTGGTTGGTAGTATGGTGGATTCGCGTTCTCCATAATGGTGAACGGAAGAGTCAATGGAAATTACGAACAAACACACAAAGAAATAAGATAGACTAAAGAAAACCTAGAAAAATAAAATAAAAATCTCACTAGAAAGGAATCTAGTGAGTAGACCTAATAGAAATAAAAATTCAACCTAAACAATAACTATTCCCCGGCAGCGGCGCCAAAAACTTGATGCGTGGGTTTTGCAACCTTACAACAGGTTTTACCTCTCGAGGGATCTCAAGAGGCTTACAACCCCACCAGGCAGTGTACCTGACCGATGTAGTATAGTGTAGTGGTAAGTACGGGGGATTGATCGTTCTCCACAGGGAATAGTGTTCGTTAGGTATGAAAGGCTACTCTAATTAGGTCTAAGGGTTGAGGAAGATTCTTTTTTATGTTTTTATATTTTATGAAAGCAAGTAAAATCTCGGGTTTTGAAGGAGTGGGCGGAATTAGTTGCTAGTCAACTAACCCAAATTACTACAAATGCAAATAAAATAAAATAACAAAAATGAAAAGTGGTGAGAAACTTATGTGTGGAGAAATGTGTTTACTTAGATTTCCTTACTCCCTAACTATCTTTTACCGGTTAATTAGTGTGTATTAGTCGCGTGGATGACGGGTGTATTCCTTAATACCATTCGTGGGGTGGCGTACTTACTTCCCCAAACTCTACAAGCTCCTACTTCACTCCTATGTCGAGCCGGCTAGGAAGCTCCTAACATGGGATCACTAGAATTCGCTTGTGCATTAAATACAACCATAAAAACCTTTAGTACGCATTTGGTTCATGTTTCTTAAGACGTTCAAGCAAGTTACCGAATAGGAAGTTAGCCAGTTTTCTTAAGCCTAACATAGATAAACAATCATCCAATACAACTAACAACACACTAACAACCAATAATCAATAGCTAGGTTTCATTAGATCTAAGCAAACACAAGATAAAATTAGCCTAACATGTTAAACAAAAGACAAGCATAAGATAGAATCAAACAACACATAGACATATTGAATGATTAATTGATAACTTATCTTTCAATGAAACATGGAAGATCTCAAGGCAAGAAGCCCTGAAAAAGTAGCTAAAATCGTCTTAGGGTTTTATCCCAAAATTCCACACACTAAAAACTCCTTTATGACAAAAAATTAGAAAACTATATATAGACTTTGACATCTGACGGCGTCACCTTATGCATTGTGACGCCGTCACCTCGCCGCTTTTAGGGTTCCCGGGTGACCTTCTTGACGCCGTCCCTCTTTAGCTCTTCAAAAATCCATTCTGGCTTATCAAGGCTTGACGCCGTCGGACCTATAACGTGACGCCGTCCCTCTTTGATTTAAGCCGTGACGCCCTTGATTTAGTTAAAGCGTGACGCCGTCAGAATTCTCATGCAAACTCACTGGCCCGTCATGAGTAAATTTCACATCCAACTTTTCTTGCCAAGGCATGACGCCGTCTGGAGTTAATGTTGACGCCGTCAAAGGTGACTTTCAGCACAATTTTGAGACTTTGCCGTTTTCTTCACTTTTATGCTCCAAAAACGTCCAAAATGCCTCCTTTTCCAGATTTCTCCTCAAAAGTACCTAAAATGACAAAAGGAACGATTTAGGGCAATATTTGATCAAATAAATACGATTTAGGGTTTAAATGACCCCTTAAAAGCGGTACACTTTTCGCTTCATCACTCTCGTAGATCTCAAATACTTGAGAATATGTTTCACAGCAGTCTAGTGGAGTTCACCTGGATTCTGCTGATAACGACTGGTAATGTTCTGAGCAAATGCTACATCGGGCCTTGTACATCGTACCGCCTACATAATCGATCCCACAGCCGAAGCATAAGGGATTCTCTTCATGCGTTCCACCTCTTCAGGTGTTGAAGCACAAGCTTTGTTACTCAAGCCATGTTCTACTTGCATTGGCAAAAATCCCTTCTTGGAATTTTGCATATTGAATCTCTTCAATATCTTGTCAATGTAAGCACTTTGGCTTAAACCAATCAACCGCCTTGATCTATCCCTGTAAATCTTGATTCCTAGAATGTATGCTGCTTCTCCTAGATCCTTCATGGAAAAACACTTCCCAAGATAGGCTTTCACCTCATGCAGACTTGGAATGTTTTTACCCATGATCAATATGTCATCAACATATAGAACTAGGAAAATAACATCACTCCCACTAGCTTTGTGGTATACACACGGCTCATCAAGATTTTTAGTAAATCCAAACCTTTTGATTTCCTCATCAAATCTTTTATTCCATTGACGTGATGCTTGCTTCAATCCATAAATGGATCTTTGAAGCTTGCATATACGGTTAGGAAATTCTAGATTCACAAACCCCTCAGGCTGCGCCATATAGATGTCTTCATCTAGGCGACCATTCAGAAAGGCGGTTTTGACATCCATCTGCCAAATCTCATAATCATAGTGTGCAGCTATGGCTATGAGAATCCTAATAGCTCTAATGTCAGCTACAGGAGAAAAGGTCTCCTCATAGTCAACACCATATGTTTGGGTAAAGCCTTTAGCTACCAAACGAGCTTTATAGGTGTGTACATTGCCATCCATGTCCGTTTTCTTCTTGAAGAGCCACTTACTACCAACAACCTTAGCATTGGGAGGAAGGTCTACTTCAATCCAAACTTCATTGTCTCTCATGGATTGCATTTCCCCATTCATAGCAACCTGCCATTTATCCTTCTCAGGACTATTAATGGCAACCCTATAACTAGTAGGTTCATCAAGATCCCCTAGTATAGTTTCCTCGCACTCTACGTTAAGACATAGACGCTCAGATGCTTTCACAGTTCTTACAGATCTGCGAATGGGAACCACTTCAACTTCAGGTGGAGGACCTAAACTTTTACGTTCCACAGGAAGTGTGCTAGTGTTTTCAGAAGGTGACGTATCTTCTTGATCACTTTCAAGATCATAAACTCTCCCACTGAACTCTTGAGATATGAGATTCTCCTCAAGGAAATCTCCATACCTAGCCACAATGACTTTATTCTCTGGTGGAAAGTAAAAGTAGTAACCCTTTGTTTCCTTAGGGTATCCTACGAAGATACACTTAGCAGATCTTTGTTGGAGTTTATCTGGTGAGTCACATTTAACAAACGCCTCACAACCCCATATCTTTAAGTAAGACAAGTTGGGAGCTTTTCCAGTCCACAATTCATATGGAGTCTTATCAACCTTCTTAGTTGGAATCCTATTCAACACGTGAACATTAGTTTCAAGAGCATAGTCCCAAAAGGATAAGGAAAGAGTTGTCAGATTAAACATAGATCGTACCATATCTTGCAATGTGCGATTTCTCCTTTCAGATACACCATTTTGCTGTGGAGTATAAGGAGATGTGAGTTGCTGGACAATTCCACACTCAGCTAGATAATCTTTAAACTCTTGGCTTAAATACTCACCACCTCTATCGGATCGAAGAGCCTTAATCTTCTTACCGAGTTGTAATTCTACTTCACTTTTAAAAACCTTGAATGTCTCAAAGACTTCATGTTTATGTTTAAGTAAATAAACATAACCATAACGACTATAGTCATCCGTAAAGGTTAAGAAGTAGGTAGCACCGCGTTTTGACACATGTCTAAGTGGACCACACGCATCAGTGTGTATTAATCCAAGTAGATCTGTAGCCCTTTCCATTTGATGTGAAAAAGGTTTCCTTGTCATTTTCCCATATATGCAATATTCGCATTTATCAAATGAATCATCATTGATATTTTGCAAAAGCCCATCATGTTGCAGCTTTTCCATGCGTTTCTTGCCAATATGAGCAAGATGACAGTGCCAAAGATAAGAAGAATCTAAGTTAGACTTGGATCTCTTATTGCTAATGCTACACACAGAATTATTTCTATTGGACACATGATTCTCCATGTCAATTTCAAACACACCATTTATTGGAATTGCATTAAAGTAAAAAACATTGTTTAAAGAAACCGAAATTCCATTATCAGTAAATGTGTGAACGAAACCTTTATCCTTTAACAAAGAAACTAAAACAACACCTCTAATAATAGATGGTGCATAGTGACAATTATTCAAAACTAGTATGAATCCCGAAGGTAAAACTAAATCGAATGTCCTATGGCTTCAACTGCTGCATGTATGCCATTGCCCACGTACAAGTATCTTTCTCCATAGGTCAGCTTCTTCGCTCCTCTAAGCCCCTGCGATGTGTTACAAATGTGAGTACCACATCCTGTATCATATATCCAGGCATTATGCTTACGAGGAAAAGAAAATAATTCAATCATAAAAATACCTGAAGTGCTCGCGACATTCACAGCCTTCTGATTTTTATTTGAACGACACTCCTCTAGCAGCAATGGACAATTTCTCTTCCAATGTCCAGGAGTGTTGCAGTGGTGGCAAGCAAGTAAATCCTTCTTGGGATAATCCTTCTTCTTTGGAGGATTCTGCTTCTGAGGTTTTTGCTGATAGGTCACAACCTGTTCGCCCTTGTCAGCTTTACCTTTCCCCTTCTTGTTTGCGCGTTGTGGTTTGTTGGGCTTAGTAATCCTACCACCTTTTATTGCCATTACAGCAGGTGTAGGTGCCTTCTTTGACAATCCTTTCTCAAAGCCAATAAGCATTGCATGTAAATCACTTATTGTCTTCCCCGTGCAATGCATATTGAAGTTGTGCACAAAATCACCAAACAATTCCTCGTTAACGGATCGATTGATGAGGCCAACTTGTACATCTTGCACGTAACCACATCCGAGTGCATCTAATTGGTCCAAATAACCTTTCATTTCCAATACGTGGGCACTCACGGGTTTACTAGCATCCTGCTTACACTTTTGCAGAAAGTCTAACACATCATACAACTCTGCCATAGGTGGTTTCTCAAACATACATTTGAGCTCATTGATCATGTCCATGGGACCATAGTTCTCAAATTGCTTTTGCAATTGAGTGTCCATCCCAGATAACATGAGACAAGCCACATCATTTTGCTTCTCATAATCAATGTTATAAGCTTCATGGTCTGCATTTGATGCAGTACAAGCACGAGAAGTAGGAAGAGGCGTACTAAGAATATCAAGTCTTTTGACCACCCGCAGAACAATTCTCAGGGAACGGTACCAATCATTGAAATTCTTTGTCCCAGTCAACTTTTCTCTTTCAATCATTTGCTTGAAAGCAGAACTCATGTTAGTGTTGTCGGGTTGGGCCATTTCAACAGAAAAAGTTCAAAAGTTAGTACTTTCGATAATTAATTTTTCAAGAAAATTAAACACCCGTGGTAAATAACATTTAACCATTTAATTTTTCATTGAAAACTAGGATCCAAATTGACATAGTTTCATCACATCAGCTTTGGCTGCTAGCAATGAAAGTACTCGATAAGGTACGTGTTAGGAATATAAATATTCATGTGAAGACTTGGTCACCCCAAGTATCTATTTAGCATTTATGTAGCTCGTAGGATGATTAGTATTATTATTATTAGTTTAGTTATATTAGTATTTATGGAGTTGGGTCGGGTCTTTACCCACTGCCAGCTCACTCCACAGCCCACTAGGGGCAAACTAGCTAGTACTATAAATACCCCTTCCCAACTGTGGGAAGGGTTGGAACTTCACACATTACAAGCTAATACATTTCCAGTTTCTCTCACTAAGTTCCCTACTCTCTCTACTCTCTCTCTCTCTCTCTCTAACTCAAACATGGATTTGTTCTTCCATAATCCAAGACCTCCTGAATCCACATAATCAATACATGTATCGATCCTACAATTGGTACCAGAGCCAAGGTTGTTTGTTGTGTTGATTTTTGTGGTTCGACTCATTTTTTAAAGTTTCTTTTAGGCTGTTTTAAAGCTGTTTGTTTAAGCAGTTTTGAAACTGTATTGAAGTTTTTTTTCAGGCTGTTTTTATCTTTGTGTGGTTCGACTCATGTTTTTCAGTAATAGTTTTTTCTTTTCTTTTCACATCTATTTGTGATAGTGCTTGATTTATGTGTGGACTGGATTTATGTTAAATAGTTTTAAGGTTTTCATTACCACACATAAATCTTTTTTAAGGTTTTTATTATCACATCTATATGTTAAATATATGGTGACTATGTCGGAAAACATTGTCGAAAAACGTGGTCAGAATGTTGGTGGCTGTTTTTCTTGGATGTTTGAAGATTTTTCTTCATTGCGATTTGGTGCTCGGTGTATTTTTTTCTTCGTTGCGGTTTGAACACAGGTTCTTGGCTGCGGTTTGATGAAAGTGAAAAGCAAGATCCGGTTTTTATGGGAAAAGTACGAAAGTGACAGGTGACAGCGGTTTGACCAGTCAACTGCGGTTTGATAGTTGCGGTTTGTCTGATCCATCCATTGCGGTTTGAGGTCAAGAAGACATTTTTTTCATGACTTTTATGAAACGAAATGCTGCCAAAATTTCATCAAAAGTTGCGGTTTGCCTAAGAAGCTTTGACCACAACCAAAATACACAGTCTCTTATCGACCTCAGTCCTATTAACCATCATCAGTCCAAGTGCACAAAACTAAAACAAATTAACGCAGGAAAGCCAACAACAGATATAAACCAGACAATATCTACAACTAATTTATCACTTTCCTAATCCCATCACCAAATAGACTCGAACACAACTCCATCAACCCATATCTCACATCCATCTTCATTTCAACAACTTGGACTCAGACGACAAACGAAAAGCAAAATACAAAAAGATCTCAGTTCTTTTCATTTCGTGTTACAACGCTGCTGATCATAACTCAAAAGTTCAATAACACGAATGAAGTCAAACCATCATTGACCTTTTTAAGAAGATTAACTTCTGTCTCATTATACGAAAATAAAAGAACAAGTTATAACAATTATGTTACACCCGGTTCTTTGTTTCGATCAAACGAAAATCAAAATATTATATACCTACCCGAGACCTTACATCAAGATCTTGAAGTCATAAGTTCTTCAACGCTCCTTGATTCGTGCTAAACCGAAAGAAATAGGTCGTCTATGTATTCAGTTTCTTGTTACATGACTGAGGCTTGTCACGAGTAAAGTAATGATAACAAGAAATTCATACGGGTTTGTGATTGAGCTATTGTTGTGAGATCGGATTGATGTTCTTGATGATGATAATTAGATGAGTTTGATATAAGAGGAGATTAGAGGAATTAGGAGATCATTTTTTTCCTGTGGAGAAAAGGATTGATGGGGGCGGATAAGTTTATGATGAAATATGAGATTAGGGTTTGTGTTGTGTGACTGAGTGAAAAGAAGAGGAGGGGGCGGATTATATGTGTGATTAGGGTTAAGAGGAGTAAAAAGGAGTTTTAGGGTTGTGTTATTATAACCGAATGTTTAAGTGTTTGGATCGGATATAATTTTTTTTCCTTCTTCCGGACTGGGCTCATAATGGACTGAAGTTTGTTTTGGACCAATGGTATAGCATGGACTGAATTTGTTTCTTTGACCTAGGATGTTTCAACGAAATTTTTTTTGGACCAATGGTTAATGTTTGCAAAAATTTTAAATGGTAACTTTGGGCAAATAATTTTTTTGGTATATGTTTGTAGTTATATGGTATAATGTTGTGTTGGTTGACTTAAATTTGGCTATTTATCGGGAAAAAGGTTGGACTTGGACTTTGGACAAATTGAACTTACGGGGTTTGACTATTTTTTTTGGGTAAGTTTGTGCTACGAGATCGATAGCAATTTAAGAAACTATGGTCACTTGGTTGGTTTGTTAATTTATGGGTTCGCGTACTTAGTATCTCAAATATCTCTGGGTTGGTTGGATGCACGATATTTGATGATCCTTGTTCGAGCGTACTTACAGTGATTAAACTTGGCTACCTAGTTATATCTGTCAAAGGAGTTACGTTGTAGTGCTCACAGTTATAGCTATCACTTAAAGGAGTTACATTGTAGTACTCAGTGTCACACAAGATGTGGATAGTTCAAGAGGCGGATATATACAATAAAGGATGGAAGGTTGGGTATATACCACCACCTATAATTTAAGGAGTAATGGTGGTATGCTCCAGATAGGTTCTTAATCACAAATTTAGTGCAAGTTTAAGTCACGGATTTGTCTATTATCAAGCTTCATCAAGGGATCGTCGTTTCTCGACCTTCTAACGGGATTGTTGTACAAGATCTTCTCAAGAGGTGGTCAGACTTAAAGACACGAGGCGGATTGGTTTGAGCAAGTGGTAACAGCAATTCTCATGGGATATTCGACGCTACAGAACGTCAATAATACTTCACAGTCTAAGCAAAATCTTTCAAGAATCTTCAATGTCATTCATGATTTTTCAAGATGTTTGCTTAAGACAAGAACTTCTCGTGTATATGGCCGTACACGTCAATGATGCTTCCGAAAGTTCGAAACCATCATGGGGGAGAAAGGTGTACTTTGATGTTATAAGGTCAAGTTCCAGGGGGAAGTAGTTTATACTACTTTACTTAATAAGGTTTGTGAAGTATTCCACATATGGGAGAAGAATTGTTGTTGATCTCTTGCATGTTCCCTCAAACAGTTATTCACAAGAATCAAATTTGTCATAACACATTCAATTCATCATTGTCTCACGGTTTCTTCTTGGTTTTGTAAAATCCCGCGAAAGAATCTATTTCTCGGTTTAAATCATAGATTTGTAAAATCCCGTGATGATGGGTTATGCGGTTTTGACAAAGATAGGGATAAAACCTTTTTTTTTTTTTTTTTTTTTTTTTCAAAGTTCATTTAAAACATAAAAAACGGCTAGATCTGGGCATTTAAACCACAAAGATGTGACTACGGCGTTAATTCATTATTATTTATTTGAGGTTGGAGTGAAATTTCACGGGTGTGTGTACTTAGTATCTGAAGATATCGGGGTTGGTTGGATGAAGATTCTTCGAGATCCTTGTTCGAGCGTTTTACCTTTACAATGACGAAGACTTGGATATCTAGTTATTTTTGTGATTCTTCCTCTCTATTACCACAAAATAACTATCACTTTAAGGAGTTACGTTGTAGTGCTCAGTGTCACACGAAGTTGTGGATATCCAAGAGGTGATATATGTCTTTTACTTGATGGTTGGTTGGTTGAAGAGTATAGAGTACTTAGGGATTCGAAGTTGCACGAACTCTCTACACCGCTCTTAGTCACTCATTAGTGCAAGTTTAAGTCACAAGTTCGGGTTATGTTACTTCAGTCTCAAGTTCATCATATTGGGTTTTTATCCATCAGTAGTCACGACATCGAGCCGACAGAATGATAATGGGGTTGGTAATGAGTTAGCTGAGAGAAGTAGAAAAGAGAGAAATGACGTCTGTTCACATCAGTTCAGGCCTCGTTCTTCAACGACAATGACGTCTGTTCACATCAGTTCAGGCCTCGCTCTTCATCGACATATAGTGTCTGCAGATAACAATTCAGGCCCCGTTCCTCAAAGAAAAGAAAGGTGTACGCTTAAGTGCACTTTATCTTCAGAAGAAGAGAAATCTTCTTATTTTTGACCATTCTCATCTACAAGTTTCATGCTCTTCCCATGCTCACTCAGTCATCAAGTGGATCAACGTAGATTGGATTATATTCTTATTCACTTGTTCTATCAAAAATAGCAGTCATATGCAATTTTTGAGGGGAGGAAAGGGTGAGTAAACAAAATTTCAGTCATCAAGTGGATCTACTTACCATTGATGGTATTCTTATTCACTCGTTCAATCAAAAATGGCAGTCATATGCAATTTTTGAGGGGGGAAAGGGTGAATAAACAAAATGTCAGTTATCAAGTGGATCTACTTACCATTGATGGTATTCTTATTCACTCGTTCAATCAAAAATTGCAGTCATATGCAATTTTTGAGGGGGGGAAAGGGTGAATAAACTACATGTTGATTGATGTTTGAGATATGGTCATACGACTCCTGAATACATCAGTTCAGGAGTCGTGCATAACAAATTTCTTCAACACTATATGTTCCACCGTCCATGAAGAAAGAAGATATGCTGCTTCAACCATTGGTTTGAAGAATACTTTCAGCTCCATCAAGTGTTGTACCTCCTATGTTTCCCGCTGATGCACAGATATCTGCTGATACAATCGGTACTCCTTCTTGAACCACAATGGTTCAGGAAGTACCATCTGTTAGTACTTCTCCAACAACTCATGAAAGCATATCCCTAGTCATTCATCAAGGTGTTGAAGAACAAGTTCATGGAATTCTACCTCCTGACCCTTCGACATCTTCTTACGGGCTGATATAATCAGTGATAAAGGGCTTCTAGTTAATGCTTCATGTACACATCATTATGCTTCATGTACACATCATTATGATGATTCCGATTAATCGTAACCATCAGGGGAGAGAAATGTGTACACCAAGGACGCACAGCAAGTTCACGTGATCGGGATTAATGTCTTATGATACAAATTAAAGATGATCTGTGTTTCAACTTGTTACCTTGGTATTATCATTTCATGTGTACGCCACGGGCTGATTAATCGTAACCATCAGGAGAGAGAAATGTGTACATCAAGGACGCACAGCAAGTTCACGTGATCGGGATTAATATCTCATGATACAAATTAAAGATGATCAGTGTTTCAACTTGTTACTTTGGTGTTATCATTTCATGTGTATGTTACGGGCTCATGGGTTATATGTAATATTACTGGAATGCATTTGGTGAGATGAAGATGTTGGTATTCTGTTCCCCCAAATGGACAATCTTGAAGAAGGTCGAGTCTACAGTCTATTCTACATTCTCCGCTGTGTGTTAGAAGACTAAAGACGGCATGCATTTGGTTATCAAAAGACTTCTTCATATTATGGGCATTCATCAGAAAGGTGGTCAGTTTGGGGGAGAGTACTAATTAGGGGAGAGTGAAAAGCCAGAATTAATCCCTAATTAAATGTGCTTACATTGCTCTTCTGCAAGTAAAGTGACGTCAGCCGAGAAGATTCAGGAAGCTGAGGAGTAATGGATTTGCCTCGTATACTTGTATATATTTGATTCATATATCCTTGCATATATTTGTATATATCTTAAACCAAAAAGAAAATAGAAAAATATAAAACCTATAAAAACCATAAAAATCAGAAAATCACAAAATACCAAAAATAGTTCGTCTAGGCATGTCTTCTGTTTATCGATAACATTTACGGTCCTAGAAATGTCATTCAATAAAGACACAGGACTTTAAATGAAGCTCGAGCAGAAGTTATACTAAATGGTTAAAACATGTCATAACGGCTTGCAGTTACTTCAGACTGCACCTCGTGTTATACTATAGGGAAAGCATGTCGCCTAAAAGACAGTTATTCCTCCAACTGGGTGATGTTCACCTGGGCATGTATTACTTTATATCCATGTTTCTTCGATATGATGTACGATTCAGTGCATCATTTCTTGTATAAGAAGAGAAGTCTTCTTTACACCGAAAACTCTTTCCGTTCTATGATTCCTCAGGAGAGTTTTGGTGTTTCATAAGGTGGTAACTGGACTTAAATTTTCACAAATACTTGACTCTCAATTGAATGACTACAGCTCTTTCAATAGAAAACGGGTCATTAATTGAGGGGGAGAGTATCTGTTCAAAATTTCTGACACCTTTTTTAAGCATTGTGCAATATCAGCAGTGACACTTTCTCGTGGTTTAAGGGGGAGCACTGTATGCTCCATAATCAGAATATATCTAACCTGACCACATTTTCTCCCATAATTTCAAATTCTTTAAATCAATTGGGATCACAAATCTCAAAGGGTTTGAAATTTTTGATCGGGGGAGAGAATGTGATTTAAATATGAAATTCTGATAAAAATGTGATCTTTTGGAACTCAAGTGTAGGCTCTCCCATATGTGCTAAACCTTTTCGTATATCGATGCACATATTGAGGGGGAACGAATGATTTATGATGGCAATTATGGAAGAACACCAAAGACCGACCATTTTATTTAACGTACTGGAGTTATAAGGATGGTAAGGTTAGGTATATGTTCCCACGATCCCGCCAGAACCGGAGGGATCTACCCAGGGACAATCCACTAGTTAGTGTAGAAGTCTTTAGGTATGATTAAAAAAGGAGACAAGTGAGAATAAGGGAAGAGTGCTGACTGAGATGGAGCTAGTACTGGAACAAACCCAACAAGGTGCTAGTGATGAAGTCTCGGTAAGCGCTGAAGGGGTTGAAGAATGAAAAAGAAATGTAAAGATAAAGGGTGAAAAGAAAGAAGCCCTCCTTACACTTTAGGCAGAAACCGGGTCAATACATATGCTGTCAGAATCACTTAGTTGATTGCTGACATTGAAGACAAAGTATCATGGACCCAGTGATACGCTGCACAACCCTCCCTAGCCACTCAAGGTCCCTCAAAGGACTCTTGTTTCATTTGTCACGGAGATCAATACATGTCTATCGTCTTTCTCATTCCAAGTTAGACGATATTGAAAAGGTGGCAGTCCTCTCCAACCTCCAATCACTAAATCAAAATGCACTATTGAGTCTAGAGCCAAGAGATCATCCATAAATCTCATTAGGGCACAATTCCAAAATGCTTGCTGTTTCATACACCGTGAAAAGTAAGAAAATATATGTTAACGAGTCCTACGCATTATCCTTGTGGTATTGCCAGAACATCCGAGTGATACGTAAAGTATTCACAATGAAGATGAAAATCCTTCTAGAGCCAACATCAAACAAGCTCTTGGTGGGTGACATGTGAGATCTTTCGTGGATCAAACTAGTGACAACTGGAATGAAACAATGGGGTGATTCACACGTGAATCAAACTTGTTCCAGGAAAGGATTTGACGGTCACATTAATCGGTGGGTACTTAATTCACTGATTCACTCTACCGTGTTGTCTGCTTTGAGACGTTCCGGTATGAGAACATGCTTGGTATGACAATTCCAATGTTAATTCGTTGGATGAGTCTTTACAACAAGCTGGAAATTCCTGTCAAGGAGAATCTTCTTTAAAGGGGATTCTACCTGATCACAGGTAGGTCCTCACGGAACCGAAGGTTAATCCAACCACACCGAACGAATGACAAAGCCATATTCGTTCTCCAACTTTATTGCTAACTGTTTTATTTCAGATTCATATAAAGATGGTAATGGTGGTTCCTGATTCCAGTAGAGACGTGTCAATCCACACTCCATGCTCACACTTCCAATTCGTTATCAAAGACATCATGATAGCTGAAAGACCTACAACACAGATTCCGCAACTCTGATGATAGATATCATGATCCAGAAAAGTGTGAGCATGCAGTCCTACGGTCACAACGAATCACATGAAGGCAATACTACTACAACGGATGAGCTCATAGATTTACGGTGGCTGATGATCTCAAAGAAAGCTCCAAGATCACAACTTCCCATAGAGACGAAGCTGCAAGATGACTTGAAGATATATGATGGATGATAACTTCAAAGAATCCTCAAAGATCATCCAAGTCAAATGAACAGTCATCATATGCTCACTGCTGAATGCACAAAGATCAACGACATTGAAGAATCAAAGACTACGAGCTATGAAGTCAAATTCATATGAAAGAATGCTAGAATTCAAAATATTATTTCCGGGGTGACCTCCCTTAGGGGGAGATTGTTAGGAATATAAATATTCATGTGAAGACTCGGTCACCCCGAGTATCTATTTAGCATTTATGTAGCTCGTATGATTATTAGTAATATTATTATTAGTTTAGTTATATTACTATTTGTGGAGTTGGGTCGGGTCTTTACCCACTGTCAGCTCACTCCACAGCCCACTAGGGGCAAACTAGCTAGTACTATAAATACCCCGTCCCAACTGTGGGAAGGGTTGGAACTTCACACATTACAAGCTAATACATTTCCAGTTTCTCTCACTAAGTTCCCTACTCTCTCTACTCTCTCTCTCTCTCTAACTCAAACATGGATTTGTTCTTCCATAATCCAAGACCTCCTGAATCCACATAATCAATACATGTATTGATCCTACAGTACGAGTCGAACTCAATTGCCAATCTCAATTGCAACTCCTAGAGTGATGGGATTTACATATTTTTCCAACCTCAGTTGCAAATGAAAGCATGTTTTATCCCCATCTTTATGCCTTGACATAGTTTCATTACATCAGCTTTGGCTGCTAGTGTTGGGAATTATCAAGAGGAGACTTAATAAACATAACAGACTTAAGTTTGCTGGTTACGTAGTTAAGTCTGTTAGTTATAGTATGTCATAGTTAAGTCTGCTAGTTAAGTGTTAAGTCTGGTAGACAGTATTGTGGAAAACTAGAAGAGGGTTGAATAGTTTTACGTCTTTTTTTTTTTTTAATTTTATTGTGAAAACCTTTGTTTACTTTTTAAAACTTTGATTCGATCTTATGTGAATTCAACTCTTGAACAATATGAACAAATATAAGTAAATGTAAATAAACAATGCAAGTAAATGAAATGAAATGAAAGATAGAGATGGAAAGATCAAACCACAACATAAGGATTTATAGTGGTTCGGCTACAAGGACACCTTCCTTGCCCTACTCCACTCCTCAAGTCACCTACTCGAGAGTTCTCTTCACTATGTCAACAAACTCCCTTATGGCGGAGAAAACCTTACACAACTTTCGCTTACACCTGTTTAACGACACAAAGCTAGATGTCGGGTCCTAATCGTAGCTAGAACCAATCTCACAACTTCTACACGACTTCTTCACGACTTATTCACAACTTCTTCACGACGACTTCACAACTTCTTCACGACGGCTTCACAACTTCTACACGACGGCTTCACAACTTCTACACTACTTCTTTACAACATCACTACTTACTTACACTTTGATCTACTAATTACAACTACACAACACCTTATCAAATACTTTACACAACTACACAATAATATGAATTAAACTATAATACTTCTTCTCTAGTTGTTGAAGGAGTATTCTTCTTTTGCACTTGGATGATAGAAGCTTGGATCACTTAGAAACCAATGTTTAAGAATATATGATCAAAGGATTTAGAAAGATGAGAAGAGATTTAGAACATAAGGTTTGGGGTGCAAAAGGTGAGGAAAAAGTCAAGGATTAGTCCAGTATTTATAGGCAAAAATTGACAGCTGGAGGAGTGGGGCGGTCCCCTTAATTAGGGGGCCGGTCCCCTTAATTATTAAGGGGGCCGCCTAGGTAATTAAGGGGGCCGCCCCTTATATCCGTTGCCCAGCTTTGTCTTTTTGTGGGGAAGGTTTTTCTGAAACATTTTTGCCATTTTTGGTTGAAAATTTGAATTCATAAATTTATAATGGATTAAACATTTTTATTTAATACCAAAAATGATTTTCTAAAAGATATAAAATGTTTGTGTCATTTTATAAAAAATCAAGTGATTAAGAAAATGTTCCTTTGATCATATAATGCATTAAGCATTTGTTTGTTCACACCTTAAGTGATTGAGTTGTTAGAATAGATATTTACAACTAAATACTTGTTTACGTCATAATCTTTCGTTTAATGATTTTACATTTTGTGATTATCAAAACGTAGAGATATCGAAAAATATTAATAACGTGTTTAGGCATTATTTATATCAACAATCTCCCACTTTTGATGATTACAAAATCTAAACTCATTAAATTAGAAAAATTAATTTTTAGACAAGTATTTAGTGAGTATATATCTACTTCTCCCCCTTTTTGTAGAATCAAAAAGGTTATGCCGGCAAGTTTTAGATGCGAAATTTGTCAGAATGAGAACTCCCCCTTGATGTGTACTCCCCCTCGTTCGAGGGCACCAAGGAGTCGAGCTATGGAATGCTTTCAAGAAAAATATTAGAAGTACAAGTATATATAGCAAAAAAAATAAGCAAGCATATAGAAGATAAACATTCATTAAGTAGAAATGATGTGTATAAATACACAATCATACAAAAGTACAACATGATTAAAACATACAACAACTAGCAAGTAAGGCATACTACATGATCATTCAAAGAAGACATGAGCTTTCATAGAGCTTGCAAACAAAATGGTGGAAAAAATTATTGTTGGTTAAGCATTGCATATGCTTAATTTGGAGAAAATGGAGGAGGTAGTGGTGAAATAGGTGAAGATGGTGGAGGTGGTGGTGGAGGTGGATTGGTTAGCATGTGCTCAATACATGAAAACATGTATTGCATTTCATCTCTAAGACCAAAGATGATGGTTCGGTTGTGGATACAACAAAGGCAAGTATCTCCATGGGCTTCAAGTAGATTCCAAGGTACGGGATTGACAAAGAATGGTGGTGTGATTGGTGAGGATGAGAAATGAGCATCAAGAGGTATGATTGGTGAAAGGGAAATAGCAAGTTCGGTGGATGGAGGTTCTTGAGTGGGAGGTGGTGGTGATGCTCTTTGTGGTGGTGCCATTTGTGGTGAGGATAAGTGTTTGTTTATGTAGTCATTGATGGATGAGGATGAAGGTATGGAAAAAGAGGATGTGCCATAAGTGAAAGGTGTTTTGGATGGTGCGTTGGGTGCATTAGGAGATGAGCATTTATGTGGTGGTGATGGAGTGGTGTTGTCTTCTTGATTTAGATCAATGAAGAGTTGTTTAGGGGGTATGATGACAATCTTTTGTTTCTTTGAAGTCTTAGAGATGGAGGTTTTTAGTGATAACATGGTGGATTAGGATGGTATTTGATGGAGGTGAAGAGTGATGGGATGAGGAGTTATCACTTGGAGGGAATTTATAATATGAAAACATGGTTGGTTTAAGTAAGTTTTTGAAGTGTTGTTGTAATATTCCAAGATCAGTTCGGTTATTAAGAGAAATGGTAGCTGGGACTAGAGAAAAGGGGTCACAAGATGCAAAAGGAAACAGTAAAAATTACTGTCCAGATGGCCGGTCCCCTTAATTGTAGGCCGCCCCCCTTAATATTTAAGGGGACCGCCTAGTAAAATTAAGGGGGCCGCCCTCTAGTGTTTTCCCAGGCGACCAAAAATCAAAAATTTCCAGAAAGGGTCAATTTTTAAGTGTGTGTTTGCAGCAAGCTCTATTTGGAACATATACACTAAGAATGATCAAGTAGTAACAAAAACTTATCAAATAATCATGCATACATTTAAATTATCATAAGCATAACATTAAACAAGTACACTAATAACATAAATCTAGTAGCAAGGTCCTAACATGATAATAGTTAAAAACCTAACATAATCCAAGATATAAAAAAAATGTCAAGTATATCCGAATATATCGGATCAATAGCACTACACATAATTGTTTAATAAAATAACATCATTGTTTAAATAGTCCTACACCAACAACTCTATTTCTTCTTCCCTAGTATCTTTCTGAAAGCTTTTCTAATAGACTTGAATCCACCTCGAACCTCCTGATGCATTTGTTGAGTGGCGTTGAGCAATGAGGTTTGTCGTTCAAAAAGAATTTGGTCGGTTTGTTGGGAAGGAAGAGGAACTTGATAGTCGGTGTAATTAAGTTCCGGAAGATTATCAACGAAGGTCGTGGGAGATGGGGTACTAACACGTGAGGTGTCTTCCTCCTCATCATCATCTCCTCGATGAGATGTAGAACCACGAGGTGCGGAGGACATAGAGCGACGAGATTTGCCCTTGTCACTTCGAGATTTGCGAGGTTGGTTAACAGCAAGAGGACGCAAGACGGGATGAACGAACTCATAGATATCACTCTCAAGATGTGGGTAATGTTCCATGACATAACGATAAAGTCGTATGAGGAACATACCATAGGGAAGGTTGGCATTGGGAGTATTTTTGGCGGATATGATACGATGGACAAAGAGATAAGCCAAATTGTATTGTTCTTCCACAACAACATAATACAACATGTGAGCGATGCTAGCCGTGAGATGATCACGGTGACCACCGGTACCAAACGCATTCTCGCGAATGAGTTCTTCCCAACGCTTCATGTCGGGGCTTAGCTCTTTTAGAAGGATTTGGTTTGCATGAATATCGACATCTTTCGACTTGATTCTTCTGCTAGTCGTACCACGTTCTAGCTCAAGTAATCGACGAATGTCGTCATGAGTTGGAATCTCAGAATAGTATTGTAGCAAACTGCAAAAATTTACTATAATTAACGACGTTTAATTATATAGTAATCTCCATCATTATTTTAATCACCATTTTTACGGGGAAATTTAAATTTTTCTTTAATATATTATACTCACGACCAACATAAGATTAGGATAAGCCTACATATTTTATATGAACTATTTTCACTTTATTATATATTTTACATTATACTCTTTACGTAATACAAATATTCAAACCCTATTAGATTTTATTAACGTATACGCCCTCCGTTAAACTTATTACACGTCTAATATTTTTAGTTGGAGTATATTAATAAACTTTTACATTTTTATAAACGTTACATTTTTACGTTACCCAGTTTTAAGTTTCGTAACTTAAGGACTTAACGTTAGTATCGGAATCAAACTATACCCTAAACTATATATATATATAATATATACTAATAACAGTAGTTTGAATTCATGCAATATGCAAATATTGCAAATCGAATTTTACACATATAATAATTCGAATATTACTGACAATTCACATGGCAACTTTCATTTTATCAATAATTTCAACTTGTAGTACCATGCATGCATCGAATTCCATATATATATATACCAACGTGTATAAATGTAGAACCATGAAATTCAACAAACAAAAGATAAGACGTGTATCTATATTCTTCCATAAACTTTATATAGTATCTTATCATAAGACGTGTGTTATTCTTGTTCATTTAATATATAGCGTGTAGACGTGTATATGTGTATCCATATTAAACCTCGACAACCATAGAACGTGTATATTTATTTAACCATGCATGCTTTCATTTCCTTTCCTAGATATATATATATGCGTACAAACAGATACATGAAAAACACACTTACAAATTTCACATTTCAAAATAATACTTCACATTTCTAAATAATACTAAGTCTTTTTTTTGTGAATCTACCGTGAACGAGAATAAAGGACCTGAATTAAAGGAGGTTAAGTCGTAATCTAGGAAATCAAGGTCTTGCTCTCGTTACTTTGTTGGGTCGTGAAACAAGTGACACTTACTTTCTATCGACCACTAATCTCTATATCGTGTTTTCACCCACCACTAGTTGGTGTAGTTACATGCCGGAGACGTTTATCAACTTTCTTTCATTTTGTTTTCCATCCTGATTGCTAAGGTGAGATTCATAGCCCCTATTTTTATACTTTTGAACTACTTTTGGGGGAGATACATGCTCAAACTCTAAATACTTACTTGTAGAAATACATTACTTGTTTATCAAATACATGTTTAGCTTTACGATGCAAATCTATGTGATACTTTACTCTTTTATACTATTTATATCCTATGTGTAGACTTATTATACTGTACACTGTTATGTGTAAATCTATTCTTGTGAATTCGAATTTAAAGTCAAAGGAGAGGTATTAATAGTACTAGTATGGGACAACACCCCCACCCTTGTCCAAGATTCGAGACGTTGGGTGACACGTACTATTTGGGATGGTGGTTCCCCGCCTATGGGTCCAAAATGACGCGACCATGGGTGAATATAATCCTGAAATCTAAATCTATGAGCAGTGGGTTGTAAACACACAGGTTGCAAGTCTTGAATGGGCGGGGCTTGGAACTGAGTGGATTTACAATGCCTTTGCTGGGAAAATCTATACTTAAATGCTGTATTTTTAAATGACTTACAATGCCTTTGCCGTGAAATCTTTATTCAAATACTTTATTTTCAGACTAAACTCTATGAACTCACCAACCGTTGGTTGACACTTTTTAGCATGTTTATCTCAGGATATAAGGCGATAGAGGATGCATGGATTCTAGAGTCATTGGCATATTTGAAGACTCATATCTATCTTTATCATTCGATACACTTTGAAAACTTTTATGTAATCTTACTGGGAACTTATTGTCATAACTCTGATTTTAATAATTCGAATGATAACTTTTCAAAACGTCTCATTTAGAGGTCGTTTTCTATACCTTGATCTGTATTATGAAGTAATACCCCCTTGACACTACTGTTTCCGCTGCGGTAATTTGGGGGTGTTACAAGTATGGACCATCCTGAGGTCGATTTCGTTCAAGAGACGAAAGATCCCATTCATTGGCGAAAACGGCCTGACCATTGCAAGGAATTTGACGGATTTGACCGAACTGAGCAAGAGTGAGAGTGATGAATTCGTTTTGGATCATGAAAGAGATAAGAATATAACCATAGTTGTCGGTTTGCACCGTAACTTGGCTATAGAAGTCAAGAACGAAACGAGGAATGATGGGTTCATTTATTTTGAAAAGGCAATCGAGACGAACATTGGTGAACATTCGTTCGATGTTGTCGGATTGATAAAAGGATGGATCGACAACTCTCCCCTCATGAATGTTTCTATTTTCAATGGTACGATAGAAACCTGAAATGACGGGAGATATGCCGGGAGTAGCGGAGACTTTTGGAATGTATTGTTTGGTTTTGGAAACATCACCAACCGTGGCTTTAGGCATTTTTACCTACACAAGATAACAACAAGAAAAAAAAATAACATGCATATGTCGTATATGCTACTCATGTGGAACGCAAACATACTTCGACACTAAAAATTTAATCCTAAGAAGTAGTTTACAGCGTTCCTTGGTTTTAATTTTTAACTCGCTTAAAATGTATTTTACGATGTTAAGGAGTAGTTATAGAGATATTATGATAAGGAACCAAAAACATCCAAACACTCCTTTATACATCATAAGCCACTTTGAAATGTGGCTAGACAAGCATTAGATTGTATGTCTAGCTATTTCTTACGAGTATTTATGTTAAGTAACTTATTTGAAAAGATGAAAACGTAGATTTTGACTCAAAAATACTTTTCAATTTGTTATGCCAAACGCTCCCTTTACTAGAAAAATAACGACTAGTATCTTAATATACATATGAATTATGTATCTTGATGACTCGAAATCACTAGTTGCATGTTTATAAACTTGACAATTTGTTGTGAAATTTATTTCTACTTAATTTCGACGACTTTATGACCTAATCCAAACACCCTCTTATGGTTAATAAAAGCATTTTTCATGATTCGAAAAATATATTTTTAGGAATAAAGAGTTGTGATAATATAATGTGGTTAATTTTAACAAGTGTTTATGGCATGTTTCAACAATTTGAATGAGAGTGTTTGGTTTTTCAAAATTTTGGCATGAGGGTTTTTGATTAATTAGTTTCTAGGTTAATTACGCATTCTAATCCTATGGGGAGCATTTGGTTATGAAAATCCTAAACTTAATTTTAATAAAATTCGAGTTTGAAAAATTTGAATAAAATACCTAATTATGATTAGACTCAAAATTGGATGAAATTAGACAAAATGTGTGTTGGAAAACTTACAATATATGTTGTTAATCGAGTTGTAAGTGTTTGCCCTTTGCGAATTAAGCCCGAATTGGTGATTTGGTAATTGATTTTGGTGGTTTTGGGATGGTGTTTTTCGTTCACAGCAGGTAGAGGGAGTGGAGTGTTTGAGAAATGGAGTGTTTGGCAAATTATTCAAGAAGGAAAATCGTTTTTGGAGCATCAGATGGCCGGTCCCCTTAAACATTAAGGGGACCGCCCTCGATAACAATAGTCCCTCGGACTCGGAAAGTAATAACGAAAATGGCTAACCCGGTCCCCTTAAACATTAAGAGGGCCGCCTACCAAAAATTTGGAATTTTGCGAATTTGTTTCTGACAGAAAAATATTTATATGTATATAATTAGATTTATCATATATAAAAAATACGTTCAAGTGTATTGGCACGAGGAGGGAATACTTGACATATTTTATTAATATTACGTTAAAAAAAATTATCTTGACAATTTTGGATAAAATGATCAAGGCGTCAAGTCGACAAAGAGTTTGAGGAATGAGAGGGAATGTGTGTGTGTGTATATATATATATATATATATATTATGTGTTAAAGTGGACTTTTGAATGGTGTTGAGAGATGATGAGGTAAAGACGGAGATGAATGCTAACGGCAATGGGAGTTTGTTTCATCCATAGTTTTCTCGCGCGAAGGTTCAAATTCTACTTCTATGTTGATCCACTCAACTCACTTCTCTTCATCACCATGAGTTTTGTGATAGTGGACATAGAAGATTTTCATGTTGAACGTTAGAGTTCAAGAGAGCCAAGGGGGGGAAGAAAAGGTTCGAGAACGAACAATTTCTTTTAGTTCTAGATAATCAACTAATGACGTATCTAGGTTGTGAGAGGATATATATATTTATATATATGTATAAAAGGATTACACACTATCAAGCACATAAGTATTAACTAAACTAAGCATTTTAGACTAATGGGGGCATGCAGTTAGCTAGTTCATTAATCTAAGCATATAATCTAGTAGAGAGCATGAAAGAGAGGCGTACCTTTTAGTCTTCAATAAATAGTCTTCAAGCACTTCAAAGCGTTTGTATTGACTTATAGAAGCCAATCATAGATGAGATACCGAATTTCCCGATGAGTTGACAATTTAGCCACTTGGTCCCCATTGTCTAATTGGTCCATAGTTGTTTGGACCAAACATGGTTTGCAATTGACTAGGATGCATATATGGTGGAAGTATTCCCCAAGGATTGAAACTTGGTGGATTTGAATAATTCCACATTGGGTGATTATTATTATGGAGGTTTTGTCTATTTTGGTTTCTTCTAGGTTGAGGAGTTTTAGGCCGAGGGTGAGGACTAAGTGGTCTTCTAGGAGGAGGTGTTTTTTACCTTAATTTTGATTTAGAATATTCTACTTTGGTTTTTAAAGATGGTTTGTAGAAAATCTTTACTTCCTCATTGCTAGCAATTGGTATTTTTCTATCTTTCATAAGTATGTATTTAGGTTTTGACTCTAAAGATTTTTGCTTACTAGATTCACATTTAAACTTTACATTTTTAGTTTCACTAGTTGAAGCCTCAGTTGAATTAAATCCTAACCCGGTTTTATCTCCTGATATTCTTTGGACACTAATTATTTTCTTAAGTGAATTACTACTATTTTCAAATTTGTTGAGTTTGCAAATTTCTTCCTTAAGTTTTTCGTTTTCATTTTTAAAATCTTGACATGTTCTACACTTTACAAAAACTTCTTTACCCTTTTCTAAATGGTGTAGTTTAATTTTTAATTCAAGTATTTCGTTTTCTAGTTGGTTATTTATGCGTTTTAGTGATTTGTTTTTAGTCATTACTTTTTGACCTAATTTGCATAATCTATTATATTCACTATCTAAGTCTTTTTCGTCTAATGATAAATTTTCATCACTAAAGTATTCGGTTTTGGAATGTACCTCACTTGATGTCTTAGCCATAAGACACTTCTCCTCCTTTGTGGTTTCTTTCTCATCTTCATCACTATCACTCCAAGCTCCTCCAACGAATGCCTTTTGATTTTGCTCCTTTGTCATCATTGGACATCTTCCGATGAGGTGATTTGGATCACCGCATTTAAAGCACTTCCTCTCGCTCTTGCTAGTTTTGTCATCTTTATTTCTTTGGAATGCCTTTCTTTCGTCATGTGGTTGTCTAACGAATCTTCCTCGTCTTTTGAAGAATTTCTTGAAGTCTCTAATGGCCATGGCATATTCTTCGTCATCACATTCGTAGGTTGAGCTATCCTCGTCACTAGATTCTTTCCTAGCTTTTACGCAATTGACTTGCTTTGCTCTCTTTTTCCTTTGACCATCTCGGAGTCTTTCTTTATTATTGCTTCGTAGACTTTCAAGTTGTCGATCAACTCGTCAAGTTGAAGAGTTGACAAGTTCTTCGATTCTTCAATCGCCGTAACTTTAGCCCGCCATTTTGGATGAAGAGCCCTAAGAAATTTCCTAACAAAATTCTTACTAGAAAAACTCTTATCAAGTGCTTTTAAACTTGTGATGATAGTGTTAAACCTAGCAAAAACATTATCAATTGATTCCTCTTCCGAAATCGTAAATTGTTCATATTGTTGAACAAGAAGGTCTATTTTATTATCTTTGACTTGACTATTACCTTAGTGAGTTATTAGTAAAGAGTTCCAAATTTCTTTTGCGGTTTCACACATAAAGATTCGTTCGTATTCTTTACGCGGTAACGCATTATAAATAACCATTTTTGCTTCATTATTTTTAGCAAGTTTTCTTTTTAAATCATCATTTTGTTTTTCAAAAGGTACTATTTCATCCTTTTTAGTTTCCGGATTATTTTGAATAGGTAAAAAATCACCATTAGTAATAACATGCCAAAGATCTAGATCTTTTGATTTCACATAAGTTTCGAATCGATTTTTCCAATAAAGAAATCCATCACTTTCAAATAGTGGTGGTCTTTGCATAGATTGCCCTTCTAATATTTTTCGGATTCCATAGATCGTTTCAAGTTTTAAAATACAATTTATTTTAAAAATCTTGTTTGACGTGGCTCTTGATACCAATTGTGGAAAACTAGAAGGGGGGGTTGAATAGTTTTAGTTTTTTTTTTTTATTTTATTGTGAAAACCTTTGTTTACTTTTTAAAACTTTGATTCGATCTTATGTGAATTCAACTCTTGAACAATATGACCAAATATAAGTAAATGTAAATAAACAATGCAAGTAAAGTAAATGAAATGAAATGAAAGATAGAGATGGAAAGATCAAACCACAACACAAGGATTTATAGTGGTTCGGCTACAAGGACACCTTCCTTGCCCTACTCCACTCCTCGAGTCACCTACTCGAGAGTTCTCTTCACTATGTCAACAAACTCCCTTTTGGTGGAGAAAATCTTACACAACTTTCGCTTACACCGGTTTAACGACACAAAGCTAGATGTCGGGTCCTAATCGTAGCTAGAACCAATCTCACAACTTCTACACGACTTCTTCACGACTTATTCACAACTTCTTCACGACAACTTCACAACTTCTTCACGACGGCTTCACAACTTCTACACGACGACTTCACAACTTCTACACTACTTCTTTACAACACCACTACTTACTTACACTTTGATCTACTAATTACAACTACACAACACCTTATCAAATACTTTACACAACTACACAATAATATGAATTAAACTATAATACTTCTTCTCTAGTTGTTGAAGGAGTATTCTTCTTTTGCACTTGGATGATAGAAGCTTGGATCACTTAGAAACCAATGCTTAAGAATATATGATCAAAGGATTTAGAAAGATGAGAAGAGATTTAGAACAGAAGGTTTGGGGTGCAAAAGGTGAGGAAAAATCCAGGATTAGTCCAGTATTTATAGGCAAAAAATTGATAGCTGAAGGAGCGGGGCGGTCCCCTTAATAGTTTAATTATTAAGGGGGCTGCCTAGGTAATTAAGGGGGCCGCCACTTATATCCATTGCCCAGCTTTGTCTTTTTGTGGGGAAGGTTTTTCTGGAACATTTTTGCCATTTTTGGTTGAAAATTTGAATTCATAAATTTATAATGGATTAAACATTTTTATTTAATACCAAAAATGATTTTCTAAAAGATATAAAATGTTTGTGTCATTTTATAAAAAATCAAGTGATTAAGAAAATGTTCCTTTGATCATATAATGCATTAAGCATTTATTTGTTCATACCTTAAGTGATTGAGTTGTTAGAATAGATATTTACAACTAAATACTCGTTTATATCATAATCTTTCGTTTAATGATTTTACATTTTGTGATTATCAAAACGTAGAGATATCGAAAAATATTAATAACGTGTTTAGACATTATTTATATCAAAAAGTATTACGTAGTTAAGTCTGGTTGACTTATTAGTTAAGTCTGTTTATGAAAGTTAGGAAAGTTTGTTAGCTATAAGTTAGGAAAGGATACGTAGTTATCTTTAGAGAAGATACGTATATCCTTCTACACGTTTTGTATCTAGGGTTTCCTTGATGTATAAAAGGAACCCTAAGGCTCAATAGTTTATACGAACGTACGTGTGTGAAAGTTAGTTATTGAAAATTAATATACGAAGTTAGTTATTGATATTGTGTTCTTCGTTGTTGATTATTTAGATTCCGCATAAACATTCAATTTATTGTTAGAGTTTCTCACTTAGATTGATTTGGATTTATTCAAGTCGTCTAACAAGTAACAAAGGCTACTTGGATCCATAATTCGTGTGGACCTACAGCTAGTAATGAAAGTACTCAATTAAGTTAACTAATTTAAGAAACTGAAAATTAACATAGTTTCATCACATCAGCTTTGGCTGCTAGTAATGAAAGTATGTAATTTACCCTTTGATTACCATCCCTTGATCATCACATCAGCTTTGGCTGCTAGTAATGAGGGTATCTAATCTCAGGTGTTTTCGTTTCATTGGATGGCATATAACTTAAATTTAAGGGTATTAATTTGATGTGTGTAATAAAAAATATGTACAAAGATGTCATGCATTCATCTTGTATCATATATTTTATGTAAAAAACTTTTACTTTTTACTAAGCTTAAATCAACAAAATTTTAATTGATGGCGTTGAGAAACTTACAACTTTGCCTTAAGATGCTTCGTACATGTATAATGGTTGTACTTGGTAAGTCTAATTTGACGCACAGGCGAGCGGAGAGACAGAATGGAGTCTCTTTAAGGCCACAATTTAATGCGAAACCAACCTTATACCCACTTTATAGTTTGTCAACATTAGGTCCGCCTTTCGACCAATATGTACAGTCAAATCAATCAATTAAAAGTTTAAGATTTTAAAGCTTAAAATTTATTATTGTAAATTATTAAATTGCTAGTCTCGCCTGGGAGCAAATTACCGTGCGAAGCGAACCACTGTTGGCACATAAGACTTGGCAATAAATAATTTACCACAAAAGGTTTCATAGTTATTAGGTTCATTTATTTTTTATACAAAAAATTACCCTCTTTTTGCTTAAAATTCAAGATAATTTAAACAAAAAAGATCAAGTAATTTAACAAAAAATAAACAAACACATAATAACACATATATGATCTTAACAATTTAAATCATATAGTCACATGCAAACTTTTTGATAAATTATCTCTATGTGAATTTTTAATGTATATAATTACTAAAACTCCCATTGGTTTTCGAGCTCATTGTACCCAATGGACCACAGACACCAATTAATTGGCCGCGTAAGTTTTAATAATTATATACCACATAGCACATAACTGATTCATTAATATAATTAATTAAGTCTTCCCTAATTTTAGATTTATCTAAAACATGTAGCACAAAAAACAAAACATTAATCCATGATTCCTTGCATGAAGAATCATGGATTATCCAGGAACGTAACCCTTATTACTCAAATAAACACATAAATATAGGTCGAAACCCTAACCCTAAATTCTTATTCGATTTTTATTTGTATGTTAAAAAACAAACCCTAGAAATCGACTTAACATGTATGTTCAAATCAAGAATTGATTTTTATTATGCGTTTAGGTAATTACAATTACATGTTAAATTGGCTCGTGATGCCACTGTTGGAATTTAAATAGTATGACAATCATCTAAATAAATAAACACATCAAAGTACGTATAGCGGAAGCAAGATCTTTGATTTAACACGTATAAGGAATTACCGAATAATAAATAGAATTACCTCAAGATCCTAACAAGAACAAGGATCAATCTTCTCTTCACTTCACTTGATCAATAAATAGGATTACCGTGAAACCCCTTACCCTTTTGTTTCACAATCCAAGATTAATTACTAAAGTAAGTAATTACCGAACTCTTGTACACACGTACTATAACCAATCAAGTATTGATGCTAGTGAATGAACACGGTTAACCAAAACAATATTTTGTTAACAAGAAAAATATGGATCGACACTATGGAATATGTTCGACCGGTTTTGATGAACAAGGAAAGAGAAGACAAATTTTAGGGTTATAGCAATGCACAAGGTAAAGAAACAATAACCCTTCAATTTGTATTTATAGTGAATGGTAACTTGGAGGAAAAGCTAGGCGATTTAGGGTTATAAACCCTTTTGTGCCGATCGGACTAGGTCCCAATTATGGGAATTCTAGATCCTTCTAATCCCCAAATTTCACTAAAGGTCCTTCGTTTATTCTCTAACGGTCGTTATTCAATTTCGTTAATTACTTAACGTCCGTTAGTTATCATTTCGTGTCCAAATAATTAATATACATATTAATTATTTACTTGATCATTCATACGTAAAGTGTGCAATCCCTCGGTCCCGTGTTGGAATCTAGACAAACACGATTAATATTTTTCCATTAACTATAACATACTATTCATAGTCATTGGAAAGGTATTGATAGTACTATTATGGGATGATACCCCCACCCTTGTGTCCAGGACTCGTGACCTTGGGTGACATGTACTATTTGGGAAGGTGGTTCCTCGCCCTTGGGTCCAAAATGACGCAACCTTGGGTGAATATAATCAAGAATTCATATACTTATACTTTAGCAGTGGATTGTAAACACACAGGTTGCAAGTCTTGTGTGGGAAACTAGAAGGGGGGGGGGGGGTTGAATAGTTTACCGATTTTAAGTTCTTTTAAAAATCTTGTTTTAAAAGTTGGCTATTGGAAACTTTGATTCGAACTCTATGTGTAATCAATCAACACCAATATGAACTACACACTAAACTAACTAATGCTAAATAATGAAAGTAAAGAGTAGAGTTGGAAAGATCAAACCGAGACAAAGGATTTATAGTGGTTTGGCTACGAAGCTCTTCTTCGCCCTACTCCACTCCCCGAGTACCACACTCGAGAGTTTCAAGCACAATGTCAACAACCTCCCTTCAGGCGGAGAAAACCGTACACGTCGTTTATCCTATTACCGACACTAAGCTAAATGTCGAGTGCTAATCTTAGCTAGCACCAATCTACCAAGGTCCACGTGACCAATCACACAAGCCCAATGGCTACAAGAGATCACTACGATCTCAACACGATCACAAAGATCAACTCTCACTTCACTTTTACTTAATCTAACTACTCTAGATCCTTTGATCACTCACACACAAGCCCAATGGCTTTAAGAGATCTTCACTATCTCTTAAGATCACAATGATCTTCACTCACACTCTCACAAAAGAAAGATAATCTTGATGTATGCTAAGATACAACAAGGATGTAACAAGTGTTACAAAAACCTAACAACTACACTCTTGTATCCTCTTGAATACTTGAGTTCTTCTCTTGCTAGTGAAGAGGAATGATAACACCTTGTATCAACTTGGATACTTGTGTTCTTCTCTTGATAATGAAGAGGAATGATAACACCTTGTATCAACTTGGATACTTGTGTTCTTCTCTTGCTAGTGAAGAGGAATGAAGAGGATCACTTTGAGGATGATTGGATCACTCTTGAACAAAAGAAAAACTAATCTAAATGATCTAAGAAAGAAAGTGTGAAGAGAGTATTCAACTCAGAAAGTTTTGTGTGTGTAAGGATGTCTAAAAACTGTGAATGGGGTTGGTTTTTATAGGCAAGAAAAATCTGAACGTTACAGAAAGTTTTGTACGGACGGCTCCACTAAACATGCCACGGCTCCACTAAATTTAGTGGAACCGTGGAGCCGTCCTTGACTAGGACGCTCCAAATTTTGTCTTTTCTGGTGAAAACTTATTTGGGGAAGGTTGGAGCTGATTTTGGGGGGGAAAATAGCTGTTGTGATTTTCAAACATATTTTTCCATTAAAACATTTCTTAATAATTCAAAAATAATTTGTCATATGTATTTTTGAAAAAAAATGTTTTGTCCCATTAAAATGTGAAGTCTCAAAACACAAATTCACTTCTTTGATCATTTGTCAAGTTGTAAATTTGTTCTAGAGTGATTTGCGTAGAAACGGGATCTTCCGATTAAAAAACTTGTTTACGTTAATTTTAATGTAACGTGATTTCACATTTTGTCATCCTCAAAACGTGAAGTAATTGAAAGATATAAATAACGTTTTTAGAACATTATTTGCATCAACAATCTCCCCCTTTTTGATGATGACAAAATATAAACTCATTTTAAGTTAAAATTAGTTTTAACAAGTTTTTAATAATGAGTTTACTCCCATTTCTCCCCCTTTTTGTCTAATAAAAAAGGTGACTAAAGCTCCCCCTTGATTTATACTCCCCTTCATTTGAAGAATACCAAGGAATCTTGCAATGGTGTATGCTACAAAACAAGGTTAGATAGCACATATACAATATCTAAAATGTAGCACTTAAGACAAATATCCCACCATAAAATGAGTGACTAAGTAGCCAATCATAAAAATAAAAGGAAGCAAACATCATGAAAGTTCATTCATTCATAAAGATAAGATAAATGTCATACATAGGTATGACTTCATGATGAGCATAAAAAGACAAACAATAACAAGCATAAATCCCTAATGACTAGAGGCAAGCTTTATTTCCAAGAGGGGTCCTAAAGAGTTATTGTTGAAACACTAAACAAAGGCATGTTTAGTTGTTTGGGTTAGGAGGTGGTGGAGATTGTGGCATCATTTGGGGTGGTGGTGGTGTTAAGAGATGTTCTATAAAAGAGAACATGAAATGAATCTCGTCTCTTAAGAAGAAGATGAGATTATGGTTATGGAGACAACATAGGCAATTAGCCCTATGTAAATCAAAGGGATGGGGTTGGATGGGTTGTGCCATGATAGGAGAAGGTGGTGGTGGTGAGTTTGTTGGGGATGGAGTTGGCATGGCATAGTCCAATGGAGTTATGGGGGATAGTGTGTACTCCATAGATGATGTTGTGTTAAAAGATGATGAAGATGTTATGTAGGAAGAGGATGTTTTAGAGGGTGCATTAGGTGGTGATGGTGAGTAAGGAGTGGCTTGGGAAGGTGGTGTCATAGCTTCATCATCTTTTGTGAGATCCACAAAGAGTGGTTTTGAGGATGGTTTCACGGTTATCCTAGGTTTCTTGGAGATGTGAGAGGTGGATCCTTGTGTGGAAGACATGGTGTTTGTGTGATGGGAGGTTGAAGGTGAAGTGCAAGATAAGCTTGCAAGGGTGAGGCCTTAAATAGGCAAGTTGGGTGAAATTTGAACTAAAGTTGATGGGAGTGTCCTATGGTGTAGCAAGGGAATCTTAGGGTGTGTGTGAGGTTGCAAAATTTGCAGGTTTGAGGTTAGGGTTGCAGGGATTCTAGGAGGAACAGTAAAAATCCGTCAAACAGGGACACGGTTCCTCTAAATGACCCACGGTACCATTAAATTTAACGGTACCGTCCCTATTTAGTGGTACCATGACACTATTGTCACAAAAATTTCTGTTGAGGCTAGTTCTGGGCAGCTAGGGGGATTTTTCTAGGGGAACTAGTTCCTGGAAATGATAGTGCCTCAACTCACTAAGTATTTGTTTTCCTAATATGTCCCCTACAATGCTACATCTAGCACATAAAGATTATCAAGCAATTTTCCAAGATAATCATAAGCATGCAAGCATAAAGGACAAGATAAACTAACATCAAAATATCACACAGATCATTCATGCATGGTGATGGATTTACTACTAAGCATGCAAGATAATTAGAGTTATAACACCCCCATTTTCAGAACGCAGCGGAATATAATATGGGGTGCTATTTATCAGTCACATAGTACAAGTATAGTAAACGAATTCAAAATAGAAACATTTATAACAAAATTTCACATTCGATATTATCAGAGTCAAGCAAAAGAGGTCCCAAAAGTTTTCTTACAACACAAGTTTTAAAGACAACATAAGTTCAAGCATAACATCAGTTTTAAAAGTTTAAGTTCCATCGAATGTGATTTTAAAACATGAGCCATCATTGTCTCGATATCCATTTCCTTGCGCCGCCCATCCAAGCATTTAACGTTTACGGACCTGAGATAAACATGCTAAAAAGTCAACATAAAGTTGAGTGAATTCATAGAGTTTAATAAGTAATAAGTTGAATACAAGATAATTCAGTTTTAAAAATACGATGGGCTACGTTGTTATACGCCCATAATTCAAATGACATGTAACGAATACAAGTCGTGTAATCAGATTATAGTATTGAGCTCATGACACCGAACCTTGACCTAGAATTAATAATGCCCCTCCGAAGGTAAGATTTGCCATTTACCTTGATCTCTCAATATTATGCAACCGGTTTCAATATGAGCGATACTCATTCAGGCAGACTCGTCAAGTCCAATATGCATATTCATAATATTAGCGTTTCCCACGGAATTAACGGTTCATGAAATTAGGGACTTTAATGGCAAAAGCTACTCAATAACTATAATCATGTAATCGGGTCCAGCATACCAAAAACTACTTGTATTCAGTTTGTAAAACTAGCATGTATCTCCCCCAATGAGTTTATAAACAGTTTAAGAGTTAAAGTGGGGCCATGAACTCACCGATAGCAAAATGAACGATCAAAGTGAAGTAATGAAGAAACAACCGCAAGAACCTTACGAACAACCTAGAATATACATGCAGAAGGTAATCGATACATATGAGTTTCAAAAGATAGAGCGTTTTAGTTTTCGTGGAATATTTGTATCAATGTTTGTAAAAAGTTTAGTATATCATTCGTGTGGTGGTATAGAGTTATAGACTCGGACAAACGCACGCCAAAGAATAAAACATATAGCACAAGCATACATGACAAATAAACATGTAAGAATCAATTAAGCAACTAGGCAATATGAGGATGGTTAAGTTTATTAAGGTCAAAAGATGTCAAATAAGTTATATACATTTAGCCCATTAAGGTTTATATGTTTAGCCGTTAACAAATCATAAGTTATTCCATTTTAGCCAAATAAGTTAATAAGCCGAGCAATATATATATATTCAATATCACATAAATTCGATGATAAGCAACATATAATAAACTTAACCAAAAATCCACTAATGTGTCCAAAATAAGCGCAAGCCACAAAAGTCACATAAGCCGACACTAAAGCTAAGTTCAAGCACAATATATACACTTATATATGCTGAAAAATCAGAAACCAAACACCCCTAAACATGCTGAAAAATCAGAAACCAAACACACTTAAACATGCAGAAAAATCAGCAATTAAACTCCATTATACATGCTGAAAAATCAGCATACAACACCTTTTATATATGCTGAAAAATCAGCATACAATCACCCTTGTATATGCTGAAAAATCATCATACAAACACTACTATAAAATCAGAAAAATCAGCATATAAACATGGCCTTTTTGTGCAGAAAAACTGCACTAAACATGTTGTTTTTAGCGCTGAAAAATCAGCATAGGACATGGGCTTTTTGGGTTCGTTTTACAGCAACCAAACAGCCCTCGTTGGGCTGGTTTTGCAGCCCACAACACCCCTCGTTAGGGACTGCGTTACAGCAGTTAAACACCCCATTTGGGGCTGTTTTAAGCAGAAAACAAACACCCATTTGGGTTGTTTTGCAGCGAATCACCAACACAAACACAGTCACAAACGCAATTGCAAGCACAACATAAAATCAAATATAATACAAACAACACCCTATGTGGGTTTGTTGCGCCAAGACCAAGTGCCACAATGAGGACACCCTTTGGGGATGTCTCGTTAACTCCTAGCACACAAGTAATGATAATATAAGTAACGCAATACACAAGTTCAACTATAAACAACAACGACAATAGCCAACAGCTGAGAGGCTGTGGTCATTAGCCGAAATCAAATCAAAACCAAATAAGCCAAATCAAGCGCACCCTTAGGTTGGGCTGCTATGACAGCAACAACCAAACTAAACGCATCCTCTTGGGTGTTCTCTCTTGGACCGAGAACAAGGCAAAACAAATAAACATAACAAGTTTAATAAGCAGCAGTCAATACAAAACTTGGACACGAAGACCAGGTCGACTCAAAACCCAATCGGGTTCAACCTGACCGAGATCAAACAAACACCACACTTTAAATCAAGATCTCACCACACGAAATCAATACTAAGATTGTTTTAATCCAGTTTTTAATATCCACGAAAACTTAATAAATCGATTCATATTCGGTTTTAAAACAAAGAAAACAAGAAATAGGTCGACATACCGAAGAAAGACGGGAGAGAGAGAGGTGGATGATGAACAATAAACTAGTGCCCTTGGAACTCCATTCTAGCACTAATTCTTCAATAGAATCAACACCAAAATGGTGTGTTTTGTTCTTGGATACCCACGGCAGCAAGAGGAGGAGATGAGCAGAATTTTTGGTCTAACTTTGCATGTAAAAGTGATGGTGGGTGAGGTCTTGAGAAAATATCAATCTTTTGGAAGTGTTAAGCATACACTTGTCCACACTTAAGACAAGTGTGGAGTGAGGTGGAAATATAAAGGCGTGAATAACAAGAGGGGGAAGGGCAAAGTGCAGATTTTTATTAATAGATTGAATATTGAGTGTATTGTGTAGTGTAGGTTGCTCCCGGTACTCAAACGTAGGGTTTTTAAGACACATAACGCAATACCGGGTAGTGTAAAAATATAAAAACTTCCAAAAATATTAAAATTTGTTTTCATAAAATATTTTAGTAATTTAGATTAGTGATGAGTCTATAGGAGGATTTAAATGTGGTTAGAACATAAAAATGAAGGTTTAAATCGCGTAAAACGTAAAAGGTGCAAGGTTTAAGTAAAAATGGAAAAAGTGAAAAGTGACTCTTAAAATAGAATTGTAAGGAACCAAAAGCGTATAAAAAGTGTAGACTGGACATAGTCTAGTGTCGGTTGAATAATTGAACGTGTTATGTTAACCTCCGACGAAGTTAATTATAAAAAAATAATAATAAAATAATAAAATAGTTAGGTAATTAAAATAGAAAAATTAGTGACATGAAATTACGAAATGTCACAAGAGTATTAATTCCTTATATAGTCTATTAAGAATAAGCCCTAGTAGGAGATATAAATCTCCTCATAACTACTTATGACTTGAGCCTTCTCCCATTCTTGTTATACTTCCGTCTTGAGCATATATCTCATTCTCATGATTTGGATCATCAAAGGGTGCATAGTGGGTGGAGGATTCGGAAATGAGAATGGTTGACACGTATGACTCGGTTATGGGTTTCATGACTGGTATGAAAAGTAAGTATTGAGGACCATGAAGGTAGGGGTGTAGGTTCATGAAGTAGTGATAAAGGCGGGTTGGGAACATCCCATAGGGTATCAATTTATTCTTGTTACCCTTGAGATGTACAATTCGCTTACCGAAGAAGTAAGCGAGATTGTATGGTTGTTGGGTAAGGAGACAGTAGATCATATGAGCACAACACGCTAGGAGTTGCTAACGATTTCCTGTTAGACTTAAAACATTTTCTCGCAGGATGACTGCCCAAGAAAGTAGTTCATGACGCACCTCTTCTAAACGAATTTTCGTTACATTAGGATAAGAGGAGTACTTATGAGTACGGATGATTTTGGTTAGTTCGGTGGGAGAGGGTATGTAGGAACAATATGGACTATCCTCTTCACGATAGTTGAAGAGGGACTCAAGACACCAATCCTCAGTATAGGCACATTGCCCATGATTGGGGATTTGAAGGATTTGAGCAAATTGCTCAAGGGTTAGGACAAATTTGAAATTTCTGACCCAAAACCAAAGAGACAAGGATTGATCCTCGTTACGTACGAGTTCAACTTGTCGGAAGAATTCCAACATAAAGCGAGGACAAATGTGCTCGTTTATGTGGAGTAAGCAATCGAATCCTATAAACAAGGGATTGATCAACGACACGGCCTTCATGAAACCGACGGGTTTCAAGATTGACATAGGCACGAATGTGGTTACCGGGAGTTGTGGGTTCTTGTGATATTTGGGGTGTGTAGGTGTCGGTTAGGAGATGATCAAAATCATATTCATGAGACATTTTTGTTTCCTATAAAAGTGTTTTTAGGAAAAATTAGTATGAAGAATAGTTGCATTATATGCACATGCCTAGTGTGTGCCTATATGCAAACTATGTGGAGGTGCGGCAATCTCGACTCAAAAGAAAATAATGAGATTACCCAAACACTCCTAATTTTACTTTTTCTCAAGCAAATAAGTCAAAGAATACATATTGATTATGTAGTTCGATCATGATTTGTGAGATCTTGTATGCATGAGAAAGTGTTTTTAGTTTGCATCAACAATGCATGAAAAGAACAATTTCATGGTCCTAGTTTTGTGAGATTTTGAAAATGATGGAATTGGGGTGTTTTGGTAACCTCAATGTTTTGGTACCAAAGATTTTGAAATGTTTTGGTGTTGATGACTTCTAATTGAAAATTTCCTAGAAAAAAAATTGAAAAACCCCAATTCAATTTTCATCAATGCATAAACCCTACACCCAAAATTAAAAAATTGGAGTAAGATGACTTAAAATTTTTGTTGAAAAGGGTGAGAATGATTGAGGATCTTGAAACTCAATGTCTTGAATATGATCTTGAAGGGGTGTAATTAAGTTTTGGGTGTGAGGTTAAGTTATGACAGCAGTTGCTGAGGTTATGAGGGTTTGGAATGAGTGGTGTGGAAAAAGGGAACTGAAATACGAAATGTTCCAGATGCACGGTTCCACGGTGCCGTGCCACATTTAGTGGAGCCGTGTATCTGCAGGGATGGTTTTCTGTCCCATTTTGATGTTTGACGAATAAGTCTCGCTGTTATAGTGAGACTCTATGACACGAGGAAAGAATTTATAACTAATAAATTCCTTTGACTAGGGAACCTAAACTAGACTTAACGAGACACACGAGATGACTTCAAGAGTCATGAGGTTTATGGAACATGTTCCATCATTCCTAGACCTAGACGAAGGTAGTTGAAGGATTCTCGTTTGAGAGGTTTGGTAAGGATGTCTGCGATATTGTCCTGAGAAGGAGCTTTCTCAATAGAAATATTTCCTTTCTGAACATTATCACGAAGGAAGTGGTGGCGAATTTCGATATGTTTAGTACGGGAGTGTTTAACGGGGTTTTTGCTCAAGTCAATAGCACCTTTATTATCACACATAATGGGGACGTCATCTAAATGGATGTCATAGTCTATAAGAGCTTGTTTCATCCATAGTGCTTGTTGACATGCCTTTCCGGCGCTTACGTACTCGGCTTCGGTTGTGGAGATAGCAAGAGCCGTTTTTTTCTTGGAGAACCAAGAAGTTAAGCAACAACCCATGAAGGTACAAACGCCACTCGTACTCTTTCGATCCACATAATCTCCCGCATGATCAGAGTCGGCATAGACAACAGTTTCTACACCGGTCCCCTTGGGATAGAATAATCCCAAGTGTATAGTGCCTTTAATGTATCGGAAGATACGCTTAACCGCTTCGAGGTGAGAGGTTTTGGGATCCTCTTGGAAGCGAGCACAAAGGCAGACACTAAACATGATGTCGGGCCTACTTGTCGTGAGGTATAGTAAACTTCCTATCATACCTCTATACTTAGTGCTATCCACGGACTTTACCTTCTTCATCTTTCGTGAGTTTTATTTCCGTGGACATGGGAGTTTTCATAGGCTTAGACTCTTCTAAACTAAACTTCTTAAGCATCTCTTTACTATACTTAGCTTGATTAAAGAAGATACCATCTTCCATTTGTTTAATTTGTAGACAAAGAAAGAAATTTAATTCACCCATCATGCTCATCTCAAACTCGTCATGCATGATCTTAGAGAAATCATTGCACATCTCTGGACAAGTTGATCCGAATATAATGTCGTCGACATATATTTGAACAATGATGAGATGTGAATCTCTTTTCTTTGTGAAGAGTGTGTTATCAACCTTTCCCATGGTATATTCATGTTCCAATCAAGAAAGCTTTCAGTCTATCATACCAAGCTTTAGGAGCTTGTTTAAGACCATAGAGTGCTTTCTTGAGCTTGTAAACATGATTCGGATATTCGAAATCAACGAATCCCAGAGGTTGTGCAACATACACCTCCTCGTTGATATAACCATTAAGGAACGAACTCTTCACGTCCATTTGGTATAGTTTAAAGTCTAAGGCACAAGCATAGGCAAGGAGTATTCTAATTGATTCTAATCTAGCTACGGGTGCATAGGTTTCATCATAATCTATTCCCTCTTGTTGGTTATAGCCTTGTGCTACCAACTTTCCTTATTCCTAACTACGACGCCATTTTCGTCGAGTTTATTCCTAAACACCCACTTAGTTCCTATGATTGTTTGATTCTTAGGAAGAGGTACTAAATCCCAAACTTGGTTTGCGGTGAATTGATTAAGTTCTTCTTGCATGGCAAGTATCCAACTTTCATCCTTAATCGCTTCACCTACATTCTTAGGTTCTACGGTTGATATGAAACAAAAGAAATTACTTTTGTTTTGTGCTTGTGACCTAAGGGTTCTTTGGTTTAGATTACCTATGACATTTTCAATAGGATGGTTTTTGGATTCCTTAATGTTGACAATTTCATCAACTTCAACTATTTCATCCTCAATGTCATCTTTTAGGGTTTTCTTGCCATTAACCTTAATGGCTTCGTCCTCATCTAAGTCATCATCCACCAAGGGTGATGTCTTAGTTTGTGGAGGACTTTCATCGAATGTCACGTTGAGTGATTCTTCGACTTTCATGGTTTCTCTATTTAGGACAACATAGGCTTTACTATTTTGGGAGTAACCTAGGAAGATACCTTCGTAAGACTTTGGGTCAAACTTGGTGAGGTAATCTTTAGTGTTTAGTACGAAGCACTTGCTTCCAAACACTCTAAAATAATCAAGAGTAGGTTTTCTACCTTTCATGATTTCATATGGGGTTTTTCCTAAGATAAGTCTAATTAGAATCCTATTAAGAATATAAGTTGAGGTGTCCACCGCATTACACCAAAACTTTTGCGAAATTGATTGTTCATTCAACATCGTTCTACTCATTTCTTGTAGAGTACGATTTTTCCGCTCGACTACCCCATTTGATTGTGGAGTGCGTGGAGCCGAGAAATTGTGAGTAATACCATTAGCATCACAATATACTCCAAATTGCACTTCATTATCAAATTCCCGACCATGATCCATCCTAATAGAAACTATTGTACATCCTAGTTGGTTTTGGACTTTCTTACTAAAGATTTCAAATTCCTCAAAAGCTTGTGTCTTATTCTTAAGAAATCTAGTCCAAGTATACCTAGAATAGTCATCAACTATTACTAAGGTGTAGTGATTTCCTCCGTAGCTCCGTACGGCGGATGGACCTAATAAGTCCATGTGAAGGAGTTCTAGGCATCTAGAGGTCGAGACCATATTCTTAGCTTTGTGACTAGAATGTGCTTGTTTTCCAACTTTACAAGCGTCATAAAAGTGTTTGTCAAACTTAATCTTAGGTAGATTTCAAACTAATTCCTTTGATGCCAATGATTGTATCAATCGCATATTGGCATGACCTAATCTTCTATGCCATAGAGTAGAGTTATCATCTATGGTTGCTAAGCATATCCTATCCTGAGGCTTATTTCCTATTTTCATAACAAATAAGCCATTTCTCCTAACTCCTTTGCCTATGGTTTTACCATCCTTAATGATCTCACTACCCTCTTCAGAGAATATAACTCTACACTTATTATCTACCATTTGACTAATACTAAGCAAATTAAATCCTAAGTTATCTACATGCTCAACATTTCTAATAGTGAGGGAGTTTTGAGTGATCATGCCTTTGCCTATAATTTTGCCCTTAAGTTTGCTACCGAAAGTGACATTACCTCCGTTGTATGCCTTGTATGATGAGAATAAACTTTGGTTACCCATCATATGGTTAGTGCATCCACTATCCTTGACCCATTCGTCAGGCTCCAAGTCAATTCCCAAGCATATCTCATTAGAAGCGTGAGCCATTAGGCATGTTTCGTCCTTGGGCTTCTTTTCTTCATCATCACCGCTGTCACTCCAGGAGCCTCCTATGAGAGCTCGTTGGTTGTTGAATTTCGGTGGTTTGGGACACTCTCCTATGAGGTGATTAGGATCTCCGCACCTAAAGCATTTCCTATCACTTGTCCCTTTCTTTTCAACATGGTTCTTTTGTGATGTCTTCTTCTCATCACGAGGTTGCCTAACGAACCTACCTGATCTCCTAAAGAACTTTTTAAAGTCCCTAACCGCTAATGCGTATTCCTCATCTTCACTATCGGAACTCGAGCATTCCTCATCACTAGACTCCTTCTTGGCTTTCAATGTTAGAGATCTAACTCTCTCGCTTTTGCCTTTGACTATGTCGGAGTCCTTCTTGATTATCATCTCGTGAACTTTCAAGTTTCCTATAAGTTCATCGAGTGACAAGGTCGCCAAGTCCTTTGACTCTTCTATGGCGGTGACCTTTGCTCTCCATTTAGGATGTAGAGCCCTAAGAAACTTCCTAACATAATTCTTGCTAGAGTAACCTTCATCAAGAGCTTTAAGACTAGTGATAATAGTATTAAATCTAGCAAAAGCATTATCTATTGACTCATCTTCCGAAATGGAAAATTGTTCATATTGTTGAACAAGAAGATCTATCTTGTTCTCTTTGACTTGGTTATTACCTTGGTGAGTGTCTAGCAACGTTTTCCAAATATCTTTTGCCGTATTACACATAAAAATTCTTTCAAATTCCTTTTTAGGCAAAGCGTTATAAATCATCATTTTAGCCTCATTATTTTTGGCTAATTTCCTTTTAAGTTCATCACTTTGTTTATCATAAGAAACTATTTCATCCTTTTTAGTTTCCGGATTCATTTGAATAGGTTGAAAGTCACCCTCAGTAATAACATGCCAAAGATCAACGTCTTTTGATTTTACATATGTTTCGAATCTTGTTTTCCAATATATAAAACAATCGGTTTCGAAAAGTGGTGGTCTTTGCATAGATTGCCCTTCTAGATATTTGTCGGAATCCATTGATCGATTCAAGTTTTAAAATACAATATACTTTAAAATCTTGACTGACGTGGCTTCTGATACCAATTGTGGGAAACTAGAAGGGGGGGGGGTTGAATAGTTTACCGGTTTTAAGTTCTTTTAAAAATCTTGTTTTAAAAGTTGGCTATTGGAAACTTTGATTCGAACTCTATGTGTAATCAATCAACACCAATATGAACTACACACTAAACTAACTAATGCTAAATAATGAAAGTAAAGAGTAGAGTTGGAAAGATCAAACCGAGACAAAGGATTTATAGTGGTTCGGCTACGAAGCTCTTCTTCGCCCTACTCCACTCCCCGAGTACCACACTCGAGAGTTTCAAGCACTATGTCAACAACCTCCCTTCAGGCGGAGAAAACCGTACACGTCGCTTATCCTATTACCGACACTAAGCTAAATGTCGAGTGCTAATCTTAGCTAGCACCAATCTACCAAGGTCCACGTGACCAATCACACAAGCCCAATGGCTACAAGAGATCACCACGATCTCAACACGATCACAAAGATCAACTCTCACTTCACTCTACTTAATCTAACTACTCTAGATCCTTTGATCACTCACACACAAGCCCAATGGCTTTAAGAGATCTTCACTATCTCTTAAGATCACAATGATCTTCACTCACACTCTCACAAAAGAAAGGTAATCTTGATGTATGCTAAGATACAACAAGGATGTAACAAGTGTTACAAAAACCTAACAACTACAACTCTTGTATCCTCTTGAATACTTGAGTTCTTCTCTTGCTAGTGAAGAGGAATGATAACACCTTGTATCAACTTGGATACTTGTGTTCTTCTCTTGATAATGAAGAGGAATGATAACACCTTGTATCAACTTGGATACTTGTGTTCTTCTCTTGCTAGTGAAGAGGAATGAAGAGGATCACTTTGAGGATGATTGGATCACTCTTGAACAAAAGAAAAACTAATCTAAATGATCTAAGAAAGAAAGTGTGAAGAGAGTATTCAACTCAGAAAGTTTTGTGTGTGTAAGGATGTCTAAAAACTGTGAATGGGGTTGGTTTTTATAGGCAAGAAAAATCTGAACGTTACAGAAAGTTTTGTACGGACGGCTCCACTAAATTTAGTGGAACCGTGGAGCCGTCCTAGACTAGGACGCTCCAAATTTTGTCTTTTCTGGTGAAAACTTATTTGGGGAAGGTTGGAGCTGATTTTGGGGGGAAAAATAGCTGTTGTGATTTTCAAACATATTTTTCCATTAAAACATTTCTTAATAATTCAAAAATAATTTGTCATATGTATTTTTGAAAAAAAATGTTTTGTCCCATTAAAATGTGAAGTCTCAAAACACAAATTCACTTCTTTGATCATTTGTCAAGTTGTAAATTTGTTCTAGAGTGATTTGCGTAGAAACGGGATCTTCCGATTAAAAAACTTGTTTACATTAATTTTAACGTAACGTGATTTCACATTTTGTCATCCTCAAAACGTGAAGTAATCGAAAGATATAAATAACGTTTTTAGAACATTATTTGCATCAACATCTTATATGGGCGGGAGTTGAGACTGAGTTGATTTATAAGGCCTTTGCTGTGAAATCTTTATTCAAATGCTTTATTGTTAAACTAAACTCTATGAACTCACCAACCGTTGGTTGACACTTTTTAGCATGTTTATCTCAGGTTAATAAGGCAATAGTGGATGCATGGATTCTAGAGTCATATGCATACTTGAAGACTTATATCTTTATCTTTACCATTCGATACATCTTGAAAACATCTATGTAACTTTATTTTGGAACTTATTGTCATAACTCTGGTTTTAATAATTCGAATGGTAACATTTTAAAACTTCTCATTTAGAGTTCGTTTTCTATACCTTGATCTATATTATGAAGTAATACCCCCTTGACTCTACTGTTCCGCTGCGGTAATTTGGGGGTGTTACATCATTGTTTGGAATACAATATGGATACTTAATTTAGGACATCCTAAGATTCCATTATGGACACTTAATATGGGACGGAGGGAGTACTATTTAAATGAAGCAAACTACGACCAACTTGGTTCAATCCAAGTATGAGGATAGAGATGGTATTTGGTACCAAAGAAATCCTCAAAACTTTCTTTAATGTTTTTTCCATTCGATGTGTGATATCTGCCCGTTTCAAGTGAATAAAACACAATCTTCTCACTTTTTGAATGCAATCGTGAAAAATAAATCTTGTTCTCCATTTCTCGCGTTATAGCTTCTATGCATAGACCTGTGTTATTGCTAATAACAATCATGTGCCTTCCTAAACTCTTTATTTCCTCCCATTCCTTTGTAAGATCATTAAACTTGAATACCTCTAAGTATTCGCCAGATTCACCCATGATGACTAGTAAAAATGTTGATCGCGGAAATATCTTGTTGAAGGTCCGCGACAACTTCTTGGAGATTTGGCTAATACGAGCCCTGAACATGAAGCATTTGTGTCCTCTATTTTTTCTAAAACCACAAGTCTTCCATCCGCAAGCAAGGCATAAAGATCCTTGCCATAAAAAGCTGGATAATGAAGAGAAGGATCACAATCAGCATCACCAGAATCAATAGCAAGTATACGTTGTAGCAATCTATAAAATTCCCCAGTAATTTGTAACAGTTAATCAAGTATTAATCACTATTACTGTTCAGTTAACCATTTTTATGGGGAAAATTTGAACTTTTTTTCACTACTAGAAAAAGGTCTATCCTTGACTCGCATTTTATGACGCACGCTACAAGATGACGCGCAAATAGCAAAGTCATAAAATAAGAGTCATAACGAGTAAATTTTTTATTGGGGATGACTCGTTTTCAGAAGCGTCATAACATAGAGTCATAATCAGTTAAAATTTAGCCTGCTAGATGACGCTCATTTTGCTTCGTCCTAAATAGGGGTCATCTATGTTTTTTTTTACCAAAAATCTATTGTTTTTTTCCCATGCACGTCTTATAACCTAATTAAGGTTACCTTGTTCATTTATAACACTCACCTCACACACACATCTTCTTTAACCAAACCCTAGCCCTCCCCCTCTTATCTCAGCAACCGCCACCCACATCTCCAGCGCCACTCCTTTTTCCGGTGACTCAATCTAACCACACCATAACCACCAACACCCCTCACTCATCCCTCTCACCTCTCTCTTGATAATACCACCATGGCCACCTCCTGCTGCCGTATTCAACATGCGCCGCCACCACCTCGCCGCGCCGTCATCATCATCATCACAAGGAGATCAAGAGACCAAGGGTTCGTGTATTTAGATCGAGTTTAGAGTGAAGTTCGATTAGGGTTTTGTTTTGTTGTGTTTGTGAAGCCGCCGTAGCAGTCGCTGTACCACCGCCGTGACACCACCACCATCCACCTCTTCCTCATCTCTCTCGTTCCTCTTGATCTGTGGGTATGACATACACATAAACCTATTTTATCATATTTTCTTTTATTAACTCGAATATAAAATAATTTATTAATGTTTCGTGGAATAAATTGGATTAAAAATGTTTTTGGAACTATTCTCGTGTGGTATTAATCTATTAAGGTGATGTTTGTTTGACACGTTGTGAGTTCGCGTCGAGTTAAACCCGATGAATTCCGGGTCGTGACCATACTGGTCACGAGTGACGTTGGTTTTGCTCTTCATTTGGTCTAGGTCTTGGTTTGGATTTACTATAAACTTGGTTGTGTTTCGGATTTGGATTTGGATATTATTTTGGTTATGATTGCGCTATTTGATCTCGGTCCGAGGGTGGTTGTTTGGTTCAAGCTTATTTTTGCTTAACTGTTTTAAGTAGTTTAAGTAGTAATTAACTGTTTCTAAAATGTTGTTTTATTTGACTAGATTGGTGGTGATAGCAATGCGTGGTGTTTCGTTTATTTGGTTATCGGCTGGAAATACCATCCAAATAGGGTGTTTATTTTTGCGTGTCACAACCCCAACAGTGGGCGTTTGTTTGCTGCAAACGCAACCCCAATAGGTGGTGTTGGTTCTTGCTATTCCCAGCCCATCAGGGGCAGTTATATCTGCTTATTTCAGTCCCGAAATGGGTGCGTTTGCTGCAGATTTTCTGCACTAAAAAGGGTACTTTTGTTGCTGATTTTTCTGCGCAAAAGGTGCGTTTGGTTTGGTTGTTGTCACACAGATAAGCGCCCCATCCAACAGGCCTAGCTAATTGTTTGTTTGTTGGTCTATTTGGTGTGAAAAAGGAACCCAACAGGGGCGTTTTTGTTATGTTAGAATTGGTGTGCAGGCATTGTTTGGTTTGGGCTTTTGTTATGATATAAAAGAACTAACGTTTATTTTTCTTTCATTACCAGATTTGAATTTTATCAACCATGGCTGCTGATGGAGCCGCTGATGCTCTTGGGGTTCGTTATGCCCCACCTGATCCGACCTTACCCGAACCATGGAAGGGTTTGATTGATGGGAGTTCAGGAGTGATGTACTATTGGAATCCTGAAACTAACGTCACTTAGTATGAGAGACCTGCTGCTTTGGTGCCACCGGTACCATCAGGCCCACCTCAGCAAGGAAATAACTTGCCTCAGTCTTATCAGGGTGCTCGTATGGACCAATCACAGGGCTACCAGTATCCACATCAACAACCGATGCATCACATGGGGTATCAGTCCGATTATGCCTCAACAGAGGCCACCAAATGTCATGCAGCAGCCGCAACATTATACTCGGGTAGTCTTGTTGTATAGGCAAAGTTAGAGATGGTGTATAAGCGGGTTTTTAACATAGGCAAAGTTAGGTTGATTTTTTAGTTCTAGCAGCAACAAGGAAAATATTTGTGTTTTTAATTTTGTATTATCAGGTTTTTAATATATGAAATGCGTTATTTTGATATTTGTGTTTTTAATTTTGTATTACCAGGTTTTTAATTGTCATTTAATAGAAAATTAGGAACTGAAAAAAATTACAGTAATTTTTTTTTAATAAAAAAAGTTAGGTTATGACAAGCAAAAAGGAGAGTCATAAAACGTGGGTCATAAGTGCGCGTCATAGAGGGATGACGCACAAATGCGAGTCATGAAGCTTTATGACTGGTCCATCCTTGACGGGCATTTGCGCGTCATAAGACCTCTTCTTGACTCGCATTTGGAGTCAAGGATAGCCCTTTTTCTAGTAGTGAAAAAGTACTAAGGGGTATTTGGAATTTTGGGTATATATTATAAAAGAACCATAAGGGTTGTATATTATCTCGTAACTGTACAATGGGGGATCCAACAACTTATAAAATTTATGATAAAAATTATCCAGGTTATATCAATTTAACCAAGACTCATAAATTTTATAAATTGTTGGATCCCCCATTGTACAGTTACGAGATAATATACAGCCCTTATGGTTCTTTTATAATATATACCCAAAATTCCAAATTTGGAATTTTGGGTATATATTATAAAAGAACCATAAGGGCTGTATATTATCTCGTAACTGTACAATGGGGGATCCAACAATTTATAAAATTTATGATAAAAATTATCCAGGTTATATCAATTTAACCAAGACTCATAAATTTTATAAATTGTTGGATCCCCCATTGTACAGTTACGAGATAATATACAGCCCTTATGGTTCTTTTATAATATATACCCAAAATTCCAAATACCCCTTAGTACTTTTACATTATAATAACTCAAACACGTTGATACGTAATTTACAAACACATTGGAATGAGACGCGGACCACGATGAATCAAACACACTGATTTTATAACCAAACGGATCTTATACTATTCATGGCCCAAATTTCTGGCATGTTGCTGTTCACAAGCCCAACCCAACAATTAATAAGTTTTAATATTTCATATACTTCACTCGGTTAACTCACCACACTTGGCCTCGATTTCTCTTAAATTCGACATACAATCTAGGCAACATTTTACATCATTCGACTCCTCACACACCAAAGAATCGAGTTTGACAACTCTCACTCCCTCATTCGAATGTTTGAACACTAAACGAGATCCAAAGTAAATCCTCCTCGACATGATTTCAAGTTCACTTAATATTCACACCATTTTACCAAAATCGATCTAAACTTTATTTCACCTAGGACATTTGATGTTCTATGATCGATAATGAGTTTAGAAGCATGTTTTTCACCATTTCACACCAAATCGATCTAAACTATATTTCACCTAGACATTGATGTTCTATGATCGATAATGAGTTTAGAAGCATGTTTTTCACCTTCTCACACCATGTGACACGTTAATGTATTGTTTGGACCCTTTGGCTATTCGAACGTGACATATATATACACAACTTGCACCATATTAAATCCAAATCGATCCCAACTTATTTTCACCTATCTCATTTATGTTCTTTGGTCGAATATGAGTCCAAGAGACCATTTTCTCACTTTCTTATACAACATTGCACGTTAAATATATGTTTGGGACTTTTGGCATGTCGATACACATACATAGATATGCCACTCGATACATATAACCAAACCAACACTCAACCCTTCCCAAATGTCCCTAAAACTCAAGTGCAAATCTTCTAAAAGTCCTCCCAATCTCTGCCAATTCTGATCGATCAAGTGGTGGTCTTATTTTACAATTTAAACATATGTACGTGTATATATATGTATCGAACATGCACATATTTCATGCACTCATAACTCCCATTCACACTTGTATTTTATTTCACTATTCTCTCAAGTATTCCTCACTGTCGAGACACTCTAGCACAAGGAGCCATTTTTCTCTAGCCATTCGAGTTGTTTTTTCAAGTAATACAAGTCGAACTCGTCCCTTTTGATCGTTCCAAACGGGTTAAGGGTTTTCCATTCGATCCCATCCCTTTTAAACGGAAATCTCACCACCTTTTAAGGTGTTGTAAGTCATCTCAAACCATTTTCTATTATTTCTTATCGATTTTAATGTTCCATGCATCTTATATATACTCGTACGATCACATTTTACTTTCTATACCTTTTCTTCGTTTCTTATATTCATTTTCTGCATAGCATGATTGCCTCCTATTGATGGAAGGCTAGAAAATCGAGATACACAATCATTCGACACTCACAAGTTCATTTTGTAACATATCGAGACCCATTTTTAATTCATGTTGCATCGTATATATATTATAACACTTATAAAAGTTATATTTCATTTTTGGACATACTCATTTGTTTGTCTAGAAATGGTTCAATATAATCCATATCATACACGCACCATCTCATTTTTATTGTTCGAATTAATTCTCCATAAGCTCAACTAACAAGCTAGTAAAATAAGCACTTGACACAAGCTCATATAAGTCAATTTCAAACCCACAACCAAACACTACTTGGACTGCCTTAAAACTCATTCATTTATTCGGTTGGGCTTTTAAGCCCAATAAGCAAATTTTAAGCACTTCGTATAAGCAGTCGACATAAGCTATTTGGTACTGTTTTTATAACCCTAAAATAAGCCCAAACTCAACCCCTCAGATCACAAATCGTTAATGGGCCTTTGTTTGTAATCGTTAAGGCCCATTAAGTGAAAAATACGCACTTATCGAGAATAAGCAGTTGGTTTAGACTCAAATAAGCTTAATAAAGTTATTAAAATTTTCGGAAAACTTTTTACCTTATTTTTGTGAATTTTGGACTAAGTTTGCAAATTTTTTTACTATTCGGGTTAAAAGTGTAAAGTTTATATAAATTAGGTTCCAAATGGTTATTTCAGTAAATCAAGGGTAGAAAATGTTCATACAATAAACAGAAAGCTTGAAATGTCATTTTGGAGACTTTTGGACTAAACATGTAAAATATAACTAACTAAGGACTAACGGTGCAAAACTAACTCCGTTAGGGTAAAAAGTGTAAAATTGGTATAAGTACAAGGACCAAACTGTAACTTTATATCATATTCATTTCTATTTCACATTTTACACTTTTTCACACAATCACGTGCATATTTACGATTCGTACAATATATTTAATCACGTTACGTTATATTTATATATAACGGATTTTAACAAATAACTTAACGTTTCGTTCAAACCACTTTTGAGGAAAAGATATTTATGGATTAAATGACATAAAAACAAGATAATATTATATATAATATTATTTTTGAACTTTAAGCATTTAAGCATATCACTCACTCACATCACCAATCAAATCGTTATCCGTTACTCATTTTCACACTCATTGTTCGTATTAAGTCAAAGCTATCAAATTCTCAGACTTCATTATTATTCAGGTTGTGTGTTGAAGCCGTTCCCGTAACTCACTTTATTTCACATTTCACCTTGCCAGTTACACACAAGGTGAGTCATAACCCCACTTTTACTCATTTTATCACTTTACACTCCGTGGGGGAGATACATGCTACAAATAGAACACAAGTATTTTATGTATGCTACACCTGATTGATATTGCCTAAGTTACCACTATTGCCACAAGCCCCTCACATCATGAACCATTAATCACTTGTGAGTGAACGCGAATATAATTAATAAATCTATTGGAGGTTGACTGCCTATTCCACTAATACCTGACGGATAGCCTTAGTTGCTAGTCGGATTAGTCGCAATGCATTATATTTGAAGGAAATAGGAAATGGCAAATCACCTATTACACGAGGGCCATAACTCACACAATTAATTTGGTGTGTTCACCACCGTTTCACGGTACATTGTTAACGTTTGCGTGTCATGAGACTTAGGGCAATATATCCAACTGCAATATCACCATTTAAAACAATGATTGTAATTCACAGGCAATCACTACTTGTGTTTCAAACTGATTACTATTACAAACTCTATGATTTCACTCAACAATTTTGTTGACTTTTAGCATGTTTATCTCAGGTAATTAGCGGAGCAGTCAAGGCACGGAGCGGGAAATAAACTTATAGTTTTTATTATGGTGTAAAATAAATTATGTCATTCATTTCAAACTACTACATCCTTTCATAGGATTTCACAACTCTGATATTTCACTTTTGTAACTGAATTATTATTTGAATGACAACAACTTTCAAAACGCCTCTTTTGAGCCATTTTCTATTATTCAGTGTTGCAAAACAAGGTCTACAAGGCCGATTAATCGCTAGGTGCTACAAGGCCACCGACCTTGCCGATTTATGTAACTAGGTCAAACAAATAGGTCAACCGTGGTCAACGGCGATCAACGGCGGTCAATGGTGGTCAAACTTGCCGGAAACCTATAAATCTTGCCGGAAGTACCCAAAACTCACTGTAAACTTATTTTGATCACTTATAGTAACTGTTTAAGTCTATTACAAGTTATTTTTTAGATAATACCTTACCGGAAATACCTAAAACTCATTGAAAATACACAAAACTTGCCAGAAATAAGTAAAATTTGTCAGTAATGCCAATCCGATTAATCCCGCCTAGACCGATTACAAGCTACAAGGTGGTCGACCGCCCGACTACCGATTCGCGATTTTTGCAACCTTGATTATGACTACGGTCCTCCCTGTAATACCACGATTAGTCTTCCACTGTTAACTCAAAATTTTGGGGGTGTTACATACGCCAAGATGGTTCACGAGATACACAATGGATGTAAATATGCCAGCTCGAGTAAGAATAACCAGGTCCAACAACCATACAATTTGGGGAAGTAGGTGGTGCCGAGAAATAAAAGCCAAATGCAAAAGGCACTAGCCCCGGAAGCTCGCAAATATCACCTATGAAGGGGTTAAAAAACATGAAGGTGTTCCGCTCATTTGTTGTCTCATATTTTTCAATCAACAACCAACCATACTTAGAATAATGTATTCTTAAATCACCAATTAATTTATGAGGTGTTTTAATAAAATAGTTGTCACCAAACATCGGATCTGTAAAGCTGATGATGCCTCTATGTTTGTCGAACACCTTCAGCCATGGTGAAACTAAAGAATAAGTCTCTAATCTATTTCCATTTCCCAAAACATCAAACGGAATATTGAGAATTTGTGATTCACTATTTGTTACACGTGGGGTTTGTAATTCAATCTTGTTATCCCTATCTAATCTTACGACGATTTCATCTTTTTTGCTCTCTTCTTGTTTGGAAAATAATTCCCTGTGATCACATGGTAAACTACACAAAAGTTTATATAAGAAAGGGATGATTACTAAGAAATGTAACTTAAAATACCAAATTTACTAGTGTAGGGATCAGCTGTTTTTTCCCTCATCAAAAGGTAACATAAGTTCCATTTTGTCCAAAGAGTGCGTGCATATCTAATAAATGATTAGATACTGAGGAACTAAGGGTGCGTTTGGTATGCTGTCATGAATCACAATCGGTATGAGTTTGATATAGGGGCACAATTGGAATGGATATATGCTAAGATATCAATTCCTATATTGGTGTTTGGTTTTATAATTAGATATTGGTATCAAAGTGATGAGACCTACTCATATTTGAAATGTTCTCTCATATGTTTTATGATAATAATAATAAAAAGTTAATGGGCCCACTCATCTTGGAATGAAACACTCATTCCCCACAGTACCTATCAAGTATCTCTTATATTTATCATTGATTTCCATTTTAGATTCCAACAAACAATAAACAAACAACTATATTTGGAATGAAAGTATTATTTTATTCCGATTAACGCATACCAAACACATCCTAAGTTTTTGTTGCATACTGAGGGACAAATCCCCACCATCTATCTAGTTTGATCTGGTGGAGATTAACCTAAGATTTAATATAGAATCCTAAGTCAATTTTTTTTTTAATTTTTTTTAATTAACGTTTTTTATTTTTTTTAATTAAGTTTTTTTTTTTTTTTTAAATCAAGTTTTTTTTTTTTTAATTCACGTCTTTTTTAATTCAAGTTTTTTTAATAATAAATTCACGTTTTTTTTCTTCACTTTATTACGTTTTCTTATATTTTCGTCCGTTTTCATATGTTTATATACGTTTTCAGACGTTTTTGTCCGTTTTCATACGTTTTCGTCCGTTTTCATACGTTATCGTCCGTTTTTTAAGTTTTCGTCCGTTTTCAGATGTTTTTGTCCGTTTTCATACGTTGTCATCGGTTTTATACATTTTTGTCCGTTTTCAGACATTTTCGTCCGTTTTCGGCAATTTTTATATGTTTTCAGACATTTTTGTCCGTTTTCATACGTTTTCGTCCCTTTTTTTACGTTTTCGTCTGTTTTCAAATGTTTTTGTCCGTTTTTATACGTTTTCGTCCATTTTCAGACGTTTTCATGATTTTTTATAAGTCTTCGTCCGTTTTTGTCCAATTTCATACGTTTATATACGTTTTCGTCCGTTTTTATACTTTTTCTTCCGTTTTCATACGTTTTCGTTCGTTTTCATACGTTTTCGTCTGTTTTATACATTTTTGTCTGTTTTTAGAAATTTTCAACCGTTTTCCTACATATTCGTCCGTTTTCTTTTTTCGTCCATTTTCATACGTTTTCGTATGTTTTTAAATGTTTTCGGCCATTTTCAAACGTTTTCATACGGTTCTGAATATCACTTGTGATTTTCAACTAATTTTTTGTAACATGAAAATCACAAGTGATATTCAGAATATCACAAATGATTTTCAACTAATGTTTTGTAACATGAAAATCAAAAGTGACATTCTGAATATCACAAGTGATATTCAAAAAATTACAAGTGATATTCAGAATATCACAAGTGATTTTCACCTTTTTTTCGTCTGTTTTTATTCGTTTTTATACGTTTTTGTCCGTTTTCGTACGTTTCTGAATATCACAATTGATATTCTTACTATCACAAGTGATATTCCGAATATCACAGAAAATCACTTGTGGCATTAAGAATATCAATTATGATATTCGAAACGTTGAAAACGAAACATAAGAAAACATAAGAAAACGAATGAATACGTATGAAAGCATAAAAAAGGTCTGAAAATGGACAAAAACGCATGAAACATGGATGAAAACGGACGAAAATGTATAAAAACTACCGAAAACGTATAAAAAATGCTGAAAACGTATGAAAATGGACGAAAACGGACAAAAATAGATAAAACGGACGAAAATGTATATAAACGTATGAAAACGGACAAAAACGGACGAAAACGTATAAAAACAGACGAAAACGTCTGAAAACGGATGAAAACATATAAAAACGGACGAAAACGTCTAAAAATAGTTGTAAACAGATGAAAACGGACAAAAACGTCTGAAAATGTATAAAAACTGCCGAAAACGTCTGAAAACGGACAAAAATGTATAAAAACGGACGAAAACGTATGAAAACGGACAAAAACGTCTGAAAACGGACGAAAACTTACAAAATCGAACGAAAAAGTATGAAAACGGACGAAAACGTATAAAAATGGACGAAAACGTTTGAAAACAGATGAAAACGTCTAGAAATGGACGAAAACTTAAAAAAAGAGACAAAAAAAACGTATGAAAACGGACAAAAACGTTTGAAAACGTATATAAACATATGAAAACGGACGAAAACGTAATAAAGTGAAAGAAAATGTGAATTAAAAAAAAGAAACGTGAATTAAAAAAAGACAAAAAAAAAGTTAGAAAAAAAGTGAATAAATAAGAAAGACAAAAAGATAAAGAAAAGGGGAAAAAATACAAATCTTAGGTTAATCCCCACTATTAGATCAAACTAGATAGATGGTGGGGATTTGTCCCTCAGTATGCAACAAAAACTTAGTCCTTAAATGAACTTTTCTCATATATATATAGGAAAGGGATCAGATAAGAAGAAAAACTAAAATAAGAAAAATAATACTTCTAGCCACACATTTCAAATAAGTGAGAGATTTTTAAGGGAGATGTATTTATTTTAATATGTGCATCTGAAATGTTTGGTTGTGGTTTCTTCTTATCATTCTTACAACTACATTACCAAATATTTTTATAGAAAAATAAGGCTATGTTTGGCGCGGAGCTTTTTGAGGCTTTTAGGGGCGATGAGCGGTGACCAATGAGCTTTTTGATTTTTACTATTCGTTAGACAAAAAAGCGGTGGAGCTTTGATATTTTTTAGAAAAAATTATTTTTGCAATGATTCTTTAAGAAGCTGTGCGCGGTTATATATTTCTCATGCTCAAAGTTTACTGTTTACAGTTCACCTGATATTAAAATAAAAATAAAAAAGAATTATGCTTGACAGGATCTAGGGTATTTTGTCTCATCAACACACACAAACACCGTAACACACAGTAGCCGCAATTCTTTTAAACACAAACCTTAAAAAAAATGGCGGTCACATTCTCCGATCTACACACATAATCCGGGCTCAAATCACTCGAATCATACTTATCTGGGAAAACTTACATCTCTGGGTAACAATCACAAACTTGCAACATAATATTGGTTTTACATAATTTAATAACAATGTGTAACTGTTGTTTTATTTTGTGTGTTTGTGTTTGTTATAGTGATGTGATTTGTAAAGATGATGTGAAGGTATATGCGTCTGTTTTGGATAAACCTAGTGGTGATGTTTATCCTAGTGTTAGTCAGTGGTATGACTGTGTTGCTTCAAAGCTTGCTTCAAGGTTTGTTTCTAATTTTATACTTTTAGTGTTTATGAGTTTGTGAATTCAGGGATTTGATTGTATTGTTAAGAATGTATATGTAATTGTTGATTTACGGGATTTAGATAGTGATTTGGTAATTTTAACTTATTATTTTATTATTATAAGGATCATAAGCTTGAAATAATCGGACAAAATAGGCTTATGAAAAATATGCCGAACAAAATGAACTCAAGCTTGAAAATAAGCTAAACATTTCCTATATGAAGTCTAACAAATTAACGAAAGGTTAAGTTAAAGAAAGAAAATGCATAAAGTATGTAATGGTAAACACCTTCGAAGCAAGGATGGAACATAGAAGGGACCGATGGGGGATCCCCCCCACCCCCCCAACACACACACACACACAAATTTTTTTTGTCCCTATGTACATTTTATACCCTTTTATATATGGTTGTAGTCATTTTTTAATACAAAAATTTCAGCGTTGTGTATATCGGCCCCCCTAAAATAAATACTTTTCATTATGACTTGCTGGAAAAATTATACAAGACCCAAAGTGACCCATGCAGCTTCATTTGTAATCCTAATTGACGTAGTTTTAAGTTTAAGGATCTATTTGATGGCTTCATTCGTGATGTAGCTGATTTGATATGTGAATAACTCTGCTAGCTAATTAATTTGGCTGGCATCTCCACAGCTGATTGCGAGTAATGTGTGATTTTTTTACTATTAATTGTGAGGTATATGATGTAATTGTTAAGTGATTATATGTTAGTTATCTATATTTGTTGTAATGATTGACATTACTTTCCTTTCAAATGAAAGAATACAACTAATACATGGATTCTATGTGTAAATTCATGTTTTGAAGGGTTCACCATACATTCTCTACTTATGAGTTACTCGTATAAGTTATATTTGTTGCTTACCTTATACAATGAAATTGTGTAGTTTTCCTGGTAAAGCTGCTGGGGTGAGTATCTCTGCCCAAACTCCATCAGCGGAAGTTGCTCCTGCCAAGGTGTGTATCACAGCTTTTTCTGCTATTTGAATTGAGTTCATTGAAAGTGAATCTTAATTACCATGTTTAAATTTTTTTATTCTATCAAAGCCTGGCATGCAATCATCTGTAGGTTATTAGGTTACACAGCGGGTTTTTGTGTGTGTTATAAACTCTCTAATATTGACTCCTTTACTACCCCTAAACCCATCAGTACTATCATTATATGAGTTGTTTGCCTAACTACAGGCTTCCAAGGTTTTTCTTATGGATTTAAAGTTATAGCAATTGTTTGTTTATGAACTATGCATTACGTATTTGCTTGAGTGTGTTACAAAATTTGTCTTTGGTTTTGGGTGCACGTGGATGTTTTAGGAATCCGCAGCTGCAGCTGATGAGGATGATGATGATCTTGACCTCTTTGCTGATGAGACAGAAGAGGAAAAGAAGGCAGCTGAAGCGAGGGATCAAGCAAAAGCATCCACAAAGAAGAAAGAGAGTGAGTTTCTTTCATTATATGTGGTGGCCTTTTACACTTTTATGCTTTAATTTTTTCTTTCAAAATTGGCATGTAAAAGATGCAAGTCCTGTTCTTTTATAGTCAGTCGTATAACAGCATGTATAAATACTTTGTTTAGGTGGAAAATCATCGGTTCTTATGGATGTAAAGCCGTGGGATGATGAGACTGATATGAAGAAGCTTGAGGAGGCTGTTCGCAGTGTTGAGTTGCCAGGGCTTCTATGGGGAGCATGTACGGTTTGCTATTTTTTTTATTTTACATTTTGTTTATTAATCTGGCAATATTAATCCCTTTATCTATCATTTTGGTTGTGTTTTATCTCTTACAACTCAAATTAAAATTAGCTTAATGAGTCAACTTTTTTAATGCATGCAACCTCATAAATCATCTTGAAATCCATATTTAGTAAGTTATCTATTTAAACAACTTACAAAATTGACACAAAAGTGTAAACCTCTTTCAGTGAGTGCTAAAAGACCACCTGTTTCAGGAACAAAGAAACACATATCTGATGACTAATGCTGTTCTTATGATTTTCATTTACAGCAAAACTTGTTCCAGTCGGATATGGTATCAAGAAGTTGACCATTATGCTGACCATCGTTGATGACCTAGTTTCAGTGGATTCCCTCATAGAGGAGCGTCTTCAAGTTGAACCAATTAATGAATATGTGCAGAGCTGTGACATCGTTGCCTTTAACAAGATTTAAATGCTACCTTGATCGAATTTTTACAGCTTTAAAGCTCAAGTTTTGCTTATATTTACTGTATTGTGATTGGTTTGTCTTTGTTTTTCTCAAGATATTTTTTAGATGTTACCCATGTGTTTGAATCTATCGATATTACATGATTAAGGATAAAGTTGCATATATTTAGGATTTGTTGATTTACTAGCACTGCTAAATACTGCAAGTCTGTAAATAGCGAGAAAATGCAAGATATAATACAAGATATAGGGTGTGTTTGTTAAAAGTAGCAGTGAGCGGTGAGCAGTAGCCACAGCTCACAGTTTTTTAAAGAAGCATTGGAAAAATGAGCATTTCTAAAAAATTGCAAAGCTCACCGCTCTTTTGTCAAACGAACAATAAAAATAAAAAAGCTGATTGCTCATCGCTCATCGCTTTAAAAAGCTCAAAAACGCTCCGCGCCAAATATAGCCATAATTATTGAATGTGTAACTAATCGTCAATTTAGCACATTTTATATCTAACTAAAATTAACTGTTTGTAATACATTTTGACATGTTCCAACTTTCAACTTTTTAGACTATAAATTTTAACTGTTACTAATCTAAAATACCGTTATAAACAAATAGTCACTATGCCACTAATCAAGAAGCGTGAAATCACATACAGTTTCGAAAGTTTGTCGTGAGATCAAGGTTTTATTGCTTGAACTTAGCTCCTGATACTCTTAGCAGTTTTTATTGTATTTTGAGCTTGAGCTCAAGCTCAGATTGCTCGAAAAAGCTCAATTTGTTTGCATCAATGCTAAATCTTCTCTTTTATCATGTGCCACAACGAACCCAAACCCATGATACCTACAACACCGATCGTTAATCACACTGTACTGTCTAAACCCTTTATAGCTAAGATAGTATTCAATTTTAACATTAGAATTTTGTACTAAAATAGTGTAAAAAAATCATCTTTATATGATATACTTGTACTTGCACAAAAGAAAAGTCGCTCTAATGTATAGTACTAAATTTATGCATTAAACATTTTAAACTATTTAAAATGCATGTCAAAATAAATAAAAAAACAATTAACACAAGGTATATCAATATTGGGTTCATTGCCAACTTATTGATTGGGGACTTATAAAAATATAGTTTATATAATTTTATTTTATTTTATTTATATATATATTTTTTATGAGGCATACCATAAAGGAAAAATGAGAAACACCGGCTACTCTTATAAGACAAAGAAAAATCCCAACTGCCTAAATATCGAAAAGCTTACTTTAACCGTTGAGACGATCCTTAACACCCATGTTAGCTTTAAAAGTGGTGATCTATATATGTATTGAACTTGTAATGTTATAGTAGCTAAGAGTGTAAGACTATTTTGTAAGCCCAAGAGGCTCGGCTCGTGGAGGCCCAAAAACCAAGAACTTGTAATATATAAACCCCTTCCATTTGTGGAAAGGGTGTGGGAACTAATTCTTTTGTAAGGATTTGATATCAATATAAGTTTCCACTTTTCTTCCTGTAGTTTTCTCTCTCTAAAACTATATTCTATATTTGTGTGCTTATTTCTTGATATGATTGGGATCCTACGGCCCAAAAACAGTTTCCAAAAATAATAGCGTTTTCAGAATGTACAACATGCGTCTCTTCTGCTGCCGTTGTCTGAAATTCCAAATTTTCTGCAAATCGGATATCTAACATGAACATACTGATAACATCTAGATAAACGATAAATTTATTCGGCAACTGTCAAAGGCATATACCCTGTGCGACTCTCATTTACTCTCCCCATCGGTAACTGAAACTCATGCAATTTATTTTTCAAGTGTTAAAGCGCCACACACTACCTTTTTTTATGGCAAAACATGCAAACGCAACACTGGTATACGTTTATAATCACATCCATAAGAATGTGGCAACAAACACATATTTTTAAACAATTTCAAAGTTTCCCAATAAATCAAAATGCAGCTAAAATTGAAGGAGGCACTTTTAAAACAAAAAAGGGGTAATTATCAAAATGGTATGTTAATTTCAACCTTTTCAAAAAGTGGTAGGAAAATAATGAGATTTCCCAAAAGAGTCATGTGCGATTATGCGAATGTGCGAACCCACAAAATGATTGCCACGTGTCCACTATTTTAATATTAAAGTACAATGGTTAGGTGGGGTTGGTGGGAGTTTGACTTTGAATTTTTGATTAAATGACTAATATACCCTTCTATTAAATATAAATAAATACCAATTTCACATTCGCACATTTGCACAACGGATGTGCGAATGTGTACAACGGATGTGCGAATGTGCGAACAATAGATGTACGAATGTGCAACAAACTCAGATCTTCATAAAAAAACCCAGATCTTCATCCAATTCATCATCCAAAACCCAGATCTTCATCCAATTTCACATTCGCACATTTGCACAACGGATGTGCGAATGTGTACAACGGATGTGCGAATGTGTAAACAATAGATGTGTGAATGTGTACAATGGATGTGCGAATGTACGAACAACGAATGTGCGAATGTGCGAACAAACTCAGATCTTCATAAAAAAACCCAGATCTTCATCCAATTCATAAAAAAACCCAGATCTTCATCCAGAATGTGCGAACAACGAATGTGCGAATGTGCGAACAAACTCAGATCTTCATAAAAAACCCAGATCTTCATCCAATTCATAAAAAAACCCAGATCTTCATCCAATTCATAATCCAAAACCCAGATCTTCAATTAAAAAAAAAAGAAAGGAAAAAAACAGATCTTCAACAAAAACCTCTAATAAATCAAACTTCTCAACTCTCACAATCAATCAATTAAACTTCTAAAACTTAAATGAAAAACATCAAACTATCTCTGGATCAATTTCTGAAGACTACAATTCATATATATCGATTACAAAAGATAAGAATAAAACTATAAATTTTCTGTATCAATTACACGAGATCAAAACAAAAATTCTCATTCAAACATTTCATCAAACACCTGGTGTGCACCAATCCAAACACCCCTAAAACCCAACCAAGATCCTTTCTTCTTCATATCGTAACAATCCAAACACCCCTAATAAAAGTAGTACCTTTCTTCATTGAATATATATATTTGTGGGTCCTTCTAGGCTTCTTTACTAACACCTGTCAAGTGTGATGGATTATCATGTGTGAAAAATAATTTAACAAAATTACACAGCCGTTTATTTCAATTTAAAACCCAACCAACAATGTAATTAATACCTTTTTCAAAGTCAATTGGATAATACCTTTTTCAAAGTCAATCGGATCTTCAAAAAGCCGCTGAAGATATCTCACGCAATGTAATTAATACCTTTTTCAGATACTAAAATGTACAGTATTTAGTATCGATTGGTTTTTTTTTTTTTGACCGATTGGTTTTTTTAATTGAATTTTTTTCTTCTTATGAGATATATGTGAATCTGGGATTTTTGTTTGCTGTATGTGAATATGAGATTTTTTTTTTTTTTTTTTGATGTATGTGAATCGATTGGATAATATAGGAAAATTGATGTATGGATGTATGTGAGTGAATCTGGGATTTTTGTTTGTGTGAATGAAATAGATAAGATTTGTGTGGTGATAAAGAGTTATTTAATAGAAGGGTATATTAGTCATTTAATCAAAAATTCAAAGTCAAACTCTCACCAACCCCACCTAACCATTGTACTTTAATATTAAAATAGTGGACACGTGGCAATCATTTTGTGGGTTCGCACGTTCGCACAATCGCACATGACTCTTTTGGGAAACCTCATTATTTTCCTACAACTTTTTGAAAAAGTTGAAATTAACATACTATTTTGATAATTACCAAAAAATAGCATAAGCATACATATATACACATGAATAGCCATGCAACAACAATACTAGAATCTGCTAGCAACGTCAGGGTTAACCAAACAAGTACACATTGTTGTTTTTCTAAAACATTCTAAAATAAGCAACACTATTTCGACGATAAAAAAGGATCCCAGAATGCAAAACACTGTTCCAAAAATCAGTTGAAAAGTGATTTAAAACCCATCATAACAATGAAATACTAATCTGTAATTCGACCAACGATTAACAATAATTACAAAATTTTACGTGACAATTGTTTAGCAAGCTACACTTATCGAGAGAGATATAAGACTATAGGTTATCGTGCATGAATGTTGGTGAAAGAAAAACCATGAGAGACTATTAAAATAAGAGAAAAAAGAGAAATGGGGAAAAAAGAAAAAAATAGCCTAAAATGATATACCATCTGATGACCAGTTTAACGAAATCTAATGGCCCAGGTACTTAACATCTAATGGCTCAACTAACATTATATAATGACCCAATTACCAAACGACATAGCTAACACATAAAAATAACATCCTACACCCAAAATGATGTCATTTCCAGTAGCGGAGCTAGAACTTTCCTTGTGGGAGGGCCAAAGATATACATTATGTATTTTGAGAGGGCCAAAAAGCTAATATATATTTTTCTAACATACAAATAGCATAGAAAATACACTTAGTACAAAAAATATTGGGAGGGCCACCACCCTCTTTGGTCTCCATTACCCTCCGCCTATGATCATTTCATTCTTTTACAACTTAAAACGGCGGCGTCCGCACGCTAATATATAATAAAGTAATAAATTCAAGGTTATAAATAGCGCAAGACATGACGTGACGGCATGATTAAGCCTCACGCCTTAGCGGCTAATGTGAAACTTTTGCGTTTAGAAGGTGGCACAAAATATGAAAATATTTATATATTTATATTATATTTCATATATATCGAGTTTACAAAAATACGTGGCATAAAACGGCATAACGCGTGATGTGGTTACATGACCAAGTATCATGCCTTTACGAGACCTTTAACAACCATGAATAAATTTGATGTTGTTAGACAATTTAAAATAACAAAATAGAACCACACTGGAAACTAGGGGTGTTCACGAATCGGGTAATATCCACAGTAACAGAAAACCGAAATCAAACCGAATTTGTAACCAAACCAAATCGAACTAAATATTCAGTTATCAGTTTGGATATGGGTTTCGCAATGAAAACCAAAAACCGATTCGAAAACCCAATATATATAAATATATATACTTTTTACGTATTTATATAAAAAAAATCACTAAAAGTCTTTCTTAGTATAAATATAACATTATTTAAGCTTAAAAAAAAAAATGCTAAAAATATAGTATATAATTAAATAAAAAATAATTAAATGATTAATTCGAATAAAAAAAACGAATAAACAAACTGATGAACGCCTACTGAAACCCTAAAAGGTCCGAAATAAAAAAGCGGCCCAAATAAGAAGCAAGCGTAGTCAGTCACCACCATTTCATTTCACAATCAATCTGCAAACAACAACAAATTCCATTCCAGATCTTAAAAGAAAAAAATGAGCGGAGCAGGTAAGAAGGTAGCTGACGTGGCGTTCAAAGCCTCAAAATCAATAGATTGGGAAGGTATGGCTAAGATGATCGTGACCGATGAAGCTAAAAAAGAGTTTTCATCTCTCCGTCGTGCCTTTGAAGAAGTTAATTCCACTCTTCAGACCAAATTCAGTCAGGTATATATTGAATATTTGTTGATGTTAATGTGGTGAATGATGTGGATCTGTGTTTGGCTAGGTAGATAAGCTTGCGGTGAATCGATAATGTTAGTTGTATAGAAATGAATTGTTTGAATTGCTGTTGTGATGAATTTGTTGATGTTATTGTGGTGAATGATGTGGAAATCCGTTTGGTTAGGGTTTCGGTGAATCGGTTTGTATGTTGTGAATTGGTAGCGTTATAGTGATGAGAAGATGATTTTGATTTAAATGTGATTAGTTCTGCTGCTTTGTTTAATATTGTGTGTATATTTATGTGTTGAGTGTGTTGATATTGATAGTTAGGGTTTCTGTGAATCGGATTAGGTTTGTTGCAGATACGTGATACTTATGGTGCGTTTAGTTGGTGAAAAAATTCTCTTGTTTCCTATCTCTAGTTTTGTAAAAATTTGGAAGGGAAACTTATCTCCACAAAACACTTGAAAATATAGAAAACACGTTTAGTTGATGTTTGTATTTTCTATTTTGAAGAAGGGAGGGAGGGTTGTGGGTTACAAAAGAAAACAAGGAAAACAACTAAAATTTGTTTTGTAATTTTCCTTGTTAAGTTAGGAAATTGGGGATTTTGTGTTTTGCAAAACATTTTGTTGGAAAACGCTTATTTGAACGCGATCTCTGTTTTCCTTGTTTTCCACAAAACATTTTGTGGAAAACAAGGGTGTTTCCCCCCAACTAAACGCACCCGTCTAGATGATGATTTTGTATTAAATGCATGTAATCCATCGTTTCTGTCTGTTTTTATGTATTTCATATGTGAATGTATTGTCTGTGGATGATTTTCTTTTTCTTTCTTTCTTTTATTATTATTATTATTATTATTATTATTATTATTATTATTATTATTATTATTTTTTTTGAAAGGTGAAATTATATTAATTAATTTTCAAAGCTGCACATCAGCTATACCAAACAGAAACATGCAACATCCTTATTCAATATACCTGAATTGGATCTTCCATTCAGCAGCAACACTTTGAGTGCATTTAGTTGGAGAAAAATTTCTTAATTTTCTATTTTCAGTTTTGTAAAAAATAGGAGGGGATTAAATTTTCCACAAAACGTATAAAACGCATTCATGTGACACTGGTTTCTATTTTGAAGAAAAGAAGGAGAGTTACAAGGGAAACAAAGAAAACACAAAAAATGTATTTTGTAGTTTCCCTTGTTAAGTTGGGAAATGCATGTTTTGTGTTTTCCTTGTTTTGTACAAACCATTTTGTAGAAAACTAGGGTGTTTTCTTTCAACTAAACGCACCCTTTGAATCTGAGCAGATTTCTTAACTTTGCTGCCCATGAGCTGCATCTTAACACATTCAGTAATGCTATTAAGCACAATTTCAGCAGACTTCTTTTCATTGCCAAACAGTCTTCCATTCCTTCCTCTCCGAATATAGTAAACAGCAGCAGCCAGCAACAGTCGTCTAATCACACTTTTTATTGAATTTGAACATGGAAGATTAACCACATTATTGACAAGGTCATTCCATTCATTGGAGAGTCTTACACCATTCATTTTTTTCTTCAATTCAGCCCATATACCTTTAGAGAAATCACAGTTGAAAAATAAGTGGCTATGGGAATCATGGCACTTTTGAAATGGACACTGCCACAGTAACATTCTATCTTGCGTTAACAATTTTTATCCATAGAATGAATGAACATCTTGGGTTACACCGAGAAACCCACATCATCATCCCCCAGTTAACTTTGGGCATTTCAGTTCTCAGTCTTTTCAAGCATTTTTAATAGAAAAATTGACAAGCTGTTCATTCCTTGTTCTCCATTTTACAGCATCTGCTTTGTTCACTTGATGATTAGGAACTGAAATTTGTGGATATTAATGTATTGACTGAGTTGGATTTACAATACACTTGATTCAATAGTTTTTGTGAATTAGAAACATTCGGATTAGTAAATGAGACGATTTTGTATTTAAATTAACTAATTGTTCTGTCGGATTATATAAATGTGCATACACATATTGAATTGGTTGATGTTTTTGTGGATCTATATTTGATAGATAGTTATTGAGAACATATGGATTAGGCTTGATGGAGAAAACATTCGTTATTTGTAGATTATAAATTTGCAATACTCTATTATTGAGATGATGATCAGTGTCAAAGCTGATGACCCCTGAAATCTGTATGATTATATGTGTATGTCTATAATTTATTGAGGGTAATGTAATGAGCAATACGGTTCTACATCTTATTAAACAGTTAGTATCTTCGTGAGTCGAAAACATCTAGGTTTGATGCATTGCGACCTAAGATCGATACAGTATAAATTGGTTACATATTAGAATTGAGATGATGCTCTATTTGATTTATTTATCTTGATTGGTGATAACTTCTCATTGTATTATGGTTGGCCAACTTTTTTTTGTTGTGTTGAGGTGTTGAAAGGATTGAGTTCTTCATACAATCAGTTCATGAATAAGTCATATTTTGGCATGTTTGGTTGATGCGAGGATGTCTGTCGTAATATCTTTTAAAATTTTTCAATTTGAAGAAATGTTCTATTAGTAAGAGGTAGGCCTTGGCTAATATGAGAATTGATTAGTGTGGGTGAAGGTGTATTGTTTTTTGTTATATTTGTGCTCAAATGGAAGGGAGTGTGTGTCGGCGCTTGCTATAAGTTAGGTCATTTGAACCCTAGTGAACTTAAGAGTGTATAGGGTGACCAGAAGGAATAGCTCAAAAAGTTGAAGAAGTGTCCTCCCTCCCATGATCTTGCATACTATTAGTGTGGGTTTCTTCTACTATTTTAGCAATAAATTGCACCTCAGTAGTTTTGTGAACTGCTTATTGCTTATCAATAGCATTTGTAGGTAGATGTCACATTCAAGTTCAGATAAAAAAAATAGATAGAAATCAATATGCTAAAGACTTCATTTCAGTTTATTGCTAAATTGTATTATCTCAAACCTGACCTTGTTTACTTGGATTATGAAATGACGAGATGCTATTGCTATATGGCTGCGTCTTGTGAGTAGTTAGGTATTCTATCGATGGAACTTATGTTCAGATATTTGAGGGAAAAAGTCATAGAGGTATTGAAGTTCACTGACCATTTGATCTTATTGCCTAAGTCTCAAACTATAACTCATCTTTTTGATAGGTATCTGATTGTTATGTGTTTGTTCTGCTTTTCTCCTGACATGAAATTCTAGCCTTAGCATCTTTCTCATATATTTGAGAACTTTTGACCTCCCAAACGGTCTTTATGAATGATGATGATCATTATCTTTTTATTGTATTGCTAATAACTTTTCTTTCTGGATTATGCAGGAACCAGAGCCTATTGATTGGGAGTACTACAGGAAAGGGCTTGGATCTCGCATTGTTGATTCTTACAAAGAATATTATGACAGTAAGTTTTTGCTTTGCCTACATTCAACATGTGTACTTCTTTGCATATGCCTTGTTTAGGTAACATATCAACTATTTTGAGGGACTGAGGAACTTACAAAAAGATTGCTCTGTTACAGAGCAATATATACAGTCTTCCTTGTAATGGTCACATTGCTGAGGAAGCAAAATTGATTATAAACCTTTCTATTGCCATCTTCACTTTTGGGAAAAATTGATGATTTTATTCTTTTTTATAGATTCTAGATTTATGCATATGGTCATATAGTCGAAGCGGAAGATTTAAACTTATGATGGGTACATTCAAAACATTAATTTTCTAATTTACATCCTTCTAGCAATTTCAATTTTTGTTAGAGTAATTGTAGGAAGTATTTTTGTTTTCTTTTTCCAACAAAAGAGGATCACTTTAAGTGTACAAATAAGCCTGCATATCTCTATCCGAGGAACTAAAAAAAATGTGGGTAACAGGTTCATTGAGTTTGCTGAGATTAGTTAATCTCAGCGGAACATTCTACCCGAAAATACTCCACTAACTAGCTCATATTTATGTTGAATAGGGCTATCTGGTAAATATATATACTTCATTATTACAGAGTGCTAAAACATATAGTGCTAGGAACCAGGTTAAAGACTTCCACTAGAAAATCCTATTAAATTTCACAAAGCACAAATATATTGTTTTGCTTGACAGACATCCCTAAATGACACTTGATATTTTTATGCTCTCAAAGAAAGCTAGAATCATTTTTAAAGGGTGTGCTTGCCACCTGGTGGCAATATTGTTAAAACATGTGTATAACTGAATAGAGTATCGGTGTAGTTCAGAGGCAGGGATGACTGGCGAGGCTTAGAGTTTACATCTTTATTACTTTTTAAATGATGAAACATAACACCGGGTCACCGGTTAGAAAGTTTGCCATTAATATGGAGTGATAAAGTAAAAAAATGTTCATTCAATGTTTCAATGTTTGTATTTTGTATCAATGATGTTCAAGTTTTTCAAACACTGCATAACTACAGCCTACTGAATGCTGGGTTTTCTTTGTATGAAATTATCCCAGAAATTGGATAATTGGTCATTGTAATAGCCGATAATCCGCTATTATATTTTATATTCTAGTGTGATATGGTACTTAGCTTTTCCGTTCCCGATTTTCTAAAACAGTGTGCTGATCCCGACTCTCCTCTCTTCTTTACAGGTGTTGAAATCCCCAAGTTTGTTGATAAGACCACCCCAGAGTACAAACCTAAGTTTGATGCACTGGTAAGAAACCATATATGACCTGTTGGCATCTGCCATGGCTATGAAATTTTATGTTGACAAAGAAATGGAATACCACAATTGTTATTTATTCAAGTATTGTCTAAGTAAAAATGTGAATAGTAGTAGTGTTTCTAATAAAGATTATTGATAAGAATCAATTAGTGTATGGGAATCTTAATGTGTGATAACCATCTTATTTACTTTTAATTTTTGGATTGACAGTTGGTAGAACTGAAAGAGGCTGAGCAGAAATCTCTCAAGGAATCTGAAAGACTAGAGAAAGAAATTGCTGATGTCCAAGAGCTGAAGGTAACAATTAGATGTGGCATAATGGGCGGGTTGGGTAAAGAGTAAAATTGAAAACGGATCAAACAGGCTGGGTGCTTTGGGTGGATCATGTTGACCTGTTAATCCTCGATTTTCATGAACTATGAATCTAGTTAACGTATCCGTAAAGTTTATAATCCATTAATTAGAAATAAAAAATGCAAAGTATAATCTATGGGCAACTTTGTATGTCAAAACTAATGTTTATCCATAAGAAATTATAAGATCTTCCAATGTGACCCGGTCTTCTCCTAAATGGCTATTTCAATTTGTTGGGTATTATTCATTCCCATGTCAAGCAAACTCTTCCATCAAATTGGTCAAATGGGCCAAAAAATTTATTTTAATTGCCACGGGGTTTTGTTTTGTTTTGCTATGAAATTGATTGTTTCGTATTATAACAGAAAAAGCTCAGCACCATGACTGCCGATGAGTACTTTGAGAAGCACCCAGAGCTCAAGCAGAAGTTTGATGACGAGATCAGAAATGATTACTGGGGATATTGATTTTTCAAGGTGGTGCCTTCAGGTGAAGCAGTTTGAATTCTTTTCTTTTTGTTTTAGCATATAGAAATAAAGCAAGAGGAACAAAGATGCTGCTTGTCTTATTTTGTTTGAGGATAACTTATTGGAGTTGTGTACTCCAATCATGATGACGAAACCTATTCAAACTTATCTTGTATGCAAATCTGAACATGACTGGATATGTTGTCATGTTGAATACAATTGTTGCTTACATTTTGCACTTGAACTTTGCGTTCACTGGTGACGGATACTTGTAGGGTTTAGAGGCTATTGGTAGCATCTTACTTTCCTCAATTTTTTTTACCCGGGTTCTGACTCGACATTGTGAGCCGACTAATCCCAGGGCGACTACCCTTTTGCATAGCCCGGAGTCATCGCATGTGAACCTCCGTGGCCACATGGGGATTAATTTTTTCCCCAACGTTTGAACCTGGGACCTCCAGAGACTTTAACCATTTAGGAGACCAAATCAAAACCACTGGGTCACCCTATGTGGTTTACTTTCCTCCATGTTTTTTATCATACATATACTTATTTTCGTTCTACTATATAATACAAACTTTCGAATTTTGCTATGATGTAATACTTATTGCGACACGTTAACACCTTTGAAATTACCAAAAATACCCGTAACATGTCAACAATAAGTATATCAGAACATAATATAAAAGTTTCTAGCATATAGTTGAAAGAAACGAGTAATGTATGATAGGAACATAATAAAAGTACATCACTATTCAATACCTAAACCCATATTTTTATTGCTTAGAGCATACGCAATGGCAAGGTTTACTAAAAGTTTTTTACTATTTCAAAAAGTCTTAGAAAGACTTTTTACCAATACAATTGTGAGCTTTTTCAAAAGCTTTTCAAAATGACTTCTAATTCTACAAGCAGTTGAAGCTTTGTACTATACTAATATTATAGTCAATTTATGCAGATTACTTCTCTTGCTATGTCAATTGGTCTTCCAAAAAAGCTTTTCTAAAACGCTTTTACCATTGAAGAGGATTTCTAATAAAAACTTTTTGATATGTAAAAGTTAATAGAAAGTACAAGGTGTAATTGCATAAAGCTATTGGTGGTTTTTACCATTGTAGATGCTCTTAGTTTGGAACGAAAAGCCTTACACCGTATCACAATTCAGCTCACATTTAACTACTTTCATGAAGTTTTTCGCAGCAGTCAATCGGTTTACATCTATGGTTGATCTTTGATTGCGAAGGGCTTTTTATCCGTTTTTAACTTCGTGTGGTAGGGCTTCATGATTTGCATTTTCCTTGACTTTAGTCAGAGGTCCACTGCGCCCCTTCTTAAGCTCAGCTTGAGGAAAATTTAGGCTCGATTCAAGTTAAGTAGTTCAAACATATTTGAAATGATAATAATAAAGAAGCTAGATTTAAGTTCAGAACTTCGAGTTGGACATTAGTTTTTAGACAAACGTGAAACAGAAAATAAGACAAGCCAATATATGCAAATGGCATCTATGTACTACATAGTCCCGGCCATGGCAACATGAAGAGCCTTCACCATCTAAAACAAGCACACTAAAAAATCTAAAACAAAAGTGAAAACTGATAGAAGAATCATCTGGATTTTATTTTATTTTTCAAAGAGGTGACTAAAACCGTATCCAACTAGGTCGAGCTTTCTCCATTCGGGTCTCTCCATAAGCTTCATCATTATCCATCCTCTTATTGTTCCTAAACGCCGCACAAGCAACAACATATGCAATGACTAGGATGATGAGCACCACAATGTTGATAATCGAGACCTTCCTCCAACTCTTTCTAACATTTGCTAACACTCCTGCCTTACACGAGTTACAACTGTAACATAGTTGCTCTTGGTCGTTGCTCCACCTGTTGCAGTCACGATTGTTTGCTGAATTGACCGGGTTCCATGTGGTCTCGTTTATATACGTGAAACCACATTCTGTAGGCGGCTTGCAACATCCTGACTGCAACAACCAACAAATAAGAGATCAGAGAAACATTATATAAATGCAAAGGCATTTCGTATTCATAGGTTATTCAATAAAAACCAAGGAACTACTATAATTTTAGTTAACATCCACCTTTATATCAACTGGACACTACCCCCCCCCTTTCCTAAATAAGATATTTTATATAATTCAGAGTTATCATATTGCTTTTAGGGCTTGTTTGTTAATTTTTTTTATTAAGAGATGACTTAATCCAGACAACCTCAGTTTTATTACTTAATATTTTCAGTTATCTTTCTCTATTAAGTCACAAACAAAGAGCTTTCACATGACTTAATTAATTCAGTTTTTTCATATTAAATCAGTTAAGTCGAAATCAAACACCCTCGTCATGTTTGCTACCAAAAACAATAGTAGAGATACCGACAAGTCACAAGTATGCTATCAAAATTACTACGAGTGAATATGCTACATAATTCTCTATGGTGATACTCATGCTTTCTTAAGAAAAAAATAAGTAACCTAAAGATGCCTTAAAGTTTCACAAACCCAAATTGACAGCTGAAAACATCATGGTTTGAATTACATAGCTATCAATTGCCTAATACTCCAATAGTACTATATATGAAGCCAAAATGGACCCCTATTCACTCACCCACCACTACATATATGGATCTAGTTTTGATACTTTAAAAGACAAGGGACCCATTTACCTACTAGAATAAAGCAAATATTTCAACATCATCCCTATCATAATTGAAATCGAAATGATATCCTTTGATGACCCTGAAAATCAAGATTACAAGGCCACAATTTCACACATAAGTATCTGGATGTGTCTTGTACAAATGGCTATAATCATGGACGGACTCACATGTATGCCGGGTGCGGCACGGGCTACACCCGATTTTAGGTCACGAAGTGCAAAACGATTTCAAAACTACCGTTTTTGTGGTATGTGCAACCCTCAAAATTTTTTTGCTACTTTCATTTCTTACGGTGTAATTTTAGTTAGCCTAACATTTTTTTTTGTGCAACACCCTCTTAAAAATACTGGGTCCGTCCCTGGCTATAAGGGGATATTCAACATGACGAATAACGTCTAGATAAGCATACATGAAACTTATAACTTATAAAAGTATCCATGTACTAATATTTGGATTAACCATGCTAAGGAGTAAAGTCTCGTAATTTTACGTATAAACTAGTTTATGTACATTAAAAGCGAAAATAGCAAGTTGGACGTGATACGTGGCTTGAATTAGGGAGAAAAAAAGGTCATATGGGAAATGCAAAGGTGA